>OW386285.2:226815884-228015884 GCA_936432065.2 Rutpela maculata
CCTCCACAAGTTTCGTGTTTACAGCGCTGCTCATGGCCATTTGTATGTATTGGCCAATGGCCAAAATTATTGAATCTTATAGTTCACTGGAATTGACTGTGGTTTATTGATACTGGTGAATTTCTGTTATCACAAAGCATAAATATTTTTACGCCCACGGGTTTGGCTTTCCCTTGTATGCTATTTGACTGATAGTTGCCCCTTAAACGGTATTGATTCACCAATACAAAGATTTTCTTCAATTACCAATTCGTCGCAACGATTATCGAATAATTTCATTACTGGACGTACTTTTCAAAGCTCATCACTATCATCGTTACGTTCTTTGTTGAGATCCACAATATGTAAGTTTTTCTGACGGACTCAGATCTGTTACGTGATACGCCAATTTCATCCAGAAATTTTATTCTTGTCGCAGGTGCCTAATACAATCTCAGTCTAGGAAAACGGAGTATGCCCCTTACAATATGCAAGTTTTCTCATTTCATGCTCATTCGTATTGATGTTTTTTCGAGTTTTTCCGCCATTTCAGCAAATATTTCCTTTGGAAAGTATTGCGAAAGTATGCGCGTTTGACTGTCATGGGTATTTTCATTCTTATTGTCAACGTTTTTATAAGGCACAGTTGCGTTCACAACTAACAAGGGGATGGTGCACCAAGTGTATTACCAGAAAAAACATAACAAAATTAATCAGCTTTAGCAATTGAATGGAATGTGACTGAAATATGACGTATATGTGTTTTTACTTCAAAAATTCAATATTTTGCTTAAATTTATGCTTCTGGTGGTAAAGGTAAATATCAACAATATGGGTTGATATTATTATTTTCTTCTTTTTATATCGACTATATATAATTGAAGTAACAATTTGAAAAAAATTCCATCTTGAAGTTTCTATTTAAAAAAATTGCTTTTCACAAACTTCTAGGACCCGTCGGCACGGGAAAGAATATGAATATGACTAGAAGTCTGAAATTTTGAGTGTGTGATTCTTATATGAAATGTAAACTTTCTGGGGTGAGACCGAAAAAAAATTAAAAAAATTTTTCAGCGAGTATAAATAGTGTCCACCCTGTGTATTTTTTACTAAAATTATATCATATTTCTTATGTGACACTAGTGTCAACTACTTATTTTTCTGTGTTAAATTTTTTTTATATATAACGCCAACACATATGCGACAGACAGGTAAACAGAGTGGCGGTAACGGAAGACTTTAACTTTCATAATCTACATAATTTCAAACGTGAAAATCCGAAAAAATCTCAGCGATTTTTTACGATTTCATTACTTCTCTCCAGTAAGCGGGAAGTAAAAACGACAATAGTTAAAAAATCTAAGAGAGGAAATTAATCTACTTTAATGAATGGAAATGGAATTTTTGAAATAATTAGGTAAGTATTTAAAAACTATTAAATAATTTATGATTTATATTTTCATTCTATTTTTAATAGTACAAGATTATGCATGAATTTTGTCTAATTCACGATTTTAAAATACGTTTATCGAATAGGTATATGTCCAAATTTAAAAAAAAAACGAGAATTTGATTTTTTATAGTGTTTCAAAAAATTGGCATTGCGAAATATTTTCTAAATTGCAAAATGGAAATTACCTTATTTAAATCGATCCTATTAAAGTCATCGATTCTACACAATGATGGATCAACATAAAATGCATAAATAGCCCACTCATTTTATATTACCTAATTTTAGTTCAATCAATAAAGAAGATGTAGAGTGCGTGAACAGGGACCTATGCGATTCCTTTAGAAAGTTGTTCAGGGTACTTAGGGAGTGAACATACTGAAAGTTCTGACGGCACCACCCCATCGCCCATATACATTAACTGACCAGATTATATAATTTATCAAAATAATATAGGGTATTATTAGGAACGGAAATTACTGTTTTTTAATTCACTTACATATTACCTACTTATATCTGAATTTCTAGAGAATTGCTAAAGTAACATTATTGAATCATAAAACTTAGCATAGGTACTCCCCCAGCAGTTTATAATTGTAAGTTAAAAAAATTTATTTTCGTCGAAGAATTAAAATAACAATGAGTAACACAAACTGCCACGGCCAATGCCTGAGAAATACTAACAAAAATCTGTTCCAACTTCCAACTAACTAGAGATGAGTTGCTATTTAGTAACCTGTTATTTTATAACTGTTATTTGTAAATAGCATTGACACATTGTTATTTCTGTTCGAAAGTAACAGATAAGAAACACGACGTAGTAAAAATATTCTTGCTGACTGCTGTTAAATTGTTATTCAGAAAACAGCAGCAGCAGATAATGAAATCGCACCGCAACCGCGTAGACTTAGGTGAAATAAAAGAAAACGTAGTTGAATATTATCGTGGATATATTGAGTCATCGGCTTTATGTACACACATTTTAGTTGCTTTTTAATCATAATATAATTAGATCTTTCCCATTTTCTTCTCAGTGTGTATATTTTCGATTACCCACATATCGAGTTTAAAAATGAAGGGCTGCAAGAGTTGAATATTTTTGTAGAAATCTCGAACCATCCATTTTATATACTGACTTTTAGCTGTTTTTTAATCATAAATATGTTCAGAGCTTTTATATTTTCTTCTCCATATGTATATTTTCCTACATCTCCTGGGTGTTTGGCCTTTTGGCGTGTTTATTTCAGCAACAACTATTATTCTGATATTTCTTTATTAATTTAACATGAAATCGATTCTTAAAATATAATTTATGTAAATAAACTTATTTATATTTTTTTGCATGTATATGAACGTAAAAAAAAAATCAATTAATATCTCTATAAAACATAAAAATCAAAGAATTTTACATGCCCGTTGGCCAGCGACAGTAGCATGATGAATAAAATAACGTCTCTGAAATAACATTTACAAACTGCGCGCTGGGGTTTGCGAATGTCATTACTTCTCAGCTACATGTTGCAAGCATTATGGGTAACTGATATACCGCTGTCAAAAATAAAATATTCTCCTATGATGACAGTTGACTGCGAAAGATTGTTCTTGGCACAATAGTGGATATTGAATCCTCATCGAAACAGGTTAAACAAGGAAAATTTGGAAAAAATTATTACAGTACTTTTCGACTCAATACATACTTTATTAAGACATACTTGACTGAAAAAGTATAGCATATTTGTTTTTTAAATATTTGTTTAATTAATTCGATTTTTCACTTATTTCAACCCACTATTATTATCGTATGTATTACAATGTAACATAGAAGCATATGTATTGTGGCTGTTTGAAATAAAGTAATATTTTTATTATTGTTAGTATTATTATTACTATTTTATTATTATGGTAAAAATAATGGACACATAATTTTTGACAATAAGTATTCATAATAAATATTTTCCATTTTGCGTATATTTTTACACTATTACCTTAGTACGGTCCTGGAATGACGCCCAAAATTCCGATCTTTGGTTATAATGTAAGTTTATATTTTAACCTTTAAACCTTCCTTCAATTAAGCTTTCTATTGGGTCCACAGATCTATTACAAAATTTACTGGTTCTTTTACAATCTCGCTCTAGCCTTCTACGTATAATTATAGAGGAATTATTTTATGTTGATTTATATGAATGACAAATTATTTTGCACATATTTCAAAGTTCTTGTAAAATAATGTAAAATAATGAAACAGCCACGTGACCGTGCAAGTATGACCAAATACATGTATAAGTTAACAGTAACTAGAGGTTTTAACTTCGGAATAATGTCATATGAATTAGATTTCATTCATTTCTGGCAACTAATAATGCATCAAGTAAAAATTTCTATATAATGAGGAGATTTGCTCAATTATATGGGCCCCTAATAAAAAACCAAAAACACTGGGGCATTTTGCATATGGGATTTTCGGAATAGGGTAAAATTATTGTCCCTTTGCAAATATCTCAATAAAAATTAGTTTTATCGAAAAAATGGTAGACATCAAAAATAAAGCTCATACTCTCGCTTATACCTGAGAATGAATTTGTCTTATTTTGATATTTATGTAGGATTAATAGTTTCGGAGATATGTATATTTAAAGATGGCATTCTAACGTTTATAGGATACATTATTTAGTTTAAATGTTAAATATCTTAGAAGCTATGACACATTTATCAAAAGTTCTAAGGAACTGAATTAAAGATAATTTACCAGTATTTCAAATGTTTTTTTTGTTTGTTTATGTGTCATAAATAATAACGGAGTTACGGCCGAAACAATGTGTGTTGTCACATTTTTTTAAATAAAATGTGGCCATTTTGTTATTGTAATTGCCCAGTAATTATTTTTTTAAATGCTGTTTTTCATTAATATATAGCATCACCTAGATGCTCAATTATTTTTGCCCATTTAAAACACTTGCTTCATACGTCATATGGAGCAGATATTTTATATTTTTTAATTTTGACTTTGGATTCGTAATCAGCGACCCCAAAACATAAATATCCCACGTTTCAAAAATAAATTAGTAATACTTTTGCAAATATTAAATATCTAAATTCCGGGGTGGTTTTCACCCATTGAAGGTAGAAGGTAGAAGCAAGTGTCCAGATCATATAGAAACTGAAGATGATACCTTTTACTACGATAATAACCCACAAAAAAAATTATGAGTAAATATGGGATTATTCCGAAATTTTGCATATTTTTTACCTCTGGGTAAAATATTAGGAAACAATACTAGTTTTATAAATTCGATATGTTATTCTATCAACTTCCTACTTAATATTCGACAATAGATATAGGTACTCCTAATTTGAGGTGCAGCATTTCTAATTTTCTATTTAGGCGTATGTAAAATAATTCTTAATAAAAAATTAGGTACTTTAAATACGAATTTTTGGATGTTTTACGTCCCTCGCTTGCCGAAGGAAAGTATTTTTATTTAACATTACAGTATGTGCATCAGAGATGGATCGAGGAAATTTTCCACATTTGATAAAAGTCTGTAAAAGTCATGTAAATAATATAATTGTATGGACTTATTTAGTATCAAAATGAAGCTTGCATCATCGGGAATCAGATTTTTCACCATAAAATAGGCTATCAATATACCCAGTGGAAAGTTAGAAAGAAAACTTCCTGCAAATTTTTGGAGTTTTCAAAACGGAAAATTTCTAGGAAGTTTCCATTGTGTATATTGATAGGCTATTTTATGGTGAAACCAGATTCATGATAATGCAAGCTTCATTGTGATAGCAAATAAGTGCATACATAATATATGATTTACATGACTTTTACAGACTTTAATGAAATGTGGAAAGTTTTCTCGATTCATCTCTGTGGTACACAATTTATTCCTTAAGTAATTACACCATTTTATTAGATGGTTAGACAATTAAATTACTAAGTTTTCATTACTCTTGGTGAAATGATCGTACAGAAATTATGTAATTATTTTTTGGTTCACAACACTTCAATATGACACTTACTATTATTTACCATTCCCTAATTAAAAAAAATAATAAATTGACTTTTCTTTCGGTAAGCTTAAAACCATTAAACTGTTACTACATGATTCAAGTATGCAATCAGCCAACCGATGTAGATTAGAACAACACACAACCGACATTTAATTAAAATTGTACACAAATACACACCATCAACTGAACAGTTAAACAGAGAAGTTGTGTATTACCTGCTTTAAAATTCCAATTAAAAACGTTTTATTTTATAGCCAGTGGTATACGCGGGTAGCAACTAGCTAGATTTAACTGATTTACAAAAATTACATGATTGATTAAATATACAAATCAAATTACAGAAATTATAAATAAAATGTAATGCATACCAAGCATTAATATGATTCCTCAATTTAGTGTCGAGTTTAGTGTAGTTTAGCGTATTTTCGGGGACAGTGTGTAAAAAGAAATCATTAATTTAGTGACATGCAACGCATGTTGACTGTTTATATTTTATAGAAATGTATCCTTTATTTGTTTGTCCATTGTCAGAAAGTCGTCCTGTGGCTCAGACTCTTACAAGAAACTCAGAGGATAGATTGCAGGTACTTTATTCCTATCACAAGGTTAGTAACTGTAAGTTGTAGATATCAATAATATCGTGTCCTGTATAGCCGGAGAGTTAGACCCTCGAAATATGCAAAATAAAAGTGCAACTCGCGAACATACAAAAACTGAAGTCATAATCTTATGTATAATCACCTGCTCAATTCGAATATAGAGGTTCAATTTGAAATTGCAAAATCTGACAAAGATTTCACTATTTTTATTACATTTTTCGGAAATACAGTATATATTTTCTCTGCTTCTAACAATTGATTCGGCTGAAACATTTTGACACATTCTGAAAATATGGCGAATTTATTGCCATACATAAAATAGTAATAAAAATAAAATATCTCATGCGAGAAAAATATTTTCATTCTAGATCATATGGTTTCTTAAGAAGAGGTATATAAAAGGTCTGTATCATAGCAAGTGTTTTATTATCTAAGATAGAGTGCCAATAATAGTGGGAAAAATTTTGTTGAAGATCTGAATTAATTTCTAAAAAACAAAAATCAGTTATTTATTTATTTATTTATTTTATTTTAATTATGTTTGTTGTCTCTTAGAAGCGCTGAAGGTGCTGGATTAAATTCAGGGTTTTTGATGCAGCAGACTGCATGGAAAACGAGAAATGACGAAATGACGGTGCGGCATTCTTTTTCAGTTATATTCATAAAAGAGTTATGATTAATATTATATTAGGTAATAAAATTCTGCACCAGCATGCAGTAAGTACATTTTTATCCACGACTATAGTATAATCATTGCATAATACATGTAAAAATCAGTGCCGGTTTACCCACTAGGCACTCTAGGCACATGCCTAGGGGCGCCGAAGGCGACCCTCAATAACAATAATTCTGAAAAATAAAACGAAATTTTTAAATCTGAAACATAAAATACAGAAACACCTCTAATACTTACCTATTATTTAGTGTTAATTCATCATAAAAGCGAGCAGCAAACATCAAGTGAAAAATGATAATGACGGATTTAATTGGATTTTTCTACATCTACATTTCCTAACATAGAAGTCGCTTTACGAATATTTCTCTGTACAGGGGAGAGAATATTTTTCAACATTAAAATATGTAAAAAAAAAATTAAGAAATTCGTTAGAAAACGAAAGACTAAGTCAATTACACTTAAATAGTGCCCAGTTATATGCAATAGACTCCAACAGCACAATAGATCAGTTTGCATCTGTTTTGTTTTGCGTGTTTCGTTTTATTTAATGATATATTTCTAGAACCCAGATTTGTTTATTATTAAATATGTTTTATTATTTGTCGGCTTTTTTAGTTGTATAGTTTTGTTGAACCGTCTTTTTCTATTTGCTGTTTTTTATGTCCTATATATTTTTCAATATAAGAAAAATGAGTTTTTCATCTGTACTTACTCTTAAACAAATAGAGGTTGGTTCAGGTTCGTCTTAAGGTAGGTAACAAAATTAAAATTAGAGAGCAATAAAAATCACAAAAAAAATCATTTTTTGGCAAAATATTCAAAGTGATGCCGCAAAAAATTTTCACCTGCGATGCTGGCTGGCGGCTTCGGCGCCATTTATTTAGCCACTAAAAGGGCGCCAAAAAATTTAGTGCCTAGGGGCGCACAAGTTCATAAACCGGCACTGGTAAAAATTGGCGAATAATGATAGTAATAATTCCAACCTAACGTATAATGAACATAATCTCATTATAACACACCTTTGACTAACCTGGAACTAGCAATTTTCATAACCAACAGGCGAGTCCATTATTTCCAAAGCAGAGTCCATGATTTCATGTTTGACGTCTTAGACGTCAAAAGAAAGTTTTACTATCAACTAACTTTATTTTTTCAACTTTAAACATTTTAAACAATTAAGGCGAGGATAAAGTATAGTATCCAACTCGCGTACAATAGCAAATGTCACCCTAGCGAGTAATAGCAATCATTATACGATTGTTGAATAATATACTATTATTATTCAACGTGTGTGCCTTTATATGAACAGCTCATGGAATATGATAAATTTTCTTTTGTATGGAAACATGCTGCGCTACAAATGAAGTATTGGTATATGTAAAATATTGTTTACAAAGTTTGGCTTCGCTTTTATTGTCATTATGTCACTATATTGCCCTTTCCCATGACATTCAAATTCAATCAAATTTGGTATTTTGGCTATACTAAGTAGGTGGTTTTATAAAGGTAAACACGCCCTCAGGGTAAGACAACGAAATACGCTTTTCATAGGTGGTAATTACCTAAAAATTACACATATTTAAAAAATGAGATTTTAAATTAATATAAATATTGGTAAATGTTTTCAACTGTTATTGCTATACTTACCTTAGGTTCGTTTTATAGGTTGGCAGTAAATAGGCTGATCAGTGATATATTTTTCCTTAATTCTGAGCGACCATATAATAAAGATTTGAAAAAACTCCGCATGCATTTATTAAGGCTGTGTTACCAATGTCAAAATATCGCGTTCATAAATTCGTCATTTTCTAATTCTTTCGCGAGGTTGTTCTTAAAAACGAACCGACAGAATTCAGATTTGATTTAATTATTATAACTAATTCACTTAAGTATGTTATGTATCATAATTTATATCTGAATACTAAATGAAATTAAGTTTCCAAAGTTTTCTCCTTTGGATTATTAAACGTGAACGTACCTCTCAATCGGCCGTAATTAATCTATAATTATTTTATTTTCTTTAATGGGACTCAAATGTTCAAATAATATATCATACATAGTAGAATAAATATATTTAACGTGAAAAAAAGTTAAAAATCGGCATAATATTTGCTCCTATAAAAGATTAACCTCTTAGAAAAAATTGCTCATTTATGCTAATATTAGTTTGACGTTTTACTACTAGATGGCGGGACAGTAGTTGTTCGAAGTGGTAACACTGCTGAAATAACACTAGAAAGACAGTAAGAGCAGGGTCGGACTTATTTTTAATTTCTCTAGTGTTGGAAATGGTGCTTAAAAGAATTTTAATTTACTTGCCGATTGAATTGTCCACATTCTGTAGTACTGATTACATATTTTTAAGATTGTATCATTTATTTTTATTTATGATTGACCGGGCTTGATCTCTTAATTACATACTACACTACAATACGCCTATTGCCTATGGCTATTTATGCAGGGCTTTTTTCTCAGATTATACGTAGAAACAAAGTAGCTATTACAATTTTTTACGACTAAAATTTTTTAGTAATAAAATTAATACGCTAAGTTGTATTCTTTATATTAGAGCATATTTCACCCTTGCTGCACAATTCCAGAACTTTTTTTCATAAAAGCTAATTTTTGTACTCTTTTTTTTTCAATCCTATACATTTCTTGTTTATTGCTAATAAATTATTAGTATGTCTAACAAAATATCATTACTAAAAAAAGTGATTAGGTTTATATCAAATCAAGGGACTAAATGTAACTATTTTTAATTCCGACTGTGAAGAATCGATGTCATGAGAGATACAAAAGAACTTCTATCTTGTGGTATACAAACTATCTTTGCACACACTCTTGCAGTACAAAAATATTGTTTTGAAGACGTGAATGTTCAGTTTTTTTTTCCATTCTGGTATGAATGCTTTATGAAGGGTGTAAAAAAAATTTCTACATTGTTTACTATAATTTCCTCTTTATTAAATAAAACCACTGTAAATACTTGATATTTTATATTACACACAAACATAAACAAAATGTTCCTTTCCTGGTTTTCAAAGTAATTTTATTGGTCAAATTAGTCAAATTGGTGCTTTTGCTTTATTACCAATCTATACATCAGGTGTTACTTGCGGCAGCACAGATTACCAAAGTAGTTAATTCACCGTCTGTCGGCGCTTATTTAGGGATAGGGAACGATTAACAATTTCTCCCGTACGTCGTACTATGAAAGTCGTGATCACATCACGTTTTAAATTCACTGATATAAGAAAATCACAGTAACGATTTACGTTGTGATTGAAAAATCACGATATCGCCCATCAATAGGTCAAACATTGCAAATTATTCGCAACCCGCAGTACACTAAGTTGTTTTTTATGTCACGTAAACACGTCAAATTTAATTTAACAATAATAATTGAAATTATTACTGTTAGATATTGTAAATACAAATGCGGTGGTAACCATGAATTGTTTAATTATTTACGAACATCAAATCCTATTTAAAATGTTACAAAATAGAATAGGAGCTGAATCATTTTTTAATTCACTGTTGTAAATCTAGTCGGCTATTTTCAATACTGTCCGTTCGGCCCTGCAACACTTCTGTTGCCAACAACAGATAAGTAAATCAGAACTCATAACTAGACAATTGCATGGTACCTGTTTTCCCGGCAGAACCATTAGTCCGCTATTTCTATATAAGAATTGACTGTGGCGTGCAAACGCAGCCTTAAGTAATTTTCAGTAGCATATGCGCCTCGTTCAATAATTTCATCAAATGCCTGAGAATTCCCGAAATTTACTTTTTTTAAATTAGTAGATTCCATACTTTACATTTTCATTTCCTAAATAGAAAACTTACCAATCACATCCAGGTAAAGAATAAACTAGAGAGAGATTATTAGTATATTCGCTTACAGAATGCAGATGTTTTAAAATGCCTCGGTTCACATTTTCTCGCTGTAAATTACATAAACGTTTATAAATATTTATTGAGTTTCTAGTCATAACGAAATAAATATAATTTCTGCAGTCGACTGTTGGAAAGCTAAAGGGTAGAAAATTTTAACACTGAAATATGGAGTTTTTACTACAGCAAATGATGGGGAACATAAAAAATGCGAAAATAACAAATATGTTTTATGAATTATTTTTATATTTTTAGAGTTACATAGCAATTGTCAGATTCAGGTTCGCTTTTCGACTACTATATAGAGAAAATTAATGTTACTGCTTTTGGTTTGTCAGCTGCTAAACTCTTTCTCAATTTTTAAGAGCAACGTAATTTAAGATTTTCAGGTTTCGCTTCGTGTTTCCTCCTTGGTAATTTCGGTAATCGTCGACAAATCGAGAACGTGGAAACCCTGTCAAAGAATCCCATTTCACACTTGTACAAATGGGTATGTTCACACAAAATATAATATAAGTTAATATTAGTTAAAACATTACTACCAAAATCAGAAACTTTTATATTTATAAATTTTTTTATTTTACATTTATTCGTAATAGAAATCACATCAATACAGCGATACTAAGAAACGTTCCCAAAGTAGACATGACGTCACCTCCTTGCAGGGACTTCGGCCTGTATATGTAATGCGGGCCTGTTGTTTTTTAATGAAATGCTTTAGACCCCTATATCCAAAAGTTAAAGACATTCTGATTTATTGTTTTCGAAATACGCCCCCCAAAAATTATATTTTTCAAATATTAAATAATTATTAACTTTTAAACGAACTGTATTTTGAAAAAAAGTCATTCTTCATTTTCTATTTAAATTCACTTTTTCTACAACATTGCGTCATCTATACTTTAAATTTCATAGGCCAAGAATTTTCATTGAAAAATTAAAAAACATTTTGATGCACCAGCTCCGTAAATTATTCGTGCATTATGGATTGCCGAATTTGAAAGCATAGATGACAATGGGTGATAGGAAAAGTGATTTTAAATAGAAAATGAACAATGACTTTTTTCGAAAAAAAATTAATTTCCAAATTAAAAATTATTTGATATTTAATAGTTTTGGTAATTTTTGAATGATTTATTGATTGATTTACCAGTATGCGGTAGGCATTGCTACCACTCCCAGGTTATACAGCTGGGCCTGCTACGTTCTCGCCGGGTTGGACTAAGGTCATGCTTGTTGCCAGCAGCCAGAGCCACATGGCGCATGTTAAAGGAATGTGGGATGGGAGATGCAGGTATTTGTGAGATGCGTTACCGCATTGTATCGTGAGGGAGCATTTAAGTTCCCCTTTTTGTGTTTTTGGTTCTGAACTTCTGCCTCTTCTGAGTCTTCCCGTGAAATATGTATTGTGTCGTGATTTGGAGTGTTTATGTTCGTCCTTTTGTATTTCTGCTTCTACAAATCTTCTTCTTCTCCTGATTCTGGTAGAACATATATCACTGCGATTTTTTTGTGAAATTCGTTTTTCCCCTCGCTATTCTTTCCCAGTTACCTCTGCCCCCCCGCGCGCTTTAACGCTCCTGGTCCGCTTCCGTGCCTACTAGGATGTGACCTGATCTTACGTTCCTAGATTCAGTATTATGTCAATTTTTCTTGTGGAAAAACCATATGAGACGTTTCCAGCCTTGTTCCGGTGATCAGTTCTGAGTTCTGGATGCTCTTTTGTCCTTTTGGCTCCATAGTGCATTAATTCATAGTTTATTTTGCCTGATCCATGTGCAGCATTTCTTCTTGCTCTATCCTGATTTCTAGCAGTTATTAGTTGGATGGTGGCTTATTGAAGAGCCTTCTTGTATTAACTTGATTCGTTCATTTTTTGCTTTCTCTTCTTCCTCCAGTTTATCTCCATTGTTAATGTGGTATGCCTCTTCTTTCTATGTGTTATAATTTCTTCTGTATTTACCACCACCTTGTTGGCCGAGGCGCTAGCCCGCTTTAACGGCCGTGACTCGTTCCCCCGTTTCTGTGCCTATCAGGATGAGATCTTTCGTTCTTACGTATTCGATCCATCATTCTTGTATATAGATACCAATGAAAAATCTGTGCATTTCCATTGAACTGCAAAAGATTCAGCTCCCGGCGTATTATACCAGTAGTACTCCACTGATAAAATTGTTCATTTATTACCCAAGTCACCGCTTGTTTATTTAGGGAACCCTTGTTTATCTTAAGGAATAGCGTGGCCACACTTCAACAATCCATTTGCCTTGCCATAAATTTATGGTCACAGCGGTCGACATTTGGATGTATAATCTTCTCAGATTTTCTAAGAAAGTCGTTTGAATCAGCCTCTCAGCAGTTTATTATGGCATTTATAACGCAATGAATAAGCAACACCACAAAAACACGCTCTTTTTAATATAAATACGAATTATGTACGAAATTAATCACTACTCACAGGATCGCTAATCGCGCGCCCTAAGATATGTATTATTCCTCAAACCTATCACTCCCTTGACACCTTAAAGTTATATCTTTTTAATGAAAATTCTTGGCCTGAAATTTGAAAGTATAATTGACACTGGGTTGTAGAAAAAGTGAATTTAAATAGAAAATGAATAATTACTTTTTTTCGAAATACAATTCATTTAAAAGTTATTGATTATTTAATATTTGAAAAATATAATTTTAGGGGGCCGTAATTCGAAAATCATGAATCAAAATGTCTATGAATATAGGGGTTCTAAGGCATGCTGATCAATAATATTACATCAGTCTTTCAATAAAAAAACAACGGGCCCGTATTACACAAACAGGCCCGCGTGCTTGCAAGGAGGTGACGTTTATTAGCCTCGCTGCATTGGGGTCATTTCTGTTCTATTACGAGTAACTGGCAAAATAAATATATATATATATTTTTTTGATTGTTGCATTAGTTTATCATACCGATAAATCTATCATTTCCAATTGAAATTAAAATTTTGTGCTACTATGCATTTTTTATGTGTAACCGTACAGGCTTTAATATGATGCATTTATTTTATTATACAGAAATTATATTAGGATGAATAAGTATCTGAAGGAACCATATTTGAGTTCTGTTTACTGCTATTAATTTGAAAAGTTTTTTTATTGGATCTCAATAGTAACAATAGTATAAGAATGTTTAATCGGGAAAACCAAGGTAGAGTATTGTAACAATTTATAAGGAACAGTTAATATTTGGATTTATAAGATTTGAGAGGTCGTCATTAGTTCAGTTTATATAAGAATTTAATAAAGACATATAAGGACAGAGTAATAATGACATAGGATTTTTGGGCGTCATGACGTTATTTTATTGCCACGTTCTTCAGAATACCTGTGCCATTAGATTTCAAGTCCGTCTCTGTCATGACGTCCGGAAATCTTGTTTAGTAATACTAATAAATTACTCAAGCAAAGACCAGCCATATGCGTTCTATTTCTTCTCTTAACATTCATAGAAATTGTAACTAAATTCATTTTATATGAAATAAACGTTTGTTTGAATTATCCAATTTTTTCAGTTTATAGTCTCACCCAGGTACACGGACACGGTTGTGATGTTTGGGAACAGTTTTTAGACAGCTACATGAGAGGGATCGAAGATACAAGCGCAGAGTGGCGTTCATTAAATTCTTTCGAAAACATTTTGTATTGGCAAAAGAACGTACAAGAAACGATTTCTTTTGGAGCACCGGCAGGGCATCTTGTTGTATGACAGCTTTTGTAACTAATGGTGAGAATGATCAGAGTGATAAGTCATCAGCAATGACTGTCCATACAAAATTTGTTTAGAGGTAATGGTTCATACCATGGAGTATACTATGTAAAATAATCTTCTTATGTGACTCTGTAATAAAGACTATATGCAAGTTAAGCTATCTATAGTTACAATACAATCTTTGGTCATTTTTTCAGCTCCAAATACTTGCAATTGTCTTGCTTAATGAGCCTTATGTAAGTATTATCCTCCTATCTTAAATCATTAAGTACTTGGATGAAGACGTCGACTGAAGTTGTACAGATATTTTTCTGGTTCTTTCTTGAGCGAAGATGCATTGATGAATATCTTACTGGTCATATACATCAGATATAAGGTAATGGCTGGCTAGCAGGATGGCACAAGGAGAACGTATGTGGTAGTATCTATCTTGTCCACATGAATATGAGTTGGTATGACATCTTATACCTACTTTCACTTGAATGCTTTAAAGAGCCTCTCTTCACTAAGATACTTGTAGAAATAAATAATTAACCCAAAAACATTTACGTGGAAAATCTGAAGAATAGCACATAAATCAAACTCATCAACAGTTACTTCAAGATTATTCTCAATTTCTGTGAAGCATTCATTTGTTATTGCTAACGCAGGACTAGCTTCACTTTGTGCAACACGTCGCTAATGACAGTTTTCTATTTTCGATTAGCTGAGCTGGTAACTTCTTCAGAAACTTCCTCAGCTAGAATCAAATTGTTGTTGACAGCCGATACCTGGTACTTTTGATACTTGATACTTTTCAATCCTCATAGTGGTAGCAACTTACGAAGTCAGCAGTAGTAGTTTCCCAGAAGAACTTCTTCTTCATTATTAACAAATTGTGGCTGGTAGTATGATTCTTGTCCGAGCGCCATTAAAACATATTCAACCCTACTGAATTTATAGTCATTAAAGTAAGTAAGTAAGAACTTGTCAGATCTAGTATAGAGGCATATTGACAAAATTACTAGAAGCTCCTGAGGGTATATCGACGTATTTTTGTTTATTCTAACAGAATCTGAAGAGAAAGTTCATGCACCTTAAATTTTCTACGGGATGTATGATCAGGGACTACCTTATCAGTAACAAAACGTGAACTAGGCTCCGACCTATTTTTCTGAGTCAGTTCCCCAGTTCCTGAAGATGGCAACGTCGGAAGAAATGTTTGTTGCCAACAATTTTTCATTCACACTATTTCGGATATTTTTGGTTTTGGTTTGGTTGGTTAGTGTAACATTCCTTGTTTACAATTATTTAGAATTTCAAATATTTCACCGACTTAAAAATATGAGACTGATTCATTTAGCTGTGTAATGCTTTTATAAATCGTTAGGTTCATAATTTGAATATAATTTGTAAATTGTTTACTGTTAGCAAATAATCAACAATGCCAGCGTTACTCGGTAGCTTTGCTATGACATGTTTATTTTCGTTTTTCATAATAACAATCTATAAATCACGCAAATCAATTACAGAGGCAAACTAACTTGTACCTGTAATAATGTAACGTTAGTGCTTTAGGGATATTTGGTAGTGGTAGTATTGTTTTCCAAGGATTATATAGTGCATAGAAAACAACGGAACAGCTCAACGTTAGTTGCAGAATACATTGTCCTTCATGCACACATAATACTCGTCCACTTTTGTTAGTTTGATGCAGTGAAAACATAAGCTGAGATTCGGTGGCAGTAGTGTAAATGCTAGCTTCTCAATGCTGTTGTAGCTGCAGGGTAGGTATATACTTTATATTAACGTGCTCAAATGTGGTCCGCTTAAAAATTGAACGTTATTTTAAAATAAATATAAAATTTAGCCAGATAGACAACAATAACAAAGTGCAATATTTTACGATACGTATTTTTATTTTAATTTTCATTTAAAATTAACTTGCATATGCACATAAAATTCGTTATAAACACACAGTGTTAAAGCTCATGTCTAATGAGTTTCCATACTTCAGTCTGCGTGAAGTAATTACGATTTCAGGAAATATTCGAAAAAACTGTTTGAACTAAAATTTAACAATATTTACTTTTCTTCATCCAACACATCACCCGCCACATATTTGTATTTTTAACTAAGGCACCATGGGTAGTTTTGTCACAGGGTTAAAGTTGTATGTATATGTAGACATATACAGAAACATAAAATTTTGTTTCACACAATTAAATAGTATATGGATTTACATCAGTGATCGATGATAATATTGATAACAACATTTATCTGTAGCAAATAATGCGTACACGATATATTCCACTATATTTGTGTTTAGATACCAATTAGTTCCCACTAGTCCATGACCTACATAGAAAAAATCATTTTAATAAGGAGAAAGGCATACCGGGTAGCTACGAAATTATTGCCCATGGAATAATTCGCTTAATTTGAAAATTTTAAATTATTGGTAATTTTTAACGTATGACTAAAGCTAGAATGTCATATGAAGTCATATCTAATTTCAAATGGAAATACCCAACTTTTTTTTAGGCGCTGATGACGAGCGGCCGACGCTTTTAGTTTTACTCCTGTAAGCCTAAAAATACAGTAAAAGCAGAAACAAAAATGATGTTTTTGCACTTTGTCATCCTTGCTGTAATGCTCTTTTATCGCGATATTGCAAACTGCATCCCTTTTAATAATACTGGTTTTGCCTCGAGCTCCAGCTTCGCTGTTACACTGTTAAACGCCGTTTTCTCTGTCAGCGCTGTGACAAAAGCACAGATAACTAAAATGAAGAATAATCTTTCCAGCGGGTCAAATGTTTAGGCCACCTTTCCAGAAAGATTGGGTAGTTACTATTGTAGAATCTTTAGGCAGAATAATAATATACTATCACAAAACAAAGGGCTCAATCGGTTCAATAATTATAATTAAAAGAACTTAAAGTATTTGCAAAAATGTAAAATAAACTTTAATATGAACAATACGATCTTTCACCATGTGCGTCACGAATTGGAAATAAAGAAGTTATTGATTTTTTGTGGTTTTTAAAAGTACGGAGAGACACTGAAAAAAATATGTTTTTAATATTAATTAATGGGTTCATCGGCTGAAAATTAATGAATCCGTTTATTAATAAATGTACACATTTTATTAATGAATGCACATTATATCAATAAAAAGTTTCATAAATTCTCAGCTAATGAACTCAGTTTCATAAATTCTCATTCATTAATATTACGAACATATTTTCTTCAGTGTGGTTCGGTAGGTGGTTCGACAACGACGGAGCTTTGGCAGTAAAGATCCCTCGGACTTCTAAACAATTATTAAAATTGAGAAACTTAGAAAAAAGGAGTTCAAGAGGCGGCTCAATACACACTCGGTTTCCTAATAACACATCGATTTCTTTCATTGTATCAACGTCTTGGCAGTTTAGC
The DNA here is from genome assembly GCA_936432065.2 of Rutpela maculata. NCBI lineage: Eukaryota > Metazoa > Arthropoda > Insecta > Coleoptera > Cerambycidae > Rutpela > Rutpela maculata. Next base: position 226,833,670 of record OW386285.2, read on the forward strand.
TACAGCTATTTCATCACTCAATCAGAACAGATACACATAGACAACAACACAACAATCATTCCCTGCGACATCTGCCGCAGCTGAGAGGAGAGCGACTAGCTGTGTTGTCTCTCTCACAACCGCTGCGCTGTTTAGTCTACTGCTAATGCATCGGCAACATGTGAAAACTGCCATTAAATATCGATAACCTAGCCAGGATTCGAACCCGGGATTCCGTAGTTGCAAGCCTAATACCGTAAACATCGTGCCATTGGTCGGTAAATTCAACAAGTCTGGGATTGCGGGTTACACCAATTAGTGGAGACGACACGCATGCCAACCACTAAGTCAATGACATTTACAACCCTTCTGGAAAATATCACAAGTTAATAAATATTCTTAAAGAATTAACAAAAACATAGTTTCAAATAGCCAGAGAAATTAAGGGTCTTTTAAATTGTAGTATCGCGAAAATACTATTTTGAGTCGGCTGCTCATATTAGCTGATTGACTTTTAAACGCATTGAATCACGTCTTCGGTTATTTTTTAATTCAAGCCTTAATTACACAGGTCAACATTTAGTTTGAAAAAATACACCGGACTCTACCTAGGTACCCGGGAGTTTTTGGGGTCGCTGATTCCGATGCCGAGGTCGGTTAAGCTCTATCACGTCAGGTTCAAGGTCATTTGAAGGTCAAACTAAGAAAAGGTGCAAATGACCTTGAAACTGACGTGGTAGAAGTCAACCGGCATCGGATGCAGACTCAGCGACCCAAAATCTGTATATAAATTTTTTCAGATTTTTTGCATCTTCCTCTCTGTTTTCCTGAAATTAACCTTGAAATGATCTCCGGATGCCTTTTAAGGGTAAGCGAACAACGGATTCGGACTCAGCGACCCCAAAAACTAACGTGTGAATTTTTTCAGATTTTTTCAACCACCTTTTCTTAGTTTGACCTTCAAATGACTTTGAACCTGATGTGATAGAGCTTAAACGACCTCGGTATCGGAATCAGCGACCCCAAAGAACCCCACTTAGGTAGAGTCCGGTGTATTTTTCAAACTAAATGTTGACCTGTGTTATTATATGTATATACCTACAAATGTTTCCTAACATCTTCGCCACTCGAAATCGATTTAAATGAAATAATTTGCTCCGTAAAAACAGAGGGGAATTAAGTCACCCACGAATTTATAATTGTTCAGTATCCCCGGATCATTACTAAACAATTTTAAGGTTCTGAGTATACCGGGTGGACACGAAAAATAATCAATCTAATACAATTAAACACAAAGACAATTTAGAAATTTTATCAAAATCGGTTCGATAATTTCAGCCTTATCCTGTTCGTACATACGGGGTGCCATAGGCTAGTGACTCACCAATATATTTCTTTTATTTTTTAACTAATCCATTTCAAATTTGCGGTTCATAAACTACCTGTAAAAATGGATTTTTGGACATAAAAACTGTTTGAGACCATTTCAGGTTTATCCGGAAATGACCGCAACTTTCGATTTTTAAATGGAACACCCTCTCAATTTTTACAAGCTTTTATTTAACTTGCCTTGTTAGTATGGGTCAAATCTTTCAACTGAATTTTAGAACAGTTATCCCCAACCGATTGAGCTGAAATTTTGTATACACGTTTAGTTTGGATCACAATGCATGATTAGCTAAGTGACGTCATTCTAAATCCAATATGTTGGACTCCCAAAGATGACGGACCAGTTAGTTTTTAAAAGCTTGTTTTTAAAAAGTTTTTTTTAAATTATAATTTATTACATATTTGGATTCAAGACAACATTCAGGCTATACCATGAGACTTTCGCGAATTTTTTAGTTCAATTATTTTAAGCATTTTAAGACATTTGTCTAGAGTGCTTTGGAATACCAAAATTTGTCCTACGACAGGTAAAGTCTAAGAGAAAAATATAATTTTTCATTTAATTTCATTAATAACTATTTACGAATTCTCCAAACTTGAACATATCACTTTTTTATGGAATTTTTTTTTTCAAATGGGAAGGGGGTCGCTCATACTGTTCAATAAATTATAAATTTTTTTCCGAAATCATTGATATCCGTTTCAAATCTATGCTAGTTGTTTTTCTATTTTATTGAATTTATTTAAAAATAAAAAAATCACTTTCCAAATAATTTTTATTGGTCCTTATAGTTTGCACGAGTACTTACACCTATTAAGAAATAAAAGAGAGAACTAAAATGATATTACTCACAAAAAGGTAGCTATTCACATTTCATTATTAGTCATATTATTTTTTTTTTTTATTATACAAGTACAAATCGCACAATTATAACTGTTAAATTCCTAGAAATGGTGAACGGCATTTGAATTTTACAAATATTGCTTGCTCGCACAATTGTGTTACTCATTACATCCCTTAACATTTGTGGAGTAATGCTACTAAAAGCTCTTCTTATTCTCAATCAGAGATCCTCCTAACAGGAGTTTTGTAGACCTGTCCCTTGATATAACCCCAAAGAAAGAAGTCTCATGGGGTTAGATTAAGTGACCTTGCAGGCCACCTTATGAAACCCTGGTTTGAAATAAGTTGTGGGCCATAAGCTTCATTGAGATAATCCATAACAACGCGGCTGTCATGGGGCGGTGCTCCGTCTTGCTCGAAATACAACAATCGGTATTGTGCTAGAGGAACTTGTTCGATTTCTTGCCAAATTCGATTTTGTAAGAATTCGAGATACCTGTTTCCTGTCAGCGTACCTTGAAAGAATATTGGGCCAATGATTCGTGTTCCATAAATCTGCTCATACAATTATACCAAATCATTCTTAAAACCTCCCTTGTCTAACTAATCTTTGATTTTGTTGGGACCAGTATCTTACGTTCTGCCGATTGAACATCGCATTATTTGTGAAACGTTCTTAATCGGAAAAAGAATGTTGAAGGCAAAATTATTATCTCTTTGGAACTTATTAATTAACCACTCGCAAGATACAATTCGTCTCACAGAATCTCCTTCGTACAAATGTTTGTGCAGATTGTACTTTAACGAGCGATAATTACGTTTTTTTCAAAATTCTTCTTACTGTTTCCCTATTTGATAGACCTTCCGCTATTCCTCTAACAGAGGCTGATTGGCTGTGGCTGACGGTTCCTAGTATATTAATTTTCAACTCTTTATTTACAATGAATTCTTGATTTTGGATACGTTGCTCTCGCCGCATTTTTCTCTCTAATTTCTTGAAATAATGACGAAACGGGTGTCTTCTTTCAGGAAATCTTTGAGCGCACATTTGACCTGCAAGCACAGAATTTTTTCAACATTCGCCATAAATTCATATCATGTTAGTTTTTTCGTTATTGGTGTAGTTCATGTTAAGAAATATCAATAATGGACACAAATCTTTCGCTAACAATAACACAGGTCAACATTTGATCTAAGAACAATCACCAGACTTGACTAGAGTATACATAAGTTTTTTGGGTCGCTGATTCCGAATCCGAGGTTGGTTAAGCTTCATCACGTCAAGTTCTTGGTCATTTGAAGGTCAAACTGAGAAAAAGTATTGTAAAAAATTTGGAAAAATTTATGTTCATGTTTCTGAAGTCGCTGAATTCAAATTCGCTGTTATTTTTACCCTTCAAGAACATCAGAACATCTAGAGGTCATTTCAAGACATTTTGAGGTCAAATTGAGAAAAAACGGCTAAAAAATCTGGAAAAATGCTTACATGGATTTTTTGGGTCGCTGACCTCGAATCCGTGGTTGGCTGGACTTTATCACATCGGACTCAAGGTCATTTGAAGGTCAAATTGAGAAAAAGTGGTGTAAAAAATTTGAAAAAATTTATGTTTATGTTTTTGGGATCACTGAGTTCAATTTTGTCGTTATTTTATCTCAAAGTTCCTTTAAGGCCATATCATGATCATATGACCGCGAAATGAGATTGAAATAACCTCTAGGGTATCCTTCAATGTCAAAATGCCAACTGATTCGAACTGAGCGACCCCAAAAACATACAAAAACTTTTTCTCAGTTTGACATTCAAACGACCTTGAATCCGATCTGATAGAGTCCAGCCAACCACGGATTCGAGCTCAGCGACTCAAAAAACCCATGTAAGCATTTTTCCAGATTTTTTAGCAGCTTTTTCTCAAAATGATCTCAAAATGCCTTGAAATGACCTCTAGAAGGGTAAAAATAACAGCGGATTTGAATTTAGCGATCTCAGAAGCATAAATATAAATTTTTTCATATTTTTTACAGCACTTTTTCTTAGTTTGACCTTCAAATGACCTTGAATTCTATATGATAGAATCCAGCCAACCACGGATTCGAGGTCAGCGACCCAAAGAACTCAAGTAAGCATTTTTTCAGATTTTTTAGTCGCTTTTTCTCAATTTGACCTAAAAATGGTCTCAAACTGCCTTGAAATGACCTCTAGATGTTCTGATGTTCTTGAAAGGTAAAAATAACAGCCAATTTGAATTCAGCGACCTCAGAAACATAAACATAATTTTTTTCAAATTTTTTACAACACTTTTTCTCAGTTTGACCTTCAAATGACCAAGAACCTGACGTGATGAAGCTTAACTAACCTTGGATTCGGAATCAGCGACCCAAAAAACCTATGTATACTCTGGTCAAGTTTGGTGATTGTTCTTAGATCAAATGTTGACCTGTGTAATTGTTACATTTGTCACCTTTCTTTTGTTTTATAATATTGTATCAAATTATAGTGCAAAGGCAACTACGTTAACGTTCAGTAAAATTACATTGAGTGATTTTTTATTTTTAAATAAATTAAATAAAATAGAAAAACAAGTAGCATATATTTGAAATGTATATCAATGAATTCAGAAAAAAATCTATAATTTATTGAACACTATGAGCCACCATCTTCCCATTTAAAAAAAAGTTTTCGAAAAAAAAGTGATCTGTTCAGTTTCGGAGGCTTCGTAAATAGTTATTAATGAAATTAAACCAAAAATTATATTTTTCCCTTGGACTTTACCTGCTGTAGACCAAAGGGTCTAGCCGTACTTCCATGGCGAAACTACCCCTCAGTAAATTGAGGAGCTATTTGAAAAAAAGTGTCCGGAGACGACTTTTTTTCAAAGCGATATATCTCAGTTAATTTTAAAGCTAGGAAAATAAAACTAAATGGCAGTGTTATGGTACACTTTACAGTTTATTTTATAGTATTTCCTATGGGACAAGCCTAAATAAAAGTATTTAAAAAATGCAAAGAAAAATTTTGTCAATCGATTTCCATCAGATCTAATTGAATTACCACTTTGAAAGAAATATATAATAATTGTCCATGTCTTGCCTAACACCATGCAAGTTTCATTAAAATCCAAGAGGTGCAACAGGTCGAAAAAAAATTTAAAGTAAGAGTGGACCACCTTACGACCACTATGTTGACGCTTTTAATTTGCATTACATTTCAATAAATCTTTGGAAAAGTTGCGTTTTGACAGCTCATAAAAAGTATATCAACGGTTGGTGGTGTTAACTAGCCTATTACAATGTTTTTTTGATCTACTTTTATAGTGACTATAGTCGGTCTCAGTTAAGAATGTAGTTGTTTACGTTATGAGCGGAGCACAGTTTACACAGGATATGGGAATTCCCAAATAAGTGAAATCCCCCCCATGGCCGACTCAAGTCAGTTGGTACATAAAATAAAAATTAACGGTTTAAATTGGCTTTTATTTGGCATTTGGCTCTTTTAAAAATACATTGAAATTATTTAATTCATATTGCAGCATATTTTATTTAGAGTAATGAAAGCTCATTATAGACGTAAATCCTCTAAAAATGTCAAAGTGTTATAAAAAATGGGTAAACCTACTACTTGCTTGTGCTCGATATCAGGCGAGCTGTTCTTGTCTCTGTCCGTTCTGAACTATATCTTTGATCTCTCTCATATACCTGCCTAAAAAGTGTACACAAATATCATAACCGCCGTGTAAGTGCATGGCCACGTCTACGCACCGCACAGCGCACATCGTACATCGCACATTGAAGTTTATTTTATTATTTTATGATATTTATGAATATTAATACAAAGGAAATTGTACTAATTGTTCATATATTATTCGGCTACTTCCTTCCATTTTTATTAAAATCAGACTGCTATAGTTATTTTTTTCTCTTTTGTTACAAATAGGGATTCACAAACACAGTATCGCCTGTGCTAAACGCTATGCGATGTGCGAAGCTCAAGTTGTTGATTTCATCACTCTCATTTAAGAGCATGGTTCTATTTAATTTTATTGTGCGATGTGCGAGGGGCGTCGATATGGCCACTCTCATTTAAAATAATTGTTTATTTAATTTCAGTGTGCGATGTGCGAAGTGCGGTGCTATGTGCGCTGTGCGGTGCGTCGACGTGGCCATTTTAGGTAGGTATATGAGAGAGATTAAAGTACAGTTCAGAACGGCAGAGACAAGAACAGCTCGCCTGATATCGAGCACAAGCAAGTAGTAGGTTTACCCATTTCTTATAACACTTTGACATTTTTAGAGAATTTACGTCTGTAATAAGCTTTCATTACTCTAAATAAAATATGCTGCAATGTGAATTAAGTAATTTCAAAGTATTTATAAAAGAGCCAAATTCCAAATAAGAGCCAATTTACACCGTTAATTTTTATTTTATGTACCAACTGGCTTGAGTCGGCCATGGGAGGATTCCACTTACTTGGGAATTCCCATATCCTGTGTAAACTGTGCTCCGCTCAAAACGTAAACAACTGCATTCTTAAGTGGGACCAACTATAGTCACTATAAAAGTAGATAAAAAAAAACATTGTAATAGGCTAGTTGACACCACCATCCATTGATATACTTTTTATGAGCTGTCAAAACGCAACTTTTCCAAAGATTATTGAAATTTAATGCAAATTAAAAGCGTCAACATATTGGTCGTAAGGTGGTCCACTTACTTTAAATTTTTTTTCGACATGATGTACCTCTTGGATTTTAATGAAACTTGGCATGCTGTTAGGCAAGACATAGATAATTATTATATATTTTTTTCAAAGTGGTAATTCAATTAGATCTGATAGGAATCGATTGACAAAATTTTTCTTTGCATTTTTTAAATACTTTTATTTAGGCTTAGCTCATAGGAAATGCTATAAAATAAACTGTGAAGTGTACCATAATAATACCATTTAGTTTTATTTTCCTAGCTTTAAAATTAACTAAGATATATCGCTTTGAAAAAAAGTCGTCTCCGGACACTTTTTTTCAAATAGCTCCTCAATTAGAGGAGCTAATATCTACTAATATCTACTTGATATATAGCTAATATCTACTTGATCAACTACTATTAGCGCCCTCTACAATATAACATAGGTTACGATATAGGTTCTTATCGGGGGCAGTTTCGCCATGGAAGTACGGCTAGACCCTTTTGGTATTCCAAAGCACTCTAGACGAATGTTATGCTTAAAAATACTGAACAACGTCTGAAAAATTCGCGAAAGTCTCACGGTATACTCAGAATGTTGTCTTGAATCCAAATATGTAAAAGTATACAGGGTGTTCCATTTAAAAATCGAAAGTTGCAGTCATTTCCGGGTAAACCTCATACCGTTTCTTATGTCAAAAAATCCATTTTTACAGTAATTTATGTACCCTAAATTTCAAATGGATAATTTAAAAAATAAAGGAAATAAAGCCCCCAGCCTGTGGCATCTGGTATATACATATACACATACATACGTACACATACATATATATTTCTTTTAAATCTAATCTCAATTTTCGATCTTTATGGATAGGGAGGTTAAAATAGCATCGTTACAATGCATCATTCGAATTGGCGTTTCTTTTCTCTAATGTAATTTTTCTGTTTAGCTATTTTTTTTACACCACATTTGTATTAAAACAGTTTGAATATATATCTTCTTCCTTCAATAAAAACCACCTTTGATGAACACCTCGTACTTTGTAGTCATGTAAGCCTGAAAATAGTGTAACAGAAACAAAATTATATTTTCCTTTTAGTAAATTTTTAATAAAGAGGTATTTAAAAAAGTACATATTTATTTTATTATAAAATTAAATCTTGCATCATTTTATGTAAAAATATTTTGAAGTTTGAAAGGCAAATTTTAATCTAAATTTGTCAATGACTGGAACGTACACCTTATCTGACTTTTACGTTAAAAACTTGGTCGCTAAAGTTACGAAACTTTATTCCACATCTATTCAGTGCACCACCCACTTTCATTAAATTAGAAAATTGCCTGTTTTCCTCCGCACTACGTATTAAGTTATTGCAGTGCTAATATATTTTGAGGGAATATATAGGAAAACTTCATATATGTCCCCGGTTCTCTTTCAAAAGAGAAATGGTTGATCAAGTTAATATGTTAAAAGCCTTGTGTTTTTTATGTTCAATAATGAAATGAAACTTCTTCCTTTATTAGAAAGAAAACACATTACAATGACAATGTGGGAATAGACAGGGCACATTTAAAACTCTTTCGGTATTACGTGACTGAAAATATGTATATATATTTTAAAATCTGTATGTACAGGAAGGGTTGTAATTTGAGAGAATTTGGTATTATCATTCGTATGCAGGAAATGTTAGAAATTGTTTTATATTAATTGATGTTTAACGTTCAACTTCCTGCACAGATAAAAATAATGTTTTGGATCAAGATTTATTGTTTCATATATACGCAAATAAATAAATTCTTCATATAAAACAAATACGTTTGTTTCAAGAATAATTTGTTTACGACAAGCTTTTTATTTCTTGCCACAAAAGTATTTGTTTTATATGAAGAATTTAATTTCTTTGTGTTTATCTGAAACAAAGGATTCTTGATGCAAAACATTATTTTCATCTTTGTATGTTTTATTTTTATGTAAAAGTGTAAATATACTGGGTGGCTCAGCCGATAGGGACACTCTTGTAACTTTTGAATGGGCGAAAGAATTTCTTTCAAACTTGGTGTAGTGAAATTTACAATTATATGATGTAAAGAACCAAAATGGCCGACTTCCGGTTTCGATGCAATTGACATAAAAATCTGATTTTTAAATAGGACAAAATGTATATTTTTGCATATTTGGATCCTGTTGGCCAAAATACATATGATCCGACCCTCAAATATTATTTTGATTTTCAAAAAATATAGATTTTTTAATTTTTAATTTTAAATATCGAAAGCCGCGATTTTGCCAAAATTGTTAAAAATCGGTCTACAAGCACCCTTAAAAAATATTATCTCTTCAGATACTAATATTTAACACGATTTATTCTTCATTAAGTTTAACTATACTGGTTTTTAACGAAAACTATTTTTTTTTAATGGAAATCCTATTCCTCCCAACCTGTTATTTAATTTTTTTTTTTTAACTGTTTAACGTCGGCCTATTTCCGCTACCAAGGCCTATCACCGACGCCAGGAGACGAGCTACCCCCAACCTGGAAATTTTGCCGAACCTCTTCCCTTAAGAAGAGTAGGGATCTTTTACTTGCCTATAATTTAATAGACAAGGGACCGCCTGCTTTATATCCCCTCCGAAGGATGGTATATCCACTACGTAATCCTCGTCTGAAATTACGTAACTTCCGAGTATACACTGATATACAAGCCTCTAGAAGGTGGGACGAGAACGTTGTATTTCCCAAGATGGGAACCCATCCAAGTACTAACCGCGCTCGACGTTGCTTCAACGGAATATCGACTGATATTCACATTGAAGTCGCCTCTACGCTCGCCCCCTGTTATTTAATTAGATCTTTAAATTACGAAAAAAATGATATGCATAATGTTACCTTCTCTTTGTACTAAATTTATAATATTTTTAAAAATGCTTTGATAATCGATTTATCGATATATTTTTTGAAAATCAAAATAATATTTGTGGATCAGTTCACATGTATTTTGGCCAGTAGGATCAAAATATGTAAAAATATACAGGTTGTTATAGCCAATAGGGCTATTAAATAAATTTAATAATAAGTTTTGAAAGAATTGTATTCAATTTAAAATATGATGTAATTTTGTTGTTAATTCATTTTTTGTTTTCTTGTAATCATCATAGTTATGAAATATATATCTTAAATGCAGTATGTACCTGTAGTGTACTCATCTACATATTAGGATTATTATATCGCTATGGATATAAAATAACAAAAAACAATTATTACTTTTTCGATATTCTACAAAAATGTCGACATTTTAATAAATCTCTGGAATTCTATTCTTAAATTATTATTAATGGCTTATTATTGCCATATTGGTGACCCCGATTTTACACGCATCCTGAAAAGTTAGAGGAAGAAAAAAATTTGAAGCACATATTTGATATTTTACAAATGGATCAGAAATACCACTTTGCTGTTTAACTAACTCTGTTAAATATGGGTGTGAATCATCGTCCTCCTTTCTTAGCTAGAATATAGTTGAAGACAGCGGAAATATTCCAACGTACTTTGACTTTGACGTTTTGTTGTGAAATTTTGAATAAAATTAACCCTTAAATGTTTGTAAGCTGGGAGGAGAAATTATTACTCGCAAAGCAGAGAATAAGCGTATATCAGAAAAGCTATATGATATTAATTTGAAGATATGCAACCTGATAGTGTTGCAGTAGGGATTTATGTTTGATGGTATAAGGAATTGGCATGAAGTCACCGAGTTTCGAATTATTTTCCAAGACAATCCCAAGTTTATTTCTTTCAAGAAGATTTTTAAATTCATTTTCCTTTATGTAAATGTGTTTGGTGAGTGCCCTATTTATATCATTCTCCCTGCAGTACTAGATCATCCTATCAACACGTATCGATGTATCAATTATATACTTCTTGACAATTAATTTATGATGAACGAAAGACGCTATATGAAAAATATTTATTAATCAAATTTTTGATTTCCATTGTTTTTAAGTATTATATGAATATAATTTCATTATTATGAACTGGTAAAATATTCTTTAATAGAATCTATATGGATTAATTCCATGAATTGCCAAAAATATTCTTAAATAGAATCTATATGAATTAATTCCATGAATTGGTGAAATATTTAATGGATTATTTGATTTAAAAAACAAAATATTACCTTGGAACGTACTATAATTTAAATGTATTAAGTATATATATTCCTTGGAGGATTGACGGTATATAACCTCATTTTATGTATAGAATATCTCTATTTTTCCAACTGTCAGTCAAATCTGACTTTTCTTTTGTAAATGTCATCTTTAATATTGATACTTTGGTAGGTTGATCTCTCCTTTGCAGAGGGGAAGTATATGTAGTGTACTCATCTACATATTAGGATTATTGTATCGCTATGGATATTAAATAACAAAAAACAATTATTACTTTTTAGATATTCTACAAAAATGTCGACATTTTAATAAATCTCTGAAATTCTATTCTGAAATTATTATTAATGGCTTATTATTGCCATAGTACCCTACATTACTCCCATTCTACAACGAAGAAACCAACTTACCAAGGTATCAATATTAAAAATCAGATTTAAAATAAAAGTTAGATTTGATGGATAAATGACATTAGTAAAAAGAAAAAGTCAGATTGAGTGATAAATGACAAAATAACGTAATAGTCCAAGATCCCAGAGCTGCCAGACCTACGTCATTTTAGCAAAGCTAATATTTTGACAACAAATAGTGTAATATCTATCTAGTTAAGAACGTATGCGTATTTGCTAGTTTGAGAGCGGGGCCCTTTTGCAGAAAACAGGTACAAAAGGTACATAAAAATTTTACTCGGTACGTTAAATTATGATAGCTGGTTTATTTTCCATGTGACACACTAACGACGTGGTGTAAACATCAAACTCCGAATCTTAAAGTCCGAGGTTCGATCCTGAGCGTTCTCAGCTTTTTTTTTTCAACAAATATTAACTTATGATGGCGATAACCAAGAAAGAGACAACCGATAGGGATATATTTATTATTTTTGGCCATAACTTTTTTCTTAGTACGTATATTTGAAAAAAAAACTGAGAATGCTCAGGGATCGAACCTCGGACCTTAAGGTTCGGAGGTTGACGCTTACACCATGTAGTTAGCGTTTTACTTGTAAAATAATCCAGCTATCATACTTTAACGTGCGGAGTAAAATTTGTATGTACCTTTTATACCTGTTTTCTGCAAAAGGGCCCCGCTTTCAAACTAGTAAATACGCATACGTTCTTAACTAGATATTACACTATTTGTTGTCAAAATATCAGCTTTGCTAAAATGACGTAGATCTGGCGGCTCTGGGATCTCACACTATAACACAAGAGAATTTATTTTTGTAATAATATTATCCTTAATGCTAGTATGTTATATGTCATTGAATTGAAATGAAATAGCATGTATATGACTGATGTTAAGTGAATAAAAGTTCGCAATCATAATTGGATTGAGCTTCTTTAATAGGCAATTGATAAAAATAGCAAGCATGTACTAAGTGAATATGAGTTCGCAATCATAATTGGATTGAGCTTCTCTAATAGGTAATTGATAAAAATAGCATGCGTGTGAGTGTGCTAAGTGAATGAAAGTTTGCAATCATAATTGGATTGAGAACCTTTCAAAGATTTCGCACCAGCTATAGCAGCTTTGGCTAAAGAAAAGCTGGCGAGACAATTAAAATAGTGAATAATTGATATATTGATACACTTGATAAGCTGGTTTTAAAAAAAGTAGGGAGCAATATAGAGTACGTACCGTAACATGTACATAAATGAAATAAGTAATAACAAGTCTTCTGAAAATCTAGTTTGATTCGTTTCTCGGTACTATCTTCATGGAGAGACTGAGGAATCCGTATCTAGCGAAGATATCTATGGAACGGTCTACCTTTAGCTGGCTGTCTTCGTTATGTACGTCGTCCGTCATCAGCGGTTAGCAGCACGAGCAGTTTGGTTCGGCCCTATATTCTTGTTACAGCTGTCTAGAACATCCATGGAATGGGAAATAATTTTCGGCATAACTATGTAACAACTGCCAAAAGCTATTAAACTTCAGTTTTCTGTCTCCAATCTTCACAGTCTGAATTTTCGAGAGAATTAAATCCTCATGGACTCACAGGAGGTGCGTGAAGACGTTCGGGGTCACCAATATAGCCAATAGGGCTATTAAATAAATGTAATAATAAGTTTTGAAAGAATTGCATTCAATTTAAAATATAATATAATTTTGTTGTTAATTCATTTTTGTTTTTTTGTAATCACCATAGTTATGAAATATATATCTTAAATGCAGTATGTATCCCACAGTTGTGCCATTTAAAAATTTGATTTTCATGTCAATTGATTCGAAACCGGAAGTCAACCATTTTACACCATATAATTTGAAATTTCATCCTATATCACTACACCAAATTTGAAAGAAATCCATTCGCCCAATTAAAAGTTACAAGAGTGTCCCTATTGAATGAGCCACCCGGTATAATAATTCTTATTTATACCGCTGTTCGATTAACTCAATATTTACGCAATTTAATTTAACTTACACACTTACCTGTGTGTCTATCTGATACACACAAATGAAGAGAATGCAGATCTTAATATAAATTGCGTAGATATTGTTTCTCTTCAATATAAATTGTTACAAAAATGTAAGCTGTTCATACATAATTTAGTTGCGAAAGCCAATGAAAATTAAAAGCAAACGTTGTTCGTAGAAAGTTAAATGCTGATGTTTATTAGTATAATAGTACAGTACCTAGAGGTAACAGATATGTAAAATTTAGAAATAATTCCATATGTAAAAATAATTCCACTAGTTTATTCGCTTATTGTTCGAAAACAATTGCAACTATCGGAAATATATATAGAACCCTATTTGTATCAAATTATGTAGAATATTATCAATGCATATAACATTTTCTGTGGGACCAACTATTTTGCGGGAAAGTGTGAAAACCGCGACGGAGCGCATCGGGGTGATTTTTAAGGTTGAAACTTACACTTGAGCCTTGGAAATTCTTTTGTTTCTTATAATATAATTCCCAACGGGCAAAGGATTATAATTTATTTCATCTGTTCCCTGATTTTAGATCTAATATCAATGGGCTAAGGACCTTCCATCCCCTCCAATGTAATGATAATAATCATAATAATATTAATAAACGTCTTTATTTAAGAAAATGCATAAACACGAGCACATTTCACTTTACATAGGTAGAAATGGTATAAGAGTCTACTTAACCTGGTCACACTATATTGAGAATACGCGAAGAGCGCGTCGATTGGGGACCAACCCCCTAGTTTGTTCGGATATTGCTCGAAAACCGTTGCACCTACCAGAAATATGTATTCAACCTTATTTGTAGCAAATTTTATGTAGAATATTATCAATGAGTACTAGTAATAGTCAATCCTAGTTTGATCGTCTGTTGCTCAAAAACCGTTGCGCCTACCAAAAATATATATAGAACCTTATTTGTAGCAAATCAAATTTTATGTAGAATATTATTAATGAGTAGAAAACTTTCTGTGGGACCAACTTTTCGCGAGAAAATGCGAGAAATCGCGGCAGAGCGCCTTAGGAGTGGTTTTTAAGGGTGAAGCTCACTCTTGTGCATTGGAAACTCGTTTGTTTCTTAAATATAGCCCTGTGGAGCATATAATCCTTAAATGGCAAAAGATTATAATTTTTTTCAGTCGTTCGGACGTCGCCGTTATACTTTGAAATCTCCAAAAATCTGAGTCTACGAGATTGATGCAAAAACGAAATTCATCCTCTATTCAGTAGCTTCCTTATTTGTCTTATGGATTTTTTTGCTAAATGAAAGAATATCAGTTTAAAATTTACATAAAACCATTTCTTCTCAAAATTTGATTCAACATCAATGTGTTTTTTGCCACTCCCTGCAAAAGGAGTGGCACCTAAAAATTATCAAGCACCCAAGCAATTTTTCCGTGATATATTTTTTCCATTAAATTGCAAAAAAAAAGAAATCTATCTAATATGACATTATTTCGAAATTCAACTCAAACTCCTTCCAAATTAGAACCTGTACTTACTGCACTGTAAGTTTGGTATTGAAAAAAAAATCACATCAATTAAAAAAACACTTCAACATTTAAACATGAATGCCAATTTCTAAATTTTTAAAACAGAAATAACGAAGTTTTACGTTAATATCAAACTTTCGTTCAACGTCCTGCGCATGATATTCTTCATAATGCAGGGAATTTGATTCAACTGATGTTCAAACCAGGAAAATTGGATATCGACATATGCAAAGTAAACTGAAATCGATCCTTTTTGTAAAAGTTATCAGTGTTTGAAATTTTTTTAACTTTAAGAGAGATCTCCTTCAATTTTTTAACCAGGAATGAGGCCAGTTTTAAATGATTATCTCAAAGATTATGCAATGGGCATAGACCAGGTTTAGTGTAACAGACACAGGCTTGTCAACCTTAGTAAAGCAGAAATAATCCTCTTCACGCAAAAAGAAAACAAGCGATTTTCAGCCTCCTTCCGTCATAGCTTTCATTTGTAGTATATTTACAAATATCCAAGTTAGCCATTTTTATAAAACTTTACTATTGTCATTAGCTCGCATGCGAGAGTATAATGTACCCTCGTTAAATATCCTACTGAAAATTCTAGAATGTGACATTCGAGAATGTATATTTTTAGGGTCACGCAAATTTGGGTAGACACTTTCCTAAAGTAGTGTGCTAATATAAATTCGAGAATAGATTCCCTGGCTATCATGATAAGAGGCCAGTTGGAATTGACTAGTTCAGGGTTTATTCGAAGGGCATAGTTGAGGTTTGGAGTAACAAACATAGTCTCAGTCATTCTGGCAAAACAGAGCTAATCCTGTTACAAAATTAATAAAAATAAATGATTCTCAGTCTACGCTCTTGTATATCTCTTAGAAGGATCACGTTGAAGTTCAGATGAGGAAAGTTTCGAGCATCCTTATGAGTGTGCAAACGCACTTGGTCTTAAGTGAGGAGCAAGTCCGAAGGCTACACCTCGTGCACTATTACACAAACTCCGGTGTTGCCAGGTCTAGTGAAATTTCACTAGATCTGTTGTTTTTTTTTCAATCTAGTGATTTAGTGAAAACTTTTATGAAAATATCTGTTTCTAATAATTTTTATTTCGTCAAAGTTGCGCTCTAGCGGTTCGCAGGCAAACATTACTTTCTAGATGCGAACTATTTAATACTAAACTGAGTCTGGAAATGAAATAATTAGATGAAAGAGCACTGATGTCATATGTCAGTCATTACATAGAGCAGTGAACGCTATTCTAGAGTTCACTGGCATAGAAGAGAAATAGGAAAAAGACAATAAGTAAACAACTGCATTCATTTGCAGATGTTATGCTGTTAATTGTTAATACAACAGACTCAAAAAATTACATGTCCTACAGAATACAAATCTGAGTTTTAAAAATATATATATATATCCAACAATTTGTAGTTAGATCTAGTAACTTTTAAAGTCTTGTCTGATAACTTTTAAAATTTTGACCTGGTAACTGACAAAATCACTCCTAACATACGCCACATAGTGGGAGAAAAGTACAATTTTTTGGCCAAAAATCTGTTGACAGTCGGCATTTTGTCCGATTTTAATAAATCATACAGGTGAATACTCGTAAAATATTGTACTTTAAGATAGTACTGCAGTGAAGAAGGTTAAAATTAATATAACCTATAAAAAATTCTCTAGAATACACATATTTGTGATTATAAAAAAATATTAACAAAACAACCAAAACAATAACAGAAATATCTATAATAAAATAACAAAAAAAAACATAAAAAATTTAAAATAAAAAAATTTTTATTTTATTTTCTGTATCAAATTTGAATAAGAATAAATCATAAGACTTTTGTATACATACATTAGATGCAAAGTATTGTCAAATAAATAATTTAATTCGTAATGTTATTATTTCCTGCATTAGATTAGGACAGGATTGAAAATATATACATTTAGGGGGTAGGTTTTGTTAGGCAAAAATTCTTAATTTGTAGTTCTGCAAATCATGAATTTTTAGTCAAAATTGAATTGCTTTGTGCATTAGATGGTAATAGATTTCAATTCCTAGGTGCATTCATTTTTAAATTGAAAAATATTGTTTGTAACATTACTATTTTATATGCACTAGATGATTGTAAAATTTATATTTATGCATTGGAAAATTTTAGTTTCGATATGCTTTATCTCCAAGTCTTGGAATTATTATTATTATTTTATGAATTAGGTTATCTTAATTTTATTACTATTAGTGTATAATTTTAAGAATTATATAATAGTATAATAATATGCGATTATTGAAAAATTATTCATAACAACTTTGCATTAGGTTTTCCTAAAATATTGTGAGGTTGATAAAAATGTGATTTCGCTTAATTTATACATCTAAAAATGTTCTGTATATCATTAAACGTTGAGATTATTTAATAATAAACTTTCACAACTTTTTTTATGAAATATTTTATTGAAATTTAAAATGTGTACATTTGCCTAATAAATATAAGTATTTTCAATCCTGTCCTAATCTAATGCAGGAAATAATCACAATACGAATTAAATTATTTATTTGACAATACTGTACAAAAGTCTTATGAGGGATAGTGTTTTATAATTTATTGTTATTCGAATTTGATACAGAAAATAAAATATATTTTTCTTTATTTTTTTTTGTTTCATTGTTTTTTTTCTGTATTTATTTTTTGTTTTTTTTTTTGTTAAAATACATTTTTTTTATTTTTTTTGTTTCTTTTTTGTTTTCTTTTCTATATTTATTTGTATATTTTATGTTTTTTTTTGTTATTTTATTGTAGATATTTCTTTTATTGCCTTGGTTGTTTTGCTCATAAGTCGTCTTTTTATAATCACGAATATGTGTATTCTAGGGAATTCTTTATGTTATATTAATTTTAACTTTCTTCGCTGCAGTTCTATCTTTAAGTACAATATTTTACGAGTACTTTTCCGTTTGATTTATTGAAATCGGATAAAATGCTGACTGTCAACAGATTTTTGTCCAAAAAATGGTCCTTCTCTCCCACTGTGTGCCACCGCCGCCGCAACGCCTTAGTATAATGGTGCCACCAGGAATGCTCCAGAAATACGTCTCATCTCTGCTAGTTTTGATTTCCGAGTTATTATGAACATGTTACTTTGTAATGGACTACCGTATGTAAGTACATTTTTAGTGTACTTATTTTCAGAGCGAGGTTCTTTAACTTATACACATGTAATAATTGAAAACATACGTGGGTAAAGCTGTTATGTCACACTTTTAAAGTTTTGAGTGAATTAAACAAAACACGTCTTGAGTTAGAATTTATTTGTTTTGTTTTCGATTCAAATGAGCAATACCTCATAAAATAGATAATTTTGGGTTATTTTCTTTTGTTTACCCTAATATTAAAGAAAAACACCAAGCTGTTATGGAATTAGATTTTTCTGTACATAACTGTGTGTATCCACTGAAAATACTGGCTGTATGTATGACTTGGCGCTTTTATCATCAAAACATTTCTTTAAAATATTACAAATTTAGAACTCACCATTTATTGAGGATTAGATCTCTACAAGAGGTTTCAAAAATTGCATAAAGAATTATTTTTTTTTAAATGCGGCATAACACGCTTGAAAAAAAAATTATCTTGCCTCGTATTTTTGGAAGAAGTTGTTGTTTGGGGCCAACCCTGCCTTGAAATAAACTCATTAAAATCACAAATGGGACACAAAAAAATGTTTAGAAAAATTTTCATCTAAAGCGAAATACGAGACTTAAATATCCTTTCAAAATTAAAAAAATAATAATAACACGAAAAGAATAAGAGATTTCTAAAATGTGACTGCATCATTAAACGTGTCTAGAAAAGGTAGACAATACATATGCCGTCAGCATTGTTGTATTATCACTCCTTTTATCCGAAACCTATAAATTCCATCGAAATTGGTGCACCCTGTACGACGCGACAAGGCACATGTTCACGTTCTAAAATCCAGTAAAATTATGAAGATTCTGCTGAATATATTTTTCCTCAACGTAATCTTTATAGCGCAACGCGTTTTAATAAATTACAAGTTAATTCTGGCGAAACAATAAAAACATCCATAAAAATACCATAACCAAAATTACTTCCGATTTGAAACAAAGTAACAAAGAGCACTAAATTAGTCGTCGAAATTGTTACTTTTCCAATAACGACTCATACATTTATAATTTTGCACGTCCCGAAAGACCATCGAACATTGGAAATAACAAATACAATTGGCTTTTATCCACGCTGTTCGAATTACGCGATATTGTTATATCGCGGATGACGAATAAAGCTTTGATATATGAATTCGAATGACATTTAATTCAAATTTTGGTAATTAGAGCTGATATACTGAAATACAATTGAAGGCAGCAGCGTAATATGAAAATAGTACGAAATCTACTTGTAATCGTTACACTTAATTCAAGAATTTTGCATGATAGTAAAGTAGTATTACTATGAGAAGATGCCAGCAAAAAATATGCGCAGAAACAAGTTTGTGCGCTACATCATTCTAAACCAATGAGAAGGAATTACGTGATATTCAATGTCAACACCAGTGGCGGCGGTGCCCTGCAGTAGAGCGGCGGCAACGGTAATAATAATAATAAAACAACTTTATTAGGCAAAGTTTGGTAGAACTTACTATTTTTACACTTCTCCTGAACAAAAGGTTACTCGTAACAGTTGGCAAGTTTTAATCTACTCCATTTTCACAGTTCCTTGACCGCGAAACTTTTATTGCAATTACACATTCCTATACCCCAGATAAAGCTATGTCACTGGTAAAAATATTCGCGCATTTTGGCTCCGCCCTGGCATCTTCTCATAGTAGTAATACTAGTCTATCATTCATCACTTTTATTGATACTCTGCCATATTATTTTATTCTTCGAAAATACGAAAATATCAAGGATATGCATTTGATCGACACATTTTAATTTAATAAAATTAAGTTTTATATCTCATTTATTTCACTCATTAACGTGTTAGTCAATGAAAGCTCATTTTTTGACAACATTGCACCAATCGAATATTATTATTAGAGGTAAATAATTTAAAAAATGCCAATTACAACTAGGCAAAATAATATAAATGTAAGTAGTGATCAACTAAAAACAATAGAAAATGCGATATTTGGTGAATATTTTCAAACTGTTATTGCTAATCTTATAAAAGCAGAGGTAAAAGTTTTATGTGAGGAAATGGAGAAACTAAAAAATTAAGTGAAATCTTTAAATCAACAAACTGCAAGAGGCCTTAATTTACCTAGAAAATAAAAACATAGAAAACATTAAAAGTATTCCAAATAACAAAACAAATGAAAGTAGAAACGAAAAAAACAACTTAAGTAAAAACAAGAGATATGAAGATAAACCGTCAACCGTCTAACAATGATATGCCGGCGCCGATGAATTTTGCTTCTGCTACAGCAGCGCAACCTGGCCCTTCATACTCATCACTCCGAAGCGGATCTGGTCCGTCAAAGGAACATTTGCAAACTAAGCATACAACTAATGGTGACAATACTACATCAGAGAACAATGACGGCTTCATAACCGTGACAAATAAGAGAAACCCACGAAAATATAGAAAATTGCATGCAATAATTGGCAAAGGTAATGACAAGTCAAACGGGAAATTATTGCAATACGCAGATCCTGGCTCTATGTAGGGCATATTGTTAATAAGGACGCTACTGCAGAAGATATGTTAGACTACCTTGTAAACAGCTTCGAAGTCTCGAATCTTTCTCAATTTGTATGTAAAAAATTAAATACACTCTTGGAAATTGCTCCACTATTAAAGTACGCATTCCTCAAAAATATTTAAACGATGTGAAGGATCCTGAATTTTGGACAGAAGGGGTAGTTATAAGAGATTTTGATTTCACTAAAAAGTCAAAATAAGAAAGAAGTTAATATCTTTCATCAAAATATGCAAAGTTTGAGAAACAAAGTGTTAGAATTTAAAGCTTTTCTTGAAATAAATGAAGTTGACTATGGTGTTCTTACTTTCACTGAACACTGGTTGGATCAAGTGGAATTTGAATCTATACATATTGAAGGATATAATAGTCAGTGCAGCATGTTTTTCAAGATCTCTTCATCAACATGGAGGCTCATGTATATTTGTAAAAAATCATTACACATTTACTGAGTTGCCAAGTGTAAAACAAATAAGTCGATAACTTGATTGTGAGTGTGTAGCAGCTTTAGTTAAGGAATTAGATATGATTGTTCTATCTGCGTACAGGTCGCCTTCAAGTAATATTGACTCATTTTTTGAAATTACGGGAAACATTTTTGAATATCTAGTAAGCAAACAAAAATGCAATATTTTTATTTGCGGAGATTTTAACATAAATATACTACAATCAAACATAAACACGAACAGGTTTATTGATTTAATAAACAACTTTAACTTTAGCTTTACAATAAATACACCGACAAGAATCAGTTCCTTAATTGATAACATAATAATCAATAATAATATAAATTTACTGCAATCTAAAAATTTTCAAAACTCTCTGTCAGATCACATGTGTCAATCAGTTTCAGCAGAAACTGAGAATAAAAAAGATAAAACCCTCGGATATAAATATAAACAAAGATTTTTTTCTGATCAAAATATTGAAAATTGTAAAAATGAAATTAAATATTATGACTGGAAGTATATACATGTCCCAAACAGCACGTCCAATTGTAATTACGTCTCTACAAGATATAAACATGAGAAACAAAATATGTTAAGGTGGATCTAATTGTTAAACTAGTACTGACGTACACATATGAGATATACTTATGTTTATATTGACAGAATTATGTGATACAATGTTTAATAATTGTATACCGTATGCACTCAAGATTCTAAACATTTTTATATAACGTAAAGAAGGATCATTAGAATGTTGAAATTTGACGTCCGTAGAAGATGCCTACAAGGTTTAAGTCATATGTATGTGTGATGCTTTATATATTACTTGTGCCTACTGCATACACCACATAAAAGTGCGATATATACACATGATACAAATAACTATATATACACTTTTTAGTTGTGTCTTGTCGTGTCTACATTCGACTATTCGAGCATGGAACAGTGTGCTCGCGCAAAGCGTCAGCGTTAGCATACCGGCCATGTGTATCTCATGTGTCCTCTTTCCTCTATAAGAGTGGTCATAGCCACACATATAGCAGACCTTTTTGTTTTTTAACAATATCCAAAATAATTTATATTCGAAAGAGTTTGCAAAAATTCGGCAGTTTTAAAGATATCGAGTTCTTTTAATAATAAAATTAGATTAAAATGCATTAAAAAGCAAAATCTAGCCGTTGCTTGTTCTACTATAAAGTCTTTAAGCAAGTATTCAAACAGATGTCAGTGGTTGAGTGAGTTAAACATTAAGCGGCGAGTCAAGAGGTCCGCAGTTCGATCCGTGCTCGCTCTGTCTTTTTTTTTTGTTAAAATAATTGCGAAAAAACTTTTAGTTGTTTTTTTCAAGGTAATAATTGCTTATAAAACCGATGTACGAATATACTTTTCAATTTTAGGTCTGTTTTAGACCATTAAATATTCTATTTATGTTGTAGATGATATATTATACCTGACCGTTTTTTCTCCAATACGTTTCCCAGGTTTGTATAAGTACTTCAACTTAAAACTTAACTTCTTAACTCAGGTGACACTGGTGACAGTTTAATTAAATTAAATAAGTTCTTAATAATTATAAATAAATAAAAATACTTGTAACTCGAAAAATACAGGTTTGGGAACACGTAAAAAAATAGAAAAAAAAAGAGAACTTGAAAGATTTTCATATATTTTAAATAAGGCTAGAAATTCAATTTCACATAATAAAGACTTCATACACATCACCATAAATACTGCTTTTAGCATCCGAAATAACGGTCACTAAGATAGCTCAGTTGGTAGAAGAGTCAGTACTGTAATACGAACAACAGAGAGAGAGATGTAGGTTCGACCCCTACCCACCGCAATTGGCAAAGGTAAGTAAAAATGAATTTTAATAGACCTTTTCATCATAGAAGCGCGCATGTGCTGCCTCTATGTTTGTTTGCGGGAACTATGAAATGTTCGGACACTTGGATTGTCAAAATGTCTGGACCGGTATCATTTTTTCACATTAATTTAGACGAAAGTGTGATTGACGGTGCAAAATTAGTACACAACATTGTGGAAGAACATAGTTGTGCTCAATTAAGGCGCTGTCTCAAGTATCCTGGCCGTAAAATGACTGGAAGCAAGAATAAAGAACTGTGAAATCTCTTGTAACGCCGTTACTAAGTGATCAGGTGTTATGATTGATGAATGAATAATTCCTAATCTGGCAAATGTTATTGAATTTAAAATATCGTTTAGATTGTCTTCGATATACAAATAGCTGGCCATTAGTTGTTCGGAAATGTATAGAAATTTTAGTTTTATTTCGGCAGCTTGGATCGTTTGAGTCATGGTTTGAATTGTGTGCTCGATTTCTTTGATATCTCTGTTAAATGTTTCCTCATCAATTTGCAATTTTTGTATAGTTGAGTTGAAATTTTTGATAACAGAAGTTGTAACTGAGATTTGATTTTTGATTAAGTTTTCTAATTGATGTTCGTCATTATTTAATTTATTTATACAGTTAGTGTAGTACTCGCCATCTTCGGCGTCTAAGTTTCCGGTGATTGATTTGAATATTGTTCCAAAACCGTTAAGTATTCCGCGTTTATATCTCTTTGTGTCTGAAAAGACTTCGTCAAATTTCGTTTTTATCGAACTAGCTATTTGCATTAAAAGGTTAAACTCTGTTTTAACTTCGCTTCTAAACAGGATTGATTTTTGATCAGCACCATCGAGGGTGTTCAAGATTCTGTCTAAATTATTTTGATTCTTGTCAAAAGCTAGTTTGAGGGATGAAATATTTTTATGCACTAGTAGAGTCCATTTGTCATTTGTCACCACGATGTCCGTGTCTTGGTGATAGTATACACCAACAGTGTTATTGATCGGGGTAATTTTGTATTGACAGAGTGCTGATCCGAACAGCAGGAGAAACCTGAAAATAAATTTAATTTTCAGTATATGGTTTCATTCTATCAAAATTTACTTTAGTCTCTTGTTTTGTTTCGAGATTTAATAGGGTGGCAGAATTTTGAAAAATTTCTTTTATTTTAAAGGGACCGTTAAATTTATTTTGTAGTTTGTTCTTAATTTGTGATTCTTTTACATAAACTAAGTCACCTATTTTGTACTCAGATCGTTTCTGGGGAACATTTCTGTCAAAACGAACTTTCGCTTTCTCCTTTTGTGCTTGTGTTCGATTGCGGGCGATTTCATAATAGTGAGATATTCTATTGTTTAGATCTCTAACGTATTTAGTTATTAATTCTTTTTGGTTATATAAGGTTTCGGGTGGTCTGTTGGACGTATGCCCAAATACAAGTTCGTATGGGGTGAAACCGTGTGTTTTATTTACCGAATTGTTATAGCATATTACCGCATATGGTAAAATTGTGAAAGGATGTTCGTTCGGATTCTCGGTTTTATGAATTCTTATTATTTCAGCTAAAGTAGCATGAAATCTTTCTATGGATCCGTTCGATTGGGGATGTCCTACGCTTGAATAAGTTAATTTTATGTCGTAGAGGGTGCAGAGATCTTTGAGCAAATGGTTGTCAAATTCGCCACCGTAATCGCAATGGATTCTCAATGGGGTACCATAGTGTTGAAAGTACAACAACAAAGTATTTACGACGGATTTTGCGGATTTGTCCGGGACTGCATAGGCTTGTGTAAATTTAGTTAACTCGTCTCGAATAGTTAAAGCGTAATTTCGAGTTGGGAATTCAAATAAATCGATATTGATTCTTTCGAATGGTGTTCTTGGGGTTTCTGTGACTACTAGGGGGTTATTAAGGTTTTTCCGGCATACTTTAGTCTTTTGGCAAGTTTCGCAATTTTTTATAAAATTTTCAACGTCTTTAGTTAGACCTTGCCAAGTGTATTTTTCTCTAATTCTCCGAATCGTTTCATTTATTCCGCGGTGTAGATTATTTTTACCAAAATGATTTTGCTCCAATATAATTGGAATTTCATCTTCGTCGGCAGTTCTGACGATATCTTGACAAATTACTACTTTTAAGTCTTTTTCCGCAAAAATGAATGATAGGATTTCAAGAATGGGGAGGTCTAAGTTATTTTCGACAAAGTATGTCTTAGAGAGATCTAAGACGTCTTGATTTTTAAATAATACCGAAAATAGATGTTCAATTACAGATTCGATATCAAAAGGTAGAGGGATGATAAAATATCTCCTATGTCTGACTGTTTTGCTCGATACAATATTGATTTTATCGTTATGAAATTCGGGGTTTTCTTCGAATATGTCTTCGATAATTTTATGATGGAGGTCTTGTAGGTTATTTTGTTGGAAGAAAGTTATAATATCTTTGTGTTCTCGATACAAAAGTTGTTTGTTCGAGGCTTTGATTTTCGAATAGTCAATTAAAGATGTTGTCTTAGATAAGTTGGCGAAAGTTTCGAATTCTTGGGAAATTTGTTAGTCAGTGATCTCGTTATTGTCTGGGTTTTCGTCGTCGTCTGACTCTTCGTCATTCGCGGCTAGAACCTTTGAATAGAATTTGGAACATTCAGAAAAATTATTAATTTTGATTCTGGAAAGTGCATCCGCGTTCTTATTGATTTTGCCGGGTTTATAAATTATTTCGTAATCGTACTCTTCTAGTTTGAGTCGCCAACGAGCAAGTCTACTTCCTGGATCCTTTATAGAGAATAGCCAGGTGAGTGGTCTGTGGTCGGTGACAAGTTTGAACTTTCTACCATACAGATATGGTCTAAAGTGCTTTACACTCCATACTATCGATAAAAGCTCGCGTTCAATCGTTGAATACTTAGTTTCTGCACTGCACAAGGTTCTAGAAGCATAGGCAATGGGTAAATCTTTGCCAATGGGACCCTGGCTCAGCACTGAGCCGACGGCAAATGCGCTCGCATCAGTGGTTAGAACGAAAGGTTCGTCAAAATTAGGGTAGATTAATATCGGAGTTGTCGTTAATGTTTGTTTCAAATCTTGAAAAGATTTTATACAATCATTGTCGAAGAGAAATGGTATGTCTTTCTGTAAGAGTTTTGTTAAAGGCTTGGTAATCTTGGAGAAATTAGGGATAAAGCGCCTATAATAACCAGCTAAGCCTATAAATGATTTAATTTCTTTTTGATTTTTTGGTTGAGGGAAATTTAGAATAGCGTCAACTTTCGAAGGATTCGGTTTTACGCCGTCCTTTGTAATGAGATGTCCTAAATAAGCGACTTCTTTGCGGAGAAACTCGCATTTGTCGGGTTGAATTTTGAGATTGGCTTTCTGTAATCTTTTGAAAACTTCTGTTAATCGAGAAATATGCTCGTGAATAGTAGGGGAGTAAACAATAATATCGTCCATATAGACGAGACATCGTTCATTTTGGATACCTAATAAAATGTTATCCATCACTCTTTGAAATGTTGATGGAGCATTCTTAAGTCCAAAAGGCATTCTTACGAATTCAAAATGACCATTTTCAACTGTGAAAGCAGTTTTCTGAATATCTTTCGCATCAATCTCGATTTGGTGAAATCCGGAGGCTAAGTCCAAAGTTGTAAAATATTGACATTTGCCTAATTGATCGAGGAGGTCGGAAATATTGGGTAGCGGGTATTTATCGTCAATAGTCAGTTCGTTAAGTTTTCTGTAGTCCACTACAACTCGCCATTTTTGTTTACCGGAGGCGTCGAGTTTTTTAGGTACAACCCAAACTGGAGAGGACCAGGGAGAAATCGAAGGTCTAATGATGCCTTGATCAAGCATATTAGAGACTTGTGTTTTGACTTCCTCTTTATGAATATGAGGGCAGCGATATGATTTTGTAAAAACTGGTTTTGAATCGTTCGTGTCAATGGAATGCTTAATTTCGTTAGTAAAAGTTAAATTGTCTCCTTCCAAATAGAATATATCTTGAAAGTCTAAACAAAGCTGCGTTACTATTTCGGCCTCTTCTTCGTTTAGATGATCCAAGCGCAATTCGTTCCTAATTTCGAAGGATCTGTCCGTCTGTAGGTGTGAGTCAGAATTTTGAGTGTTTAAATTGAAAATTGATTTGAATTTTTGTACTGGCTCTAGTTTTATGTTAGAAAAATTTACCGTTTTTGGTATTGCATTCGCGTTTATAATTGAGGTTAAAAATTCTCCATTGTTATCGATTTTGACAATAGCATTTGGTAAGCGTACTTTCTCGTTTTCCTGAGCTAACAGTATAGCTTCGGTATTTTGCAAATTACATTTTAATTTACAGATTTTTTCCATGCGAGGTTCGATAGAAATTAAATTTTTGATGTTGCTTAAATTTGGGTTTTGGTTTCTGATGTTACTAGTTGGTTGTACAGGTAAATTTACTGTAGTTTCTTCCGTGACTTTAAATAATGGTACGTTTTTAAAGTTCGTGACTAGTTGTTTGTTTTTAAAGTCTACTTGGCATTCGTAATGTTCTAGAAAATCTGCGCCTAGTAGTCCGTCAAAATCTATATCTAGATTATAGATATAAACTTTGTGTGACTCATCTGAAAAGGGGATGAGAACAGATTCGTTGATAAAAATTTTTTGATCAGTAATACCCTGTATAATTACATTTTCAGGGGATCTACGTCTATAATTTTCAGCTGCTTTAGGTTTAAAAATTGAAATTCCTGCACCTGTGTCAATCAAAATTTTAAATTTGCCGGTTGCGTCTTTGATGTAATAAAGATTTTTTGAATTTACGGTTAATAGGGTGTGAGAAAGCGTATTTACATGAACGTCTGTTCTGGGAAGTTCAGCATTGGATCGAAACTGTCGTTGAGATTCATTGTTTGTATTTGGTTTGATATTTGGTCGAATTGGTCTATTTGTTGTGTTGGAGTATCCGTGGGGTACTCCGGATCTAAGCGAAAATCCTTAGGTTAGAGACAAGTTAAACACAGCCTTATAATAATGTGGTTACAAAATAATTATAACTGCCGCAACTAAAATTAAATAGAAATGCCTACCAAGCAAGCAAATCAATTGAAGATATGACGAACAATATACATTTTACGTAGTGCGATTATTTACCATCGATAAAGATCGGCTAAAGTTCACTCCTTTTACCAAAGTACGTGAAAATCACAATTTTTTGTGCTTTTGGTTGATTGTTTTACACCAAGCACAATAGAGTAGTGCAAAGATTTTTAAATATGTAAGAATCAAAGTGGTACTCGCTGAGGCTAAATAAGAGGCTTATCGTCCTCTTCTACTTCCTTCGGTTTTAAAACTTAAACTTCAATTATTAAAAATAATATATGTAATATTTATGCCGGGTGTAACGAGAACATGACACACTTTCAATTATATCATTATTTTTGCAGATAAATTATTGAAACTTGATAAGTCATCTGTACTTGATAAACGTCACTGCTGCACAAATTAATTTTTTTTCTGCTTCCGGTTTCAGCAGAAGTCGTACTAACTTCTGATTTTCAAATGGAAAACTGTATATATTTTTACATTCTTGAATTCTAAATTCTATATAATCTTCTGAGTACAATGATATCACATAAGTGATAATTGTGATTTAGTGTATGTACATGTACAAGTACAAAGACCTCGCTTTAACCTCCCCACAATAATATTGTGGGAGGTTACTACAAATAGTCCAAAATCGAAAATTGAGATAACATCAAATCTTTACGTTTTAAGGTCCCAAGAACCCAAAAAAGTTGTTTTTGAAAAATGTCTGTGTGTGTGTGTGTGTATGTATGTTAGCACGATAACGGCGAAGCTACTAAACGGATTTGGATGAAACTTTGTATGAGGGTTTCTTTAGTGCTCCTGAAGATCTGAAAAGGTTTTGGTTACGAGCGGATTACGTTTAGTGCCGTTTTACACAACAAGTTGTTTATTTTATGATTAATTACAATTTCTAATCGAACCATTGAAAAGCAGTAAAAATTCCGATTTCAACGATATATCTCACTTGCTTCCTTTCGATTTGGTTTCCGTGAAAAAATTAAAAAGAATTCGTTAAATGTGCACACATGATAGCATCCAAAAAATATTATTGATATTATTGTTACGGGAAAATGTATTTTGCCATCTGTCAAAAATATTTATTTCTTAAGACTTAGAATATTACGTAGCTATTATTAAAATTTCTGCCTGGTTCCCGTACTTTCAATTAAAGTCTAATACAGTGTAATATTTATGAAGTTCTAAATACTTTGTCCTAATAAAATGGTACTCTTTTTGTAGGTTGGAAATCTAACCTGTAATTAGCAGTCTATTTTTATTAATCAACAATATGGAAAAATTATTTGCGTGAATTTTTAAATATTTGCTTGAACCCACTATGGCTCCAAGTTAAAAATCCGTATGCAAACATTAAGAATGAGAATAAACTTGAAAAACTTAAATATGTCCCTAAATATATTTCATAACCTAAAAATCAACATTTGTAAATGTTACCAACCCAAATATTTTTGACAATATCAAAACTTTTTTTAGTTGGTTTTTTAAAGGTAATAATTGTTTATAGCCGTGTTGCAAATCGAGCTAACCGAGCTAGATCTGAAACTTTCGAATATTACAAAATGAAGTCATCGGACAAAGCTCGACTTGCTCGGACCTTTTTGATCGAACAGGAAGATTTTAATTTGACGCATGCGTAGTCTGCTTGAATTGTCCATAATGTTATTGACTTGTTGAGGTTAGAACGTCATTTGGGCTAAATTCTTTCATTATTTTTTTTCGCTCTCCAATGTTCTACAAAATCTTCGAGAAGTTATCTGTTAATACCCTTATAATACCCGGCAATTGATTAACATGCAACATAAACAAACATGAGAGGTTATGTTTTAACAGATTGCTTGTAGTCCACTTCAATTCGTTCGATGTTTGTCCATGAAATAAATGGCTCCAAAGTTACGTGTAATTTATCTGTTTACTGAGTGCTCTGATTTCCGATGTAATATCCAAACACAGCTTATAAAGATCCACCGTGTGGGGAGGTTTCAGCCGCTTCCAGTAGCTGCTGATTTTTTTATTGTGAATCAGTATTCCACGACCAAGATCACCCGATGTGGCATATAGTTTTCTGAGTTTCTGGGGGTAGGCGATTTCAAAGATTGATTTATTGAAGTTCTATGATCAATTAATTCCACATAGTATCTCTAGTTTGTCTACCAAAATTGAACAGTCACCCCCAATACCTGGAGATTAGGGGGTAGACGTCACCAAGGTTTTGAGGGACCTCTCACTAGGCCATATGTTTATTAACGTATTGTAATTCATGGAAGTGGTGAGATTATATCACTTGTTTTAGTGTACCTTTATTGTATTGATACATGATTTTATTAAACTGCGAAAATATTATAATTTCTCGAAATTTTAGGGTATGTTTTATGTTATTTTAAAATGCATTTGTTTAATTAATTCTCATTCATTTGTTTGTGATAACCTCAATTATTCATCCTTTCTGTTTATTTATTTATTTATTTATTTTATGAATACAGCTGCCCAGACAGATGTGCATCCAATTACAGGGCAGGAAATATACAAAAAAAATATGTACATAGTACAGAGTACAAACTTAGAACTAAATATTTTACAGCGATATTTTACAATTCTTATAAACTTAAAAATGGCAAATACAAAGTAATGTGAGAAGACATACTAGACAAATGATATAGTAGGAACTAAAGGTTAATTTAAGAGTAATTTAAAATACATTGCTTTATATTATTATTGCTACAATTAAAAATATCAAGGTTCGACTGATACTTTAAATAGTTGGAGCACATATTGTGAATAGGAGAAGATTTTAGCACATTTGTTCTTGGCGTAGCTAAGTAGAATAGGGTGTATGTGCGAGTCTGAACAGATGGAACATTGAAATGTATGGAGTTAAAAATATCCGGGCAGTCTACCTGACTTGTTAATAGTTTGTATAGGAACAGAACAGAAAAATAGACCCTTCGTGTCACTAAGTCGTTCAGATTAAATCTAGCTAATAAGTCAAATTGTGGCGTACCTCTGGGAAGAGGTTATACAAAATCCTCAAGATAAGAATCGTGCCTTCCCCAATCAAGGTAGTGACTTTCAGACCATACAAGCGAGAGCGCTCACGCTAACGATCGATTAGGTAGAAAAGATTCATACATACCTTCTCAGAATCAAAATGCGAGCTTTTAGAATCATTTCAGACTCTGGGTAAATGAATAATTAAGGCTGACTGAAATTAACTTAAAAAAGTTTTACTAAATGAATTTAGTTTCGCTAGAGACTACTTAGCTTTAAAGTTCTTGTATCGTGGAGATTCACGTACTCAAACACATTCAGAGGACTTATTACTGCGTAAGTTGAATGGCGTTCGATCAGTCCACGACTTACTAACCCTTATCACAGTCGTTCAATATTATCGATATGGCAGCTACTCACCTTCGAGCGACTTTTAGGCAAAATTGAATTTTTGTTTTTTTATGCACAAGGCGTTTTCCTCTATAACTTTGTCATTTGAAAAGCCCTGTTATTGGCTTTTCTACCATTGCTTTGTCTGGACCACTCAACGCGGTCGACCAAATTGCGAGCCGCTGAGTCAATCCAAACTCTTTCCATGCGAGAAACCGGCCTTGTACATGTGCATTGATTTTTATCAATTTTTGGTTATCGGCACTACGCCGGCTTTGTCAAAATCTTCTATTTTGCCTTTCGGATGCAGTGCATCGCTAAAATTTTATGCTCATACTTTAGAATTGGGCTTTCAATGACCGTACCTCAAAGGTCAATGTCTTTGGTGGAGGAATAAAAAATAAAAAATATTTTAAAGTATATTTTCGTGGTACTTTTTAAACTGACTGACTTTGTGGTACTTTTGAAAAATCTATTTTAAGACCAATTTTAGCGTACTTTTGAAAAATCGATTTTCGAGCCAAATTTCAAGGTACTTTTGAAAAACTAGTCTGCGGGTGAAATTTTGGCGTTCTTTTGAAAAATCGATTTTCAAGCCAAATTTCAAGGTAGTTTTGAAAAATTAATCTGCCGGTGAAATTTTGGCGTACTTTTGAAAAATCGATTTTCAAGCCAAACTTCAACGCAGTTTTGAAAAATTAGTCTGCAAGTGAAATTTTGGCGTACTTTCGATAAATCGATTCTTGAGCCAAACTTTGACGCCCTTTCAAAAATATTATTTTTCAAAGTCCAATTTGTGGTACCTTTGAAAAAGTATATTATTCATAAATCTTTGTCATTATATACTTCTGCTCTCATATCCTGAACCAAAAACATTTTTTCTAAGTGAAAATTCGGTGTTTCTTCGAATTTTCACCTGGTCATTTACAACGCCTTATAGAACCCAAGTCGAATTTTGATTATGTCTTCAACTTAGGACGATTTTGGAGAGTTCTACAACAGCCTCATGCTTCGCTCCAACTCTCCGACTCTCGACGAGAAGATAAAGTTACTTACAGAAAACACTTCGTGGATCCAGATCCCCTAACCACACCACTGAAGTAAGTCGTACGATTAAGAGTCGTCGACACGGGGCAACGATGCTCCAGCTCTGTCACCAGGTGTTGTCCACAGACTGCAGTGACTCACAAAATGCAGGCTCTCGAGAGATGTCGAAAGTAGGCTCCTGAAGTTCTAGGGGGAAGCTACCAAGGGCGTCCAAAAAGAAGGTCCTCAGGACATCAATAACAAATATCCAGAGCGTCCAAGACAAGCAACTCCTGGAGTACAGGCGTCGAAAATAAATTCCCGGAGTATTACAAAAAAAGGAGTTCCAAGGGTGTTCCAAAAAAAAGGTAGAATATATAATAACAACGATTGAACTCAGCCCCTAGTTAGAAGATAAAGGCGTCAAGTCGTACTTACGGTTTATAATCCGGCTCCTTCAACGAAACAAAATGGAGGACCACGCCGCCTTAAATCCCAAGAAATCTGACTTCATCGGGGCTTCGACAATAATATCATAACACAATTTCCAATAAAAACAAACTAACAACCAACCAGAAGCTCCTACGACTGAGGATTACGTTTTCCAAATCCGTGTTTCCACGATAACAATAGTCACAAAATTACAAAACGCTACACTCGCCGGCGTGTTTCCTTCCAGCTCGAGAACCAAACAACAAAACCAAGCGTTGGTGCCACCTTCGCCTTTTCGAACCGTTCAGTAGACGTTGTCTTCAGGCCACCACATATACAATCAAGATCTAGCTATCCAGCGGCGGGATGTTCAAGGTACGCAATCCGCCGAAATGTATTGCTAAGGGCGAGTTGTACCAACTTGGTTCAAACCAAGTTCAGCTTGATCTGAGATCAAAATCCATGGTTACGATTGTTGTAACGTTGCGTGTTGTAACGTTGTAATGTTCCCCCCGTATCTCCTGTTACCGACGATGAAATAGGACGTAACCATTTGTGGTCAGTAGATAAAAAAAATAATTTAAAAAAAAATTTATTATTCACATATTTAATAGGCCTGTACCTTCGAAACAAATAAAAATTTAGCTATATATATATATAAGGACAAAAGTAGAGTATCATGTATTTCTAGCATTTATTGTTATTTATTTGCGACTCTTTTTGCAGAAATTATTTTTAATTAGTCTCAAGAATGTTCTTTATTTTAAATATGAGCAGAAAGTCGATGAAAAGTTCAAAATTTCTTAAAACCTTTACAACTCTAGCTCTATTCTGAAGAAAGTTGGCAATAAACAGGAATAAGTTGCTTAAATAATTTGCAGGTTTCATTAGCAAACTCTTAATAAACAAAATTGTGAAACTAAAAAAAGATGGAAATGCTACAAATTTGTAACAAAACGTAATTGCTTAAATAATTTATAATTATTTAAGTAAATTAAAATTGTTTAAACAATTTGAAAAACCTTAAAATATTAAGACAAACTGAAATCTGACTAATTCAAAACTATTTCTATAAAAAAATCTCATTCTGAATAATTCTTTCTAAGATTTTGTCCTATCTCTTACAGAAAATAGTATATTGTGTATTTAGGTGTGAAAGCAGTACATTCCAGGACGACGATGCATCGATGTTTGGGAATGTGCTTTCACACCGAAATACGCATACTATTTTTCCTGAAATCACAATCAATATTATTATAAATTAAGGAATTTGTATTAATGCATAAAATTTCTTCATTATAATTAATGCATAACATTTCTTCATTATAATCTAACATTTCTTCATTACATTTCTTCATTACAATCTAACTGCTTACTAATAAATGTAATTTTGATGTATGTGTAAGTGTAAATGTAAGTTTGATTGTTTGTCTGCGTGTATTTATTTACTGTCAAAAATATACATAAAAAACCATACGGGAATGTTACTTACTGTATGTTACTACTACTGAAAGTAACATTCCCGTACGGTTTTGTTGATCGTTGCTTGGCAACGGATCTTTTCCGGTCTGTTTTCTGATAGTTTCTTAGCAACGGACTAAAATACTGGAATTGTGCATTTTTCGATCTGAAATCGCGCCGAAAATGTAGACATTGCCGATCGATTTCAGAAAAAGTACTTTATAAATGAGAGAAATTACTTTTTTTTGGTAAATTTCCAAGACATATGAATTACTCATTTAATCATGCGTCGCTCCCTGGCACACTGTATATGCTTTCTTAGAAAATGTGAGGCTCTTACTGAAACGAGAAATTGGAGATTTTATAATTTTTAAAACATAATAACATTGAAAATATCAACTTTATGAAAAAAATTATCGAACATTTCTTGTTGGAAATCGATAAAAAAATATTTAAAAACATAGTTTCATTGAAAAAATGTAATATTTCCTTTTGTTGTAAACAAAATTGTTTTAAACAATATCAGACCGGGTTACCGGTAACATGGATGCTCATAATCAGTAGTGTCTCCAGAACTGATTCCAACAAATAAACTGCGTCCGAAATGTATTCGAAACTCATACGCCCATACTGCCTGCTATATAACTAGACCTCCCAATTTTATAGACCAGTAACAACTTCGTAAAAAAAAAATGAAAATCGGCAAAGAGACCACGGTGTTTCATTTCTACATAAAAACTTTTAAAAAGTCAAAAACCTAAACCACATTCCAATTTAAAAAAATATAAATGGCTAAGTTTTAAAATCTAAAAAGGAAGTAGCAGGACAAGCTTTATTTGAAAACGTTTTTATTGAAAATAAAATTATATAAAAAAAAGTATTTTTAAGAAAAAGCTTTTATTTGAAAAAACTGTACTAAAAAGTAAAAATAATTTTTTAAAATTCATACACCTGGAAACCAAAAACTTTGCGGACGGTCATATAGCACTATTGCATAGTTACTTTGCTCAATTGACCGCCCCCAAAGCTTTTGGTTTCCATGTGAATGAATTTTAAAAAATTATTTAAACTTTTTAGTACAGTTTTTTCAAATGAAGGCTTTTTCTTAAAAATATTTTTTTTATATAATTTTATTTTTTACTTTTTAGTCTACTTATTTTACAGACAGACAAAACCCTTTCATTTGATACAAATGGCAAGGGAGTCGTGAAGAAAGATAATTTGCCATCCTAGGGCGTCCGCCATATTGGATTTATAATGGTGTTACATAGTTCATCGTATTTTACTCGTCAAACCCTTTCATTTGATTCCATATCAATAGGGTTGTGACTAAAAAGCCGGTCCGCCATCTTGGGACGTCCGCCATATTGGATTTAGACCGATAGTGGCTATACTATGTTACATTGTCACCGGACTTATACACGTGTGCCAAATTTCAAAGCTCTAGTATAATAACAACTAGTCAAAATTCAGCTTGCAAGATTTCACCAAACAAACATACATTCATACATAACACATTGCAAGTTAAATAGAAGCTTTTAAAAAAATGAATACAACACAAATATTTAGCATTTATGAAAATGTAAACATAGGTATTTCAAACCAAAATAATACAATAATGGTAAAATGAAACAAAAACAGAACATCAACTCTTAAAAGGAAATTTATTTTCTCTGTCTATATAATCCCAGGATTATGTTATGTGTACTTTGTAGTTCTAACACATTGTAGTGTAGGCAAATTAGCATTCTGACTAAATAGTTTATCGAATGAATGGATTTTCACAAAACTTTGTGGATTCTGTTCGTTTTGAAGTCTAGATCAAACTCCAAAAAAAAAAATGGCCGCTAATATTGCCTCGCAATTATTATAAACAATGATCTTGTTGCTAATTTGTTAACTAGTAAAATTGAGGTAAATTAAAAAAATAAAATGTCTTTTTAGATAATTTTATGAAAAATAACAACTTTTTACTCTCGTAAAATTTTCGAAAAATGCTAATTTTCCGAGATATAGCGGTTGAATTTTTCCAAAAAGGGTTGAAGGTGGAAAAAAAAGTGACGAGAAAAATCCATAAATTCGAGTGAATATATTATTAAACTACAAGACTTTTTTTCCTTTATGACTTTTTCCTAAAGTGCACTCTGTCCAAGTTTCCTGGAAAAACCCGAAAAAAAAGGCCCTTATCCGAAAACGGAAAATATCGTATACTATGAAATTTAAAAATCTGGAAAAATTCAAACGTATAGGTTAATACATTCTTTACAATTTTGCTCTGTTCTAATTTTTTTGTGACGTACATATTTCCCGAGTTTTCAACAGTTTTTTACTATCAAAATGTATCTAAATTTTTTCATGACACAAAATGCATGTAATCTCTAAAATTGTAATTAATTTATATATATTTAATAGAAAAATATCTAATTTGTGAAGAAAAGAAAGAACGAAAAAATTTCTACTGCAGTCTCGTAAGCAAATATTAAACCACCTTTACCCTTTCAAATAGAAAGACGTAAATTGGACTGTAAGTCGATGAAGTCTACTTATTTTGAACAATAGACATCCTTTAAAATATCTGTAGAGAAAATGTTTATGAATTTAAAAAACAAAACATATGGTTGAAATAAATATATTTCGGAAATGGTTTCTTACAATAGAGGCCTTACCCCACAAGCGTTCATAATAAGACGCAATAAAACTGTCTTTCAGAACTAGCAATCCTTCATTTCAAAAAGACAAGTCAATTAGTTTCAGATACAACCCATTATTGTCTGTTTAACCGAAACTAGAATAATAGACTCCGAAACTAAAAAATTACCAAATATAAGCCACTTTTCGAGCGGCTTTTACACCGTTATTGTAAATACATTCTGGCGATTAAGTAAAATGCTAGAATCTCTAAAACGATTATTTTTTGTGTAATTTTATAGCAATGCGTTCCAGATCTTTTTATAATACATACACATAACAACTATTAAGTTAATATCTTAAACCGTCCCACAGGAAACGTGCGTACAAAAAATACAGACAAACCGATAGATACAATTTTTTTTTGCCCTCAAATTTAAAATCTCGATATTTCATGACATTCTAAACCGATTTCAACAAAAAAAAATTGAAGTTTTTTTTTACGATTACTATACTTCCAATCCACTATTTGGATGTGGAAATAAAACTTACGACTCAAATCATCCAATGTCCCAAATTGGGATACAAATTATGCGAAAATTATTAAGTAATTATAAATACTGATTTAATGAAGCTAAAATATTATGACATGAGGGTTTATTGATACATCTGAAAGTGTATTTTAAATAAAAAGAAACATTTCTTATTATAAAAACACAATTTGTAATGTTAAATGTTAATAAAATTGAACATGCCTCAAGTTTAACAACAAGTAGTTTTCTTTATAGTAGTGTAAATATTATAAAAATTCTGAGGCTTCTAGTAGGTATACTTATTCACCAAAACTACACTAACATTTTTATTTGTATGTCTTACAAAACATTTTTTGTAATAAATATAAAATGTTTTTTTCCATGATTTTATTTTAAGGATAACTAAATGAACTATATTATTTCACAATAGAAATATGAAACATTTCATTTCTTGTTTTTATTTATAACAAATTCGGATAAAAACATACATTATTTTTAATGAAAATATATGCCATTTGATTTATTACTTCCACATCCACGTAGTGGAGTGGAAAGATGTACAGGGTGCGCCACTTAAAACTGCCCATACTTGTAACTTTTTTATTTTTAAAGCGATGACCTCGTTGGGCACATCAAATTGTAGACATTTTTAAAGCCTTAAACACGCATACAGAGTGATTTAAAAAAAATTGAAAAAATTGTTAAGATAGGAAACTTAATTTCTTTGATTATTTTTTTACCTGAACTTGTACATGCAATGTGTTAATGTTTTCTTATAAAGGTTTTAATTAGCTTCAATTCATGTTAAAAAAAAGTTTTAAGAATAAAAATTCCTATTATTTAGTACATTTTAATAGAGTTTGTTTTTAAAAATATTTATTTCTTTTGTTTCTTGTTGCTGTTTTATTACGTTGAGGATTTTTTGTGATATGTCTTTTACAAATAAAGCATAAAATTATTATTTACATTTTTTCAGTTATTTTAAAAAAATCAGGAGTTGGAAGGAGTGTTTTTAATTTCTTTCTCTAAAACCAAAAAGAATTTCGGATATGACGTAATAAACATAACATAAATTGAAGCTAATTAAAACTTTTATAAGAAAACATTGACGCAGTTCATGTACAGGATGAGGTAAACAAATATTCAAGGAAATTAAGTTTTCTTTCTTAACAATTATTTTAATTTTTTTTTAAATCACTCTGTACACATGTTTAAATGCCTTAAAATTATCTACAATTTGATATGCCCAACATGGTCGTAGTTTAAAAAATAAGAAAGTTGCAAGCCTGGGGAGTTTTAAGTGGCGCACCCTGTATAGTAATCTCAAAAAAAAATTCAAAATGTTTTTTGCTGAAATAATAAATGTCATAAAACGTCGAGATTTTAAATTTAAGAGAGAAAAAAATTCTGTCTGTGTGTCGGTCTGTAACTTTTTTGTGCGCACGTTTTCTTCGCAACGGTCGTCTAAGATACTGCCTTCAAATTTGGCACACATATGTTCCATGACGAGATCTGGTACTAGATTATGTCTTGCGCTAATTCCATTGAAGGGTTGTGAGTTAAATAGGGTAAAGAGGGAAAAACAATAAAGCAAGCTAATAACAGTCCAGAAACTTAATTTTTAAAATCTTCTATTTAACTTCATTTTAAAAGCTTTGTACGGTAGTTAGTATGTTTGGGTCAAATCGTGCAACCAAAATGGATCCTGGAGGTATTGTTTAATAGTGGATTCGGCGGCGCCCGGAAAGATTCGAATATGGATTCGGCAGCGCTTGAAAATTGCCTTGGTATTCGACATGGTCCGGAAGTCACCTTGGTGTTTAGCCGTTCCCGAATATGGATTATGCAGCGCTCGAATATAGATTCGGCGGCGTTCTAATTTGGATTTGGCAGCGCCTGGAAGTTACTTTGGAATTCGGCAGCGCCCAAAAATGGATTCAGCGGCATCGTAATATCGATTCGGCAGCGCCCAGAAATTACCTTGGTATTCATGCGCGCCCGGATATGGATTTGGCACTATCTTAATATGGATACGGAAACGCCCGGAATTTGCCTTCGTATTCGGCAGCGTCCGGAAGTTCTGGAGGTTTGGCTAGCATTCGGCAACGCCCTCTTATTAAAATTCTGTGACCAATTATTTCCACATACTAGAGTGCAAATATGGTCAAGATGTTTTCCTTTAAAGAGACTTGGATGGGAAATCTGGATGTGGAAATATTGATTCCTTAGGCAGCGGTTTTATTCCAAAAGCTACAACAAATTTTGAATGATTTATTTTATCACAACTCAATTGAGAGTAATACTCCAATTTCGATTTTCATAAAAAAAGTAATCTTTTAACAAATAGCCATAACTTTGACAATTTTTATTGTAGAAGAACCGGAATGTATTAAATTGAATTACCTTTCAACGTTGTAATAACCAATTTCAGACCCTTCGGTTTTAAAGTTATTCACGAAAAATACGTGTAAAAATTTGACATTTAGAAAGGGACGAAAAAACACAAAACCTTAAAAAAATAATATCTCGAACAATCTTTGAACGGGACTAATCTGAAATTTAAGGTAAAGTTAATTTCTTATGTTTCAAGTCGTACAAATAACAGTTTTTGACATAATTCGTAATTTTCAAGATATTTCCAGAAACCCATTTTTTAACGAATTGCTAGATACAACGAATCAAAAATCACGGTCATTTACATTCAAACTATACAAATTGCGCGGAAATATTAACAAAATTGTATGACTTTTATATCAACTTTATTATTCTAATTATAACATGTTGTTTGAGTGGCCTATAATAATTAATATCATGAGAGAAATAGAAGTAAAAATTGTTGAATTACTTAAACACTATCAACGAAAAAACTAGCTCGAATTAAAACTAAAATATACTTTACGTGCAATATGTACAATATGTAAAAGTAAACTGCAATTAAATTTTAATTTTATTTATATAAATATATACTTTGGAAAAAACTTTGTTAGTTTAGATGAATTATAGTTTTACAGATATCTATGAACTTACATTTAAAATCACGAGGTGTAGATGCTCCAAACTGATTAATTTTGAAGCACAGTGGCAAGTGTAAAGTAAAAAATATATTATAATTTAAGCTATCAAACTTTATCGTATAATTTTTTCCATCTTGTTAGTTTCAATTCGACAGCTTTATCTTTAACGGTGTCTTAGTAACTCTACAACTCTTTCAACCATGCATTTCTCTACAAGAGGTTGTTCTTGAGTCACCTACTATACTTTTCTTAAATAGAATCCAATAAGAAATCCAAAAATTTAAACAAAACGAATTAAAATAATCTCCAACATACACTAGTTCACAAGTTCAAAGACGTGTTAATTCTTGATAAAGCTTGTAAAAATGTGAGTGAGGGCACATTGGCTTCGGAATG
The DNA here is from genome assembly GCA_936432065.2 of Rutpela maculata. Taxonomy (NCBI): domain Eukaryota; kingdom Metazoa; phylum Arthropoda; class Insecta; order Coleoptera; family Cerambycidae; genus Rutpela; species Rutpela maculata. Next base: position 226,874,642 of record OW386285.2, read on the forward strand.
ACGTCTAGAAAACTGTGCAAAACTTTCAAACCCGCATATAAACAATTGCAAAAGTTATAAACAAATTAAGATTGAAGAAATAACGAGCTTCGTTTTTTGAAAATAACTCGAGAACCATTAATATTTAAGAAATTTAAAAATTCAAAATGTTTTTTGCTGAAATAATAAATGTCATAAAACGTCGAGATTTTAAATTTAAGAGAGAAAAAAATTCTGTCTGTGTGTCGGTCTGTAACTTTTTTGTGCGCACGTTTTCTTCGCAACGGTCGTCTAAGATACTGTCTTCAAATTTGGCACACATATGTTCCATGACGAGATCTGGTACTAGATTATGTCTTGCGCTAATTCCGGTGAAGGGTTGTGAGTTAAATAGGGTAAAGAGGGAAAAACAATAAAGCAAGCTAATAACAGTCCAGAAACTTAATTTTTAAAATCTTCTATTTAACTTCATTTTAAAAGCTTTGTACGGTAGTTAGTATGTTTGGGTCAAATCGTGCAACCAAAATGGATCCTGGAGGTATTGTTTAATAGTGGATTCGGCGGCGCCCGGAAAGATTCGAATATGGATTCGGCAGCGCTTGAAAATTGCCTTGGTATTCGACATGGTCCGGAAGTCACCTGGGTGTTTAGCCGTTCCCGAATATGGATTATGCAGCGCTCGAATATAGATTCGGCGGCGTTCTAATTTGGATTTGGCAGCGCCTGGAAGTTACTTTGGAATTCGGCAGCGCCCAAAAATGGATTCAGCGGCATCGTAATATCGATTCGACAGCGCCCAGAAATTACCTTGGTATTCATGCGCGCCCGGATATGGATTTGGCACTATCTTAATATGGATACGGAAACGCCCGGAATTTGCCTTCGTATTCGGCAGCGTCCGGAAGTTCTGGAGGTTTGGCTAGCATTCGGCAACGCCCTCTTATTAAAATTCTGTGACCAATTATTTCCACATACTAGAGTGCAAATATGGTCAAGATGTTTTCCTTTAAAGAGACTTGGATGGGAAATCTGGATGTGGAAATATTGATTCCTTAGGCAGCGGTTTTATTCCAAAAGCTACAACAAATTTTGAATGATTTATTTTATCACAACTCAATTGAGAGTAATACTCCAATTTCGATTTTCATAAAAAAAGTAATCTTTTAACAAATAGCCATAACTTTGACAATTTTTATTGTAGAAGAACCGGAATGTATTAAATTGAATTACCTTTCAACGTTGTAATAACCAATTTCAGACCCTTCGGTTTTAAAGTTATTCACGAAAAATACGTGTAAAAATTTGACATTTAGAAAGGGACGAAAAAACACAAAACCTTAAAAAAATAATATCTCGAACAATCTTTGAACGGGACTAATCTGAAATTTAAGGTAAAGTTAATTTCTTATGTTTCAAGTCGTACAAATAACAGTTTTTGACATAATTCGTAATTTTCAAGATATTTCCAGAAACCCATTTTTTAACGAATTGCTAGATACAACGAATCAAAAATCACGGTCATTTACATTCAAACTATACAAATTGCGCAGAAATATTAACAAAATTGTATGACTTTTATATCAACTTTATTATTCTAATTATAACATGTTGTTTGAGTGGCCTATAATAATTAATATCATGAGAGAAATAGAAGTAAAAATTGTTGAATTACTTAAACACTATCAACGAAAAAACTAGCTCGAATTAAAACTAAAATATACTTTACGTGCAATATGTACAATATGTAAAAGTAAACTGCAATTAAATTTTAATTTTATTTATATAAATATATACTTTGGAAAAAACTTTGTTAGTTTAGATGAATTATAGTTTTACAGATATCTATGAACTTACATTTAAAATCACGAGGTGTAGATGCTCCAAACTGATTAATTTTGAAGCACAGTGGCAAGTGTAAAGTAAAAAATATATTATAATTTAAGCTATCAAACTTTATCGTATAATTTTTTCCATCTTGTTAGTTTCAATTCGACAGCTTTATCTTTAACGGTGTCTTAGTAACTCTACAACTCTTTCAACCATGCATTTCTCTACAAGAGGTTGTTCTTGGGTCACCTACTATACTTTTCTTAAATAGAATCCAATAAGAAATTCAAAAATTTAAACAAAACGAATTAAAATAATCTCCAACATACACTAGTTCACAAGTTCAAAGACGTGTTAATTCTTGATAAAGCTTGTAAAAATGTGAGTGAGGGCACATTGGATTCGGAATGACGTCTAGAAAAATGTGCAAAACTTTCAAACCCGCATATAAACAATTGCAAAAGTTATAAACAAATTAAGATTGAAGAAATAACGAGCTTCGTTTTTTGAAAATAACTCGAAAACCATTAATATTTAAGAAATTTAAAAAAAAGATTCTTGAAGGGGAAGAAATTTCCAATAGAAAAGTCAGAACTCCCGGTATTCTATCTCTATTATTAATAATTTTAATTTAATGTTGAAAATAAGGCTTCGTGCGGCAAACGCTAAGCCGTTACGAAACCGGCCGTAATAAGTAAAAATATTTTTTTATGTATTAAATATTAATTTAAAAATTTAAAAAAACTATGGTATTATTCAGACATTTAAAGAAAAAAAAATCCAGATTTTTCATAAAATGAGCCTATTGTTAATTAACATTTTTTTTTAGTGCTTACGTTTATATTTCAAGTCGGATAATTGTTAAGCAAAAGCTACTAAAATTATTACGTTTACTTTAGACCTTATATCAACTATACTCTACGAGATTATGACATGGCGATATTTTTAATTGTTATAGTCTATTAGTTATTAATTATTTAAGATAACAAAAAACTAAAAAATTTAAAAAAAAAAGGTTGACATTTTTTTTATTAATTTTAATTATTATTACTGGTTTTATATTCAAAAATAACATAAGATTACATAAACTTTAAATTTTTAGTGTTATTTGTTTAAACAAATTTTATAAACAAATAGATAAATTACTTATTTTTGAAAAACGTTTTTTGCCATTTTATTTGTTATAAAATATTATGAATTAAAAAAAAATTTTTCTTAAAAACATTTTTTAATTGTTTATAATAATTTTTTTCCTTTCTTCATTATTTAAACAAGTTATTAAGTAAAAATTTTAGTCTTAAAACCTATTATTTGCAATTCACTACAAGGTGGAATTTTCTTGTTGTTGTTAATTTATTTGTTTATTTAATAAATAATTTGTTATTAACAACCTCCGAATGTGTTTATATTTTTTTAAATAGAAAAAAAATTTAAAAAAAAACAACCGTATACATAAACACATAAAAAAAATGTTAATATTTCTTATAGAATTTTAAATTTTAAATATTAAAAATGTTTTTTGACATATTTATGTATACGGTTGTTCTGGTTATTTTTTTCTATCTAAAAAAATATAAACACATTCGGCGATTGTTAATTAGAAATTGTTTATTAAATAAACAAATTAATTAATAACAAAAATTCCACCTTGTAGAGAATTGCAAATAAAAAATTTTAAGAATATTTTTTTTCTTAATAATTTGTTTAAATGAAGAAAAACGGGAAAAAATAATTATAAACAATTAAAAAAATGTTTTAAGAAAAATTTTTTTTTTCAAAAATACGTAATTTATCTATTTCTTTATAAAATTTGTTTAAACAAATAGCACTAAAAATTTAAAGTTTATATAATTTTATAGTATTTTTAAATATAAAAACAGTAATAATAATAATTTTAAAATTAATAAAAAAAAATTTTCAACCTCTATTTAATTTCTTAGTTTCCTGTTAGCTTAAATAATTAATAACTAATAGACTGTAACAATTAAAAACATCGCAATGTCATAATCAAATAAAATATAGTTGACATAAGGTCCTCACGAAGCGAAATAATTTTAGTGACTTTTGTTTAACAATTTTCCGACTTGAAACATAAACGTAAACTCAAAAAAAAAATTGTTAATTAACAACGAGCTCATTTTATGAAAAATCGGTAAAAAAAATTTTTCCAACGGGATATTGTTCCTTTAAGTGTCGAAATAATAACGCAATTTAAAAAAAAATTATATTAATACTTGAAAATATAAAAAAATTGTTTTGCTTCTTACGATCGGTTTCAGAGTATCGTAACGGTTTAGCGTTCGCCGTGCGAAGCCCCATTTTCAACATTAAATTAAAGTTATCAATAGTAGAGATAGAGTTCCAGAAGTCCAGACTTTTTTATTGGAAATTTCTTCCTCTTTAAGAACCTCTTTTTTTTAATTTCTCAATTATTAATAGTTTTCGAGTTATTTGCAAAAAACGAAACTCGTCATTTTTTTCAATCTTAATTTGTTTATAACTTTTGCACATTTTTCTAGACGTCATTCCGAATCCAATGAGCCCTCACTTATATTTTTACAAGCTTTTTCAAGAATTAACACGTGTTTGAACTTGTGAATTAGACTAAATAAGATTCTTTTACATTAACATAATTTTGTAGTTTATCACGTATCTAAAATATTTTTGCTAATAACTTTTCTCTTACTTCTGTAGTTTAATTAAACTACAGAACACTATTTTACTTATAGCCTTGCTGAACCATCCTTAACAAAAGTTGTTTACAATCAAGAGGTACAAATTCCGTCCTCATTTTAACAGTTACACGAATTGTCTCCACTAAGTTTACTTTTCCTAGTAGTAATATATTCGAGCAAACTAAAACATCTGGATCAACATGTGGTATATAATAACCTACTTCCACGGTGTTGCCAGCTGACTAGATGCCATCTAAACCGCTTCTGTGGTCAGCAGATATTCAAAATGAATATTTTTCGAGCGACAGGCACGGCAGCTAGTAACAAACCGCTGAACTGAAATATTCACTAGGGTGTTAAAATGGGTCACTTGACCTCCAACTTAAAATAAGTTTTAATGGCATAATACGACATCTACGATGCCCCTGCGTTAATATCTCTAGCAGGTCAGATGGCATCCGAATACCGGATGCCATCTGACTCGTGGATGCCAACTGAACCTAAAATTTTACATTGTGAGATGCCAACTAATACCTTATATAAATATATATATATATATATATATATATATATATATATATATATATATATATATATATTATATCGTAATTTATAATTATTAAAAACATAAAGCTATTATGATTATCGAAATTGTCATTCATCTCCAACTAAAGCATTAACTATAAATAAAAAACATTTTCATTTTACGAATTAACTACATCTTCCCAATATCTGAAATGGATTGAGCTTAAATTAGATTTAATACATTTGAAAGCCGATCTGATATAAAATACGCTTGGAAATGCATTTTCAGAGAAAGAATATAAGCCACCTGAGGCTACAAAAGGAGAAAGATTGTTAAAATATACCGTTACAAAGACGTGCCTCTGCAATATATGTTTAGAAAATCCTCCTTGAGAGATGTATTTAGTACGTTTACTATAAAGAGTTTTGTTGGTTTTGAATATAGCTTACATAGAATATGTATCTAAAAATAATATTTGTGAAAAGTGGTATTAAACTAGAGAATTGTATACACAAACGGAGAACCGAAAAGCTCAGAACACCTATTGAACATATAAAAGGAAACCCGGAGAGAAACCAATTCTTACTATTGACGGGAATAATGCAAATACACCTCTCGAAACAAATAAACATCGACTTTTCTCAAGATTGCCAAGATAATTTAATCCCCGTTATGCATCCCTAATAGGAATTTCCATAAAGGGATATAAAGATCGACCATTAATTAAAGTTGCTTTCTATCTAGAAACTCATAGTAAGAAGCTTCCAGGAGCTTAATTCTTGACTTCATAGAAATACTTTTCATTGCAGATATTTTCAGATTCATTTATTCCTACGGATATTTTAATCTGTATTCGCCACTATTACTGGGATATAATTTCACAGCACATACATTTCCTATGTAAAACTATAGACTATTTAAAACTCTAAACTCCTAAATATCTGAGCTCATTATTTGCCAACTATCCATCGGCCAATCTATAATATACACGTGAGCTGTAGAGCTGACAGGGTGGAGTAGCTATAGGGGGGGGCGAGAGTAAGATTCCTAATTCGAGATTTCCAGTTGATATCACCTTAGCTGCAGCAAGCAAGGATAAGCTTATATGTCTGCTACAAAATTATCAAGTAATGAGTTCTGAGTAGGGTTTTAGTGCAAATTACAACAAAAGGAAAATTTCTATTACACACGGAACAAGTGAAAGTAGGTAAAGAATGAGAAACGGCATGTACCCCCCTCCATGCCTCCCTGTGTACCCCCCACTCCTCACCCCACCCTAAATGGGATTGGTCGATGGGAGGGGATAAGCCACGCCCACCTTAACAGGATTGGTCAGTGGGAGGGGATAAGCCACGCCCACCTTAACGGGATTGGTCGATGGGAGGGGATAAGCCGCGCCCACCTTAACAGGATTGGTCAATGGGAGGGGATAAGCCGCGCCCACCTTAACAGGATTGGTCAATGGGAGGGGATAAGCCACGCCCACCTTAACAGGATTGGTCAATGGGAGGGGATAAGCCGCGCCCACTTTAACGGGGTTGACCGATGGGAGGGGATAAGCTACGCCCTCCTTAACGGGATTGGTCGATGGGAGGGGATAAGCTACGCCCCCCTTAACGAGATTTGCCAATGGGAAGGGATAAGCTGAACCCACCCTAACGGGATTGGTCAATGGGAGGGAGGGAGGTGAACTCAACATACTTCTAAATGGGGTGGGAGGTGTGTGAAGCGGTGGTGGTATTATAGACCTCTGTTACAGGCATACATCTTAAAACATATTTAGAGAGTTCAAATACAAAGCACCTCCCCAACCAAATTAACTTTTATTATATAAATACATTTAACACCATTAAGGTTTCCATTATTGTTCATGTGTTAACAGTATTTCAAGAAACAATTAAATTTTAACTATTCAAGATGGTCGAAAACTGTAGTGTCTTGCCTGAACTGAAATTTGACTTACTTAATAATTTACCTTCAGCACCTCAGAATAAAAATGATTTAGTGATACTTGGTGAAAGAAGGCATAAACTAAATAAATCGAGAAGCAAATATGTGTCAACGGGATTATCCAGTGACTTCTGTTATAACCCATGTGTAAAGCTAAGTGGAAATAAAAATGATGCAATAATTTTTACTGAAAAAGAGTGGACTCATTTTCTTACATTTCGAGAAATTGTTAATAATTTCATATACTCCAACGATAAAACCCAACCAATAGACGCTGGTGATTTCTCTATTCAATTTGAGCAATTCCCCAATTCCAAAGTTATAAAAATTGTAAAGAACAATTCATACGTTTACTTGGGTTATGAATCAATCTGCAAGTTGTGGGAAGTATTACCACTTGTCAAGTATAGCATTGATATGTTAAAAAGACAGCAGTTTATAAATTATTTCAAGAACGTGCAGAGAGAACTACAACGTCAAGGAGGAAATGTATTTGAAAATGCTGTAAACCTTATTCAACAGAGCATGAATTGTAATAATGAGAATGTTTCCCTGCTCATGGAGTTAATTTACATTTATCCAGAAGTATTCGAAGTGGAATGTTTTGGTAGGGTGTAATGGTGAAGAAAATAACATTTAATTTAGCGTTACTAGGAAATTTTTAGCCATTGATCGAATGTCACATATTGTAAGTCCTATTTTAGAAGTAATGTATATAGTGATAGATTTTGTAAATTAATGTAAGCGTAACTCATTTACTTGTTATTATATACAATTTTATAAAATATGTGAAAAAGATATAAATAAAAACACTTATTACTTAAAATTTGTTTTATTAAAATAAAAAGACATATGTACAGATTATATTTATACAATTTGATTTTTCAAAATCCATGAATTATGTTGACTGTTTAACCCAAGCCATTTTATGTAGTTTATCCCCCTTTTTTCTGATAATCCTCTCCACAAGATATATGTCAGGATACTTTACTTTCTGTAGTTCATGCTCGTAAAAACCTCCTTGAATTTGATCCCCTTCCTGATCGTCCAAGAGATATGTTCTAGGATTACTTCTATGAATCTTTCTGATTTGGAAAATTTCATTTGACCAATTAGGAGTATAACCTTTTGAAAATGCTTCTCTATATTTACTAATTCTTACATAATCGTTAACTTTAAATTTTTGTTTTCTTGGATCAACTGTTTTCAGATGGCTATAGGCAGTTCGCAACAATCGTTTCTCATCTTTCTTTTTAACATTTATTGGTTTCATTCCAATAGTTCTGTGTTTTGTGTTATTGTATTCTGTAACGATATCTGATAAGATATCTAACCATTTGTAATTTCCTTGTAGGCTGAACTGCCTCCACATTTTATTTTTTAAAGTTCTATTCACTCTTTCTACAACACTCGCTTTAAGGTGTGTGTAAGAGCTATAGTGGTTAATTTTCCACCTATCGGTTAATTCCTTAAATTTCTTATTGTAAAATTCTTTACCCATATCTGTCTGTAAATTTTTGGGTCGTACATTCATCTGCGACAAGATCTTGTCCATCGCTCGTACAACTTCATTTCCACTTTTATTTTTCAGAGGTTCGCACCAAACAAATTTTGAAAATACATTAATAACCACTAAAATATACTTATAACCTTTATTTATTTTAGCATACTTGATCATTTCAACAAGATCTGCTTGAACAAGATCATTAAGACCCTTAACAATTACTCGCCTTCTTTTAAAGTACTTTCTGGCAGGCTTATGAATTTCATTGACTATTTCCTGTTTAATGTTAGTCATCCTTGGTCAGCGGGCACTGCAGAACAATTTGAACATATAGCGGATCTTTATTCTTTGCATAGAACATAAACCTAACTTCAAAATTTATGATTTCCCCCACAAGTTTTTCTGGTAAAACTTCTTGCGTGTTTAAGAAAACTGTGGTATCGACAGGTGAAACCTCTATATTTTCAACTCTACCAGATACAGGGATTTTGTATTCTGTTGTAGTATTTTCTAATGTGTAGAAATTTGTACTTTTAGATTTCTGTAAACGACCTCGTACACTTATAATACATTTGCTATGAAGTGAAGCGGGTTCGCAAATGTAAAAAGGTGATGTTCTTGGGGGTGAGGTTAAGATGGGTGAAGGGGGAGTTGGTGCAGAATATGGAGTTATTCTCTCCCTCAATATGTGCCTTCCAAATTTATCAATTGGCATGGTTAACAGACCTAAAGTTTTACACTTAATGAGGCTCTAACTTTCCACACATACTATTTATCGTATTATTTTAGCTTCCCTCAATTGTTCTATTATTGAAATTATTTCATTGTTATGTCCATTATTCCCTGCTAGTTGTGACGCTATCAGGAGTCTTAAACGATCTACAATTTCATTATAGTCATCAAAATGCTTATATTCAATCTGCTTATTATTGAATTCCATCATTGTTAGATTTCCCCCTCTCTTGTTTTGACTCCTCGTTTTCATCGTTTGCGATGTTGGAAGTGAACTAGATCTCGATCTTTGCACCGTAGCGGGTATTGATGATGCTGATTTATTTGAGGTAGTGGTTTTCTTATTGTTCCTTTCTTGAGTCAGCGAATATAAGTTCGTAACTCTTGGTTTAATAATATCTATACATTTAAATGAATTCGATGTAGATAGGCCTTTCTCAGGATCGTAACCTAGGTAATGAGCATTAGTCTTTCTAATTATATCAATGTACTGATCTATATCAGTCGGTCGATAACCCGCAGGATGCTTTTTAAACATTAATTCATATAATCCCGGTGTACCTGTGTATTTAAATTGACCGTTAATGATAAAGTCGGCTCCATCAAAGTCAATAGTTGCATCACCAATCGCATATTTTTTCGCAAATGGGTCGAAGTAAACACCGGTATCGTCGCACTCATTTTTTACGTCCTCAAGTTTACCTTCTATATACGCTCGCGGTAAGGTTTTTTAAATTGTTGTAAATACTTTTCATGCTCGGCCGCTGTAGATGTATCTGCTATCGTTGCTGGAAAAGTTTCATCAAAGAAACTTTCAGCGATTTCAGGTCTTACTTGGGTTGGATCATACTGAAATGTTTCATCTTCCAAGTGAACAGGTCCTGCGGTATTGTAATATTCAAGAGGAGTTTGACCAATTGATCGAGTGTTTAAACTTTCACGGTTAATTTCTTCTTTTAGCTCCTTTTTCAAATAAGGTTTTGGAAAAGCACTTTCCGTTTTAATTAGAGTTGACCCCAAATCTTTAAGAGGTTGAGTAATTGGCTTGTAAGTTTTCTCTAACTGGGACTGTGATTTGTCAATATCTCTTTTCAAACTTTTATATTTTTGTTTCAACGCCTCTCTTGTTTTTAACAGTTGTACTGCTAATCGGTTATCCATGATTACTGATTGATATCGTTCAGTGTTTTAACTTTATATATGAATGAATTTATCGAATCCTTTTCGATACTTTCCAGAGTTAATAGCGCAATCTTTATCTATTACGACAAATCCATATTTATCTTTCCAACACAATGCACAGAGCTCTCTAAAATCTTGAAAACACATATCCACATTTACATGATCATCATAAATATGTTTCAAATTGGTCATATCCTGAGGGAATATCACAATAAGGTTAGCATTATCTCTACACAATTGTTTTGGAATGGCACTGTATGTCTGACATAGATAAAAACAATCAGTGTTTTTATGACGTCCAAAACAAAAATAACTTTTAATGATATTTTGATTACAAGAAGCTAAATCATCGAATATTATCACTGAATTCGGTTTTATTTCTTCTGGAGGTATTACTGCATCACCATCGTTATATTCGAAATATCCAATTTCATTCACAGGTTCCATTAGCATTCTTAAGTACTCATATTTTGGTTGATATAGGGACTTAGAATATAAATATATATTTTCAAAACGTAAACCATTGGGATGTTCTAACAAACTGAGCATTACATTTGTCTTTCCACATCCCGAGCTTCCAACCAAAAGTCCTCGTTTCGATTGTCCACCAAATAAAATACCATGCTTTTGAATCGTGCTGGTCATGGAAACGTGATCATGATCTGCTATTGGTAGAACCGTTTCTTGCTGATGAATCTTCATTTCAAGCTGCTACTAATTAATACCTGAGGTGGAATTTTATTACGATAAGAACTATAGCAAACTGACTGGACATCGCATCCTACCTACATATATATAAGGGTGCCTAGCAAACATGTTTCATTTGTTTACAACATTTACATTATAATGGTTCGAAGACAGGGTTCTCCATCCAGTAAAGCTGAAAACGCCAAGAAGAGAGGATGTGGTCTGCTTAATAAAATAATTAATAAGCTCCCAGTAGAATTGCATTTACCTGGTTATAATTATTGTGGGCCTGGAACTAAACTTTCAAAGCGATTACAAAGAGGTGATAAAGGAATTAATCCATTGGATGAGGCGTGCAAAGAACACGATATAACGTATTCTAAATTTCAAGACGTGGAAGAAAGAAATCAGGCTGACAGAGAATTAGCTGAAGTCGCACTTAAACGTGTAAAAGCAGCCGACTCAGGGTTTGGTGAAAAAGTTGCCGCGTTGGGAGTCGGTGGGATAATGAAATTAAAAAGTAAGTTGGGAATGGGTCTTAAACGTGGAAGAAGTGACGCCTCAAAGAAGAAAGGTGGACAAATAAATGTAAAAGTTGGTGTAAAGAGAAAAACAAAATCAAAGAAGCGGAGGAGAAGAATTCTAGATACCCCAAAAATAGGTGGATTTCTACCACTTTTGTTGCCCCTTTTGGGGGCACTAGGAGCTATAGGAGGGGGTGCAGCCGGCATTGCAAAAGCAGTTAATGATGCTAAGTCAAATCGTGAACAGGTTGCTGAACAGAAGAGACATAATTTAGCAATGGAGCAAACCACAACAGGGAAAGGTTTATACTTGGGTCCTTATAAAAAAGGCTCTGGACTATATTTGAAAACTTATCCAAAAAACTCCCAATAAAGCTGTCTCACCGACCACTTACTAATTTAGATCTAATGAAATATTTGAAAATGCTTAAAATTCCTCATTTTCGCGACATATTTATGAGAGATACGCTTCCCAAAAAAGTAAAGAAGAATGAAACTGGTATAATAAATCTAGATACGGATGATGGAGAGGGGACTCACTGGGTAGCGTACGCCAAGAAAAACAAAGAAATAATTTATTTTGACAGTTATGGAAATTTAAGACCTCCAGAAGAATTAATAAAATATTTTTTAAGTGATGGCAGCTTGAATACAATCAGATATAATTATGACTCCGTGCAAAATTATAATTCATATATCTGTGGACATTTATGTTTATTTTTTTTGTATAATCAATACAAATAGCAGATTGATTGTTGGTGGGAGGTGAACTTCACCTGATCTCATCATAAATCATTAATTCATAGGAGAAAAAGAGTAGAATAGCCACCTACCATGCATTTCTCAGTGACTGGTGAGCGGTGAGGATCCCTAAATTAATTGTGATATAGCATATTTACAATTCTTTTGCCATCATGCAGAAATTGGCATCCAAATTTTACAATAAAAATAATTGCATGATAGATTTTTCGATTGTATCAAATAATCCAGTAATATATAAGCCTTTCGATGAACGTTTATTATCATTTGAAAAATGGAATGGTACTGTGGAACCATCAGAACTTGCTCTAGCAGGATTTTATTACAGTGGCTACCATGATATAGTCAGCTGTTTTTGTTGTGGAGTCGAGATATATAGATGGGAGGCGTGTGACATACCTATAAATGAACACTTGAAATATTCAGCAAATTGTTCTTATGCAAAATTAATGAGAAGCCTATTGCGGCGAAATATAGAGGAGCACACATGTATGACAAAAAATCATATGGTTGGTCCTAGAAGAGGTTTCACATGGCTTGTGACCATAAGCTTGCATGTAATAAGTATCTATATGTTTATGATACGTAACATGTTTATAAAAACAATATATACGTCTGTACTAATATATTGGATATTATGCCTGTCTGTACATGAAGTCTCAGATGTAAAAGTGTTTTAGAGGAATATAATGCACCCATGGATAATAAAATATATACTGTTTGTAGCAATTGTGATATAAGTGATAGAAGGGCACACGCTGCCTAATCTGTTGATATTTTATAACATAATTTATGTATGTATGCAATAAGCATCTGTATATTTATGAATGTAACGAGTGTAATTAATAATAAATACCTTAATAATAAATAATTTGTTTCAATATTTTTCAAAGTATCCACTTTTCCTATCATTCAGTTCTATAGTTCTACTTCAAGCAGTAATTTTTCAAATTTGAAGAATAATTAATTTTTTCAACTTCATTCTACCAGCATTTCACAAATTTACCCCCCCCCCCCCCCCCCAAATTATATATTTTCTTCTAAGTCACGAATACTATATAAAATAATAAAAGAGAAAATAACTTAAAAAAATTTATTAAAAAAAAGACATATTTTTCAAACTACAAAAAAACTACAAAAAACTACAAAAAAACACCTTAAATTTAGAATCTTACCACTAAAATTAAATAAAACAAAACTAAACTAATCAACTAACCTACACTATACTACACTTCAGTCAAAGGGCATATTGCCCACAAAGGCGTGGCACTTTTTCAGCTCCACGTCAACCACACCGACTTTCGCCTCCACCGTATCGGCCTCTTCGGCAATAAGTTGCTGGCGGTGGCGAAGTCGGTGCAGATGCTGGAGCATTTTATTTTTTGAAAGTTTCAGTTTGTGAGCATACCTATATGCCTTTTTCACCATACACTCCCGCACTTCACGTTTAAAGTTCTCTCTTTCGTTGACCACTGCCGCCTCCTGCTTTGCGATATCGTGCCGCACAAGGGCCAGCCACCCGTTCAACTCAAACTGGAGAAGAGCCTCTCCCTCAGCCTCTCGCTGCACCGTCCCCGGAGATCTCTCATCCGTAGTAGTGCCAGTAAGTTGATCTCCTAAGGACGACACCGCTGTGCTCCTCTCCACATCTGATTTTGGTAGAACTATAAGGGAAAAGAAAGTTAGATATCCAATTATTCAATAAAAAAAGGAAACAGTACCTGGCTGTTGTGGCCCCGATGGTGCCCCAATAGGCCTGAGGTCCGTGAAGGATCCGGCCAGAATCTCAATGCCGGATCCGATGCTCCTAGCCGACCGCTCACGGTTCATTAACTGTACCATCTCTTCCTCGAACGAGCAGTCGGAAAACTGATCAGCCTCTTGGCTCCCTAGGCCTCTTGGGAACATATCTCCACCAGACATCTTATTATTAGCAGGAAACAGCAAACGTGAAGCGCGGTGCACGAAAACGCGGCGAAATTTGAAAATTTAGTCTATTTAAAAAAACACTTAAAAATAAAAAATTAACACTTAAAAATAACTTACGAACAAATGAACCAAAAAGCAAAAATTTTTAAAAAAAATAAACAGAAAAACGGCGCAAATATAATGAACTAATTAACACTTAAAAATACTACTATTCGAACTTAACTAAAAAAAACTAGAAAATAAGGATTGAAAATATATAAAAAAAATAAAAAACTGAATGATAATAAAAAAACGGCGGAATGCAATAAAATAGCGTGGAAAGTACAGAATGAACTGTTAAAATTCACAGCTGAATTTTACTTTAAATAAAGTTCCACCCCAAAAAAAAATTGCAGGTAGGGAGATGGGTAAGCAGTAAGTGTGAATGAAATGAACTGCAATGTATGCAAGTTGAATAAACTGCATTAAATTAATGACATACATAAATCACCGATTATTGCAAGTTGGCAAGGTTAGTCACCTATGGTGTGATTGAATATTTTCCGGTATTATATTACATTGCCAGTCTATTGATATGTGATTCAACAGAATGTTCAAATTATAGCATATTAAATAATTAAAAAAGATATTATTGCATGGGTTTAATGGACCCACAAAATATTGAAGTTTTTGAAGGCAAAAAGGATGATTGCACAGCAAAATATGTAGAGTCCTCTTTAAATATTTTTCATAACCAAATAAATAAATAAAATTCGGGGATTTTTTGAGTCTCAATAAATGCTTTCTAGGTTTACAAAAATTATTCAAAATTAATTAGCTAAAAATGTTTTTGGGGGTTTGATAATAGTTATGACATTACTCAAGAATGGTTGGAAATCTGTCTTAATTACCAACACAACAATTTTTTTGCAAGCAAAGCATGTTTGTTTTCCCCAACTCAAATAACTATATTAATTAAGTGTTGGGGGGGGGGGTATATAAAGAAAAATGTGTAATGTATTAACTCATTAATATCAGATTTTATCGAATATATAGTTCCTTGTAAAGCTATACTCTACAATGTTGTGTCCTCAGTGTGGAAAACAATTTTCATCAAAAAGTAGTTTGTCGCGTCATCTTCGGGAAAGCTGTCCCTATAGAGAAATAAGTGTACATAGTGCCCCGAAAAGAATCAAACTAAACAATTCACCGCCTAAAAAATATAATAAGGAACCCCAAAACCTTCCTGGCCCTTCTGGTGTGCAGTATCATGCTAAAAAATGTAATAAGGAATCTGAAAATCTAGGCAGCCCCTCTGGTGGTCATACAAAAGCTCAGGAGGTTATTATTAATTGCCCGCAATGTTATGAGAAAATGCCTAAAAATAAATTAATGGGACATTTAAAAAGTTCATCTCACAAGAAAGTCATCAATATTGTAGAAGATGGGGTAGAAAAACTTCAGAGCGCATTCAAAAACCGAATTTCGAGCTACCGTTTTTCCACAAAGAATCAGTGCACAGATATCACCCAGTTTTTGGAAGAAGTAAAAATGAAAGTTATCTCAGTGATTGAGAAATATATTAAAACATTCTTCAGCTTAAAAATTAATATGGAATTATTTGGGCTATACGTTATTGAGGAGAAAGAAATGTCAGACATAAAGTCATTCAATACTAAAAATAAAGTTGTGACGCACTCATTGAATGTATTAAACCTGTATAATGAGTTCAAAGAGGAGATCATAGAGAAAGCATCAACCTTTCAAGAGCGAGACTCAGGTATGTGTAACAAATTTATGTCAATCACAGTTAACGTATGATTTCTGCAGTTATATTTTTTTCTTATATGGTTATTAATTATTTTTTAGGATGGGCTCTGAAGCACGTTAGTTTTCTTGAAGTCAACCTCAACAAATACAACCCGTTATTCGCATCGTCATACATTAGGTTACCTAAATTTATTGAAAATAAGAGAGCTGTTTTAAATATTCAAAATAATGATGACAAATGTTTTGCTTATGCCGTTAATGCTGCGATCTTCCCAGCCAATGGACCTCCGCATGAAGTATCATCCTATCCTCATTACGCAACATTGCTAAATTTTGAAGGTATCGATTTTCCTGTTAAATTAAATGATATTCATAAATTTGAGATTTTAAATAATATCTCTATAAATGTATTCGGGGTAAATAATCAGTATAAAGATGGTGAAATGGTCAGTGAGATTGTAGGCCCCTTACATTTCACAAATAAAAAACAAAATACACACGTAAATTTATTACTCATTGCTGATGTTGAAGGTAATAGTCATTACACCCTTATTAAAGACTTGTCACGATTAGTCTCTAGCCAAAGATCTAAACATCACGGTCGAAATTATATTTGTGATGGCTGCCTACTATTTTTTAATTCTCCTGAGAAATTGTATGCTCATGAAAGGAATGACTGTAATCATTTATGTACTATTTTACCTGATACAGATCCACAAATCAATAAGTGTGGGGAACTAATTGCAAGAAATATCCTAAAATTTGTTAATATTGAGAAACAATTGCCTGTTCCTTTCGTTGTATATGCAGATTTTGAAAGTTTATTAAAACCAATTCATTATAATGAACCATCTGATAGTAAATCATTCTCCGTTAAAACGTACCAGCATGAGCCATATTCATTTTGCATCTACTTAAAGGGTAATTTTGATGATAATCTTTCCAAACTTGAATATTATCGAGGTGTTGATGCTGTGGAAGTATTTGTGAAAAGATTGGATGAACTTGTCTTACAATTATATCAAAATCACTTAAAAAATATAGTTGAAATGAAACCATTATCATAGAATCAACAAGATATTTTCAATAATAGTCAAATTTGTCATATCTGCGATAAACCTTTTGAGAATGGCGATGAAAGGGTTCGCGACCACTGCCACGTTAGCGGCAATTTTAGAGGAGCCGCTCATTCTCATTGTAATTTAAACTTTAAAATACCTAAATTTATACCAGTGTTCTTTCATAACTTAACTAATTACGATTCTCATTTATTTATTAAAAAATTAGCTTTAAAACGAGAAAGTATACAAGTTCTTGCACAGAATGAAGAAAAATATATTACGTTTTCCAAACAAATTCTTGTAGATAAATCTAATGATAAAAAACCGAAGAAAATTTTCATAAAATTAAGATTTGTCGATTCTTTCCGCTTTTTACCAGCATCTTTGGATAAACTAAGTCAAACGCTAGAAACACATCAATGCCTCGAAGTAAGGAAATTTTATACCGATGACAAACAATTCAATTTATTAAGACGTAAAGGTGTCTTTCCATATTCCTACGTAGATTCGCTGGAAAAATTGGATGATACCAAATTACCATCACAGGATGAGTTTTTTAATATCTTGAGTGGTGACTCAATTTCTCAGGAAGATTATGATCGGGCTTGTGATGTATGGCATACATTTAATTGCCGAACTCTTGGTGAATATTCAGACATTTATTTAGTATCAGATGTATTGCTTCTTGCTGATATTTTTGAAAATTTTCGACAGATATGTCTACAGACATATAAATTAGATCCTGCACAATATTTAACTGCACCATCCTTGAGTTGGGATGCAATGTTACGAAAGACTGGCATTGAGCTGGAACTTCTAACTGACATTGATATGCTTCACTTTTTTAGAAAGGGAATACGTGGTGGTGTTAGTCAATGCAGCAATAGAAAAGCCATTGCCAACAATCCATTTATTCCGGAATATAATTCATCAGAACCAACGTCATATATATTATATTTAGACGCCACAAATATGTACGGTTCTTCGATGAGTGAATGTTTGCCCACAGGAGATTTTAGATGGTTAAATGATTATGAAATCGAAAACTTCGATTGTACTATCTTTGGTGATGATTCACCAAAAGGTTATGTACTAGAAGTGGATTTAGAATATCCTCAACATTTGCATGATAATCATAATGATTTACCATTTTGTCCTGAAAACATTGTGCCTCCTGGCTCCAAAAATTCAAAATTAATTCTAAATTTGCATGATAAACATAAATATGTTCTCCATTATCGAAATTTGAAACAGTGCTTGGAACATGGGTTAATACTTAGGAAAATATATAGAATCATAGAATTTTCACAATCTGCTTGGTTAAAAACATACATCGATTTGAACACTGAACTTAGAAATTCTTCAAAAAATGCGTTTGAACGAGATCTTTTTAAATTTTTAATAAATTCAATATTTGGGAAGACAATGGAAAATGTTGACAATAGGGTTGATGTAAAATTAGTATCGCATTGGAGAAATAGCATAGGTAGTGTGGGTGCCGAAGGACTTATTGCAAAACCCAATTTTAAATCATGTACAGTATTTTCAGAAAATTTGGTAGCGGTGCAAATGTCCTTATTGAAAATATTTTACGACAAACCGCTCTATATAGGCTTCACCATTTTGGACATCTCTAAAACAATAATTTATAACTTTTTTTATAACTTCATAAAGAAGCAATATAATGACAAAGCTATTCTGTGTTATACTGACACGGACTCTTTAATTCTAGAAATTTACACAAAAAATGTTTATGACGATATTCAAAAAAATATAGAATTATTCGACACATCAAATTTTTCGATTCCAAATGTACACAACATTCCGAAAACGCAATCAGTCATAGGGAAAATGAAGGATGAATATGCAGGTATGCCAATAGAAGGCTTTTTTGGTACTGGGGCAAAAGCTTACTGTGTTAAAGTAAACGATAGCGTAACAAAGAAAGCCAAGGGTGTTACAAAAAGTGTTATAAAGAATCAATTACATTTGGTTGATTATAAAAAAATAGTAGAAGACGGCGGTCTCATATATCGAAAAATGTATGTTTTCTCTTCACATCTGCATACAATATATACTGAGTTGAAAAATAAAGTTGCGCTTTCCGCACAAGATGATAAGCGATATGTTATACCTGGAAGCACAAAAACTCTTGCATGGGGGCATTACTCTATTCATAATTTATACGATAACACTGACCATAATACAGCTGAAGATAATTTAACGGTTCTTTTAAGATTAGCTAATGCGATTATTGAACAGGAAAATCATGATATCGACTTTGACTTAGATTTATTGTAAGTTTTTTGTTTTAATGTAAAAATTATTTGTAATTTCAATTTACAAAAATTGTTATTTTTATATCATCATCCATTTTTGTTTGTATAAAGATATATGAAATAACTGTATTTAGGTAATGTCTGATATTAATCAAATATATGATTTATTTTTTAAAATTTTATTTAATTTTATTTCATATTCTATTACACATATCCCATTAGATATAGTAATGACATATTTCCTATTTTTGAAACATATTGTACAACATACAATGTGGAGTAAATAAGGAGCTGCTGTCTTTGCAAGTTGAATGAACTACTGACTTTGCTGCTATTTAATACTGTCAGTACAATGAATTGCTGACAGTATAAGTTGAATAATCTAGGGGATGTGTAAGTACAATACAGTGCTAACTTTGCAAGTACAATAAACAGTTAACTTTGCAAGTTAGGTAATAGATGACTTGTCAGTACAACGAACTGCTGACATAAGTTGAATAAAAATATCTGATGTGCAAGTAAAATAAACTGCTAACTTTGCAAGTTGAATGAACTGCTGACATAAGTTGAATAAAGTATCTGATATGTAAGTAAAATAAACTGTAAACTTTGCAAGTTGAATGAACTGCTGACTTCACAAATGTGGTCGAACAGGTGTGAGGTATTTCACGTGTATGTGAAGTAAAGTGGGAGGTATGATCTTTCATTATAAAACATGAACATTAATTGAAGTGATTATTTGACAATATCATCTTATCAGAGAAAAAAGAAAAAAAAATAGTAACGAAAGATGTGGATGTGTTACGTTAAGGAAGTTGAGATTACTGATTTGGAAAGTGGTGTCAGAAATTTAAGCCAGAAATTCTCAAATCTTCAGTTTGATGCAGCACATGAGGCAGTATATGGGATGGGAAGATTTTACTCTGATGACGAATGTAACGAACTAGCGAAGACATACGAAGTGGGTCACGGAGTTTGTCAGAAGTTTTTACAAGAAAGAATATGCGAGAAGTGCCTTGTCCAGGAGCTGGTGAAATTGGGTTTACATCAATTTCTACAAGTAATAAAACAATATTTGAAGCCGGATCTTGCAAATATGGTAGATCTTCAAGACAAGGATAATTGAATTAATTAGATAATATTTAAATCTTATAAAATTGTATTCAATGTAATAATATTTTTTATTATCTTCAAGTATTAAAATAAAAAAAAACAAAAAAAATCCATTTTAGTATTATTTATTAACACAGAAATAAAATTTGTTATACAAATAATAGACATTAGAAAGTGCACACATACATTTATTATTTGAGTGATAAAAACATTTTGGGGTAGACTTTCTTAAAGTTGGTTGTTCTTCAAGTTCTAATACAGGTTGGGAGATAAATTGTCTCATGTAGTCTGCCTTTTCATGTCCTTTTACATAAACACAATCAACTCCTGAAGTCAAATTTTGAATAATTTTGCTGAATAAGTGCAGTGGTGTAAATCCATCACCCCATTTAATGCCGTGGTGATTTTTTGTTAACCAGTGAACCTGTTTTTGTAATTCCGGTGAAAGCATCTCAAATGGATAAGGTGGTTTAAAGATATAGTGACACGTTTTCATTCCATCATATCCTGCTAGCTCCTTAACAATAAATTTATTGTTTTCTATTTTAAATCCTTGAATATCCACAAGCATCATCATATTTTTAAATTTTCTAGTTTTATCAAAACTTCTTTCTTTATGCAATATAATTCCACTATTTTTTTAAATGTTTCAGTTTTTTTCTGTGTTCTTTCAACAGTCGTGCATATTCTGATCTCATTAGTATACTAACTTACTTCGCACTATTTTTGCTTATGCCAGTAAAGAAAAAAAAAGTAATGCACAGTTCAATGTTGATGTACAATTTTAGTTAAAGGACTATAAGTGAAATGTTTTTCATGTAATATAAGACAATATGCAGTAATATCCGAAGTAGTGGGAGTATCTGTCTCAAACTCTATTCTCATGACCACTGACCCCGTTTGTATAGCTTCTTTTTGGCGGGAACAATCAATATACGTTATTGCTGCGTAGTCCTTAAATTCTTTTGTATTAAGAATGGGCTGATTTATTTTATGAGGGTAATAGGATTCTTGAAAAATTGCAAACATATCATAAAGTATTGCATATTTATTGCTTTTAAAATCTAGGTATAGATCATTATATGGATATCTTTCAGAATTCAAGAAATCCCTTATGTTTCTAAGTCCACAGTCATCGAATTTACTCATATCAGATGTAATTTTTCCTTTCCTGTCTTTCTGAAATGCTATTATTACATGCCTAGGAGTTTCTACCTTAGTAGACGTCTTGACAGGCCATGTATGTCTGCTTGAGGGAGGCAGATATGGATATTCAATTAATTCCCAGCTTCTAAATTTTATAGGGAAATCTATATTTCGACTTATCAGTTTATTCAATCTAAGTTGTTCCGACATATTAACAGTGACATGCGGCACCCTCCAAAATAGTTTACTAATAGTAATTTTTGGTTTCTCAGTATCATCATCACTAGTAATGCTATCTAGATCATTACTGTTACGTATTAATACTAATTCTTGTCTCATATTAATGATAATCCTTCGGAAATCTTCAAAAAATCCAACTAGTAATTTTAATGGAATGCAAACATTGAAATTTCCATTTGTATCAGCTATAATTTTGTCACCTTTTTTATTTTTTGGAAACCATCCAGCATTTTGCATGGAAATACTTTCATTTTTATTGTATGATATATAATTTTTTAAGGTTGAAACTAATCCAACATTTCTCACTGCGTCTATAACAATTCCATTCATTTCATATCTAATTTCGCGAAACAAAAAAGCAATACCATTATTAATAAACTCCAATTTCGTAGCTTCAGCTCCATCCTCTTTCATTAGTTTTCCTTCGATGTATAAATAACTATTGCACGGTGCAGTATAAGCATCTAAATCTTGGATGGGAATTCTTATTTCATCATTGTAATCCAAAGTTCCGGATATATTCGGTTGATATGTATGGAACTGATACTCTGATATAGAGTTGTCGCTAAAGGGCAGATCAGTAACATTCAGTAACTCCATTATACTAAAACTTCCAATCCAAGTGATTCTAAATACTGACGGTTTTTCAATGTTAATCGTTCAATATTCTTTTTAGGACTGTTAGTTTCCTGCTTCCTCACTCTTTTATAGTATGGCTGATGTCTATAAATGGATGACGTTGAATTAAATATCAGCACCATTTTTTTATTTGACTGATTTTCTAAGATGAAGTCTAACAGTTAAAGTTTCTTTTTGAAAATTAACAAGATGCCCTTCTTGGTCCACTATTTTGACAGTGATGTTGCTGATAGTTTTAACACTCACTGGGAAATAAATAATGTTTAAAGGTGATCCCACTATTTTATACCCAACAGGCACTGTTGGAAAGAACTGATGGATAATATGTACAGGTTGTCCATTATAAAAAGAACCTACTGCAATGTTGCAATCGACGCAGATAGTATTCACTTTAGATATTTTTACAGTTTCATCGGAAGTATTGTTGTCATTAACTTTTAACTCTCTTTTCTCAAAACCTAATACCGGACCTATTGAGTCCTTTACGTTAAAATTAATTTTCCTATTTGTGCGTATAGTGACTTTGGAAGTATTAATGTCTGTGGTAATTCTGATAACGGCTTCATCATCTTCTTCATTTATTTTGTTTACGATGTATTTTATAATGTCATCAATTTCATAACAACCCTCAGGGACTTCAATTATATGTTCATTATTTTTCCCCCACGCAAATTTATTGTTGCTGTTGTCAATATTTGGAATAATATTATAAGTATCAAAATTTGTTAATCCAATTTCATAATCTACCTCATCATCTAAATATATTGGTGGATTGAAATTGTAATTTAATACAGAAGATTCTCCACTAAGAACGAAAGTAAATGACATATTTGCACATTAACGGTTTATTATTAAATGAACCTATATGACATATGCATGAGATTGTATCTTCCATTTCTTTAAATCCCAATAAAAGGGCTTAGGTTCGCCTCCCTCCCATTGACCAATCCCGTTAGGGTGGGTTCAGCTTATCCCCTCCCATTGGCCAATCTCGTTAAGGGGGGGCGTGGCTTATCCCCTTCCATCGACCAATCCCGTTAAGGAGGGCGTAGCTTATCCCCTCCCATCGGGCGACCCCGTTAAAGTGGGCGCGGCTTATCCCCTCCCATTGACCAATCCTGTTAAGGTGGGCGTGGCTTATCCCCTCCCATTGACCAATCCTGTTAAGGTGGGAGCGGCTTATCCCATCCCATCGACCAATCCCGTTAAGGTGGGCGTGGCTTATCCCCTCCCATTGACCAATCCTGTTA
This sequence comes from Rutpela maculata, assembly GCA_936432065.2. Taxonomy (NCBI): domain Eukaryota; kingdom Metazoa; phylum Arthropoda; class Insecta; order Coleoptera; family Cerambycidae; genus Rutpela; species Rutpela maculata. The sequence goes on from OW386285.2 coordinate 226,898,393, forward strand.
AGGTGGGCGTGGCTTATCCCCTCCCATCGACCAATCCCGTTTAGGGTGGGGTGAGGAGCGGGGGGTACACAGGGAGGCATGGAGGGGGGTACATGCCGTTTCTCATTCTTTACCTACTGAAGACCACACAGACATGCTAACGATAAATGCTTGTGAGGTAATACCTTGGAGCATACTTTGGAGTCTTGTTCACAATACTGCCAACTGCGAACATGAGATTCGACGAATTCAGATGTCAAGATCGGAAATAGTTCAGAACAATTAACAGAACTGTCACAAAATGCACAAAAATCAGACTTGCTAACACATTAATGCTCTCCATCTTTCCTTACACCGAGGGTGGCAGAAGAACGGCGTATTGCTGCTTTCGAGATGTGGGTCTGGAGACGAATTCCTTGGACACCTCGTCGCACCAACAACTCAGTTCTCTGCGAAACATGCCTCATCGATTCTCCAAAAAGTATATCCCTCAAAGCGGTTCTCCAGCATTGTATTCTTCCATTTTTTGGTCACATCAACCGGAGAGAGAACATTGTAAAACGATTAACGATTTTGTGAAGCTGTGCGCCGATCTAAGTTGAAAAATAATAAAAACTCGACTCAAAAAGGACATTTCAAAACACACAGGGTAACGTTTCTGACATCAATACCAAATTTTGTCCATCGATGTCAATGCAGAAATCGCACAATTCGAAAATACGCCGAATTTTGGCAAAGTGGCAAAAGATAGTTGCATGTACAAAGCTAGGTCTTCAGTTCTACCAAAAAACGAATGGAAAAGCCGATGGGCACATAATAAAGTACATGAAGGTGTCTCTATTAAGGTCGCTCAGAACCGAGGTCATGGTATTAAACTTTATTAGGTTACTTGCCGTCAGTGCGTTGCGGCAAGGGAGCAGGAACACCTCGTGTAACTTATGTACTGCTGTAAAACGAATTTTCATGAATTTTCAAATGATAAGTTCTTGTGGAGCTATAAAGCTAGCCTCAAGAGCATCAACAGTTTAGTAAAATATTTTAACATTATACTCAACAGTCCCAAGCCGAAAGACTTTCATACACTACTAGGAAGTTGTGAATTTTTTTGTGTAAAGTTGCTTATTACTACACACTCTCCATTGTACGGTGGTTAAGATATACGTCCTCGAAAAGAAGCGTTTGCCCTTGCCACGTTTAGAAGGCAGATTGTTACAAGTATTAGACAGGTTCTTGCACATTTACTGTACATTTTGGATTAAACTAATGAATGAGATGCTTCCAAATGATTGATATTTGGAAGCATCTCTGAAATTAAAAAAAAATGTTTCCCCGAACTTCTCGCTACCGCGGAACAAACTTTCTTTCTTGCTTTGTACAAAGAAAGCGAAGCACAAGAAAAGTTAAATTCGCTACGTTACAAACGTTTTTTAAGAGCAACTACAAAATCAAAAGCGAACCTTTCATCACTTCCACCGACATCATATGCGACCCGACAACATACTTTCAGGACATATGTTCAAGCGCAAATGTCGCTTGGAAACTTTGACGAACCTGAGAAGTGGGGATGGACCAGGACAATTTGTGGACCAGGACCGAAAACCATCAGAGGAAAAGCTGCACCTGACGAACTTCTAAAATCAATTGCCTATAAATGCAAAGGGAACTGCGGAACAGCTTGTAGTTCCCGCGAAGCTGGAATGAAATGCTCCGTCATGTATCAAAACTGCAGTGGCAACGTTACAGAACTCCTGAAAATCTGTGTGCAGGACGGCATCAACAACGAACCTGACGAAGAGACCGAATAAACTTCTATCGATCAACAATGGCAATGGATTAAGCCGAGAAGTAATGCGCATTCCGTTCCCAGGTGCCGCTGTGAAGAGAGCAATAGGTTTCAGTGAGTAAAAATCTCACACTACCCCTGCCGCACAACATCTAGGCGGGTGTCTATTGAAGATTTCCCCTTCTTTTACCGACTTTTGCTGCGCGCTGTATTGCAAACTATTGTCGGAAAATAAGAATTAAAAAAAGTGAATATGTAAGTTTTTTACTGCTGTACAAGTTTCATATAACAATTTTCTCTTCATGTCAAATTTTCTTCGCAATAAAAAAAATCTATCAGTCCTACAAAAAAATATATAGCGCATAAAACAAGGGAAATTGTACGCTCTTTAATACGCCGTATTTGTTTTTTATTTGGCCTCAATAGAAGCGAGATATTTGAAAATGCGGAATTAAATTGCCTTAGTTTTCGTAGTCTACGTACTCTGAAACGTGAAAATCCAGAACAAACTCCGATTTTTTGACGATTACAATACTTCCCTTCGGTAAGCGACGGCAGTAAAAGAAATTATTTCTCTATGCCAGTTTTTCGCTATGCCAATTGTTGAGAGTCGAAATATGATATAAATTTTTCGTGGGAAAAATGCATTTGTTTAAAAAAGAGCTGAGGGAAATGTTGAAAAATATCCTTAAATTAAAAAAAAATATTTAAATGTACTTATTTACACAAAACATCCCTACCAATTTTTCACCTTCTATTTGTGTCAACTACATCCAAATATTATTATCCTCCATTACATTGCTTTCGTTAATGATTTTCAGAAAGGTGCCCACTATGTATATTTTTCACTAAAAGTATGACATGTTTCTTTCTTGACAATTGTGTTAACTACATGCTAAATATTACTGTTCTCCGTCACATATTTTTCATTATTTACTTTTTTAGGTTGTAGAATGCAAGCTTTCACGCTGATTGTCCAATGAAGTGGTTTCTTAGGAGTATTACCGTGGTTGTCAAATTTGACTTAACGTTTCGGTAATCATGCTGTCAGCTTGTTCAGAAGGATTCTAATACCTTGGTACTGCTTCGCTTCGCTGCCCATTCGTTGTGCTTCGTTGACCGTAACAGCCTCCTTGAGGTTGTCCCTGCTTTCATAATTTCTAGTTATTCTCTAATTATCCTTGGGTAATAGCTCATTTTTCCATCCAATATTTTGATGTTCTCGTAGTCGATTTTATGGTGGCCATTCTGATGACCACGTTCTGCCACCGTCGACTTATCTGTGCACCCGAGTCTTGTATTTCTCTGATGTTCCCTATTCTGCACTGGATACTACGCCCTATTTGTCCGATATAACTCTTACCATATGAGTCCTCCAGTTGGTAAACACCCTTGGTTATCCTTCCGACGTGAAATCTTTGATCTGTGAAACGATCAGGCAATTATAATCTGTCCCATGGAATTTACAGAAAGCGAACTCATACCGATTGTTACCTGCGTGCTACATCCCACCACAACGAATGAGCAGCGAAGCGAAGCAGCGCGAAGGTATATAAAATTTTTCTAAAAAAGCTGACAGCATGATCGTCGGAACGTCAAACCAAATTCGACAATCACGGAAACACCTAAAGATTTTTTAGGTTGTCTGCTCTGTATATACTAAAAGTATGTAATATTTCTTGTTGTCAGTGGCATCAACTATCTACCACCAAATGTTATTTTCCTCCGTCAAATTAACTTGTAGATATAACGCCAACAGACACACAGAAAGACACCAAACTGAAACACAGAAAGACAGATAGACTAACGGAATCTACATAGTCTGAAATGCAAAAATCCGAAGCAATCTCAGAGAGTAATTTTTTCACTATTAAAATAATTCCCTTCGGTAAGTGAGGGAAGTAAAAAGTGTTAAATGTCCCTATTCTAAATTCTGTCGAGGAACATCCTGACGTAACTCGAACAGACATTCATCAAATTGGTATCCTGCAGTTTAGTTGATGCATCGATGAGCAAACGCATACTCTCCGTTTTGAATATTAATTGTAAGAAAATTTACGTAAAAGTATTTGATCACATCGCCAATACTATTTATTCAGATGAAGGTCTGTGTGAGGTTCACGCACCAGTGTTAAATATCAAAATTTTAAAAAATATATGGAGAAACGTAAAATATATATTTGAACGGAAAAGAGAACAATATTGATATTTAATAAAAAATATTAAATGTTTACCTTAACACGAATCTTTGTTACTGATGTAAATAAGTTCATCAAATTAAATTTTGAATTTTCACCACTGCCTACTAAAAACGGTTAATAATTGTGCTTAATTAAAATATAATTATGTAACTAAACCCAATTCAGATTATCCACCCAATGAGCACGATATAGAATTAGAACAAACCATCCCAAAATAAAGTACATTTGAATACAGTAATGGCTTTGAGAGCATTACAACAAAGTTCCGCATTCACAACTTTAGGCAAAAACGAACACTTTCTTGTTCCACTTTTTAGCTTTCCACTTGTTATGCAATGAATCAAGTTTAGTGAGGGCTGCAGGATCCCTTTATGGTGGGACATGGTATCTCTAATGGAATTACAAGAAAACTCACAATTGATTTATGTACACAAAACAAGAAATTGGCGGATAACTTTTGCTATCTCCTTTTGCTGAAAGTAATTTAATTGTGAATTGTTTATGTATTAGTCAGAGTGAGTGGCTTAATTCTACTTTGATGTGTCTGAAAAAAAGTTTAATATTGTGAGTTCGTCACATTGTAAAATTGGCGCATTCTGAGTAAGTTTTTATTACTCATTGTTACATATTATCTGTCCTAATCAAATTTAATAATCAGCATAAAGAAACAACCATGAAAATTGCGTAACAATTTGATTTTCAAAAAAAAGTGCTCCTCCCCTCTTTGTACTTCTATATGCATGTATGATAATGATGTCTAATTTATGTCCTTTTCTTTTTACACTGCCTAAATTAATTTTTACAGTATTTATATTTATACCTCATTTCTCACACTGATTACACAAAATTTATATTATTCACAAAGCTAACCAAAAACTAACAAGAAAATCTAATGACGGTCACAAACGGTTGTAACGTGTGTTATACCCAAGGCTCGGGAGATTTGTCTCTGTGACGGTTAAATCAGGGTTGGCTCTAGGTCAGCGCGGAATGATTTGTGTGCAAGTATGACACAATATATCTTACCTCGTACTTTTCTCTGCCCAATACGATATTATTATAATAACATTATATGATGGTGACTTTAATCTGTTCTTAAACATATTCCATGAGGCTTTTGAACTATTCAGAGTATTAAATAAAAAAGTGGTAATTACTGTCAACTTTAACATACATTTTAATTTGGACATTTTAAGAAATTTAAAATTTTCAGATTTGATCAACTCTTTTGACTTTATTTGTTTAGTTAATGAACCAGCAAGAAAAAATAAGTGTTTAGATCACTTCTTTCTAAACTTTCATTCATTTCATAACACGTCCTATGTAGTTGACAAAACTTTATCAGATTGTAAGCTATTGGTTTAGAGCTGGATGTAATTAAACAACCACCTAAACTGAATAAAATAAAGTGCAGGCCTGTAACTCAGGTAGGTCTTAACATTTTATATAATAATTTAAATACTATATACTGAAATTTCGTTAATGACGAAACGTTGAATAATGACGAAAAATTTCAAATTTTTCTGAATATTCTTGTTGAATAAATTGATGTTGCTTTTCCAATTAAAGTAAAAAATGTAGTTTCTGAAAAACCAAAGATAGATTGGTATGAGGAGCTACGAGAGATGCGTGAAAATCTAAATTTTCTTCATTCTTTAAAAAAACAATATCCAAATATTACAGGCATAGGTGATCGTGTGACCGCTTTATAGGAAGAATATCGAATATTACAAAAAGAAAATGCCAACGAATCTTACATTTCTGGTAGTACAAATATGGCAAAAGCGTCTTGGGATATAGTCAATTCTAAGCGTGTGAATAAACAGATTGTCATTAATGATTGTAATTTAAATTCAAATGACTTTAATAATTTTTCTGCAAACATCGCTTTCGAGACTACAAAAAACATATCAAGTACTATTGATCCAATCAACCTAGTCACAACAAGTATGGCAAATAAAAATTATTTTAGTTTTTCAGAGATTTCTTTTATCGAAAAACGTAGAAAATAATCCCAGTAAAGATGTATATTAAGGTGGGCCGAAATTTTTTTTAAAATTTGTTTTGAAATGCTATATTGCGGAAAACTTGCCTCTAGGATAGACACGTGAAATGCAAAAAAAATATATATTTTTTTTTGTTTACATTCTGGCGGTAGCGCATCGAGCCTAAACTTTGAGAAAATATGCGATTTTCATTATTTTTCTAATAAATGGAAAAAAATCAAATAAATTATATAACGAGTAGCTATAGGCATGATTTAGTAGAACAAAGTATAGGAAAGACAAATAAATGATAAAAAAAATGCATTTAACAATTTATTAGTAGCGCATTACGCACGTTTTACAAAAATTGATAAATTTTAATTGAAAGAAAAGGTTTCTTCTGATTGTGTAAAATTTCAGTTTGTAATGAAATATACTTCTTCATTTGTCTTTAGTTTCATTTGGTAGTTTGAAATAAGATTTGCTTGAAAAACTTGTCACTGAAGATCTTGAAAGAAGTATACTTCTTATAGAACCATCTCTGGAATTGGAACCGACGACTTTTGTTGACGCCCCGGTTACCAGTTTCACGCATCATTCCACCGCTTGGATGTGACATGGAAATTTGTCAAAGTTCCGCTCAGCCGCTGTTCTACCTGATTTGACCTTAGACCAAATCTCTTCATCAGTGACTCTTCGCAGCAAAGGTGGTGATGAAAGTGTAGTAGTGTTCCAGTGAATTATTTCGGTGAAGTCTGTAGCTAGGAAATTGATTTTGGGTAGTTGAAAATTCCTGATTGACTTTCTTTTAGAACCTAAGTTTCTAGCCTTTATAATTCTTCTAAAACCTAACTCCCTTATATGATCCCTTTTATCTACTATCATACAAATAGCAAGTTTTCTGGATTGGCAAAAAATGCGTCTCTCAATAACTGGATCAATGACTTTTAACAATTCTTCTAGCAGAAATCTTGACGATTTTATAACTTCAAATACATGTTCTGGTCCATTTGTGAAGTACTCACTTTTCTTGATATGAAACCATACAGGCATATATGACTTTAGAATAAAAGAAACTAAGATCTTGTGTTCTTCTGTTGGGTTTTTAATACTTATATACAATCGGAGAACTCTATTCGCCGTTGTTAACCATCTTCAGTGGGAAAGTGGGCCAGGTTCACGAACAGATAGATCTTCAGGGCAGATGCCAGATTTTATAGCAGAACTTATGCCCAGCAGGTACTGTTGATCTTTGCTTAAAATTTTCCGGTCAATTTCTGGAATCTCACAATCAACACGGTGAAAATTTACCACTGGAAGTTTTTCACATTTACTGAGGCCTGTGCCAATTGGACCACTAAATGATTTTGGCCCAGTCGTTTCGCCATCTAAAGTTTGAAACAAATGCCGGAATGGCAATTCATTAAAATGTAAGAGACACATCTCCCACTGCAGTGGTCTTTTAACCTGTTCTTCAATTTTGCGAATAACACCTGTTTCCACTCCGTATTAGTAACCGTGCCATCACATTCAACTACGTCCAGTTCATGAAATGAAAATCCAGTTTCAGTTAAATAAGAAATAACACTATTGGCAAAGTTTTGAGCAGACCCAGAAGAGGGTGAAACATGACCGACGTACACAGAACCTGGTTCTTTGTAAAATTGGGTAACGTTCCTCTTTTATGGTCCTTCGAAACTGCTTTGAGTTTATTTTTTCAATCACGAGAGTATTATGCTTCCTTCCATCAAAATATAGTCCTTGAAGTGGGTTATGCTCGTCCTCGTTCTGTATTTGAAGTTTTGAGAAGTTAACACATTTTTCTCTTCTAAGTTTATTTTTATCAACAACATGGGTGTGCACATCATCAGTTATGATACCAAAATCTTGCAATACAATTGAAGCGATAGCTGCCTTTGCTCTATCTGATAACCCAAAGCGGTCACTAGTCAGCGCAGTATTTTTCAATTTAAAGCGAATATGCCATGGTGACTTAATTTCAGGCATAAGTCCTTCGAAATCTTCATCGCTGTCATTTTCGATCTCTTCAGACAAATCACAGTCTAACTCTTTTTGCAGGTGAGTATCTGTATGTTTTGAGCAAGATAGCTGTGAGAATAAATCAATAGTGGACTGAGTTCCTTTATGTTCAACTAACTTTCTTTCATGTATTTGGTTAATTTCTTTTGCTTCCTTTACGTCCACATTTCCAATTTTACCTATGCCATGCTTTCTTTGAAAGTACAAGAATTTTAGTTTAATAATGGGTATCTTTTTTGCCTTTTCACTGTTACAGAAAATAGACACAGGGCACTCACAAACCTCAGTGGCCTTTTGGCAATTGCTGTCTAATGTTATTTTGCACTTGCATGCAGAGACATCAAACACTAACAAAGATTTCTTTTTAAAATCTTCAACTCTCGCTTTGAAATTTTCCTTTCCTTATCACGCTTAAAGGACTTCATAAAGTTACGATAACTGTCATGGTATGCATTTATTAACTAAACAATTCTGTAAGGCGTTACTGTTGGTATTGAAGCTTTATCAAACACAGATTTAACTTGTGGTGCCACAATATTAGAAACTTGACAAAAAACTAACTGACCTGTTGTTTGTTTGCAAGGCTAACTTGTAATGTTCATGGAAAAAACACTTGAGAACGTCTTCATAAGTTGGCAGTTTATTTACTCCTTTGGATGGCCAAATAATGGGCAATTAAACTCGCTGCGAGTAAATTTCTTGGGGACAGCCATGACACAGTGATTAATATAATAAATTAATCAAATTACTAATCAGAATCAGTGTTAAACAAACACGTCGTGCGAGACTGCTATAGGGGACGTCTTAAATGCGTTAAATTGAAGATTTTTAAATGCTTTGCACTATCTTAAATGAAGTAATTTAGATGTTTTCTTATTCCAACGTATTTTTTTGGCTTTATAGTAATGATTTTTTACCATACTTTATCTTATTCGTCTACAATTTTTGAAAAATAAATGAAAACTCCTTATTTTTCAATAAATTTCAAATATTCATATGCGATGCGAGACCGCCAGATGTCAAAACTAAATTTTAATTTTTTTGCATATTGCTAAGCTATCCTAGAGGCAAGTTTTCTCCGGTATAGCGTTAAAAAAAAAGAAAAAAACTATTTTCGGCCCACCCTAATGTATATGATATAATATTAACATTATAAAATACGTACAGCATGTTATTATTATTCCTCTTACAAAGTTAGATAATTTTTGTATAAGTAGTGGAACTTTTCCGCAGTGCCTAAAAATTTCAAAAGTAATTCCACTTTACAAGATAGGCGATGTAAATGACATGAGCAATTGTATTATCGACTTATTTCAATAATATCTACGCTGGGAAAAATAATAGAGAAAGCCCTGTTTCAACAACTTGTCACTTTTTGTGAATCAAATAATATTCTGTCAAATTGTCAATTTGGTTTTCGCTCTGGGAAATCTACGACTGATGCACTTAACAAAATGGTGGAAAATATATTGTGGCATTTGAAAATATAAACTTTGCTGGAAGTATTTTCTGGGATTTGTCGAAACCATTCGACTGTGTGCAGCATGATATCCTGATTAATAAAAAAAAATATGGGCTAAACATTGCTGCCTTAAATTTTATAAAATCGTACCTTACAGACAGAGATCAAGTATCTGTATATAATGAGTAACATCGTCATCAGAGAAAATAAAATTCGGAGTACCTCAAGGTTCCGTACTTGGGTTCCTATTATTTATAATATATGTTAACGATCTACCTAATCACATAAATAATACTTCACTAGTATTGTTCGCTGATGACACCACCATGATTAATATAAACAGCAACGCAAATAATTTATTTCAGGATATGGCGCTCTCACAGTTGAAGGCCTCTGAGAGTGGTTCAGAGCAAATAAATTAAATCTTAATAACGCAAAGACACAAACTATATTTTTTCAACCCGGTGTCTAGATCATTTTGACGATCCCGAAAATGGAAAATCTTTAGGAGTAATCATGGATCCTCTTCTACGTTGGGATCAACATTTTGATTACTTATGTGGTAAACTTTCTAAAGTTGTATATTTAATAAGAAATTTGGTGACAATTTTTAGAAAATATTAAAACATTTTATTTCTCTTTATTTCAAAGCGTGTTCTCTTGTTTTACTTACCTTACCTCTCATTTATACAGAATATTCTCACTGCAGAGGCATGTTATGAGAATAATGACAAGATTGACGTTTAGGCAAGATGTTAGTCGCGCATGCGCACTGTAGGCCCCAGCATATTGGAGGAATCGCACAATGCGGAGAACGTCAGTTTAGTTCGAGCTACGATGAGCAACAGTAGGGATATATCCTTTGGATACTCTCCTGTGCGCAGACCAAACTAGCAAAGAGTTCAGTATGGAGTACCGTGGCGAATTTACCCAAGTCTTAAGAAAGTTCAACCCAGAGTTTTTCACCGTATATCGCCTCTCCAGTACTTTCCTCATACCTCGAACCGTCTATGAACCAGACTATTGGCAAGCCTGTGTATGTCCTGAAGTGGGTTACAGTCATTGCTTTTGGGGATGACGACTTCGAAGGGTTCTGAGAAGGAGAAGGAAGGCATCATATACTCCTAGCCTCTAGAAGTGAATGAGCCCCTTTCATGTCTAATAGGCCATTTGTGTGACCTAATTGTACTCTTCAACTGACCACCGCACCTCAGCCTATAGGCCGCTTCCCGAGCCTCGACCACAATCACCAAGTGAAGGGGCATAAGTTCCAGAAGGATCTCCAAAGCTGTTGTCGGGGTCGTACCAAACAACAGAAGCATAAGTGGTCATTGGTCTTACTATAACAGTATAGCATAGGATTGCTACCGTATGTTTTACCAAAGGTCCTTCTACATACTAAAAAGGTTGCAGTGGCCCTTTGTATTTGTCTCTCTATGTAATGTTTTCAGGTCAGTTTAGGGTCCAGGATGTCACCCAGGTACTTCACTGTCCTGGAGATTGTTAGAGTGGTGTCACAGAGTGGTTACGCGCCTTAATATTAATTGTAGTATAATTAAGTATTTTTAATTTTTCTATATATTTGGTAGTCTTAATAAAAATTTCAAGGTCTTAGCACCAGCAAAAAAGGGTGCGTAAAGAAAGATAGCACCGGGCGCGAGACATTGTGATTAATAGATAGAAAGTAAATAGCATAGCACGCGGCTTCACGCATATAGTTATCGAACGCATATAACTAGAAAAGTGAATTACAATATATTTTTTTATTTATTAGTTATTAGTTAAATCAATAATAATTTAAAGTGTCGGAAATTTCACATTCCTAATTTCCTATCCTTTCCACCTTACCGACATCAACAGTGAAACCACGAGACATCCTGAAAGTAGGTAAGTTTTCGACATTTTTAAGTTATTTTTCTTTTGTTTGGAAATCTCGCACCTATAAAATACAGTTCACTCAATTAATTATTTAGACGCACCCGCTGATAAGGCTTAGGCCCATTCATATGGCCACTTCGTCCGGATTATAGCCGGCGGCAATTTTTTTATAGTAGTTTTTGCTCTATTTATCGCGATATTGTAATTCACTGTTTTCTTAAACACGTACATACATATGCTTTAATATATATTTTAGTAGATTTTATTTATACTTGCCTTGAAGAATTATTTGCATTATTTACCAGTACGAGTTATTTGCTCTGGCATTTTGATTAATCAACAAATATTTAATATTATTGATTAATATTAGTTAACAACTTAGGTGTTTCTTGCGTTTAACATTTTAATTTTTTACATAATTTGGATAATTTTAGTGTATAGTTTGGGTGACATTAAACTGTTCAAGTGTTTCACAATGCCACCAAAAATTGATCAAAACTTAGAGACAAAACTTAGTAAATTTATAGCTGAAAAAGAAACTTATTTCAACAAAATACAAATGCTCTTTGATTTGTCGAGAGATTTAAAAAATCCTGAGAATTTATCAAAATTCAAAATTCAAATGCATACTTTGAATGAAACAACAAAGTTGTTTAAACAAATGATAGATAGTATTAATGATGTTCAGATATAAACCCTGATTATGTATTAAATTATCAACCATTAGAAATGATAGATTCGCTATATTGTCATATAAAAGAAGCAGCCAAAATTATAGAAGACCAGCAGGTCACACAAAATAGACAAACAGCTGATCAATCAGCTGTCGCTAGGTTACAAAAAATAGAAATACCGGAATTTTCCGGTGATCCCAAAAAATGGCCAATATTTTTTGAAACTTTTAAAAGCCTTGTTCATAATAATGCAAATTTAGATAACACAAGTAAAATACATTACTTGTTAGGCGCTTTAAAGGGCAAAGCTTTAGACGTTTGTGCGGGTGTTATGCCGACGGCCGCAAATTACAGTATTCTTTGGGGCACTTTATTAGGTAAATATCAGGATAAGCGTTTGCTAGCGGATACCTATTTTAATCAAATGTTGGAGTTTAAAACGGCCCTGCAGGAATCTGCAGCCTGTCTTAATAATTTTTTAGAAAAATTTGACACATCTGTTAACGCCATTAAACAATTAAATATTCCCGATTTGACAGATTTTTTCATAGCTTCTTTAGCTCTGTCAAAGTTAGATATTCAAACACGTAAATTATTTGAAATGTCAAAACACTCTGAAATCCCAACTTATAAAGAAATCGTAGACTTAAAAACCAAAGAAAAGCCCTTAGTAGCCTTTCAAAAAATAGTCATGCTAATTCCGCAAAGCTCAGTGTTAGTAGTGGTAGTGCTTATAAGCCTAAACAGGTTCCGCAATCATTTCTTACAAATAGTAGTAGTGGGGCAAATAAAAAACCTTATAAAAGTTTAGCAGGCAATTGCTCCATTTGTAAACAATTACATTCAGTTTTTCAGTGTTCTGAATTTCTAAAACTTACGCCTCACGAAAGATATAGTTTAGCTAGAGAGAAAAAATTATGCTTAAATTGTCTAAGTTCAGTTCATAAAATTGCCGATTGTAAATCGATAAACGTTTGCAATATTTGTCGTTTTCGTCATCATTCGCTGTTACATTTCGATAAATTAAATTCCGCTAATAACAATAATGACCACGAAAACGCAGCATCTAGTAGTCAATCTCTCTCAAATGAACATGAGAAAGAAAATTTATCCACGCACAATTTTTGTTCAACTTCAAGCAGTGAAATATCGCAAGATAATTATACAACTTTACTCTCTACAGCAGTGGTCAACATAATGTCTGTTTCGGGCGAATATAAACCCGCGCGTTTTTTGATAGATAACGGAAGCCAAGCACATTTTATCACTAGAAAATGTTGTCAGCGGCTCAAATTACCTTTTCAAAAATATCACTCCTCTGTTAAAGGAATCGGTGGTCCTCAAACAGTTTTAGGGCATTTAAATTTTGGTTTAAGTTCACGATTTGATTCAAAGATTCAGTATCAGATATATGCTTTGGTAATAGATAAAATAACTGGCCGACTTCCAACAACCAATATACCAATCAAATCGCTTAACTATTTAAATCATGTGCAATTAGCAGATGATCATTTTTACGAACCCTCAAAAATTGACGGAATTATTGGAGCCAGTTTATTTCTACATATTTTAGGTACTAGTAAGATAGTTGGCCCACCTAATTTACCTATGGCAGTATAAACTAGTTTAGGTTACATTGTGATGGGAAATATACCCACCACTACACCAGTTGAGGTTGAAAATTCGCAAACATTTTGCTCAATTATAGAACCATCTTTAGAACAAATTTTACATAAATTTTGGGAAGTAGAGGAGATACCTGCACCTCCCGTGCTTAATCAGGAGGATGCTGAATGTGAAAACATTTTTAGAACCACTACCACTCGCGACTACACTGATCGATTTACAGTAGCACTTCCGTTTAAGGAATATCCGCCCGTGTTAGGAAATTCGTTTGCTACAGCTTGCAAACGATTTTACTACCTCGAAAATAAATTTAAAAATGACCCTCTTCTTAAAAACAATTATAGTGAGGTCATTAGGGATTATATAAGTCAAGGTCACATGACTCTGGTATCCCCAGATTCGAATGGTCAACTTGATAATAGCGCATATTACATTCCGCATTTTGCAGTATTGAAAGATAGTGTTAGCACGCCTGTTCGTATCGTGTTTGATGCCTCCGCAAAAACATCTAATTCACGCTCACTAAATGATGTTTTATATTCCGGTCCGAAATTACAAACTGACATTTTTAAAATCTTACTTAACTTTAGACTTTTTCAAGTTGCTATAATTTCAGACATACGACAGATGTATCGAAATATTCGGGTGTGCCCCGAGCATCGCAAATTTCAAAGAATTTTGTGGAGATTCTTTCCCGAAGAACCTTTAGCGATTTATGAACTAACCACAGTTGTGTTTGGTTTAAAATCGTCCCCTTTCTCGGCTTTAAGGACGATTAAACAACTTGCCGACGATGAAGCAGAGGCGTTTCCTCTCGCGTCCAAAGTGGTCGAGACCGATCTGTATATAGACGACCTAGTAGTTAGTGTCCCGACGACACCGCAAGCAATAGAGCTTTATCGTCAAATGGTAGGGTTATTTTCTACCGGGGGTTTCGAATTAGTTAAGTGGAGCTCAAATTCGCAAAAATTGTTAAAAGAAATTCCTAAAAATATTCGTTTATCATCAACAATAGAATTTAGTGAGACGCCTGAAATTAATTGTGCACTCAAAGTTTTGGGGTTACAATGGGACCCTTCAACCGACTTCTTTTCATTTTCGGTAAATATTCCAAACAAAATTTGTACAAAAAGAAGTATTTTGTCAACTTTAGCACGCATTTGGGATCCGCTAGGGTTTTTATCAGCTATTACAATCGTCGCAAAACTTCTGATAAAAGAGTTGTGGATTTCTAAAGTTGATTGGGATGCGGAACCGCCAAAAAACATTCAAAAACAATGGTTAGAATTTTATGAGGAGCTTCCTCTCATATCGCAATTTAAAGTACCGCGTTATAACGGGGCATTTGACAATAATTCTTACGCAACATTAATAGCATTCGCAGATAGTTCACTAAAAGGATACGGAGCCATGGTTTACATAAAATTAATTGCACCTAATAATGACATTAAAATTAACTTAATGTGCGCCAAAGCAAAAGTAGCCCCTTTGAAAGTTTGTACAATACCTAGACTTGAACTTTGTACCGCGGTTCTTTTGGCAAAATTAATTAAATCAATTATAGATACGTGTTCAGCTCGCATTAAAATAGATAAGGTTTTCGCACTTTCTGACTCGACAGTAGTTTTGCACTGGATTAATAGTTCTCCACATAGGTGGAAAACTTTTGTTTCGAATAGAGTTGCTAAAATTCAGGAGTCGGTTCCCTCCGCCAAATGGTTTCATGTAGAAAGTGAAAACAATATAGCTGACTGTCTTTCACGCGGACTAACGCCGGCACTTTTAATTCAACACTCTACCTGGCTCTCCGGTCCACACTGGCTTAAATTAGAATTGAATAAATGGCCTATTTAACCTATTGTAGAAAGTAATTCACCTATAATTGAGGAAAAAGTAACTGTAGTCCTGCCTACTATACTCGATGAATATAATCCGTTACGTAATCTTATATTGAGGATGTCTTCTTGGTCGAAACTTTGCAGAATTACAGTATACGTACTTAGGTTTCTGAAATTATTACCAGTTAGAAAAATGATTTCTGTATTAGATTTAGATAAGGCCGAATTAGTGCTAATACGAATTGTTCAAAAATTACATTTTGCTAAAGAATTTGTACTGTTGCAGAATGAACAGTCGTGTTCCAAATCATTGCGTCATTTAAATCCTTTTTTAGATAAGGGATGTATTCGAGTAGGAGGTAGGTTAGAAAACGCACAAATTAGTTATTATACAAAACATCCACTATTACTACCAAAAAAAGATCACTTAGTTAATATTTTAATTGACCACTTTCATCGCTTATACTTACATACTGGGCCACATTTATTATTATCGCTCCTTCGACAACGATTTTGGATATTAGCTGCTAGAAATGTTGTTCGTAGTCGCATTAAGGGCGCCGGAATTATAGGTTAAATTTACTTAAAAACATGACTTCGTAGTTCGAGGATTTCTTCTAAATCCCTGAACTGATTAAAAAGAAATTTCACAGGCTTTGAGAAAAAACTCGATAGAATGGTACTGGACTATTGCAAATTCACGAAAAGTAATATTTTTTTCTTGTCAAGCTGTTAAACATCCTCTAACTTTGAACCTAATTTTAAAATAATAAAAAAGATATTATCTTATTGATATTAGTCTGAGCTCATCTGCTATAGTATATGAAACATATCGATATTTAAATTTCAATTTTTTATTCAGTAGTTTTTGAAAAATCCTCGAACTACTAGAACCAATTCATTGAAAATAAATAAGACAAATTGCCGATAAAGCAAGCGTTGGTTTGTAAGACCAATAATGTAAAAGTCATAAATGAAGTTTAGCACTTGGCTCGCAGGTGGCGCCTGACTAGATCGCTTCGTTTCACGATGTCGTCAATACGTTATGAAGGTCACTTTTTTTATGTGATTCATACTCTTATATAGTATATTAGGATACCGCGACGAACTCTCTAGGCAATGAAAACGCGTCTTTTTGTCCATCGTATTTATATCCCATTCACATAATATGTAAAAATTACAAAATTATAAAACTATGAATTTGCACATTTTATACAGTATCCGTCAAAAAGTCTGCACCATATGACTATTGTTATTGACTTTTTGAAAAATTTTATTTTTGATAAAAGTTCGTGCCTGTTCTCAAACGAAAAAAGGACTGCAGAAATGTGTGTTAGTCCTGGCGCTTAGGTCTAAAAATATATATTTTATTGAAATTACCTCAAGAGTAAACAACCGAAACATGTTATTTAAAGAAGTTGCTTATAATGTGAAGTTATATCCAGATATCAAATTTGGTTGTTCTTTTCTAAAAATAAAATCTAATTTCTAATTTCTGTAAAATTAATGGTTTCGAAAATATAGAAGTATAAAGATGGCGTCCTATAAAATGAAGTATTTAATTAAAAATTTATCTCAGAATATAGCACTTACATCAGAAATGCTAACAACCGTAATGAAATACTAACGATTAGGCTTTCAAATGATTTCTTGACTATTTTTATACTTACCGTAAAAAACAAAGAAGTTATGACAGAAACAATTAGCTTCCTTACATTTTTTTTTTTAATAAAAACGTCGCCATTTTTTAAATGTAAGTACTTAGTCAGTAATTAAAAAAATGTATTATATACTGTTTTTTCGTCCGTTTACAGCATTTTCTTCAAATAAAAATTGTATTATAAACTAGAAGCGGACTTTCTAGAAAACGTATTTTTTTTTCTCAATAAATATTGGTTTAAGCGAAAAAATGATAGACATCAAAAATAAAGCCCATAAACTGAAAATTAATTTGTATTTATTTAATATTTACGTAGAATTAATCGTTCCGGAGATTTTTTAGTTTATAGATGATATCGGAAAGATTATTGGATGAAGTATTTAGTTTAAATGTTGAATATCTTAGAAACTATGAAACTTCCATAAAAATTTCCAAGGAACAGAATAAAAAATAATTAATCAACCTTTGCAATGATTTTTTGTTTGTTTCTGTATCATAAACATAAAGAAATTATGGCCGAAACAATGTGAAAAAAATGTGAATAGGCACATTTTTTTTTTATAAAATGTCACAATTTTGTTATTGTATTGGGGTATTCTCACTCGGTGGCACTTAAAAAAAATATATATTTATTGGAAGTAGCATCAAATTTTAAGAAGAAAAGGTTCTATGCGATTTTTCACATAAATTGATAGTTTTTAAGTTATAACGACTTCAAAATTGCGATTTTAGCTTAAAAAAAAGGTATTTCCAAACGGCTTTCGTCAAGTATCTCGAAAAGTATTACTTTATCGAAAAAATATTACAGAGCCCAGGTAGCAAGGTGACGTCATTATGACGTCTTTTAAAGGTGATTTTTCGTCGCCGACATCATTGTCCCAATAAATGACGTACCAGAGACGTGATATTTATAACGTACTTCTGACGTCATCATGAAGACGTCAAATACACGTTTCTTTTAGGTCATTATTTTGACGTCATTAATAAATGACGTACCAGAGACGTGATATTTAATACGTACTTCTGACGTCATCATGAAGACGTCAAATACACGTTTCTTTTAGGTCATTATTTTGACGTCATTAAAATGACGTGAAATAAATCATTATAAAATAAAAATAAATAGAAGTATTTAGTGACTAGTTCAATTTTTGCCACATAGTAATAATAATTTTGTTTTACTATTTCTAACTAGGTATACAGCTTTTAAACATATTTAAATAAAGATGTTCAGTGATTCAGTGAGTTAAGTGTTAGGTTGCGAGGCAAAAGGTCCGCGGTTCGATCCCTGCACGTTCCGGTTTTTTTTTCGTTAAAAACTTTATTAATAATTGTGGAAAAATATTATAATGAGAGGTTTGCATCTCTTATCGCAAAATTCACTGATTACCAATACGTCATATTGGCGTCATATATATATGACGTCATTGGGCTGTGACATTGTGCCGTCTTTTCACGTCATTTTTACGTCATGCTGAAGATGAAATTGACGTAATTAATGCCGAAAAAACGACGTCATAATGACGGCACCTTGCTGCCTGGGAGTTAAATATCTCAGAAACTGTGACACCTACGTCAAGGATGCTAATAGGTAGAATAATAGGTTATTAATTATGCTTTCAACTGTTTTTTTATTTGTTTCTGTATCATAAGAAACAAAGAAGTTATGACCGAAGCAATGTGCGTCTACACATTTTTTTAATAACAACGTCGCCATTTTGTTACTGTAATTAGCCAGTAATTAAAAAAAAAAAGGAATTTCAAACACTGTTTCTCGTTAATGACGTAGATGCTTAATTTTGTTGGTTTGTATACAGTACTTGCTTATAAAAAATATACAGTTTACACTATATTTTCGATAAAACGTAATTTTTTTTCCTTTTCCAAATATTAGTTTTATTGAAAAATGGGTAGAGACCAAAAATAAAGCTCATAAACTGATAATGAATTTCGCTTGTTTATTTATTTACATAGATTTAGTAGTTTCGAAGATATGAAAGTTTAAAAATGGCGTCCGAACGTTTGTAAGACGAAAAATGCAGTTTAAATGTTAAATATCTCAGAAATTGTAACACCTATGTCACGCAAGCTAAGAAATGAAATTAAAGACAATTAGTTGTGCTTTCAAAATATTTTTTATTCGTTCCTGTAGCATTAGAAATAAAAAAGTTATGACGGAAAAATATGCGTATTTATATTTTTTTATATAAAATGGTCGCCATTTTATTACTTTAATTAGCCAGTAATTTAAAAAAATTATCTGAAATACAGTTTTTCGTTAAGATGCAGCATTATCTAGATGCTCAAATTTTTTTGCTCATTTAAAGCACTTGCTTTAGAAAAAAAATGCATTTTAAAGTTTAAAGGTAATTTTGAAACACTTGGATGCCAAATATAAACTTAAATATCTCCGAAACTATTAATCCTACATCAATAAACAAAAAATATAATTAAATTCCAGTTTGTACTTTCTGTAATTGGTCTATCATTTTTTCGATAAAGTAATACTTTTCGAGATATTTGACGAAAGCCGTTTGGAAATACCTTTTTTTTTAAGCTAAAATCGCAATTTTGAAGTCGTTATAACTTAAAAACCGCTGCCCAAGGAATCACTACTTCCACATCCAGATTCTCTATCCAAGTCACTCACAACGAAAAAAACTCTGTATGTGAAAATAATTGTTTATGGAACTTTAATAATAGAATATTTGAAATCCTCTACCCCAAAAACCCATAAAACGATACCCTACATCAGTAGTGGGGTGGGGGGTGGATGAAGTAAAAAATATTTTCAGGTTTCTGGTTCCTGTACATAGATAGGTACACTAAATCACAATTGTTTTTCATCCCCTTTAATAAGGGGATGGGGGTGGTAATGGGGGTGGCTAATGACAAACATTTTTTTGAGACCTTAGCTTCTCTTGTATATACTAAATACCAATTTTATGGACTCTTACCTGCTTGATTGACCTATTTACCCCAAATTTACCGCAATTTACCCCCCAACTCTTCGACGGAACAAGATGAAAATATAATCTGGTTCTAGATCTCGTTGAAGGACATATGTGTACCAAATTTCAAGTCAATATCTTAAACGGTTCCAGAGTAAACGTACGCACAACAAAAAAAAGTTACAGACAGACCGACAGACATAGAAATTTTTTTCGCTCAAACTTAAAATCTCGACGTTTCATGACATTTTAAGCCTATTTGGACAATAAAAATTTTAAAAAAATTTTTTGTCGTTACTATACTTCCACTGGACGTGGAAGTAAAACTATCAATTTATGTGAAAAATTGCATAGAACCTTTTCTTCTTAAAATTCGATTCTATTTCAGCTCCAATAAACATATATTTTTTAAGTGCCACTCCCTGAGGTGGCATCCACCCCCTATAAATTAACAAGCCCCTGCACAATATAGAAACTTTTACTATTATACTGCCAAAAATGGACGAAATCCGTTCAATATAACATTATTCCGAAGTTAAAACCTCTAGTTACTGTACTATAAGTCCAGAGACGGATAATATAATACATAATTACTATTACTCTATCTTGAAACGGTTCAAATTAGATTGCATGCTTCGCATTGTTGATTCAAGGTCACTACTATTTTCATTTGTTTGGTTTTTGCGGCCTCCACCTATCTCCTGGAAGAGGAATTACAAAATGCTGCTACTGCTATTTGCACTGAAATTATTGGTTGATATCCGCGATGTAATATTGCCAAATAGTACACGTAGTTCCATCTGTTCAAATTTGTAAGGTTGGTGATGCGCTCCGGCGGTCTTAAATTGTGTAATTATTGTTTTAAATTTAAACCTAAAGCTACATATCCGCAAATGGCTGATCTACCCGTTGCTAGAGTGACGGAGGTAAAATGTTTCTTAAACAGTGGCGTGGACTACACCGGCCCGGTTTATATTACTTTAGGACGTCGCAGAGGTATTAAAAGCCAAAAAGCGTACATATGTCTGTTCGTTTGTCTGGCAACGAAAGCGGTGCACTTAGAATTAGCCTCTGACATGTCAACCGCTACATTTTTAGGATGTTTTAAACGTTTCATAGCGCGCCGCGGACCCGTATGTTCTATTCACTCGGACTGCGGTTCAAATTATATTGGGGCAAAAGCTGAACTTGATCAAATTTACAACTTAATTCAATCCAGTGAATATATTCGCACTATAGGCGCAGAATTAAGTTTGCACAAGATAGAGTGGAAGTTCAACCCTCCATCCACCCCCCATTTTGGGGGTATTTGGGAGGCAAATATTAAGTCAATGAAAACACATTTGCATAAAGTTGTAGGCAATCAAATTTTTACTTTTGAGGAATTTACAACTATATTAACACAGATTGAATCTCTCTTAAATTCTAGACCATTGTGTTGGTTGAGTAGTGACCCCTCTGAACCAGAGCCGTTAACTCCCGCACATTTTCTTACATTGACTCCATTGAAATCACTTCCCGCGTTAGATTTCTCGGAAACAAATCAAAATTTGCTTTCGCGTAAACAACTACTTGACCAGGTAGTACAATCATTTTGGAAACGGTGGCGTCTGGAATACTTGAGCAGTTTGCAAAGTCGCCAAAAATGGAACAGTCCAGCTTGTCCTGTTACTAAAGGGACACTGGTTCTCATTCAACAAGAAAACATACCCCCTCTTCAGTGGCCGTTAGGGGTTATCGAAGAGGTATTTCCAGGCAAAGATGGCGTGGTTCGTGTAGCCCTTGTCAGAGCAAAAAACACGACTTACAAAAGACCCATTGTCAAGTTGTGCCCTTTGCCTAATCAGTAAAATGCAACATATTTTTTTTTACTCTTAGAATTTCTTAGTTCTTTTTTTTAATAGATTTTTTCTTTTTTTTTCTTACTTTAGTTTATATTTGAAAATAATTTTTCAAGGCCGGGGGAATGGTTACGCGCCTTAATATTAATTGTAGTATAATTAAGTATTTTTAATTTTTCTATATATTTGGTAGTCTTAATAAAAATTTCAAGGTCTTAGCACCAGCAAAAAAGGGTGCGTAAAGAAAGATAGCACCGGGCGCGAGACATTGTGATTAATAGATAGAAAGTAGATAGCATAGCACGCGGCTTCACGCATATAGTTATCGAACGCATATAACTAGAAAAGTGAATTACAATATATTTTTTTATTTATATAAACCATATGAATGGGCCTAAGCCTTATCAGCGGGTGCGTCTAAATAATGAATTGAGTGAACTGTATTTTATAGGTGCGAGATTTCCAAACAAAAGAAAAATAACATAAAAATGTCGAAAACTTACCTACTTTCAGGATGTCTCGTGGTTTCACTGTTGATGTCGGTAATTTGGAAAGGATAGGAAATTAGGAATGTGAAATTTCCGACACTTTAAATTATTATTGATTTAACGAATAACTAATAAATAAAAAAAATATTATAATTCACTTTTCTAGTTGATAACTATATGCGTTCGATAACTATATGCGTGAAGCCGCGTGCTATGCTATCTACTTTCTATCTATTAATCACAATGTCTCGCGCCCGGTGCTATCTTTCTTTACGCACCCTTTTTTGCTGGTGCTAAGACCTTGAAATTTTTATTCAGACTACCAAATATATAGAAAAATTAAAAATACTTAATTATACTACAATTAATATTAAGGCGCGTAACCATTCCCCCGGCCTTGAAAAATTTTTCAAATATATCCTAAAGTAAGAAAAAAAAAGAAAAAATCTATTAAAAAAAAGAACTAAGAAATTCTAAGAGTAAAAAAAAATATGTTGCATTTTACTGATTAGGCAAAGGGCACAACTTGACAATGGGTCTTTTGTAAGTCGTGTTTTTTGCTCTGACAAGGGCTACACGAACCACGCCATCTTTGCCTGGAAATACCTCTTCGATAACCCCTAACGGCCACTGAAGAGGGGGTATGTTTTCTTGTTGAATGAGAACCAGTGTCCCTTTAGTAACAGGACAAGCTGGACTGTTCCACTTTTGGCGAATTTGCAAACTGCTCAAGTATTCCAGACGCCACCGTTTCCAAAATGATTGTACTACCTGGTCAAGTAGTTGTTTACGCGAAAGCAAATTTTGATTTGTTTCCGAGAAATCTAACGCGGGAAGTGATTTCAATGGAGTCAATGTAAGAAAATGTGCGGGAGTTAACGGCTCTGGTTCAGAGGGGTCACTACTCAACCAACACAATGGTCTAGAATTTAAGAGAGATTCAATCTGTGTTAATATAGTTGTAAATTCCTCAAAAGTAAAAAATTGATTGCCTACAACTTTAGGCAAATGTGTTTTCATTGACTTAATATTTGCCTCCCAAATACCCCCAAAATAGGGGGTGGATGGAGGGTTGAACTTCCACTCTATCTTGTGCAAACTTAATTCTGCGCCTATAGTGCGAATATATTCACTGGATTGAATTAAGTTGTAAATTTGATCAAGTTCAGCTTTTGCCCCAATAAAATTTGAACCGCAGTCCGAGTGAATAGAACATACGGGTCCGCGGCGCGCTATGAAACGTTTAACACATCCTAAAAATGTAGCGGTTGACATATCAGAGGCTAATTCTAAGTGCACCGCTTTCGTTGCCAGACAAACGAACAGACACATGTACGCTTTTTGGCTTTTAATACCTCTGCGACGTCCTAAAGTAATATAAACCGGGCCGATGTAGTCCACGCCACTGTTTAAGAAACATTTTACCTCCGTCACTCTAGCAACGGGTAGATCAGCCATTTGCGGATATGTAGCTTTAGGTTTAAATTTAAAACAATAATTACACAATTTAATGCGACTACGAACAACATTTCTAGCAGCTAATATCCAAAATCGTTGTCGAAGGAGCGATAATAATAAATGTGGCCCAGTATGTAAGTATAAGCGATGAAAGTGGTCAATTAAAATATTAACTAAGTGATCTTTTTTTGGTAGTAATAGTGGATGTTTTGTATAATAACTAATTTGTGCGTTTTCTAACCTACCTCCTACTCGAATACATCCCTTATCTAAAAAAGGATTTAAATGACGCAATGATTTGGAACACGACTGTTCATTCTGCAACAGTACAAATTCTTTAGCAAAATGTAATTTTTGAACAATTCGTATTAGCACTAATTCGGCCTTATCTAAATCTAATACAGAAATCATTTTTCTAACTGGTAATAATTTCAGAAACCTAAGTACGTATACTGTAATTCTGCAAAGACATCCTCAATATAAGATTACGTAACGGATTATATTCATCGAGTATAGTAGGCAGGACTACAGTTACTTTTTCCTCACTTATAGGTGAATTATTTTCTACAATAGGTTGAATAGGCCATGTATTCAATTCTAATTTAAGCCAGTGTGGACCGGAGAGCCAGGTAGAGTGCTGAATTAAAAGTGCCGGCGTTAGTCCGCGTGAAAGACAGTCAGCTATATTGTTTTCACTTTCTACATGAAACCATTTTAGCAACTCTATTCGAAACAAAAGTTTTCCACCTATGTGGAGAACTATTAATCCAGTGCAAAACTACTGTCGAGTCGGAAAGTGCGAAAACCTTATCTATTTTAATGCGAGCTGAACACGTATCTATAATTGATTTAATTAATTTTGCCAAAAGAACCGCGGCACAAAGTTCAAGTCTAGGTATTGTACAAACTTTCAAAGGGGCTACTTTTGCTTTTGCGCACATTAAGTTAATTTTAATGTCATTATTAGGTGCAATTAATTTTATGTAAACCATGGCTCCGTATCCTTTTAGTGAACTATCTGCGAATCCTATTAATGTTGCGTAAGAATTATTGTCAAATGCCCCGATATAACGCGGTACTTTAAATTGCGATATGAGAGGAAGCTCCTCATAAAATTCTAACCATTGTTTTTGAATGTTTTTTGGCGGTTCCGCATCCCAATCAACTTTAGAAATCCACAACTCTTTTATCAGAAGTTTTGCGGCGATTGTAATAGCTGATAAAAACCCTAGCGGATCCCAAATGCGTGCTAAAGTTGACAAAATACTTCTTTTTGTACAAATTTTGTTTGGAATATTTACCGAAAATGAAAAGAAGTCGGTTGAAGGGTCCCATTGTAACCCCAAAACTTTGAGTGCACAATTAATTTCAGGCGTCTCACTAAATTCTATTGTTGATGATAAACGAATATTTTCAGGATTTTCTTTTAACAATTTTTGCGAATTTGAGCTCCACTTAACTAATTCGAAACCCCCGGTAGAAAATAACCCTACCATTTGACGATAAAGCTCTATTGCTTGCGGTGTCGTCGGGACACTAACTACTAGGTCGTCTATATACAGATCGGTCTCGACCACTTTGGACGCGAGAGGAAACGCCTCTGCTTCATCGTCGGCAAGTTGTTTAATCGTCCTTAAAGCCGAGAAAGGGGACGATTTTAAACCAAACACAACTGTGGTTAGTTCATAAATCGCTAAAGGTTCTTCGGGGAAGAATCTCCACAAAATTCTTTGAAATTTGCGATGCTCGGGGCACACCCGAATATTTCGATACATCTGTCGTATGTCTGAAATTATAACAACTTGAAAAAGTCTAAAGTTAAGTAAGATTTTAAAAATGTCAGTTTGTAATTTTGGACCGGAATATAAAACATCATTTAGTGAGCGTGAATTAGATGTTTTTGCGGAGGCATCAAACACGATACGAACAGGCGTGCTAACACTATCTTTCAATACTGCAAAATGCGGAATGTAATATGCGCTATTATCAAGTTGACCATTCGAATCTGGAGATACCAGAGTCATGTGACCTTGACTTATATAATCCCTAATAACCTCACTATAATTGTTTTTAAGAAGAGGGTCATTTTTAAATTTATTTTCGAGGTAGTAAAATCGTTTGCAAGCTATAGCAAACGAATTTCCTAACACAGGCGGATATTCCTTAAACGGAAGTGCTACTGTAAATCGACCAGTGTAATCGCGAGTGGTAGTGGTTCTAAAAATGTTTTCACATTCAGCATCCTCCTGATTAAGCACGGGAGGTGCAAGTATCTCCTCTACTTCCCAAAATTACGTAAAATTTGTTCTAAAGATGGTTCTATAATTGAGCAAAATGTTTGCGAATTTTCAACCTCAACTGGTGTAGTGGTGGGTATATTTCCCATCACAATGTAACCTAAACTAATTTGTACTGCCATAGGTAAATTAGGTGGGCCAACTATCTTACTAGTACCTAAAATATGCAGAAATATACTGGCTCCAATAATTCCGTCAATTTTTGAGGGTTCGTAAAAATGATCATCTGCTAATTGCACATGATTTAAATAATTAAGCGATTTGACTGGTATATTAGTTGTTGGAAGTCGGTCAGTTATTTTATCTATTACCAAAGCATATATCTGATACTGAATATTTGAATCAAATCGTGAACTTAAACCAAAATTTAAATGCCCTAAAACTGTTTGAGGACCACCGATTCCTTTAACAGAGGAGTGATATTTTTGAAAAGGTAATTTGAGCCGCTGACAACATTTTCTAGTGATAAAATGTGCTTGGCTTCCGTTATCTATCAAAAAACGCGCGGGTTTATATTCGCCCGAAACAGACATTATGTTGACCACTGCCGTAGATAGTAAAGTTGTATAATTATCTTGCGATATTTCACTGGTTGAAGTTGAACAAAAATTGTGCGTGGATAAGTTTTCTTTCTCATTTTCATTTGAGAGAAATTGACTACTAGATGCTGCGTTTTCGTGGTCATTATTGTTATTAGCGGAATTTAATTTATCGAAATGTAATAGCGAATGATGACGAAAACGACAAATATTGCAAACGTTTATCGATTTACAATCGGCAATTTTATGAACTGAACTTAGACAATTTAAGCATAATTTTTTCTCTCTAGCTAAACTATATCTTTCGTGAGGCGTAAGTTTTAGAAATTCGGAACACTGAAAAACTGAATGTAATTGTTTACAAATGGAGCAATTGCCTGCTAAACTTTTATAAGGTTTTTTATTTGCCCCACCACTACTATTTGTAAGAAATGATTGCGGAACCTGTTTAGGCTTATAAGCACTACTACTACTAACACTGAGCTTTGCGGAATTAGCATGACTATTTTTTGAAAGGCTACTAAGGGCTTTTCTTTGGTTTTTAACAAAGTCTACGTTTTCTTTATAAGTTGGGATTTCAGAGTGTTTTGACATTTCAAATAATTTACGTGTTTGAATATCTAACTTTGACAGAGCTAAAGAAGCTATGAAAAAATCTGTCAAATCGGGAATATTTAATTGTTTAATGGCGTTAACAGATGTGTCAAATTTTTCTAAAAAATTATTAAGACAGGCTGCAGATTCCTGCAGGGCCGTTTTAAACTCCAACATTTGATTAAAATAGGTATCCGCTAGCAAACGCTTATCCTGATATTTACCTACCAAAGTGCCCCAAAGAATACTGTAATTTGCGGCCGTCGGCATAACACCCGCACAAACGTCTAAAGCTTTGCCCTTTAAAGCGCCTAACAAGTAATGTATTTTACTTGTGTTATCTAAATTTGCATTATTATGAACAAGGCTTTTAAAAGTTTCAAAAAATATTGGCCATTTTTTGGGATCACCGGAAAATTCCGGTATTTCTATTTTTTGTAACCTAGCGACAGCTGGTTGATCAGCTGTTTGTCTATTTTGTGTGACCTGCTGGTCTTCTATAATTTTGGCTGCTTCTTTTATATGACAATATAGCGAATCTATCATTTCTAATGGTTGATAATTTAATACATAATCAGGGTTTATATCTGAACTTACATCATTAATACTATCTATCAACTTTGTTGTTTCATCCAAAGTATGCATTTGAATTTTGAATTTTGATAAATTCTCAGGATTTTTTAAATCTCTCGACAAATCAAAGAGCATTTGTATTTTGTTGAAATAAGTTTCTTTTTTAGCTATAAATTTACTAAGTTTTGTCTCTAAGTTTTGATCAATTTTTGGTGGCATTGTGAAACACTTGAACAGTTTAATGTCACCCAAACTATACACTAAAAATATCCAAATTATGTAAAAAATTAAAATGTTGAACGCAAGAAACACCCAAGTTGTTAATCAGTGATATTAATTAATTGATGATTAATCAAAATGCCAGAGCAAATAACTCGTACTGGTAAATAATGCAAACAATTCTTCAAGGCAAGTATTAAATAAAATCTACTAAAATAT
This sequence comes from Rutpela maculata, assembly GCA_936432065.2. Classification (NCBI taxonomy): domain Eukaryota; kingdom Metazoa; phylum Arthropoda; class Insecta; order Coleoptera; family Cerambycidae; genus Rutpela; species Rutpela maculata. The sequence goes on from OW386285.2 coordinate 226,926,698, forward strand.
ATGAAAATAAACTACTAAAGCATATGTATGTACGTGTTTAAGAAAACAAGTGAATTACAATATCGCGATAAATTAGAGCAAAAACTACTATAAAAATCTGCCGCCGGCTATAATCCGGACGAAGTGGCCATATGAAATTTCACATTCCTAATTTCCTTTCCACCTTACCGACATCAACAGTGAAACCACGAGACATCCTGAAAGTAGGCAAGTTTTCGACATTTTTAAGTTATTTTTCTTTTGTTTGGAAATCTCGCACCTATAAAATACAGTTCACTCAATTAATTATTTAGACGCACCCGCTGATAAGGCTTAGGCCCATTCACAGAGTACTAGTTCGTTGAAATCCTCTAGCTTGCATCTCCTGCTGAAAATTACCAGTTCTGCCTTAAATGGGTTGACTTTAAGGCCCTGATCATTGCAAAATTTCTGTACGATCTGCAAGGCCTTTTAAGAGAGCCCGATAACCGTATTTGAGAATTTTCCCGAGGTGATAATTGCCAGGTCATCTGCATAATCTTGCACAAAAGATCCTCGTTCTCTAGTTCCTGGATTAGGCGGTCGAGAACGAGCTTCCATAGCAGAGGTGAGAGGCAGATCTCCTTACTGAAACCTTTACTGCCTTTTTCTCGTTGGCAGTTATGATTTGCCTTTCATCCAACATGGCTCTCAACCATCTGATGGTGGTGTCATCTAAGCCATGATAGTCAGCCGTGGCGCAAATTGAGTCGAAAGAGGTATTGTCAAACGGTCCCTCGATGCCCAGAAAGATACCAGCCGCAAGTTCTTTGTGGTGCAGCGCCTTCCCAATCCTGGAAATGATCGGATGAAGGTCTCCACCGACTTCCCGGCCTGGTAAGCGTATTACGATGGATGCAGAGGCACAAGATCAGTGTCCCGTCTTTAACAAGCCTTTCAATCAACCTCTCTAATGCTCTTAGCAGGAAGGATGTAAGGCTGATTGCTCTATAGGATTTGGCAGTAGCGTACGAAGTACGTCCTGCTTTTGATATAGAAACCACTTTGACGGTTCTCCAGGGTATAGGAATATACCCCATGGCTAGACAGGTTATCAGCAAGTGATAGAGAGGATGTATGAGTGTCTCCGACCTTTCCTGAAAAAGTGCCGGAAAGACTCCATCCGATTCTGGACTTTTGTACGCGTCAAATGTGGAAATAGCTCACTTGACTCTTTTCATGGTTACCACCCTTGAGGCCGTCCTCCAATTCGCTGCCATGGTAGCGTGGGAGACCGAGCGGCTGGCATTTCCTCCGTCTCTACTACGGATTCGGGGAAAGGAGTTTCGAGTAGATACTTGAGTGGTAGTCGTTAGTCTACCAGAGGGTAGTCTCAAATTCTCTAGCCGTGATGGGCTGTTTTTTTTTAGGACTTTGCAGATTCTTTCGGCATCTAGAAGATCTATGCTTTCGCAGAAGTTCTCTCAAGCTGCCCTCTTGCTGATATGGATGTGACTTGTTAAAGCGTGGGACCATTTGTAGCTGCCCCAGTCCTCTGAGTACGCATTGTCCTATTGAAAAGCCTGCGTGTCATTTGCGTAGATTTTGGAGTTCCCTGTTCCACCAGCGAACGTTTTTCCTTTCCTTTCTTCTTTTAAGAGAACAGCTGCTCTCGTATGAGGCAGTGATAACTCCATTAAGAAGCTTAGTGGAGGATTCTATTCCCTCCTGGGTATAATAGCCCTCGTTATTTTGCTCGAGAGGACTCGCTTATAGGCATCCCAGTCGGTATCCCTAGGATTCCAGTACCAGTTCTCCTCTGCGGAGGGAGCTAAGTCCAGTTTGAATCTGATGTATTCCAGTGTTTAACCAGTGAAATCGCAAGTCTGGATTCTAGGGAGATGTCAATGACCTCTTGCCTACGTTGAGTTTGTGGGGGCATTTCCCCGTTTTAGTATTTCCAAATCGGTGATGTACAAGTACTGTAAAAGGCTGCTAACCTTAGAATTAACCAACATGCTGCCCCATCTCATGTGGTGCGCATTGGCGTCACATCTTATGATGAAAAGTAACCGTATATTCGTACAAAATTGGACCAACTCCTCAAGCTCAGTTGAGGTGTTGGCTAGTTATAAGGGAGGTAGACAGAGCCGTAGAGAATATCTACTCTGTCAGTTCTCCTCTTAAGACTCATCTGAATCGCAGCAACATCCCTGGAACAGAGATCGAGAATTGCTGTTGCTTGTATCTCTTTCGAGACATAAATACATACCTCTGGTATGTCATGCGTGGAGCAGTAAATAACCCCATTCCGTTTATCTAAACCCTGAATGGAGCCTCGGCGCACCCAAGGCTCCTGTATCAAGGCTATTTGTGTCTGACCCATAGCGGCCTGTCGACTCACAAGTAAATTGCAGGAAAACGAAATTTTTTAACTTCTTATAGCTTGAACACTTTTTTAAATGTTATTATAATGCCTAGTCATAGCTAATCATAAAGTCTGTATCACATTTCTCGTTTATTAATTATCTTTTATTTGCTTATTTGCTCACTTATCTACATTTGTTAATAGCGAAATATACCTACTGGTATATAGAACTGTTATATATAATTCATTACATTATTTACATTTCTTATTTTTTTATATATTTTTGCGTCTTATGAATTTTTGTTCAAATTGACAAGCCTTATCCGTTGTACAACAATTGTAATTGTACTATTGTGGCATTTGTGGCATAAGTTGAATTGAATTTAATTGAATTGCGGAGGACGGTTCACTGTGTTGTAGATTACTTTAGAGTAGTATTTCCATTTTGCGGTTCCGTCGATTGGGTTGCCCATCTGAGAATTGGTGGGGTACACATTGGGAAAGTTTGGAAAGACAAAATAAAGTCAACAACAGTATCTAATGACTGGCTATCACAGAATTTCAATATCTCGTTTCGTTACTACAGAAACTGCCTAGAGAGCATTATATGAAGTTATAGATTTCACATGCGTTATGTCTCTTTATATCTCCAACTTGGACGTATTTCCGATCTTGTCGCGCAATGTGTTGATCACTGTCACATGCTAGTTTGATATGTGACCGAACCTTGTAACATTCTTTGATGCTTCGTCGAAATACTGATATTGGAGGGTTCGTTGCAAGCCTGTACGAGTAATTTGTCGTTTCTACAATTTTGAATGTTACGCTTTAATGAGGTTCTGCTAGAAGTTCAATTCGATGAGCTAGACCCACCTTTAGAAATCCATTGGTCTATGCCTACTTTTACTATTTATATAATGTTGAACGTACTTGTCTGAATAAATAAAATGGTAACTTTTATCATGTGAATTCATTCTATCAAAATATATGACTTTTTGTTGCTGGTCAATTGGCAGAATTTCTGCCCAACTACTATTGAGTAAACTTTATACATAAAACATTAATATGTCTTTGAAGGAAAATCATTTCGAACTTTATGTACGACATGTTATCACAATTCGTTGTTATTGGTGTTTGTATGTGTGTATTTACGGTCATATGTTATTTACTGTAATGTATTTGGAATTTAGGTTTATTGGAAAAGTTATGTATATGCGACCGCAAATATATCAATATAAATAAAAGCAGATTTTGTGCTTTGCAGCATTATTATTTATTATTTTAATTATGTTTCTAATTATTATTTGTTTACAGGTAAGATGTCCAAATTTAAATAACCTGGTGAGTAAGTTTTTTATTGTAACATTAGCAACTCCCTAAATATGTTATTATTTATAGTATATTTAAAGTAAAACATAAAGGACTATTAATTTTGTCCTGTCTCTATAATTATTATGGTTTATTACTAATGACGGTTTTGTTTAAATTTGCGGTCAATTGAATAAATACACAAATTATCCAAACAACCGACTAAGTTAATTGTTTATTAATAATAACAATAATAATACTACAATATCACATTTCCAATTTTCTATAGATATTATAGTTTAATGTAATGTAACATATTTTTTAAAAATATATTGCTTAAATATACATGAGAGAAAACAGAAATAGTTAAACTACTTTTACGTTTATGTAGAATAGTTCCAATTAGTAAATTTTCAAGTAATTTACATTTCTATATCAAATAAACATATAATTCAGTAATTCAGTATATGCCCTAACTACCTAATTCAAGTTTGTCATTGTATTCAAATAAAATAGATAATGCAAAGATAAAAGTTAAACTCTACCGCATTAGCTAATATTTGTACTAACTGATTGAGAGGCCCATTCGTATTATAGATCTCGACAACTACATCTAACAATAGAGCAAAAAACAATTATCTTCATATCCAAACAGAAGGCAACATTTTTACTTCATAATCAAGGTCGTTAGATAAAATTCTTATTCTTATAATATCAGTTTATAAGAAACAATTAGTATTTGGGTTTATAGGATTTGAGAAGTCGTTACTAGTTTAGTTTATATAAGAATTTAATAAAGAAATATAAGGACACGCATTCAAAAGTATTAATAAGGATTTACAATTATTAATCTAAAAAGTTTTAACCGGATCTCAATAGGAATGCTTCGTCAAGAAAACCAAGGATGAGTTTTATAACATTTTATAAGAAACAATTAGTATAAGGTTTTAATAAAATTTGAGGGATTATTATTAGTTTAGTTTTATATAAGAATTTAATAAGGATCTCTAAGGACGCCCATTGAAAAGTATTAATAAGGATTTACAACTATTAATTTCATAAGTTTTCATGGGATCTCAATGGTAGTCAAACTAAAAAAGTTCAATCAGGAAAACAAAGGACTTAAAAGTTTTATAACGTTTTATAAAAAAAATAATTACTACATTTAGTACATTTGAGAGATATTTTCATTAGTTTTGTTTAGTTTACAAAAGAATTTATAAGGACGCACATTAAAAAGTATTAATAAAAATTTACAACTATTTTAATTTGAAAAGTTGTGATGTGATTTCAATAGTAACATAAAAATATAAGTTTTATTACCTTAAATAATTTTGGAAGTTTATATGGAATCTGAAGACTAATAAAATAGATATACTAGTATACTACTAGGGGTTTTATAAATTTGTACCCTTTTTTATTATAAGACTTGATGGCCCATGTTAATTTAGTTTATAACTATAATAATAATAATAATTTAATGGGAATAATTATAAGTACACATATTAATAATTAGGTGTTAATTTTGTGAAGTTTTATTGAATTGACAAGTTGAGATGGAGGTATCAAAATATTATTAGTGAATACTTTATAAGTGTTTAAAAGAAAATCTTGTCACACACTAAAAAATTATGGTGTCTTAAATTAATTTTTCCGTATTCTATGGGATTTGAATAGAGTACTGACATTGAAAGAGACAGTGAATTATTTTACTAACAGGCTTTGTATAACTTTTTACAGGGATAGTTTGTGACATATTTTACCACTTATTTTTACAAATTTTGAAGTATTAAAAAGAAAGTACTAATAAGAGAATATAAAAGTAGGAACTGTGTAATCTGTAGCACAGATATCTTAAAACTTATATAAATAAGAATTGAAAAGGTCGATGAATTTTTGAAACTTTTATTTCAATGAATTTAATTTACAACCTTCATATTTACCATAGACACGTACACATACCAAAAGACTTAAGATAAGGAATTTATATTAAAAATGCATTATAAACATATAGACATCAAAATACATAAAAACTTGACATTTCAGTTAACGCAATAGTGCCTATTGTATGATTTATCATACAGAGGTTAGGTTGTCTCTAACGAAGAGTAAACAGATCGAGTGTGATCAATTCAGTGATTTTACTCATCTAAAGTGTTATTTGGATATATAGACAATAAGCTTAGGACAAAAATTCGATTGTTTTATACTTAAATAAGTTATAACCGAGCATTCTATAATCAGTAAATTTCTACGCAGCAGAAAATAAGCTCACGGTAAGGTTATGTTTCACTATTTTCATTTGGATGTAATTTATTTGACTTTTATTCATGTAATAATTCTTTATACATATTATAGGATGTACTTATACCATTTCATAGTCATATCAATTCCTTCTGTAATTGCAGCAGCGGAAAAAACTTTTCGTATGATATATCATACGGTAGGCAGATGGCGGTATGAATGTTAGTTTTGTTTCAGAACTTCTTTTTCATTGGATGAGGCTATGGAGCCTTATTTTGGCCGTAATAATATGGAGCAATTTATAAATGGAAAGCCAATTCGCTATGGCTTTAAATTTTGGTGCCTCACAACCCCCCAGGGATACTTATTGAAATTCAACCCCTATACGGATAAAGTGGGGATAAAATCAAGGGTAAAACTTTGAGATCCAGTGTCACCGAGAAACTTTGTATGAGATATATTCCCCCGCATTCGACCATATATTTGGATACATTTTTCAACTCCTTACCATTACTTGAACTTCTGCAAAATATTGAAATTCAATGTATTGAACCATATAGAGAAAACTCCTGTAAAAGAGCTGCAAAAAAGAAAAACGAGGGACTTCTCACACTCTGATTGACTCTAATAGTGGTATTCAACTCACCAGATAGCATGACAATAATCAAGTGAATATCGCAACCAACATCAAAAACAAAGACAATTGTTTGGCAAAAGGCACGTGCAAAAGATGGTCTAAACAACAAAGGAAGCAAGTTGATGTGGATCAACCGACACTTATAAGTCTCTATAACCAAGGAACGGGAGGTGTGGGTATGTTCGATAAAATGAGAGGACTCTATCGTATACATATCAGATCTTGTAAATGGTATTGGGTAATGATTCGCTTTTGCTTGAATGGACCAGTAGTCAACATGTGGCTTCTTTGTGGCTATCGTTTTGTCTATCCAAAAGTGCCCCTTCTGCAGTTTTTGAGAATTGTTCTCACGACTTTAACTGCCCCTGAACATTTAGCTGGCCCCAAACCAAAATGTAGTAGGAATATATTGAAAGAGGTCAGGATGACAAAACTGATCACCTGATTGACAAAATTGCTACACAAAGACGTTGTGGGTATTGTGGCAAATGTACAAAATGTTCTTGTGTCAAATGTAACATAGGATTACATCCAGACATATGCTTTCGAAGATATCATACCCCTACTATGTGATATATTCTGCTACTTTCTCTTAAATTTATTGAATATTTTGTATTATAATAAATAATTTTTTTAAATAATATTCTACATGCATATTCCTATGGTATGATATATCATACGTCAAAAAAATTGGTGAAAATGCACAGGAATAAATAAAATGTTGTTTGGGGGGTACTGACAAGCCCTAAATGAAGGTCAATCAATATTTTTCTCAAAAGTTTTCCAAAAAAAATTACTCGAGCACTATTGGGTTAAGTATCACTTAAATACTTACTAAACTAAACTTATTAATACAATAGATTTCATACAATTTACATTAAAATCCATTATAAATATATACACATTTTATTTTAAAAAACCTTCCTGTCTACATAAAAGCGTAAAGTCTGCATATAAAAATGCATATAAAAATGCATATAAAAACCAATAAAACTTTGCAATTTAATTACCGTAATAACATAAATATACTGATAGACTTCACTCAGGGAATTTACATTAAAACCTCATTGCATATTAACATACGCATGGAATCATATAAATCCTATTAAAATATGCAAATATTGATAGACCTCAGGCAAGAAATTTGCATTTAAAACACATTTCAAGTAGTTCAAAAACAAATAGGCACATCTGAATCTATAAAATCTTCGTATTTCAAACACAATAAAAACTTACAAATACTGATAGGTCTCGTATGGAAAATTGACATTAAAAATACTTTTCAAATTCATTTAAATACTTATAACACGTCGTATTTCAATTACCATGAAAACGTATAATTACTGATGATAGACTTCCATATAGGCAATTTACATTAAAAACCCATTAAACCCATTATATGCAGCAAATCTTATAAAAACTTCGTATTTTCTATTAATGCGCGCAAATACTGATAAACCTCAGACAAGGAATTTACATGTCAGATCACATTCAGAGCTTATAAAAACTTTGTATTTCAACTTCCTGAAAAGCTTACAGATATTAATTCGTACTGGGAATTTGCATGAATATATTTGAAATATACACATCAAAACCTATAAAATTTTCATATTTCAAACATCAAAGAAACTTACAAATACTGATAGGCTTCATATGGAGAGTTTGCATTAAAATGCCTTTCAAGTGCATATAAATACCTATCACACTTCGTATTTCAATTACCATGAAAACTTATGACTACTGATAGACTCCATACCGGAAATCTATATTAAAAACCCATTGTGCATCGAATCTTACAAAAACTTCGTATTTGTTATTGAAACGTGCAACTACTTACAGACGTCAGGCAAGAGACTTACATATAAATCTCATTTCAAATAGACACATCCACATCAGACTAGATTCAGAAATTATAAAAAAAAACTTTGTATTTCAAAGACTATATAATCTTAGATATATTAATAGGTTTCATACGAAGAATTTACATGTCAAACACACAATTGAAACTTATAGTAATTTCGTGCTACTTATTCCAGCCTCCAGTAGAGGGAGCTATATACATGTATTCGTATTTAATCTAATGTGACCTAAGGAACTGACGTGGGTTTCTTAAATTAAACAGTAACAATCACCATCCAAGGTAAGCATCATAAGATGGAGAGCCTTAGCCGAAGGGCACATACTACGAAGTTTTAAATTAAAAGTAAAGCAGTCTCCTTTACTGTTAAACTCATTAATTGCTTTTAGGCTAGAACGCTAGCGGAAATAAGGACTTTTGCAGTATTTGGTGTTTACCACTATATTACCATTTATATTTGAAATAGTAATACCAAGTAATTAATATTTACTAACATATGTAAGTTTATGGGATATGACATTAAAAACATATTTCAAATACACAACCAAAATTTATAAAAACCCATCAACACTAATAGAATTTATATTCAAAACACTATCAATCACTATCAAAACTTATAAAAGCTTCTTATTTACATATATTATAAAAACGTACCAATACCAATAGGTTTCATATAGGGAATTGACATTTAAAATACGCACATCAAAACCATCTATATAGATATATTACTCCAAAAAATTACTAATACCTATAGAATTAGGGTGGCCCATCTTTTTCGAAATCGAAATTTTTTATTTCTCAGCCCTGCAAATCGTTCCATTTGAAGAAAAAACAGTCCCCTCAAAATATTATTGAGGCAAATTGAAGGCAAGGGGTGCCACAGAATGCATTATTATGCAATAATAAAAGTAAATGGAATTATTTACATTCTTTGGTTGATGCATTGTTTTTTTTTTTTTAATCAGCAACATTTATCTTTAGAATGACTAATCAAGTCATACAAATATCAAAGACATTATCTGTTGTGACTATGACATGTGTCATACTACTGTAAATTCGTAGTCTAAGAAAACTAGACTAGAAGTTTTTGAAATAAAACTCTTGTTTTATCTTTTTGTATTTTATTATGAAACGTTTTTTTCATACATAGTACCAAATATTATCTTAAATCTACAAGACATATAGTAATAAAAACAATATTTTTGCACTAGGCCAAAGCATGCGACAGGGTTTCTTTTTTACATTTGGAAACTGTGATTTATAATCATTTACAACTTGGAGTAAAAACTGTTTTTGGTCTTCATTTTTTGTTAAAATGTCATTATAGTCAGTAATAAGTTTGATTCCTCTCTCAGCGGCATCATTTACAACTTTAATTTTGTTTACAATATTGAAACATCGGATATAACTTTTATTTCCCCTCCATGTTGTTGGATCATTTTCCAAAAATTCCATAGACAAACCTAATTTTTGAAAAAACTGTTTAGTGTTCTCGCATATGAAGTTCTGAATTTCCTTGTTTTCAACGTCAGTAATGTTACTAATCATAAGTCGTTTAATACCCTCTTGATTTGGTGCTTTCCTATTCAAAGCTTTAACCATTTCTCTTTTAGTGGTAACTGAAATATCGTCATCAAAGAAAGATAAGCCAACATTTACTGAATTAAGGTACCACAAATGGTTCACTATTTTCCTGCGGCTTGAGATATTTCTTTGTTAATATTTTGATAATTAATGAGTTCTTTACAAAAGTCTAAGTCATGAAGCGGTGCTTTACTAGCAAATGACGCTGTAAACCAGGCCTTTACATAAACCTTTATAATAAAGAGACATATATCTTCAATACCTATTTTTTCTTTTTTAGTTAGTTGGAACTGATCTTGGAAAAAAAATATTTTTAGACAGTAAATGGCTTTGGCCATCCAACGTGCATGATGAAATGCCCCTGGTTGATAGAATGTCGGTGTGAGTGGGCTCTTCTTCAACAAAAAGTTTAGAAAGCATTAAAAATTCTTTATAATCATCACGAGGCTGTTGCAAAGTTAAAGCTGCATTTAGAAACTTTACAATTTCAGCTTTAACTGGTTGTAAAATGTGTTTAATTTTTGATACCTGAAATCCAGTTTTTAGTTTATTTTGATCTATTTTAGGCCAAAATTCCCTAAAACGTTTAAATAGTGGCACATTTGGACCAGATGAGGAAGGCATTTTTGTGTCAAACACACTTCTCAAAACCACTTCAAAAATATGATGTCTACAAGGAAAATATAGAATATCTCTTTCTAATTTTTGTTGCAATAGTGTGGCTGTCCCATTTATATAACCCATATTTGATGCTGTTGTATCACAACACAAAGCTATTACCTTTTCGTCCAAATTCCATTCACAAAGCACATCATAAACTGCTTCAGTCTGTTCTCTTCCAGTTGAATTGGGCAAAGCTGGTACTCCAAGTAGTTGTTCAATATCTCCACTAGTAACTAAGATAGCAAGTCTATCGATATTTCCCATTCCAGTGAGAGAAGGTAAAAGTTTTCCATCCCAATGGATGACTGGGGCCGGCAATTCAGAATTACCGAAGGCAGTTTTTAATATTTCAGCTCTTTCTTCGCGGATGCGTTGTCTAGAGCACTGAAGTGTGGTTCTGCTGATGGACAAAGATGTGGTGTCATGACCTAGTGCTTCTGCTACTGCCGTCAAAATATGGACTCCATACCTGTCGCTTATTTTGCAAGCATCAAATGCAGCGGCTATTTTTGGTGTGATGATGTTACATGTTCCATACAATCTCCTCTTTTTTGGCTGTGACGGGCCAGGCTGGTCTTGTAACAACTCTTCTTGGGCTTCGATTATTTCATCTAATCTAGCTTTTTCTTGTTGACTTCGTTGCATTCGTTCGGATAATTTCTGTAATTTCTCCTCAGCTGATTTTTCTTGAGAAGCAAGTTGGTAATCAATACCATGCATAAATCCAGGACGTCCCTTTTTTCTTTGGTTAATTAAAAACTGCTTATCTTCATCTATTTTCATCAACTCCAATGCATTTGCATGAGAAATGTCAAAAAGATCGTCCAATTTTTCAACGAAATTTTTTTCTTTATCTCCCGCACTGGCCCTTTTAGCCGATTTTTGTAAGTTCCTCCACTCTGCATAAAGTTTATCTAGTTGTTTAACACAATGAAAATCCTGACGTGTCGGAATGCGAGCTTTATCCCAAAAAACTGACACCTCTTTTATTGTTAATTTAGCACTTTCATGTACACTTAGCTTCACTTCACGAATGTTATAAAAGAGCACTTGTAATACTTGTCTATTAGACGGCAATTTATTGCCAATGATTTGTGACGAATAGTGTCCAACTAAGTAAATGAAAGTATCCTTCGTAAGGATCTAACATCAGCCATCGTTAAATGTTTTTTCAAAAAGGAACGTATGCTAGAACTTATAATGTCACCACTGTAAAACACAATTGCAAACTGACATAAAAACCTACCGTAGGTGCATTATATTTCCAAACTTCCAAAACAAATAATTTCTAGGAAATAATTACACCAATAAAACATTATGAGAAAAGAGGTAGATATTTGTATTTTAAGTAAAATTTAAGTGTATTACCGTAATAAAATCTTATCTACAAATTTCTACCTGAATGCGGCACGGGTTACCGTTCACCGAATCATCTGAAACTTTGACATAAATTATTCCTAGTATAATAGTATATTTTCGTGGGGTGAGACTTAAAAAATACGCAAAAAAAATTCATCCCCTATAGAGATGGGCCACTTTACTATAGATGTCATATGGTGAATTTACACTAAAAATACATTACAAATATACACATTAAAACCTAATAAAAACTTATTTACAAATACTATCATAACTCATCAATAATAATAGACTTTATATGGGGAATTTACACTAAAACATGTTTCTAATACGCATGTCAAAATCTATAACAACTTGTTTCTTAACAAATACTATAATAACTCATCAATAATAATAGACTTCATTAAAAACACATTTCAAATACACACATCAAGAATTACAGAAACTTTTTTATAAGTTTGTGTAAGAATTTTTTGACAGGGTAGATAGCTCGTGTATTGCTTAGAGGCGATTTAAATATGCATGCCGTATGTTTTACTAGTTATTTATGTTTTTGATTAAATTTTAGTGAAAAAATAAAGCAAACACAAATTAAATCATTTATTAATGGAATATTGCACATTATTTATATGGAGTCTCATGTGAGCGTTCGACGAGTGTAGTAGTGTTGTCGAAGTCTTACTATCTGAAACCGTTATTTCTCATAACTGTAAATGCGATAAACTTTTTACCAATATTAAAATTTTAACTCATATAATAAAATTAACTTAAAAGCAAAATCTCTTCGAGAGATCATGAATAATGTCCCATCAAGTTGGGCATAGCTCCAAGAAATATTCACGTTCTCCAGAGCTGAGTGAAGCCCATAAAAAATACGTTCTAAGCCACACTGAAGCTACGTTATCAAGAAATAAATATTATCTCCCAGCAGAACTCGAAAAAACCTTAACAGATAATGAAAAAACCAATGAAGAAGAACACAATAAAAATAGAAAACTCCACCTATTTACTTACATCACGTCAATAATTATCAAGAAATCCTAAAAGATATTAAAACAAATATTACCGGAGAGTTCACAACTTAAAGTCGTCCAGAATCGCTTACAATTAATCTCAACTCTGAAGATGATTTCAGAAATTCAACAGCATTTTAGGATAAACAAAAAGTTCAATATTATACTTACCAAAACCCGAGGAATACAAATATACCTATAGTTATTCGCAATATTCCTATTTCTGTAACTGAAAAAGAGATCGAGAACGAACTAAAATTAAATTATAACATCAAAAAAGTCACAAGATTATTAAACAAGGATAAAAAATCTAAACCAATATGTGCAGTAGAAATCATAAAAGATGGCAAGGAGTTAGATATTTTCAAATTGGAACGTTTAATGTATTCAGCAGTCGAGGTACAACCTAGGAGAAAATCTTCCAATATTTTACAATGCACCCGCTGTCAGCGGTATGGCCATACAAAAAATTACTGTAAACTAGAACCACGTTGCATAAAATGTCTAGAACCTCATCATTATTCTGAATGCCCTAAGTCACGCAATGAACAACCTATGTGCGTCAATTGTGGAGAAAATCACACAGCTAATTACAGAGACTGCTCCTATTATGTCAAAATAAATAAATTGCGAATGCAAACACAAGCCCAAAATAATATTACAAATAACTTTGTTAACAGAATAAATACCAATAATTGTATACGAGGGAAATCCTACGCAAATGTAATTTGGAATAGTAATAATAATAATTAAAGCAATCAACAAACATCCACTACAACAAATATACCGCAGATCCTAAGCGACTTAACACCCACATGAAGCCAAATTATATTAAATATAATTTCTCCATTCATTGAACAAGTTAAAGAATTTTTTATCTCCTTATTTTCATCATTGTTTAGCAATGGCAGATAGAAACCACATATTACAAAATTTAACAATCGCAAACTGGAATGCGAACGGTGTGAAAAACAAGAGAGCTACATTTATAGCTTTTATTGCTTCTCACAATATAGACATAGCCTGCGTTACTGAAACTCACTTAATCAACAATGAAAAATTCACGATACCTGGATACAGAATCTATCGTCATGATAGAATTGCTCCTATAGCTTCTGGAGGGGTGGCAATTATAATTAAAAGAAGTTTAGCTCATCATGAAAAATATTTACCTGAGCTGCAACACATTGAAGTAACATCTTTTGAACTAAAACTCTCCACTAACAACTCAATTACTATAGTCTCTGCTTATTTACAACCTAATAGACGGCTTAGCGACAGAGATATCATTACCCTGTTCGACTCGAATAAGGCTACATTAGTCTTAGGTGATCTTAACTGTAAGAATACTGTCTGGAGTTGCCGCGTTAACAACCCGAATGGCATAAGACTTCACAATGTAACCACAAATCTTGGTATTCAGGTAACTGCTCCCAATTCACCAACATATTATCCATATCGCCAAGACCATCAACCAGATATATTGGATATTCTGCTACAAAAAAATTTTCCAAGACCGATATATACCAACGTCTCCACTGAATTAGACTCTGATCATCTCCCTACCATATCAGGAGTTACAGGTATTAAACACGCCCACACCCAGACTAATCAATGGTTTTGTGGAATGGGAAAAATTTAAAATTGAACTAAACCGACTGCTGAAGCCAGTCGAGAAGATATAGATGCAGCTGTAGCAGATTTTACAAGGAATATCGTCATAGCAATTAACACCTCAAAAATAAATCGCAGTAACCATGCCAATCATAACAACTACCTACACCCTTCAGAAAGAATACTGTAACCAATAAAACAAAAGGATCAGCTCAGAAGACTTTGGCAGCGAACAAGTCTTTGCAGATATAAAACTGAACTTAGCGCCCTTATACATCAAGTGAGGTGGGGGGGGGGCTAGAAAATCATAGGTTTAATTCTTGTCAAAAATATCTAGCGGATATAGAGCCAGGAGATCCTTCAATGTGGAAAGCTACAAAAAGACTACTAAAGACAGCCAACAACTATTCCAACATTACAAGTCAACAATGAGAGAATATGTAGTGATGCAGAGAAATGTCAAGTGTTCGCCTCACACCTAGAAAATACATTTTATTTGAACGACAACGATAATGAATTTACAAGAACAACGATAGAATTTGTAAATAATTCCCTACCTCAACCGAAATGACATAAAATTTACAAACCCCGTAGAAATACAAAACTATATAAACACACTTCTTTTAAAGAAATCTTCAGGACACGATCTTATTCCAAATATTGCAATATCTACACTCTTCGAAAGAATAACACAATCTAGACTATGCGAATTTTTACAAGAAAATAACATCTTATCCGACTGCCAATTTGGATTTCGTCCGAACCACTCAACAACACAGCAAATTTTACACATCTACAAAATTATTACCTCTGGATTCGAAAATAAAAATCACACAACGGTTGCATTCTTGGACGAGGCCCAAGCATTTGATAAAGTATAGTTAAAAGGACTCATATTCAAGTTAATCAGTATAAATACACCAGCATATATCATCAATGTACTTGCTTCATTTGTAACAAATAGAACTTTTTGTGTCAGAATAAATAACTGCTTTTCGGATAAAAAGCAAATCAGTCCAGGAATACCTCAAGGCTCAATTTTGGGCCCCATACTCTTTAATGTATTCGTTCATGACATACCTCTACCACCGACATCCACAATAGCCACGTATGCAGATGACACCGCAATAATAACCCAAGATCATGATATTCATATCGCTGCGAACAAATTGCAAAATGCACTTAATATTCTACAGGACTGGCTCATGAAATGGCAATTAAAGTTAACTTCATCAAAATGTGAAGCAAAAATATTTACCCTAAGAAGACCACAAAACCCCAATAGTATTATCATCAACGACGAGGAAATAATATGGAATCCTGCAGACAGTGCAATTAAATATCTAGGAGTATACTTAGATAAACGACTAACATGGAGTTATCACATCAACAAAAAACTTAATGATGGTTACGCCCGGTTATCAATGCTATATCCCATTATTAACAGAAAATCGAAACTCAGAGTTAAGTGCACGATATTAATATATAAATCAATATTAAGACCATTGATAACTCAAGGTTGTGTGATATGGGAAACTGCTAGCAAAACTAATATTAAAAAGGTGCAAACATTCCAATATAAAGTGTTGAGAATCGCTACAAATACCATTGGTTTATCAGAAACAGTCAAATCCATCGAGAGCTTGACGTGCCACAAATTGAAGACTTTATAAAATCATGTGCAAAACTATAAACAACTGTGCAAGTGCCAGAAATTTAAACCTAAGTGAAAAGAATAATAGGCTGAGAAAAAGACTACCTCAAGATATCTCACTTTCCAGCAGCGATTCCAATTGATATCAATATTCTTCTATTATTATGTTAAACCAAATATTTGTTTCTGTTCTTTATTTTATTTCTTATTCTTTAATTGTTATATACTGTCCTACCACACACTACCATTTATAACATTAATTTGTTGATCTGGTATTTTTTAAATAAAAACAAAAAAAAACATTATTTATATAATGCTGTCTTGAATTTAATAATATCTTTAACAATATATAATACTCAATAATAATAATTTAAATAATTTACCAAGAAGAATTAAGATTATTAGTAAAATTAAAGTCAACAGGCTATAAGTAAAACAAAATATTTTAAAACAGCTATTGAATATCGCCTAAGGCCTGATGATATTGAGCATTTTCTTGCCCAATACCTTCAAGTTTCTTTCGCTAACATCTTACATATTAAGTGCTTCATTATAGGAGTAGTATCAACATATTTTAGTTATTAAGGTACCAAGGGTGTTATAAGGATAATAACGCACCGAGGTCGGCAGTGTACAATCCCGAGGGCCTTTGGCCCGAGGGAGTGTACGTCGACCGAGGGCGTCATTATCCTATAACACCCGTGGTGCCTTCAACGTTTAATGTCCTGCAAGTCTGTTATTTAATTCGAATTTTTTTTTTTGACATTTACGATTTATTAATTTGACATGTATTATGTTCAGAACGATTTGATTTAAAAGAGAATAAAAATCAAAATTGTTTGTAAACGCCGCCGTTGCATAGCAACGCATTTTGTTTGTCAATAACGCTATCATAATTTGCTTGTTTTGGGTTGTATTATAATTTTATAATGCCCTAGGGCGTTATAGATATTCATAACGCCCTAGGGCGTTATTTTTCATTTAACGTATCTCAAAATAGTGTGGTTATTGTAAAATAACAGACTTGTAGGACATTAACGTATTTAATGTCTCTGCGAATAGCGGTACTTGTTGTCTTTTGCAGACCAGAACAGCTTGAAATTTACTGTTCCATTACTGCACTCTCTGTAACAAACAATACCCATGTAGTATGCAAATTCAAATAAAAATTGTGTTATTATTAACACTGCAGCTACAATACAAAATCGTGCAAAATATGTATAATATAGTAATGAAAACAATTTAAAGTAGGTGCTATAAGAAGTCAGTAAACAATACCATACATATGCCAATATTAGCTCTTGGTCGCTAGTAAGTTCTAGGTTTCCTTAAATTAGAACTTCTTGCGCTGCTGTTGGCTTGGGAATAATGTGGGAAATGTTGTAGACCTCCCAGAATCGACCTAAGTCGAAGGCAAAATAAAAATTCGACTTAGGTAAATAATTCATGTAAGGGCATTTTTTATTATATTATACAAGTCTGAAGGGATTCAGAGCCACAAACTAGCCCGAAAGCACCGTTACAACTTTTATTAAATGCATTAAATTCTGGGAAGGTTGAAAGAATCTTTTCTACTAAATCGATTTTTAGCGCACGCTCTCATTTGTATGGTAAAAATTAAACTTGCCTTAGTTAGGGAGACGTGATTCTTTCACATTATATCATTTTGCAGAATTCCACTGTACTTGTTTTAAACCTATTAAAAAATGGTATTCTTTAAACTAATTGCATTTTATTGATGTAAGGACTTGTTGCTAGAGTTTTCGTTAGTTATTAGTACGTAAATACATACAGATCAAGTCAAATTTCAATCCCGTCAGAGAGAAATCTCGATAGGGATTTTTTTATGCAAAATTCACAAAAATCTTTAGGCGTTAAATTCATTATTACGGCGTAAGCGAATAAAAATCACGTTAAAATTACATCCCGTCAGAGGGAAATCTCGATAGGGATTTTCTTATGCAAAAATTACGAAACTACCTAGGCGTAAAACCCATTATTACCAGTAAATAAATAGAATCCCGACCAAGAAAGCGACGTTAATGATCTTAAGTAGTGCAACCTTGACCTATTACTTGCTTGCCGAGTTATAACTTATCTCGAACCCGCTTGGAAGTAGAAGAACGAGGCGGAACGCGGCTGGCGCCCTTCTAAAAATAAATTGGTGTCTCATCAAATTGACGTTCGGTAGTGAGTTCTTCTATAGAAACAGCAATGAACATACATCTTCCATGTTACAAGGTCCCTGGAACTGTCTGCTGAAAAATGGCGATTACAAATGAAACAATTGCGAAGTACTAAGCCAGGCACGTATTTCAATTTTATTATCTCCTGTCAAGTTTTGGACCTAACAAGAAAGGTATATGAAATTATTGTTGGTATAATGTAAGGAGGGTTACCAAAATCATTTGTTAATATTTTCCACAAAATGTACCCTGCATAATTTTAGGTAATTTAATTTAAACTCACGTCTACTCATTTGGCAACCTTTATTTGTTTATGATTCTCACCAATTTCATAATAAAAAACAATTTCTAATCTAACTATTCTAACCAGATAAAAATGTATCCACATTTTGTCGAAAATTGGGTATCGGCAGTGTATCAGAATATAAAGCACAAACACGAAAGTGATTGAATTTATGTAATACGTTGTATAATCATGAAAATTTCTGATTGAACTGTAATTTTTCGGACATGCCATTTAACATCTTTCTGAATTAGTTATCACAAAAAGCAACTCCAAATTAATTTCGTCCAGCTCACTTCAATTTGCCACATAGCTGCTTTGATGTTAAACAACGAATAGGTGTATATATGTATCTTTCATCAAAAAGCATTTTGGATACTCTCAATTAAACGTGCTTTTCACGTGAACTTTTTAACAAATTAATTTCCGTGTATAGCAGATACAAAAAGTATAATTTTTTGCTTTTAACATTGTTACTATTTGAACCGGATACTAATACGGGCTCATAATTAAATCATTTAGAGTGAATCGAATTCAATTAACAACAATTAATTAAATTAGTGGAAAGCTGACAATATTACGAACAATGAATAATTCTGAACATCGGTATTTATTTTAAGATATTCTGAAAGAGAAAGTAATATAAGTTTCACATTTATTGTTTATAAACTTTATTTGAATACACACCAAAGATTTAAAATAAACATGTCGTTAACATTTTCAGCTCTACAATATAGCTAAAATATTTTGAATAAGATACGTCGCCAAGTCTCTATGTAAATGAGCAGTTTCTTAAATGAAAACTCGAAAACATTAATTTTTTTAACCAATTTAATGAGAGGACTGCAAATGACAATTAAGTTTTATTTAATTGGCCGGCCATATTTTCTTTTTATAAAAGTATTCAAGGTCAATTTTACAATCGTAATTATTAACAATTTTCAATTTTTCTTACAAATTAAGACACAATCACAAAAACCGACTGAAAATTACCCTAGGAACCGACAAGTAGCCTATTCTTTTTATTTGCTGATTAAAGCGTCTATGCAAATTTTGTCTAATTTTTTATGGATATTAAGTAATCATCATTATATCGGAGCCGCACTTGTTTTTTGGGCCTATTTTGTGCAGTTTTAACGATAAACTGCCATTGGTTTAAAATTTTTTGCCATAACTAATGTCTTTTGGCTTTTTTAAATCGGTCTTATATAGAGAGATACTTATACTACGTACCACTCTACTTTTATAATTTTTGTTTTTATAATTTTTCTTCATATTGATCCAGTGTTTGCTTAAATCAGTTTAGAAATAATAAATGCAATACTAAAATTATTTGGATTTCTTCATGGACATTTTATAGCATTTCACTCCTAATATCGACTTATAACGGTGTTAAAAAACAGTTCTAAGGTAGCCTTTTATGTGTTTTCTAGAAATGCAGGAAGATCATAAAAAGAGTCCATCTGGCTTTAAAATAGGTTGTGATAAAAGTTTTAAAAAGGCTCTATTCAAGAGATTATTGAATTTATTACTATATTAAGTTTTTTCCATTGTCTAGAGGTTAATAAGGCTGCATATGATTTGTCTCTTATTTTGTTGGGGGAGCAGTATGTGTTGCTTACACAGCCACACACCATCACTTTTCAATGTGCCAAAAATGAATTTGATGTCCAAATTGCTTGATTTCGTCTTAATTTAAAGCTTCAAGATTTTGATAACAATCCGACAACGTTCTCTAGAAAAAATTGAGATAAAATCAAGCATTTTTGATATCACATTCGTCTCTAGCACGTCAAAGTATATGGGAAATGAGTCGATCGCGAAACGCACTTTTTTAATCGGGGTAGGTAAAGTGTCACATCTGTCAACTAACACAAAAGCTGGTTTAACTCTACCAATATTGACAGTTATGACTTTGTTTCCTTTATTAAAGGTAAACAACTTATCTGTACGTGATAAAACTTTAAAGGGTCTTCATATAAAGGAGAAAATAAACGTTTAAACCGTTCCTTGCGAACAAAAATAAAATCACAAGAGGAAAGGTCTGAACTAACAAAAGTTTTGTAATTGACATGAGAAATTGGAGGAACAAATTTTAAATTATTAAAATAAATGCGTAATTTGCCAATGAAATAAGGGATATCTGGGGAATTATACGATTCAACGAAAACTTCGCCAGGTAAACGAAGGGGTTGGCCATATATAAGTTCAGCAGGTGAACTTTGCAGATCTTCCTTGGGAGTTGTCCTAAATGCCAATAAAATTATGGGTAGTTCATCTGTCCAATGCGATGTATTGGCTCTAGTCAACAAGGAAGTTTTAAGTAAGCGATGAAATTTTTCTATTGGAGAATTTGATTGAGGGTGATATGCAGTTGTACGTATGCTACGAAAGTCTAAGAACTTTGCAAATTCATTAAATAATCTTGATCCGAATTGTACTCCCTGGTGCGTCGTAACCGTCAAGGGGACACCGAATCGACAAACAAAATATTGAAATAAAGAACGCGCAACAGTTTCTGCCGTGATATCATGAAGAGGATACGCTTCCGGCCATCTAGTGAATCGTTCAATCAGCGTAAAAATGTAAGAGTTACCTTTGGATGGAGGTAATGGTCCTACCAAATCTATGTGGATGTGATCGAATCTGCTTTTTGGGATTTCGAAGTTACCTAGGGGACTTCTCGTGTGGCGACTAACTTTGACAACTTGACAGTTAATGCACGATTTTGACCATAAATTGAAATCGGTATTCATTTTCGGCCAAAAATAATTATTAAAAATCAACAGTCTAGTGGCTCTAATGCCAGGGTGAGATAAGTTGTGAAAAATATCGAATATCGTTCGTCTGTAAACAAGTGAAACAAAAGGTCGAACTTTTGTACGAGAAATATCCACCAAATAAATTCATTTAAATCGGGAATTTGTATCTTTTTTAAAATGAAATTGGTTTTAGCGAGTGATGATTGATCTAATAATAAATAGTTGAGATTTGAATCTTTCTCCTGAGCTTCGCTAAGCAACTTTAGGTCAAAGTTAACATTAAGGAAGGGAGAATTTTAGCTTGAAGTGGTAAAACATCTTGTTGTAAAGAAGAAGTGTCGTAAATACGTGACAAGGTGTCAGCTATTACGTTGTTTCCCTTTAACATGTTGTATTTTACAAGAAAATTGAGCTATGTATTCTAAATGACGTATTTGACGAGGAAATCTTTCCGCTTTTGTGAACAAAGCGTTGATTAAAGGTTTGTGATCCGTAAAGCAATTAAATTTTCGACCTTCAAGTATAAATTTAAAATGTTTAATTGCAGTATATAATGCTAAAAGCTCTTTGTCAAATACCAAATATTTGGTTTGTGCTATGGTTAGTTTACGGGAAAAGAATGCTAATTGAGCGAGAATTCCCTTATTATCTTTTTGTTCTAAAACTAGCAAGGTTAGAACAATCAACTGAAAGTGATAAGATAGTATCGTCATTATTGCAAGGATGAGCTAAAACTACTGCATTATAGCATTTTTGGCTTCAGAGAATCCATCTAAACATTCATCAGGCCAACTATTTATGTTTGTAATTTTATCTTGAGATAAACTGTTAGAAAGAGAATATAGGGGAAGTAAAATTTCAGCATAATGAGGTATAAAACGATGATAAAAGTTTACCATACCTATGAAACGTTATAGTTGTTTGAGAGTTGTCGGTAAAGGAAAGTTATTAATGACTTCGACTTTCTCAGTTGATGGTAAAATACCTGATGAAGAGATGTGATGACCTAAAAAGATTAAATTGTCAACTGCTAAGATACATTTAGATGGTTTAATGTTTATTTCGTATGTGTCTAATTTTTTAAAAACAATATCTAAATGTTCCAAGTGTACATCTGATTGACTTGGGATTAAAATATCATCCAAATAGACGAAAACGAAAGGTAAGTTGACAAGTACTTCATTCATAAAACGTTGAAAAGTTTGACCGGCATTGCGTAGGCCAAAAGGCATGCGGGAGAATTCAAACAATTCGAAAGGAGTTGTTATGGCTGTCTTATAAACGTCATTTTCAGCGATAGGTATCTGATGATACGCTCGCACTAAATCAATCTTCGAGAAAATAGTGCAGTTATACAATTGAGAGCTAAAATCGTGAATATGAGGTAATGGATATCTGTCTGGTATAGTAATTGTATTTAATTATCGATAATCTCCACAAGGTCTCCAATCATTTTGCTCTTTTTTGGCCACCATGTGAAGTGGTGAAGAAACTTGAGAAGATGATGGTTTACAGATACTCAATTCCACCATGTTGTTAAATTCTTTTTGAGCTATTTTAAATTTAAAATTGTTTAATCTACGACGTCGTGAAAATAGGTAAATGACCTTCAGTAATTATATGATGCACTACAGAATGTTTAATAGATAAATTGTAATCTGGTGAACTAATTAAATTAGGAAACTGTAAAAGTAATTTGTTATATTTATCCATTAAAGGAAATAATTTAAGTGTGTCTAATTTATAATTGTCTAAAGGACTATTTTTAATAAAACAATTAATTGACTAGTTAGTCTTGTTATCAATTATTCGAGCTCCTTTAAGATCGACAACTAAACCGAAATGAGACAAGAAATCCGCTCCAATGATCGGAATGTCAATGTCTGCAATATTGAAAACGAAAGAAAATAATCTGTGTAAGTTTAGATTGACTTTTAATAATTTCTTTTCGTATGTATAAACAGTTGAGCCGTTAGCTGCGGTTAATATCTTATCAAAATTATTTTTTAAATCTGTGAAAACATTACGTGGCACTACAGATAAATCGGCTCCGGTGTCGATGAGGAAGCGCAAGTTGTTAGATCTGTCATAAATAAGCATTGGCACCATAAAGTTGATGGTAGTAACAAATAGTATTATTAGTACGATCAAATTTATTGGAAATATTATTACGGCTGGGTGAACGATTGCGATTAGAAAAACGAGTTTGTGAATTGTTTCTATTCTTGCAATTATTACAAAAAGAAGTAGAAGATTGAGGCTCGAGATAACTTATATTATAAAGAGTGTAATCGAGAATTAAAAACTTCTTGTCTTTGATTAATTGAATCATGGAAAGTAATTGAAAAATTACTTTCACATCCAGTGGAAGTATAGTAACGACAAAAATTTTTTTTTAAATTTTTATTGTTCAGATACGCCTAAAAAGTCATGAACCGTCGAGATTTTAAGTTTGAGCGAAAAAAAAAATTTTGTCTGTAACTTTTTTTTGTGCGCACGTTTACTCACGTTTACTCTGGAACTGCTTAAGATATTGACTTGAAATTGGTTACACATATGTATTTTAACGAGATCTGGAACTAGGTTATATTTTCATCTTGTTTCGTCGAAGGGTCGGGGGGGTAAATTGGGGTATATTTAGGGTAAATGGGTAAATCAAGCAGGTAAGAGTCCATAAAATTGGTATTTAGTATACAAAAGAGAAGCTAAGGTCTCAAAAAAATTTTTGGCATTAGCCACCCCCATTATCACCCTCACCCCCTTATTAAAGGGGATGAAAAAAAATGTGATTTAGTGTGTGTAAAGAACCAAGAGCTTCAAAATATTTTTTTACTTCATCCACCCCCACTACCAACACCATCACCCCCACTACCGATGTAGCATATCGTTTTATAGGTTTTTGGTGTAGATGATTTCAAATATTATGTTGTTAAAGTAACCTTGAGTAGTATGGATACGCAGTGGCTTTTCTCGACTACTATGGATGCGCAGTAGGTTTCCCCGAGTATTATGGATGCGTAGTGGCTTTCCTCGAATATTTTGGATGCGCAGTGACTTTTCTCGAGTGTTATAGATCGCAGTAGGTTACCTCAAGTAGTATGGATGCGCAGTGGGTTACTTTAAGTAGTATGGATGCGCAGTGGCTTTCCTCGAGTACAATGGATGCGCAGTAGGTTACCACGAGTAGTATGGATGCGCAGTGGCTTTTCTCGACTACTACGGATGCGCAGTAGGTTTCCCCGAGTATTATGGATGCGCAGTTGCTTTCCTCGAATATTTTGTCTGTTGCGTTAGTCTATCTGTTAGTCTTGTATCATTTTGGTGCCCATGATTACTCTGGAACCGTTTAAGATATTCACTTAAAATATGTTTTTTAACGAGATCTGGAACTAGATTATATTTTGATCTTATTCCGTTACAGAGTTGAAGGGTAAATTGGGGTAAATGGGGGTAAATAGGTAAATCAAGCAACTAAGAGTCCATGAAATTGGTATTTAGTAAATATAAGAGGAACTAAGGCCTCAAAAAAATGGAATTAGCCATCCTTATCACCACCCCCACCTTATTATTAAAGGTGGTGAAAAAATAGTGTGATTTAGTGTGTGTACAAGAGCCAAAGTCATCAAGAATTTTTTTCACTTCATTCACCCCCATTCATTCTATTACAGATGTGGCATATAATTTTATGTGGTTTTGGGGTACATGATTTCAAATATTATACCATTAAAGTTCCATAAACAATTATTTCCACATAGTGGAGTGCAAATATAGTATGTTGTTGTAAGAGACTTGGATGTGGAAGTAGTGATTCCTTGGTAAGCGGTTTTTTATAGCAGTAACTAAAACTGATAATTGGGTTGATTCAGAGTCAAGAGGATTATTAGAGAATGATGTAACCATCGAATTTTGGCAAGACTCCCATGTCCGATCTGCAATATCGAGTAGCTTTAGCGTCAGTTTTGCCTGAAGCTGTAATAGCAATATTAACAATTTGAGGCAAAAGTCTTTTCCATAATTTAATCAATAAATCTTGACTAACCATGTATAGATATATCGTAGTTTTTAAAAGGTATCTATAATTAATAAATATTCAAAGGAATATAGATATATATATATATATATATATATATATATATATATATATATATATATATATATATATATATTCTATTTTAAAAATATAACTTTGCATTCTAGTAAAAATACATGTCATTTTATATCGTCGGGGTCACCAATTTATGGTTAATATTCCATAAATGAAATAAAATTTCGTTATATATAAATATATATTCCAAGAAGAAAATGGTTTAAATTACATTTTTATAAAATACATGTTATTATTTTGATATCTCAAATTGCTATTATTTTTGTTTATTTTCTTTTTCCTGGTTACTTGAGTCTCATTCATCAGTAAGTGAATTGTAAGTGAACTGCTTGCCACACCATGCTAAAACCTCCAACCATATTCAACATGGATTTATAGAAATTTGAATCAGATCACCCATCTCAGAACCTGAGAGCAAGTCACTAAGACGTTTCTCCTCGCTCGATGTCAGACGTGAAATTAAAATAGTTTTTAAATTCATGTATAAATCTGTTTCATATATTGTATATATTACACAGGTCAACATTTAGTTTGAAAAAATACACCGGACTCTACCGAGGTATCCAGGGGTTTTTGAGGTCGCTGATTCCGATGCCGAGGTCGGTTAAGCTCTGTCACGTCAGGTTCAAGATCATTTGATGGTCAAACTAAGAAAAGGTGGTTAAAAAAGTCTGAAAAAATTCATATATAGGTTTTTGAGGTCACTGAGTCCGAATCCGATGTTGGTTGACCTTTATCACCTCACGTTCAAGGTCGTTTGGAGGTTAAACTAAGAATAGGAGGTGAAAAAATTGGAAAAATGTATACGAATGCTCACCTGCCTACTTATTTTCTGTTTATCTGTCTGTTTTTATACCTGCACACCCATTTGTTCGCTTGTTAGAATGACCTCTGAATGCCTTTTAAGGGTAAGCGAACACCGGATTCGGACTCAGCGACTCAAAAAACTTATGTGTGATTTTTTTCAGATTTTTTCAACCACCATTTTTTGGTTTGACCTTCGAATGACCTTGAAGCTGACGTGGTAGAGGTCAACTGGCATCAGATGCAGGGTCATCGACCCAAAAATCTGTTTTTTCAGATTTTTTGACAGCTTCCCCTCCGTTTTTCTCAAATTAACCTTGAAATGAGCTCCTGATGCCTTTTAAAGGTAAGCGAAGACCGGATTCGGACTCAGCGACCCCGAAAACGTATGTGTGGATTTGTTCAGACTTTTTCAACCACCCTTTCTTAGTTCGACCTTCAAATGACCTTGAAACTGACGTGATAATGGTCAACCGGCATCGAATAAAGACTCAGCTACCCAAAAAATCTATATATAAATTTTTTCATATTTTTTGACAGCCTCCCTTCTGTTTTTCTCAAATTAACCTTGAAATTTCCTCCGGATGCCTTTTAAGGGTAAGCGAATACCGGATTCGGACTCAGCGACCTTAAAAACCTATGTGTGAATTTTTTCAGATTTTTCAACCACCTTCTCTTAGTTTGACCTTCAAATGACCTTGAAACTGACGTGGTAGAGGTGAACCGGCATCGGATACAGACTCAGCGGCCCAAAAAACCTTCATATGAATTTTTTCAGATTTTTTTACTATTTTCCTCAAATTAACCTTGAAATGACCTCCGAGTGCCTTTTAAGCGTAAGCGAACACTGGATTCAGACTCAGCGACCCCAAAAACCTGGATTTTTTCAGATTTTTTCAACCACCTCTTCAAATCAAATCAAATTTATTGGTGTTTTAACAATACAGTTTTACACAAGTCAAATATAGAAATATAGAAATTGTCATAATGTTATGCAATGTCACTTATAAAATATATAATATAGGATACAATAATATAAATAAATTGTAAAATAACATAAATAATTAAAAATATTTCAAATATACATACAAAATATTTGTACACATACACAAATATATACAATAAAATATACTGTAAATTTATATAAAATTTATATAAAATTGTTGTCCATTATTTTGGCTTCGGTGCCATTAAAATTTAAAAATTCATGTATACTATAGAAACATTCTTTTACTAAAATTTTTTTTATTAACTGTTTATATTTCACCTCTGGTAAGGCTTTCACCCAATTTGGAATTTTATTAAATAATTTAGGGCCGTAACAATTAAAGCCACAATCACTTGACTTAAGCCTATTAAAATCTATCACTAAGTTATGTTGAGTCCTCGTGTTGTATTTGTGAATATCCTCATGTTTTTTATATTGGTTTATGTTTTTGTAAATATATATCAGGCAATGAAAAATGTATAATGACGGAAATGTTAAAATTCCCAACTCAATAAATTTATCTCTTACATCCTCTCTATATCCACGATTTGTAATTATCCTGAGAGTTTTCCTTTGTAACCCGAAAATTCTGTTAGCTTGCGGGGCATGGGCCCAGTTTATCAGACCATAAGTCATATGGGACACTATTAGCGAGTAATAGGCCGGTAATAAAATTTTAAAAGTTACAATGTTTTTCAAGTTTCTTAGCAAGAATATATTTTTTGATATCTTTTTTGCTGTGTAATCAACATGGTGGAACCAGTTGAGATTTGGGTCAAGAAAAACGCCTAGAAATTTTACTTTTTCTGGGTTATTATAATTTTCAATTGGCCTATGACTGAAAATCATATTTGTAGTTTTATGCTCGTTTAGTGACAATTTATTTGATGAGAACCATTCTAAAGCATTTAACTTAGCTTCATCTATTTGCCTCTGAACAGCATCCAATTTATTGTCTGATACCAGGAGTGTGGTATCGTCTGCAAATAATACCAAGTCAACATCAGGTACAGACTTACTTAGGTCATTTACGTAAATTAAAAATAGGGTTGGTCCTAAGACCGATCCCTGTGGCACTCCGCTCTTTATGTACTGGGATGTCGAGTTAGTATTACTTATGCTTATGTACTGCTGTCTATGCTTTAGAAATGATTCTATTAAGTTGCAGCTGATCATGTCAAATTTATAAAATTTTAATTTGTCTATTAGAATTTGATGAGAAACACAATCAAAAGCCTTTTGAAGGTCACAAAAGGTTACCCCAACATAATCCCTATTCTCATTTCCTTTGAAAATTTTGTCTATTAAGTAAATAATTGCGTCATTTGTGGTCATTTTTGCTCGAAAACCAAATTGTTTACAATAATATAAATTATTATCTTCAAAATGGTGTGTTATTTGATTTTTTAAACATGTTTCGAAAATTTTTGATAATACAGGAACAAGAGAGATAGGTCGAAAGTTATTATTATTTAAAGAACCTCCTTTATGAATTGGTACCACCTTTGTGACCTTTAGGACATCTGGATAAACACCTGCGCTAATGCATTGATTGATTAGACTAGTAAGGTGTACAACTATAAGGTTTTTAATGTTTTTTATTATATTTATTGACATGTTGTAGTGATCTTTACTACTTTTATTTTTCATTTTATTAACTACATCACGTACTGTATTTATACTAACTGCATTAAATTTGAAATTTGGTTCATTTGCTTCAATATCATTGTTTGAAAAAAAATCTGTATAAACACTATTTACTACAGGTAAGTTTTGTGTAATATTTTCAGCTACGTTTATGAAATAATTATTCATGTCTTCTACATTTAACTCGGTATTTAGGATTTTTTTATTTTGTTGCCTATTTTGGTTTATGATATTCCAGAAAGTCTTTGGAGTGTTTCCATTTTTGTGTAATATATTATCATAGTAATTACTTTTAGTAATACTTATTTGACGTCTGTATTCTGCTTTGTACTTTTTTAGGTGTTCTTTTAATTTCACATCTGGGAAGTTGTTATATAATTCACTAAGTAAGCATACATTTTCCCTCATTTTATGCAAATTTGAGGTAAACCATTCTTTTTTAGCTTTTCTCTTCTTGTTTATTTTTATTTCAGTTTGCGAAAAAGCCTTATCAATATTTTCATTTAAAATTTCCAGGAAAAGTCTAAATTTTTCATTTACATTAAGATTGACATTAGTGTTGCTGTGCTCACCCAACTCCAATCAACTGTCTCCAAGTTATTATATAATAGAAACATACCTTCGTCAGTAATTTTCCTAAATGTAATAGTATTTACTGGCTGAATAATATTCTCAATTGTTAAAATAATATTAACTGCCTTATGATCCGATAAACCTGGGTCAAATACCTCCGTCTTATATTTATTACTTAAATTTATTAGAATATTATCTAAGCAGTTTTTTTGTCTCGTATTTTCAGAGATAGTGTGCTGGAAAGAAAACGAATTTATTAAATCGTGGAATTTCAAGTATTTCCTATCAGTAGTATTAAATTTTATGTTAAAATCACCATTAATAATAATGTCTCTTTTTGAATTCTTAAGTTTATTTAGCAAGTGATTAAATTTTAATAAGAAAGTAGCAAAATCCCCCAGAGGTGACCTATAAACAGTTACGATTAATAAATTTAATTTATCACATTCAACTGCTACTATTTCACAGTGTACCTCTATAGTATATGAATTTATGTCCTCGCAAGGAATAAAGTTAAAACATTCTTTTTTACACAAAATTGCTTCTTAGTTTGACCTTCAAATGACCTTGAACCTGACGTGATAGAGCTTAACCGACCTCGGCATCGGAATTAGCGACCCCTCTGAGTACCTAGGTAGAGTCCGTTGTATTTTTTCAAACTAAATGTTGACCTGTGTTATCTATCACATCTAATGGCAAATTTGCTATAACCTGGTCATACTTCTTTTTGTCATTGACAATTTTCGCGACCGAAAACTGCGATTCGATTTGGGTAAACCAAATTTCAGGTTTTGATTTCCAAAACGGGGGTAGCTTGACAGATGTGACATTGTGGCTTTGAGGGAGATTTAAAGGTTCAATTGAAGGATCGTCTGAAGGTTGCATTGGCATAACTGTTTGATTGATGATTGACTGATTGACTGTTTGATTCATTTCTCTAATAACAAGGAAAATGTGAGCTAACTTACTTACCAGCAGATGACAGCAATTTGAAAGTGATATTTCCTTCAACTTCAATGGGGATTAGGGATGAAATTTGAAATTAAATTAGAGGAACATCAATCCAAAAGTAAAAATTAATATCAGCCAATCCTCTGCGTATTCTCCTAATTAAAAGGTTAGCATTATCTGGACTCTGACCATCGGAAATTAAATTTGTGGATGTGGATGTGTGCTAACTTATAGTAATTTATGACTTCCTTTAATTGGTTTGTAAAGTTTCAATATTCTTGGAGTTGGTTATGTATAATGTTTTATTGATTACGTGTTCTTCTTGGTTGATTTATGGTTAATCAGGTGTTCTTCGGTCTTTGAAATACTGTCTATATTTCTATCTGCTTGGGTTTCTTAAATTTGTAGCTTTATAATTTCTTCACTACGAGCATGAGTATAGAAATGATTTTGGCTTTTTCTTCAATTAATTTGATTACATCGGGATAGGAGATTACGTGCTCGTCGGGGTCATCAATTTATAGCCGTGGCTATGATAAAATAAAAATTTCGTTTGAAATATAGATATATATATATATATATATATATATATATATATATATATATATATATATATTTAAAAATATTTTAACATGTTATTTAATTTGATTCATATAAATATATATTTTGTTTTTTGTTGTTTTTATTTTTCATTTGTTTTTTCGTTTCCAGAAAACTCCTGACTTGGTAGTAAGCGAATGTCGCTATAGGAGTCCTAGAAATGTGACCAGTAGTACTTAAATCTAATAAACATATTGCTATCTTAAAGACAACTCCAGTACCCAGTGCTCTAACTGCTTGACGCCGTTTTGTTTTTAAGCTATAACGTTTTTCCGACACGAAGTACAGCTTATCAATCCATAATCTACATTTATTTATGAAGAGATTGACACCATGCTCGTACCTGTATCATTAAAAAGTATCGGAAGTACCTTTACTCAGACTATACGGGTGTCGGTGATTTTATGATACTTTTTATGTTTCTTTATATTTTCTTTTATAGTTTTTGTATTTTTAAATGAAGTGTTCATGCCTAGTTACAAATAGAGAGACAAATACACTGGCAGATTTTTAACCATTTATACTTAAACTGTTCAATTTAGTCATATAATAAATTCAGAACTATAATATCCGTGTACATTGTGTTCGCTTTATGATCACATAATTTGTCTTCCGATATTATATTTGGGATATTCAAAGGTTTAAAAAAAATTGGTGACATGATGTGATACGGAGATGATATATTCTGTGGGAATTTTTAAATAAATTATTATTGAAGAATTTCTGTATATTTTGAATGATAAATGAGCTGCCGGAATGGCAGTGAAATTTTAAGCCGGTGCGGCAATGTGATCACGCCTCACAAATATATGAGATAATAGTATGTAACATGTGACTCTCTTTTATCACCGTCACTTCCTAAAGACTGCCTTTTGTAAATTACTATTAATTTATGTAATGTTGTTCTTTTCTAAGCGATATTTTTAAAGTGCAGTGCGAAGGGCTTTTCTTATTTTCTTGTGCGGGAGTTAGGTAATGGACACGAAAATTTTATTTATTAGTTTTCTTTATATGGTTGGAAATTAATTGGTGTATAAAAAATACATATAGTCGAGCATATTTTCGAGCTTCGGGGATCTTTTCTGACAATATAGTTCAATAAAACTAAACATCAAAAATACGATTTCAACGTTTTTCTTCTATTTTTTTTTTTGGGGGGGGGGGGTCAATTTTATTATGAAACTGCCATCTGTATGTTATCATCAAGTTAAAATAAAGTAGGTATTGTCCAATCTGGGTGGTGAGAGTCTCTTGGAAATTAAGCAAATTGCACCCCTCCCTCCCCAAATAATCATTGAAAAAAGCGCAGTTTTTTATTAGACTAATAAAGTTAACCAACTACAGGGTGTTTGGTAGATTGAAGCCGACCCTGAGCGGGGGGTACAGGGGGTCAATTGGCGTCTATATGACCAAACATACCTATATGAAATGTTACGTTTTATTCATAATGCCGATTTTGTACTTCTTTGTAAAATCATTTTTCATCATTTATATAATGGGGTTTTCCCACTAATTTTATTTTAACATTTTATGTCATGAAAATGATATAATAAAACATTCTATTAATTTACAACAATTTACTTTTCTAGTAAGAATTACTTCTAAGAAAATATAGTTAAACAACTTTCTGATAATTTCAGGGCTTTTTGAAACGGGCATTTTTACGCGCCAGAATGACGTATCTGCCCGGAAAACCAATGAGATTATAGATATAATTAGTTGATAATAGGTTCTAACTGTGTGTTAAAGAAAGCTTTTCTCTAAAACTCCTCAGAATTTCCTCTTTTATTGTTTGTACTGTGATTGGTCTAAAGCAGTGGACTTGTAAATATTGACCAATCAGAATTCAGATAAATACCACACAAGTTATTCGTAAAAGCGTCGGACGTTGATATTTTGTAGTTTAGGCTTAACCTTGACCCGCTTCTGCATTGACAGTTCACATCAGATAATTAACCTAAAACTTTATTTATATTTTGATGTTTGGATTGTTTAGAGTGAAAATATTTTATCAGTTTCTGGTTTATGTTTTATTAGTTCTACGATCAAAGTGAGTAAAGTGGAAGAGGGATATGTTAAAGGTGCTGCTGATTCTCACAACAGAACAAATCTTTTCCCAGATGAAATATTTGTTTAGATTTTACAGCAGAAAACCACTTTTTTCGTCTTTCAATATTGAGTGGTACTGTCAAAAATAATATTGAGGGAGCATTTTCACTAGTATTATTACACAAAGGTACAAAACAAGCTTTTTTAGGCATTTTGATAATCCATTACAACTCATAATAATTAAAAAGTGCTGTCAATAAATAGAGGTTATGTTTTATATTTTTCACATGGAGGTAGAATATAATATATTCAACCTCCTTGATTTTTCACGGCTATCTTATATCGACTTTTTATTGGATTTCAGGGCGTTGACGTCACAACGAGCTAATTTATGGCTGTTTAAAATGAACTCAATATTTTTCAAACTTTAAGTTTTTTTTTCGTTACTATTAGTAAAATTAAAAAGATAATAAATATGCCATAAATCATTTTTTTACATGAATTAAGTATTTCAGCAATAATTTTTTTTCTGGGAAAACCCTATTAATGTGCACTAAATTTAACTTTTAACTTTTTTCTTTATCATAAATAAATAATTTTCCGAAGGAAAAACAATTAAAAATCTTGTGTTGATTAGAAAAATTAACTCATTCACGTATAGGAAAAACATATAGTGGCAATTTAAATTATCGAAATTCAAAGTATTATAATTTTTTTTTATAAGAAATATTTTATATGCTAGAATTATATTTAAAACTTTTCTGTTTCATGATTTCATGCTCTTTTACTGGTATTATCATAAATGCCATTAAGTTTTATCAGTTACTAAAAAAGACAAAAGAATATCAATCGGTAATAAGTTTTCATTCTATAGAAAATTAAATATTTATTTATTCATTTATTTGATTACACTGCCCAACAGGTACTTGACCAAACTATAGGACAGGGAGTTACAGAGAAATTCTACTAAAATTATGTTAACAAACAATAGACGTGTATAAATAAAAAATGTATCTCAGAGATTAAAACAACTTATGGTTGATAACAAAACAGATTAAAAAACAAACTATAATGTTTTTAACATTATCTATATAAAAGGTGAAATACAAAAAAGAAAAAACGTTTAATATGTGGGGTTTATTAACAAAAACAAGGTTATGTTTTCAAAAACTTCATTTTTCATATAGAATGTATGGTCATATTAAAGCCAAATAACCCTCTCTAACTTCCTGTTTAAGGTCGTCGTCGTCGTATATTAATAGGGCATGTGCATCATGTCACTAACATAACCTCAAATTTTAAGGCTTTTAAGTTTATTCCCATTTTTAATGTTTGTTTACGTATTTTTAGCTCCAAGCAAATATTTGAAAATTCACGCAAGTAATTATTCAATATTGCTGCTAATTATAAGTTCTCGTACTTCCAACCAAATGTAGCGTTAATCTGCAAACGTTACATTTGGTTGGAAGTACGAGAACCAGGCAGAAATTTTAATAGTAGCTACGTAAATCTTAAGAAATACACATTTTTAAGATTAGCTGTGACGTCACGTGCAGATGCTTTATTACATGTTTCATAAGAGGGGGGACACACGATACAACTCGCCGAAGCCAGCCCGTGTGGCATGCTTCGGGGACCGCACGGGCAACCCAACTTTTACGAGTTAGTCCGGCGATCCCCCATGCCCGTCCCAGCCAATTGCATCGCACGTAGACCCCCTAAAAGAAGTATTAAGTACATAATATTAGTGTAGTTGTCTCATTGAAAATTTTTAACTCAAATAGCAATCCTATTAAATTCGCCCATTTCTAATCACGTGTGCTGAAATAACCAATGAGAACAAAATTACACTGAAAATTTTTAGCTCAAATAGCAATCCTATTAAATTCGTCCATTTTTAATCACGTGTGCTGAAACAACCAATCAGAACAGAATTACACTGAAAAGATCCCTGAGGGATCTTTTCACTTATGTTATCCAGTTTGACAGTAATGACAGTTCAATAATTTAAAATTTATTTTTTGACAATATCGATTTGGAACTGCAAATAATGATTTAATGAATATAATAATGGAGGAAACCACACCAAATAATACATAATACATAATCTACATTTAATTTTACAAATTGCTCTTTTAATAATTATGTTTTTAATGAATAATTTTGAGCAAATAAATAAAACAGATTGCAAAAAATTTTCTATGCGAATACCCCTCGAACGTTGATAAATAGCTCATAATTTTATCACAACTTCCTCAAGCACGTTGCTTTTAGGTAATATCCCTCCGCCTACGGCGTCGGGATATTACCAAGCAAGTGCTTTCGGAAACTGTGATAAAATTATTTCGTATTATCAACGTCCTTGGGATATTATAGCTGAAAATTTTTTGAGAAAATAGAAATCCTATTAAATTCGCCCATTTCTAATCACGTGTGCGGAAACAACCAATCAGAAGAACATTACACTGATAACACCATCCAAGGAAATTTTCAATCACTATGACAATAAAATTATTTGACTTCATAATATCCGCCAAATAAATTTCAAAATATCACGTTCTGACAATGCAAATTCTCAATCTATAAATAAATAATTGTTTTGTTGTGTTGCGACTTTTTGATTTTATTTTTCAAAAAATTTTCTGACCGAATATCCCTCTGACATTGACAAATGACTCATAATTTTATGACAATCTCAAGCACGTTGCTTGGTATAAAATTATCTCGTATATTATCAATGTCCTAGGGATATTATAGCTGATAAGATCCCTTAGGGATCTTTTCATTTATGTCATCCAGTTTGACAGTTCAATAATTTAAAATTTATTTTTTCACAATGTCGATTTGGAACTGCAAATAACGATTTAATGCACACCAAATAATACATAATACATAATCTAATTGCTCTTTTAATAATTGTGTTTTTAATAAATAGTTTTGAACAAATAGATAAAATAAATCGCAAAAAATTTTCTTTGCGAATACCCCTCGAACGTTGATAAATAGCTCATAATTTTATCACAACTTCCTCAAGCACGTTGCTTTTAGGTAAATTATTTCGTATTATCAACATCCTTGGGATATTATAGCTGAAAATGAAAAATATTGATTCTTAATTCTACATACATTTTGTCTATTTGTCAATATTAGTTAAAACATAGTTTTTCGTCCTAAAGAATAATTTCTTTAAACTGTTTTTGCATAAAAAAAATTCGTATATGATAACGTGGTCATATTTATTGAAATTAAGTTGTTTAGCTTATTAACAGTTTAATGCATTGCATTTTATATAATTTTTCCACCTGTAGTTTTGTTCCCTGATAAAAGAGTTTTTGTGGGAAAACGTTTTTTGGTTTCTTTTACCATGAACTTTTATAGACATGGGATTAACCTTCGTAAACTTTATAGAATTTTGGGATAAAAAAGCGAATTATTAAAGCTAAATTAATGTGTATTCCGGTATGATCACGGGATTTTAATTTGAAAAATATATACAGAGAATATTAAGTAAACGTTTTGTCAAACATACTTCAAACATAGTAGAAGTGTGAACTTTTAGTATTGCCTATAACTTTTATTTACCATGTCGACACATACAGGGTGTAATCAGTTTCATGTCATTAAAAAAATTGGTAATGGGGACCGACTAGACAAACAAAAAACCTTTATGACTTTTCCCCTAGAGGCACTTTGAAAAAACTGACCTAGGTCAACAATTTGAATATTAGGATAGAAAACATTTGAGAACCACTGCCTTTCTGGGTCAATGGACGTATAGTAGTTCCCAATTCTACAACTTTTAAATTGTCATAAAAAAGTGCAAAGATTACCGACCGACTCGTTCTCGGCGGCCCGCAGTTCAAAGCAAAGAAGGGCGGCACCTTTGATGATCGCCTCAACCAAAGCAATTATAAAAATGTAAACAATTCGTTATCTCTTTTTGCAGAACTGCAAAAGCAAATGATGGGCGTAGAAGTTAAATACAGCACATTTCTTTACATGTGTGTTTTTTAATTTCGAACAAAATATTGGAGCTTTTATTGTTGTTTATAATTTATCAGATTTAAATGTAATTTATTAACATTTGTAACCTAAATGAGTGGTCTGGGTTAAAAGCTTAAAAAATGAATAATTATTGCATGACATTGGGAAATAAAGAGTTAGACGTCTGAGATACGATAACAGAATTATGTGTATTTTAAGTTAGGAAAAAATCTGATTTATTTTGCCGATCAGGTATCGAAAACTAAAATTATTCGATAAATCTAGAACTTACCAATAAAGTTGATTTACGTGAATTGTTCGTAATGGCTTCCGTCTGCATCAATACACTTTTCGGCAAGTCGAACTAAGGACATACGCACTCCGTTCAACACATTTGGTAAATTAGGATCATTTTTTATGGTTTCTATGCACATTAAAATACCACACTAAACTATTAACTAACGTTGTCAATAAAGAAAATAAAAATAAAAACTTGATCCAAAATACAAAACAAACACACGCAAACAAACGAACAAGTAGTGTCTGTACGTAATCAAGAACTTAACGACTGAATGGTAAGTCAATAAAATGACGTATGTGCTTAACGAAGTGCCCACAGAAACTAAAATACCGCACCGCTAACGACCTTACCTTACCTAGTTTTAAAAAGCCAAAAAAAAGTGTGATTATCAACTTGTGCCCTCGCCGATGCGCGCTTTCTAACAAAGGAGCGCGACACTTTGCGAAAGAGCTGTATTAGCGTATTTGATGGTTAGAGGCGCCGACATACGCGAAGATAAAAGCCTATCCCAACATTCCAGCAACTCTCAAACAATTTTACTGAAATTTTCGAAATTTTTGTTTATTTTTTTTCTGAAACTATGGGCTTTAGCCCCATGTTATATAAGGTTTTTTTGTTAGTTTAATCGTTCCCCACCACTAGTTTTTTTTAATTACATGAAACTGATTACACCCTGTATGTGACTCTCTATGTAATGTTATAGTCTAAGAGCTGGGCACCAAATTTCGATATGACTCGGATTATGAAAAGTTTCCATAACAATACGTCGTACACTAAGGGAGAACCTTGATTTGGGACTTTGCTGACAGCAGGGAGGGGCGCCGCCATATTGAAAAAATGGTGCACAAAAGCAATTTCCGAAGAAAGTATTGTTGAAAACTACAACGAACCTGGACCTTCGACATCAAGCACCTAAAACGCCTCAAGAAGCAGGCTAGTCGTGGATTAGGCCTACAGGAGACAACCACATAAAAAAAAACGCGCCATATACTCTACCTCAAGGTGGTGTGGAAACGAGTTATGAACATTGAGCTATGCGTAGCAGACAAATAAAATCAACTATATTTGAAGATTTTCAGGTACGAAAACAAATTTTGTTTCAACACAAAAATATTCCTTCATAAAAGTCGCACTAAATTGAGAAATTACAAAAAATCATAAGTTCTATTCAGTTTAACAAAAAAATTTATAGGACATATTTTGTAGAAAATTTAATGCTCTTTTATTTTTATAAGAACATTTTTTGCCGTATGAGGCACCCGAAGCGAGATATTTCAAAGAGACTGTTCTTGTGCGCCATTTTTTCAATATGGCGGCGCCCCTCCCCGCTCGAGCTGTCAGCAAATTCCCAAATCAAAATCCTCTCTTAGTTTATGACGTATTGTTACGGAAGCTTTTCATAACCCGAGTCATATCGAAACTTCGTGTCTTTAACACCATTCATGATATGGACGCGGCGAGTATACAGTGCTTTATTTGATTTTATTTTAATACATTATCATATTGTACGTCCTAGTAATTATTGCTTTTCGTTCAATCTCTCTTTGTAACTGTAATATAGGTCATAAACATTTTTAATTCTCTTAATCTCGTTCTATTTATCGCGATGCGCTGCAAGAACAGACTTTTCAATTATGAAGCCTAGTGATTTATTGTGCAGTATTCTTGCATGAGCAACTTCAACTTGTATTTCAATTTACACTCTATTTTCCAGAACTGGTTGCTCCCTAGAAATAATTTTGATGGAGTGCATTTTTAACATGCCACCCTCTAAGTACTGGGTTTTAGGTCTTTACGTGGTGGTGTGCTGATTCCATATTATACACGCACGTTACGATGCTTGTCATCAATCATATCGATGATATTGCAATACATTGTAAACTCAATTTGGTTCGAACATGAGTTGAACACAGTAATTGGTGGGGTAGAACAGAATAAAGATTTACAAAGCTAAATGTAAATGGAAATATCCATTATGGCTGATAATGCCAACTGTAAGCTACAGTCAGTCCTTTAAAACTGCTAATTTTCAACACGTTGCAGATACTTTAAAGACATTTGACATTTTTTTAAATCAGTAGGCACATAAGCAACAGTATTGTAGGACTACTTTTATTCCCAAAAATCTTACCGAAAATTTATAACTACCAGGAATCCCGATGGGCTTGTTATAGACATCTTTTTCTACTATAGTGAAATACTTCTCGTTTACAATAGACAGATATGGGAAGGCCTCAGGGACCAGGGTGTCGATTAGGTCACCACGGTCTAATAATACGAACAGCTTGATCGCCATACTTGATTCTACTGAACCTAAATAAATTAATAAATCTTGAATGAATCGCATGCACAGAATCGATAAAAAGTAGAATGAACAATTATTGTTATTTATGTGTACTTATGCGTTTTAATCCATAACGAAAATTAGTCTAGTCAGTTTTCAAGGTTAAACCTCCTCATCATCAGGATATGGACAATTTACTGGAAAGTAAGCGAAAAAATAATTATAAAATACTATTTTGCAAAATAGGCATGTCCACAAAATTTGAATTTCAATTGAAAATAATAGATTTATCTATATTATTTTATCTATTATCATCTATTATTATTTTGCGAGTTATTCGTAATAGAAATCACCCTAAGGTAGCGAGGCTAAAAAACGTTCCCAAGGTAGAGGCTAGTAATTTGACGTCACCTCCTTGCAGGTAAGCAAGGCCTGTTGTTTTTCATTGAAAAACTAATGTTATATTATTGATCAGCATGCTTTAGAACTCCTATATCCAAATTTTGAAGATATTTTGATTTATAATTTTCGAACTACGGCCCCCTAAAATTATATTTTTTAAATATTAAATAATTAATAACTTTAAAGGAATTGTATTTCGAAAAAAAGTCATTAGGCCAGGCTAGATAAGTGTTAGAATTAAAAAAAAAATTCGTTACAGCAAACTGAGAGCAGAATATTTTAGAACATATCACATTTAAAGAAGGGAAAATAATCCGAACCACCTACGGTTATCTAGGGTGAAATGGGGTGGGTTTTTAGAGGTGAAAAACGGTTTTTTGCGATTTATGGCTTACCTAGGCATCCTATCGAAAAACGTTAAACATAAAAGTTGTAAGTAATAAAGAGATCTACAACTCTTGAGGAAGGCATTTTTATCCTAACCTCAAAATTTTTCGAGATACACGCAAAAAACCCTTTTTTCGGATTTTTATTTTTTCTTCCACAAAAATAATTCGATGTAGCTCAAACTTGGTGAAAGTATAAATTTTGGTGTCCCACATAAGCACTATAACAAACAAAAAAGTATGATCTTGATTTCTATGCCTTCTATTGTAACGGTATTGGTACGGCGTATAAATGACCGAATTTTTATTTATTTAATAATCTAAATATATTTACTTTTAATTTTGATTGTTAATAACTTTTAAATTGTAAAAATTGATAAAAATTGCTTTATTAATTTTAATTATTAAACATAATATAAATAATTTTTTGTAAAAAT
Organism: Rutpela maculata; assembly: GCA_936432065.2. Taxonomy (NCBI): domain Eukaryota; kingdom Metazoa; phylum Arthropoda; class Insecta; order Coleoptera; family Cerambycidae; genus Rutpela; species Rutpela maculata. Next base: position 226,967,700 of record OW386285.2, read on the forward strand.
AATAAATCGAGTAATAAATGTACTTTTTAAAATAAAGACTAAGAAAAGGCAAATATTATGTATGTATGTATATTATAACGTGGGTAGTAATCAGTGGAGTAATTCCAGGGTTCAATAAAAGTCAGATATGATGTTTTCAACTTAACAAGGTTTATTCAACATAGACATCAGATCATACATATAAATACTCTGAGAAGATAACTCCAACTCAGCAAAGTTCATTAAACGAAATAGTATTAGTATACAAACACAATACTTGATAATATTAGTCTAAGGTACTGAACAACAACGTTATATCTAACCTGATATGAATGATAAATTATACAAACTCAAAAAGGGGGTGTTGACAATTTTGACTTTGATTGAACCTAGAAACCTTCACTATTGCCAATCGCCGAACGTATGAGGTTTGCAAATCGAAAACGTTCGAAGTAAAAGAATAAAATAAGCGATGTGAGAATCGATACGTCAACTGAAATCTCGTTTGACTATTAACTTTGGCGTTTAGAAATATCACCTTAGAAACCGTTTAATCTGACTTACGTCACTTTGATAATCGACCGACAGCTGTCGCTACAACAATTAACAATCTAATGCGTCATTTTGATTAATTAATAAACATTTGTTATATCGATAACCAAATTCTTTGACATACGTCGATTTGATATTCAGTTGACGCAGTGTTGGTCATTTTGGTTCTGCAAAGTACGCGGCGTTAGGCAATTAATTAAGTTCACAATTTCTTGATAAGATTACGCAATATCGTTTGCAAAAGATACAAAGTAGCTGTTGCAGATTTATATTTAAACTCAGAAAGTACAGTCATTTGTATCTAACGCAATCTCGATCTACAATAATGTAGATCAGAGATTCCCAACAAGTGGTTCGCGGACCCCTAGGGGTCCGCGGGCGATGTCTTGAGGGTCCGCGAAATGCCACTGAGATATTCAATTGTTTTGTATTTTACTTGACTTGCAGTGGTAGATTCTACATAATCTTCATTTTAAGAATTTAAGTGGTCCTTGTCGGTATAACGACCGATGAGGGGGTCCTTGAAAAAATCTTGTTGGGAACCACTGATGTAAATGACGAACTGAAAACAACTTCTGTAAATAAATTTCGCAAAACAATAAAATCTCATCTCCTCTCTCTTCAAATTTTATAAGATAGCAATTGGTTTTATATATGCGGATGTATGTGTATGTAGGTATGTATGTAGGTATGTATATATATATATATATATATATATATATATATATATATATATATATATATATATATATATATATATATATATATATATATATATATATATATATATATATATATATATATATATATATATATATATATATATTGCCATGACATAGCCCACCGATCAATGGACAATGCTCGATTTTAGAAAAAACACAAAGTAAAATTTTAAATCAAAAATAAAACATTTTATAAAAATTTATCAACACTTTAAATCGCAAATGGTGTACACGTTAAGCGTGAGAGCCATGGCAGGGTGTATTGACTTTCCTCATGTTCAAACTACACAGAAGGAACAGTGAAATGATAGGCAAGGTTTGGTTTAGAAATGCTTTGCCATATTTTGTAATTAAACATGTACTTTGTAAAATATTGTATAAAAATTGTAACATACCTATAGAGAAAATCACTCTGTACAATCTAATTGTAAAATTAGTGCTTCGAAAACTCTCAACGGCAGGCAAAAGGACCACAGTGCGGGATTTGCTTGTTGGAGCAGCGTAGAACCTACCTAGGTACTTTCTGGCTACAAGGACAGCCTAAAAATAGACAAAATCATTACTATTAAAATTCCAAATAGACTAAACATGTGTTAAAAAGTGAGAAATTACTCATAATAAACTTATAAGTTCATAAGGAACAAAATCAAACAAACATTTTAAGCTCCTATGAATTTGGTCAAAACAAGGCTCGGACAGCCAACGGTAAATTCTAATCATGTCAAAAATTGTGTAAAATGTTAATCGTAATAGACTAAAAAGCATTAAAACATAAAGTTACATACCTTAGTTCACTTAACAGCGTGGTTATTTCCAACAAAAGACTTGAAAAGGGGGCCACAGCTGACTTTCAAACTTCTAGGTATGGGACGCTACCATATATTCTTGTCAAATTGGTATAAATTAAGATTTTTTCAGTGTAATTTCACTACTAGAAGTTAGATTATGTTACACAATGTTGTTTTAGTGCAAATTGCTACATGCACTGTCCATAGTTAGGGCTGGACACTTCACAGTATAGGGTCTCCGAGACTCTAAAAAAACATTTGTTCATGTTAGATTAAATAAAATGTTGTTCTATGTTTATTATGTAAGAAAATATTCGTTATAGCTTTATGTTTGACCTGGAAGTGTTTTTAATAGCTGTAATTAGTTTTTAAGAGTGTTTTTGTGAAATTTCCAACTGATCAGGTAACCTCAAAATACATCATTCAAACTAGGCATGTTGCATACCAAAATGATCAGCTTAAAGCTAGGAATAAAGTACAGAAAGAAAAATAAGCATTGTATTAAAAATAAGCTCAAAATCATAAAATTTCCAAAAATAAACATCAAAAGTCAAAATCTAGTAATCCAGATTTTTTTTTAAATTGTCAAACCAGGCCAATTAGAAGCCATATTTTAGCATTCAGTCGTTAATTATCATTCAAAGGGAGAGGTTTAATCAGAATTTGCTGAAATTATAACCTAAGTTTTTGAAAAATATATTTTGTGACCTGTGATTGGTCAAATCAAGTTTTAACATTATAATTTTGAAAATTAGTCACGACTCAAAATAAATACATCTGATAAATTGGAAATAAAAAATTAAAATGCAAATAAAAATTTTGTAAACAACAAAAAAGGTATCGTCTTCGAAAATAAAATAAAAAGTGTTTGCTCCGAAAGGTAAGGGTAAAACACCTACCTGCGTCTAATTAAAGTGCCAAATAGTGCAACGCAATCAGTATCCTGGTTTTTCAAGAGGAATATTCAAGAATCCTGATTATATCAAAACAAAACATCACCATTGTAACGAGTCACTTTACCGACTTGAAGACAGCGTGTCAACAGAGAACTTCAGGCTGTTTCGACAGGACTTTTCGCTTGTGAAGAACGGTCGCGTGGTTGCAACCAACTTTCGTCGTAAATTGGGATTAGCACAAAGGTAAAAGCTTTTATCAAATTCTAAATAAAGAATACTAGACACAAAAGTGTCAATTTATTTATTTCTATTAAAAATTCGTCTTCGTTAAAATAAAATTTTCAATTTGAATATAAAATTTTCATAAAAGCAAAAACACTGATTATTATCAAATCAAAAATCTAAAGGCCGATTAGCATAAGTTATTTTAAGAGATACTGTTCACCATTTTGTAATTAAGAAATTCAATCCAGGTCAAAATTTAAAATTTTAAATAAAAGGTTTCTGTTCAAACATTTCTGACCAAACTTGTGTGTTATTTATTTGCTTCCTGATATTTAAAAAAAAAAATAAACTTGAACCGGCTTCTTCCCTGAGCGGAGTCAATCCTCCTGGTGTGGAAATCGTGCTCCGAATGCCTGTGTGGTGCATGTAGAGGTAAGAAAATAAATTTGACAGCCCTCGTGCTGCCTGGCGCCCCAAAACTACCTCGTATGTCTACAACATACACACACAGTACAGTGCATTTTATGGCGTCCAACGTGGTGAGCATTTTGTAAGCACGCAACGTTTGAGGTTTAACGTGTTGTAACACATTTTGTATATCAAGCTCAGGAAAGCAAATAAATTCAATAATAAACAAAATTTAAAATTCTAAAATCAATTTAAAATCAGGCATTGTCGATTTAAAGGTAAATAACAAGGTAATTTTATAAAAGGCTATTGGTAAGGTAGAGATAATCTACATATTTTGGTAAATGAGATTAAGATCAGGTAAGACTACTGACATGGCAGGAGACAACCCAGCACCTGGAACTTCGACAGAAGAGACACAACAAACACAACAAGCAGGTGATGCAACCACTACACAAACAAATCCAGACATGCTAAATAAGCTGATGGAAATGATGACAGGAATGAATGCGAAAATGGAGCAAAATAGTCGAAGGATGGAAGAAAAATTAGAACAAACAATGGAGCAAAATAGTCAAAGGATGGAAGAGAAAATGGAACAAACCAGTCAAAGAATGGAAGAAAACAGTCAAAAATTAGAAGAAAAACTAGACCAAAACACACATGAGATAGGCAACATTAAAAACATAATCGATCAAACCATGGAAGAAATAGAACAGAGGACAAAGTGGTTGGAAGAAAAGCTGGCAACAGAACTTTTGCAAACACAACAAAAATTAGAAGAAAAGATGGAAATGTTCACGGAGAATTTGAACAAGAAAAGTGAAGAAGGGATGAAAAAATTCGAAGAAAGCACGCAAGATTTGAGAAACAGATGTGACAATCTGGAAGGAAAATGGGAAAAAATCGATGAAACGATTTGTGAGAAAGTTGGTGAAGCAACAAAAGAAGTGAGGGAAGAAGTACGAGCGGAAATGGCTGGAATTTTCGAAGAAGGAATGAATGTAATGGACGCAAGGATAAGAAAACAAGGAGAAAAGGTTGACACTCACAAAAAAGAACAGGAGAGAAAGATATCTGAAGTTACTAGAATGATCAGGGATAGTACACGAACGCACACGCCACTACACACATACACATGTAACAAAACACCTTTTTACTTCTACGGAGACAACAGAACACATCCAAAAATATTCATAACACGCCTAAAGCAACACATGGACACATTGCATAGCTCTGCCGACCTCAAGACTAATATACAAAATATGATAAAAGGAGAATGTGAATATTGGTACCAATCTGTGGAAAATAGGTTCGAATCTCTCCAGGAGTTCGAGGTTTTATTGATGAAACAATACTGGAGTGATCACACCCAGCAAAAGGTAAGGGAAAATCTATTCAACGGAAGGTATAATGACAAATCAGGTATTTCTAGGGAAAACTATGTACTAAGAAAAGTGTACAACATAAAACACTTAGAACCTAAGTTCACTGAGAGTGAAATTGTTCGGTATTTGGCTAGACATTTTTCAAATAGCATTCAAAACGTTATTATAACACAAAGGATAGGAACGATGGACAGTCTCCTAGAATATTTACGGGAAATAGACGATTACCACCAAGGTTCGTCGAACAATTATAATAAATACGGGAATAACGAGAACAGGTACGGAAATAGCGATAACAGGTATGGGAACAATGATTATAGGTACGGTAATAATGAAAATCGAAACAGAAATCAAGATAACAAATATGATAGATATGATAATACGCAGGGGACAAATAATTTCAGGTACCTCAAGGGGAACAATTATAGCCAAAATGGGAATTTCAACTATCAAGGGGGGAATAATGAGGACAGGTACAATCAAAACAGAAATAACTATAATAATTATAACAGGTATGACAGAAATGAAGGGCAAAACAGAAATTTCAATGGGAATATGCCATATGGGGGGCAACAAACTATGAATCAAAACAGGGAACAGGGTAAGCAGATACAGGAAAAGAAACAGGTACATTGGGAATCAAAGAAGCCAGCGTATGATGAACGAAAAGGGGATACAAGAACGTACTCGCAAGTGGCAAATACCACTGTACAAAGGGGAAGTGAAAATTCACAGGCTCACATGCATAGGATAGAAACGGAGGCACAAATTAATGTTAGGCCTGAAAATCAGGATTTTTAGTTAGGCAAATTTTAAATTCGAAAGCTACGTATGAACACATGAGAGAATATTTGGGAACTGAGATGGATGATGAATTTAAAAATGTAAAAATTAGTCAATTACCTATAATAAATATGCAAATAAATAATATAAATGTTAGGGCACTGGTTGATTCAGGGTCAGAGATCAGTCTGATTGATGAAAAGATTTTTAATGAATATTTTAATAATGGTGAAAATAAATGTATAAAAATATAAAAAATAAGATTGGTTAATTTAAGCGGTATAAAGTTCGCAGAATGCAACAAAATATTAAGTACAGAATTTAAAATAAAAAATCAAACATTTAAAGGTGATTTTGTTATTGTGGCAAAAATGAATTATGATGTCATTCTGGGGGAAGATATTTTATCTGAATTAAGGGCAATTATTGATTTAGGAGAAAGAATCCTAGTTGTTGAGGGTGAAAAAATACCCATATTTAATATTAAGAATATAAATGGCGAAGGTGCCAGCGGTAAAAATGAAAAATGCGGTAAAAAAGGCGATAGTGCCAGCGGAAATATTATAAAAGGCAAAAATGCCAGCGGTAAGAATAAATATTGCGGAGAACATATGATGGAAAGTACCACATATGTAATGAATACTAGTTACAAAAAGCCCGAAGAATTACTGATAAGATGTCCTGCTAAGTTTGATAAAATAATACAAAACATGCTGCAAAATTACATTTCTTTAATTAATTATGAATCTAGAGTTGCAAAAGGTTATGAACACAAGTTAGATGTTGACGAAAATAAACCATTTAAGTGCAAAACTTATCCAATACCTTATAAACACAGAGAACAAGTACAGCAAGAAATTAAAAATATGATTAATTCTAACATTATTGAATCAGCTAAAACTAATTATATCAATCCTTTAGTTGTTGTAAAAAAGAAAGACGAGTCAATACGTTTATGTTTAGATGCTAGAAACTTAAATACAATCACAAAATCACAGTTCGATGCACCTCAAACGATCGACACACTTTTGTCCAGGATCGGCAAAAATTCAGTTTTCTCAAAGCTCGATCTCAAAAATTCATTTTGGTTGATTCCTTTGCATCCAGACTCACGCAAGTTCACAGGATTCAGCATAGATGGCCACATATTTCAATTTAAAGTGGTACCCTTTGGTTTGCAATCAGCATCTTCAGCTCTTGTCCGGGCGATGCAAAACATACTAGACAAGTATGATAGTTTCTGCGTACATTATATCGATGATATATTAGTGTTTTCTGAAACAGAAGAAAAGCATTATGAACATTTAGACATAATTTTGAATGCATTGAATGAAGCGGGTTTAAAGTTAAACATTGAAAAATGTGAGTTTTACCGTACTTATGTAAAATACTTAGGGTACAAAATTAAACCAGAAGGCATAAGCGTAGGGCAAGAAAGGGTAAAAGAAATAAAAGATTATCCGCGTCCGACAAATTTGAAAACTTTAAGGGGATTTCTGGGGATATTAAATTACTACAAAAAATTTATACCGAGATTGTCAGAACTCGAGATTCCACTACTTGAACTTCTTCGCAAAAACGTCAAGTGGGAGTGGGATGAAAGAAGGGAAGAAGCTTTTCAAAAGGTAAAGATGAACTTTCACGACAATCTACTTCTTCACAGTCCGGATTTTTCGCTACCTTTCACGTTGAGGACCGATGCGTCAGACAACATAATAGCCGCGGAACTCACACAGGAAATAGGAGGAATTGAAACACCGGTATGTTTCATATCTAGAATCTTAAAGCCGTATGAAATCAGGTATTCAACGCCCGAAAAAGAAATGTTGGCGATCACCTACAGTGTGGCCAAACTATCGTTTTTCCTAACAGGAAACCATTTTACTATTGAAACAGACCACGCAGCTCTGTGCTTCTTAATGAAGAATAGATTCGCCAATAACCGAATTTACAGATGGTCTCTGCTCATACAGGAGTACTCGTTTACAATTAAACACAGACCGGGTAGATACAATGTCACTGCAGACGCCTTGACACGTAACCGACAAATCGACACAGTTGACAAGCGGAACACTTTCACAGTAGGATTAAACGCACTCTCACACAACAACACTTTGTACACATATCAACACGTAATAGACAGCCAAGCACAATTACACGAATTAAGGAACCACATATCGACATACCCACACAGTAGAGGTTACATCATAAGAAACAATTTCATTTTAAAAACAAGTGCAAACGAGGAAAAATATGTTTTAGACGAGAGTTTAGCTGCAGAGATTATAATAGATCTGCATGTTAAATTCGGACACATCGGAGTTCGGAAAACTTGGATGATTTTCAGGGAAACCTTTTTCTGTAAGAGGGATTTATCCTTGGCAAAGGAAATAATAATTAAATGCCACGAATGTTGCATGGCAAAAATAAAGAATCATGTCAATAAGAACATAGTTTATAGCATTACTACCAGTAAACCTTTAGAACTTGTAGCTATGGATTTTGTCAGTAACCTAATTCCTGATGAAAACGGTTATAAACACATTTTAATACTAGTAGACGTTTTTTCTAAATTTATTAAACTATACCCGACAAAAAGATGCAATACTACTACAGTACTACAAAAATTGAGTCACTATAGTAGAAACATAGGGAAACCATGTAAAATATTGGCAGATAATGCAACCTATTTTAATAATATAAGGTTGACAACATATCTTGAAAAAAAGGGGACAAAATTGGTATTTACAACGATTAGAAGACCAAATGCCAACCCAGCAGAACGCTATATCCAGGAACTTATTAGATTTTTACGTATAATTATCCAATACGATCATAGAGAATGGCCTTCTGCGGTAAACGATGTAGAAAATTATATGAATAATGTGCCAAGTACTGTAACACAAGTATCACCAATTGTAACCATGCTTGGGCAGTTACCAGTCAGGCCATGGACAAATAATGAAAATTTAAGCCTAGAAAATGTACACAAAAATGTCAAACAAAGATTAGATCGCACTGCGAGGCGATATGAAAAGCGGGAAAACAAAAAAATTAAGAAGAAAGTTTCATTCCAAGAAGGGGAGAAAGTAGTAATCAAAAGATTAAGGGTATCGGACTATAAAAACGATATTTGCGCTAAATTGCAGTACCCATACGAAGGACCGTACGTGGTACACAAAATATTGAATGAAAATACCTATGAATTAAAGAATATTTATGACAACTCGATAAGGGGAAGATTTCACGTCAGTCTGATGTATCCATATGAGCCAGGCTAGACAGAATGTTATAAAAATTTAATTTTAATTTGACTGTGTGCATGTCATGCCATATTGGTAACTAACAAAATTGTCACCAGTCAAAAATTATTATTAGTTAAAGGGGGAATGCCATGACATAGCCCACCGATCAATGGACAATGCTCGATTTTAGAAAAAACACAAAGTAAAATTTTAAATCAAAAATAAAACATTTTATAAAAATTTATCAACACTTTAAATCGCAAATGGTGTACACGTTAAGCGTGAGAGCCATGGCAGGGTGTATTGACTTTCCTCATGTTCAAACTACACAGAAGGAACAGTGAAATGATAGGCAAGGTTTGGTTTAGAAATGCTTTGCCATATTTTGTAATTAAACATGTACTTTGTAAAATATTGTATAAAAATTGTAACATACCTATAGAGAAAATCACTCTGTACAATCTAATTGTAAAATTAGTGCTTCGAAAACTCTCAACGGCAGGCAAAAGGACCACAGTGCGGGATTTGCTTGTTGGAGCAGTGTAGAACCTACCTAGGTACTTTCTGGCTACAAGGACAGCCTAAAAATAGACAAAATCATTACTATTAAAATTCCAAATAGACTAAACATGTGTTAAAAAGTGAGAAATTACTCATAATAAACTTATAAGTTCATAAGGAACAAAATCAAACAAACATTTTAAGCTCCTATGAATTTGGTCAAAACAAGGCTCGGACAGCCAACGGTAAATTCTAATCATGTCAAAAATTGTGTAAAATGTTAATCGTAATAGACTAAAAAGCATTAAAACATAAAGTTACATACCTTAGTTCACTTAACAGCGTGGTTATTTCCAACAAAAGACTTGAAAAGGGGGCCACAGCTGACTTTCAAACTTCTAGGTATGGGACGCTACCATATATTCTTGTCAAATTGGTATAAATTAAGATTTTTTCAGTGTAATTTCACTACTAGAAGTTAGATTATGTTACACAATGTTGTTTTAATGCAAATTGCTACATGCACTGTCCATAGTTAGGGCTGGACACTTCACAGTATAGGGTCTCCGAGACTCTAAAAAAACATTTGTTCATGTTAGATTAAATAAAATGTTGTTCTATGTTTATTATGTAAGAAAATATTCGTTATAGCTTTATGTTTGACCTGGAAGTGTTTTTAATAGCTGTAATTAGTTTTTAAGAGTGTTTTTGTGAAATTTCCAACTGATCAGGTAACCTCAAAATACATCATTCAAACTAGGCATGTTGCATACCAAAATGATCAGCTTAAAGCTAGGAATAAAGTACAGAAAGAAAAATAAGCATTGTATTAAAAATAAGCTCAAAATCATAAAATTTCCAAAAATAAACATCAAAAGTCAAAATCTAGTAATCCAGATTTTTTTTAAAATTGTCAAACCAGGCCAATTAGAAGCCATATTTTAGCATTCAGTCGTTAATTATCATTCAAAGGGAGAGGTTTAATCAGAATTTGCTGAAATTATAACCTAAGTTTTTGAAAAATATATTTTGTGACCTGTGATTGGTCAAATCAAGTTTTAACATTATAATTTTGAAAATTAGTCACGACTCAAAATAAATACATCTGATAAATTGGAAATAAAAAATTAAAATGCAAATAAAAATTTTGTAAACAACAAAAAAGGTATCGTCTTCGAAAATAAAATAAAAAGTGTTTGCTCCGAAAGGTAAGGGTAAAACACCTACCTGCGTCTAATTAAAGTGCCAAATAGTGCAACGCAATCAGTATCCTGGTTTTTCAAGAGGAATATTCAAGAATCCTGATTATATCAAAACAAAACATCACCATTGTAACGAGTCACTTTACCGACTTGAAGACAGCGTGTCAACAGAGAACTTCAGGCTGTTTCGACAGGACTTTTCGCTTGTGAAGAACGGTCGCGTGGTTGCAACCAACTTTCGTCGTAAATTGGGATTAGCACAAAGGTAAAAGCTTTTATCAAATTCTAAATAAAGAATACTAGACACAAAAGTGTCAATTTATTTATTTCTATTAAAAATTCGTCTTCGTTAAAATAAAATTTTCAATTTGAATATAAAATTTTCATAAAAGCAAAAACACTGATTATTATCAAATCAAAAATCTAAAGGCCGATTAGCATAAGTTATTTTAAGAGATACTGTTCACCATTTTGTAATTAAGAAATTCAATCCAGGTCAAAATTTAAAATTTTAAATAAAAGGTTTCTGTTCAAACATTTCTGACCAAACTTGTGTGTTATTTATTTGCTTCCTGATATTTAAAAAAAAAAATAAACTTGAACCGGCTTCTTCCCTGAGCGGAGTCAATCCTCCTGGTGTGGAAATCGTGCTCCGAATGCCTGTGTGGTGCATGTAGAGGTAAGAAAATAAATTTGACAGCCCTCGTGCTGCCTGGCGCCCCAAAACTACCTCGTATGTCTACAACATACACACACAGTACAGTGCAATATATATATATATATATATATATATATATATATATATATATATATATATATATATATATATATATATATATATATATATATATATATATATATATATATATATATATATATATATATATATATTACTAAACGTAATTTCTCTCTGAAGCAACCCTCTATACATCCTTATTTAAAAATAAGGAAATTGACCAGACTACAACAAATTGCAAGTCTGGTGCGTTAAGTGTAATAATCACATATTACTACGAAACGCTGTAATTCGATTTTAGCAAACACCGACCGAAAGACTTATTCCTAAATTAAAGGAACTCTCGTGTCAGCCACTGCACACCACTTGCAGACTGCAGTTTCGAGCTGTTGGCTCTCATCAGTGCAAGGTAGGCATGCAGTGACTGGCAACGAGATTTCGGGTGACATGGTACATGTTCACAATCTTAAGACTGCAACATGCTGTAACAGTTACATTTTGATTCCCCTGTATAATAAAAATTTACAACCCATATTATTCACATTTGGTGGAATAATATTCTTATATCCTCTTAGGTATGCAACCAGTAATACCTATATTAAGATTAAGTATTTTGTCTAAGAGTGTAGAGCTTCGATTTACTTATTATTGTTCTTAATATGAAAACTATTTCCCTAAATCATGTCAGGGGCTCAAAGAAATGTTGTAGGAATTTTCTTGCCAAATTTAATTTTCTTTTGGTACCTGAAAAGGAACAATTTGTAGGCTAAAATGTATTTTGTTATTAAGGTATTATTTACAGCTAAGGCAGACAATTTTATTATCACATACAGATAGTTACTATTATTTTATTATCTTTCTTTTAAATTCAAATTTCAAACATAGTGGATTCTCTTAGTAATTAATTTAAGTTGGCAAACAGAATTTTTTGCTGAAAAGTAAAAAGCTAACAAAAAAGGGCCTTTTTGTCCAAGAAAGAGCAGCCATGCTGGCAATTTAAAAATTGTGAAGAACATCTTCCTTAATTTTAACAATTTTTGGGAAAAACGCCTAATAACAAACTAAGGTATGTCTTATTTAATTTTCCCTATCAATTTTGATATAAATTTCATATAATTCGATACCTAAACGGAATTATATTTTTAGGCTCGTTCCGAGATACTTATTTCAAGAGGCTCGTACTTTTGTTTATTACCTCAATGAAACTTGTCGTAATCTCCTTGTTAAACATAGTACGCTGATCTGCGTAGAAACATATATATATTAGATTTTGTTTGTCTGTGGTAAATTAATTTTGGAACTGCTTTGGCTGGAGTCAAGAGAATATTAGAGAAATCACCTACATATTGTTTTGTTTCGGGGCACCCTGGAGATCATCAGCCTTACGCCTGTTAATCATGGTCTCATGGTAAAACCGAGAAGTAAGCAAGTACCGTAATTTTCTTGGATTGTCCTCAAGTATCACCAACGTATTGTAAGTAATTTTGGCATTTATTTTGTTGTCCACCAGAAGTTGCAGAGAACCAGCGTACAGCATATCTACAAGTAACGATAGTGCTACGTTATTACTATAAAAGCTCACGGTGTAGTAAAAAAGCAAGTTAACTAAGCAATTTATTATTCATATCTTGTTTACGAGAATAGTGGATTTGTTACCTTTCAATAATATTAATATTTAGTTTAGTCGATGGTAATTTTGTGTCTCGTCCTAATAGTATACCGCTGGATAATGATTGATTAAATCCATATGTGTTATAATAATTAGAAGTTTCATGTGAACTCGATAAACGGCCGTTCAACGAGTATTAATATACCACACCTTTTGACTTGTAGCTAAAATAGAATTTTCATCATGTCATATGTCTTTACACATCACATTATTATTAGACGTGTATAATTAAATACTTACTTTATACATTGTACATAATCGTTGCTGGTTTAGTGTGCTTAATTTATTTTGTAAAAAGCTTACACGAAATTCCAAAGCGTGCATTTTATATTTATATCAGCTGTATTTGAATATTTGAGGTTATATTAACTTGCGTCTTATATCACATTGGTTGTTTTCTGCTTCTGCTTACCCTTATGGACACTTGGCACACGGGGCAAGTGATAAGTAGGTCGTTTGACATAATACATAACTGCCATAAGGATTAGTGGCTGACAGTTGTTGATCTCTATTGTTTGTCAGTTTAATTTTAATGTTGTATTATATTTATTGTCCCAATTATTTATCCATTTCATACATATACACGAATTAGTTTTAAGCTTGTTTTATACATTCCTATATATACTTTGTCATATACTTACTCACTAAATTTTTTTAGTAAATTTTTCACTATTATCTTGAGGTTTAATTTAGTTTTGCCTATACACCTCTGTCAATTTTAACAATTGGCTGGCGCCCAGGGTAGTTTAACCGGTGCACCCCAAAATTCTAAAATTCAGAATAAGAAAACGAATTCACACCCGCTCTTCACTTTGGGCTTTCGGGCATACTTGGGGTGTTCTTAATTTTGCCATTAGGGACACGTCACAAGTATATTTGGCGCATCAACTAGGGGCCAGAGAATTTGTTGCACCCACTAAGGGGTAATATTTGTTTATTTCTGAATTGTTTTGCTTAAAACGGGGGCATTTGTAATCTGTAAAAAATAAGGTAAACTACTTTTAATATCATTTACTTTTAATATATAGGCAAAATAGATTAAATTTCTTAGAGCATTAATATTCGTGTATGTATGGTGGTGCTGTAGGTATTTCACAGTCAAGAATGTGACTTACAACCTTGGCGTAATTTTGCAAACATTTTTATACTAGATATATAGCGTATTGGTTTTTATTTATTACTACGATTATTACAAAAAAAATTCAACTGGTTGATGATAAATTCACTAAAGTCTAAGGAGTTTAGATTGATATAAAGTTTTGTATACAAAGTTTGTTATACAGGGTGGTAGAAAGTGACTGTTGACACAATTTTAAAATATTTTGATGTTCTTACTATTGTATACGAATATATGGTAAATTATATGTTACTGTTACGGTTCACTACGATCAAATAGGTATATAATTTTAGCAGTTTTAAACTGTACATTTTTTTAACGTCCTCGGTTAACGTAGTTCACTACTGGATCTGTCGTTATTGCGTGCGCTTTTGGGAAATCATTATAATAGATAACTTAATATTTTTTGTTTCTTGAAATTTATTACTTTGCATATCAAATATGGCTAATTATGAAATGGACCCGGTACATCTTAGAACAAATGAATTAAATTATGAGCTTAGGATTCGAAATGTGGCTACGGATAGGGTTGATATTACTTTAAAAAGAAAATATCTTCGTAGAGAATTAAGAAAAGACTTAGCTAGACCACAGGTTTTTCTATATAAAACACCAAACTTTGATTTTGATTTTGAGAAAAAGGAATTAGATGAAAGTATAGCTTCCATCTCAGATTTGGTCAACAATTTTGATGGGGTAAACGTAGAACTTGGTTTTCGAATACGTAGTAGGATCAACCATGTTTTAGGCAGAATTCGGAGAATACCAGAGGATCTCAATGATGATATTTCTAACTATCGAGGTGATAATATCGTTGTCGTTTCAGCCTTGGAAGAAGATATGTCAGAGGTTATCGAGATACATCAGAGAGGTGAAGAAGCAGGTCGTAGAAATGTGGTTCGTAGTACTGCTACTGCAGAAGGGTCGAAATCTGTTCCAGTTTATAAGTGGGCTGTTAAGTTTAGTGGTAGGTCAGATAAAGGATCTCTTCATTCATTTTTACAGCGTGTCGAGGAACTCAGGATAGCTAGACGGTGTACAAAGGAAGGACTTTTTGAGGCAGCTTCTGATCTTTTTGAGGATTATGCTTTGGAGTGGTACAGGGCTCAGCTTAGGCAAAGACGATTTGACTCTTGGGAATCACTTATTATAGCGCTTAAGACTGACTTTCTGTCCAGTGAATACGACGACGAGCTGTGGAAGCAGATAGAAAAGCGTACTCAACATGGGGATGAACCTGTTGTTATTTATATCTCTATCATGGAGAATCTTTTCGATTGTTTGTCTGAAAAACCTTCGGAAGAAAAGAAGTTACGAATAATAAAGTCTAGGGTTTTACCACTATATCAGTCCCATCTGGCATTGCAAAATATTACTAGCGTAAAGAGTTTGCTTCAAACTTGTAGATTACTAGAGGAATCTGAGCGAGTTAAAAATTCATTTCAGCCACCTCCCAAGAAAAATATATCTTTGTTAGAACCAAGTCTTGCATATGATCCTATTGTGGAACATAACACGGCTGAACTTTCACCTTGCCGACATGTTTGCTGTACGTCTGATAGACAAGAAGTGAGTACTAGTCGTGGTGGTGACGTCAAGCGCCATAATGGTAATACCTCTGCCAATAGTAGTGCTGACAATGTTTCTAATCGTCGCACTGGCAATGTAGTTAGTCGTAGATCTGTTAATCATTTCGATTCTCATGTTTCCGATCATCGTGTTGTAGGCAATACTCAGAGGAGATTGCATAATAATAATGTGAGACAGGTAGCAGAAATTTATTGTTTTAAGTGCAAGGCAGTGGGTCATTTACAGCGTGATTGTGGGAAAGTACAAGGTCCTACATGCTATGGATGTGGTCGGAAAAATGTAATTCGTCCAAATTGTCCGAATTGTTCAAAAAACGGACGAAAGGAAAGCGGCAGATAGACCGTTGTCTTTCCTTAGCCAGTATCTCACAAAAATCTAATTACAATAAAAAATATTTGTTAGATTGGAAAAAGTGGCTCGAGGTAGTTGCAGCTTTTTATAAGTCACGAACTAATTCTCCACCGAAAAAGTCTAGAGAAAGTAGCTCAGGTAATAATCTAGATGTATCTAATATTGTGTTTGTCGAAAGAGAAAATGATAATAGGCCGTATGTTGCGGTGCAGATTTTTGGCAGGTCGGTTATCGCTCTCTTAGACAGCGGTGCAAGTATTTCAGTAGTTGGAAAAAGTGGAGTCCACTTGTTGGAAATTTTTGGGTTAACAGTCCTGGAGTCCTCAGACTTAAATATTAACACTGCAGATGGATCGGCTCAACGGGTAAATGGTTATGTGAATCTTCCGGTTAAGCTTGGAGAAGTTGAAAAATTGGTCAAGGTTTTGGTAGTGCCATCTCTTTCTCATAGTCTTATCTTAGGTTCCGATTTTTGTCGACTTTTTGATATCACTATCGATTTTAAGACTAACTCATATTTTGTTGGAAAAAACTACTTAGACACATCTCAAAGTTTCACAGATTGTGAAAAGAATCTTTCTGTCATAAACAGAATTTGTTCAAGGTCAGAGTTGAATGTGGATGAGACTATTCAATTAGATTGTATGATTGAAACCTTTCGTACTCTTTCTGGTTCAAAATTAGGTCGAACAAATAAAATTATTCACAAAATAGATACGGGAGATGTTGAACCCATCAAACAACGGCATCACATTATGTCGCCTTATAAATTAGAAATACTAAACAAAGAATTAGATAAGATGCTAGAACTAGGTGTCGTCCGTCCTTCAAGTAGTCCTTGGGCTAGTCCCGTCCTGATTGTGGAAAAATCTAATGGTGAGCCACGTTTTTGTTTTGATGGTAGGAAGCTTAATTCGGTGACCAAGAAATGTGCATACCCTCTGCCAATTGTTGATCACATACTAAACAAACTGTCAGGAGCACAGTTTCTAAGTAGCATTGATTTGAAGTCCGCATTTTGGCAAATTCCACTGGATCCCGCGTCTTGCGAAAAGACCGCTTTTGTTGTGCCAGGACGTGGTCTGTTTGAGTTTTGTGTTATGCCTTTTGGGTTGTGTAATGCCGCTCAAACACAGCAAAAGTTGATGGATTGTATTCTGGGGCCGGATTTAGATCCATTCGTGTTCGTTTACCTTGATGACGTGATAGTGGCAACATCTTCATTTGATAAACATATCGATATATTGAATATAGTGTTTGAGAGACTTCGTGATGCGAACTTGACGATTAACATAGATAAATGTTCATTTTGTTTACCTAGTTTGAGATATTTAGGGTTCCTTGTCGATCGGGAAGGCTTGCGTACTGATCCAGAAAAGGTGAAAGCTATGTTAGAGTATCCAGTACCTAAAACCGCCACCGAGGTAAAAAGATTTATGGGGATGTGTAGTTGGTACAGACGCTTTGTTTAAAACTTTGCAACTATTTGTGCACCTATTAATAGTTTAATCAAAGGCCGTCGTAAGTCGCAGAAAATTGCATGGAATGAAGAAGCGGAGAATTCCTTTAGAGAACTTAAGCAGGCGCTAGTTTCAGCTCCAGTGTTGACATCACCAGATTTCTCGAAACCATTCTACGTGCAGTGTGACGCTTCAACGGTAGGAGTCGCGGGCGTACTCTTGCAGCGGATTGGAGGTAGAGAAGTCGTGATAGCATATACTTCAAAGACATTGACAGAAGCTGAAAGGAAATATACCGTTAGTGAGTTAGAACTATATGCCGTGTTAACTTCTGTAGAAAAATTCAGACCGTTCATTGACGGGGTACACTTTACTGTGATTACGGATCACTCCTCTTTACAGTGGTTGAATAATTTAAAAAATCCAACCGGAAGACTGGCAAGATGGGCCATGAGACTCAGCCAATATGACATGGAAATTATGCACCGCAAGGGTTCCTTGAATGTCGTAGCAGACGCTCTATCTCGAGCACCGCTTGAGTCTTGTTTATTGACTATTGATAAGGCAAATGCTCAGACAGATAAGTGGTATAAGGAGTTGATGCTGAAAGTTGTCAAATCTGCAGATCAATATCCTGATTTTAAAGTAGAGGATAATTTGTTATACAAACATCTTCCCTTTGACTTTGGTTTCCGGACTAATCTTTGTGATTGGAAACTAGTAGTTCCGAAAGGTGAAAGGTATAACGTTTATAAGGCATGTCATGAAGATCCTAAGAGCGCACATTTGGGTATTTATAAAACTGTTCATAGGATCAGACAGCTCTATTATTGGCCGCGTTTGTTGCAAGACGTAAGAAAGTACGTCAGATCATGTAAAACGTGTGCTGCGCAAAAGGTAAGCACTTCTACTAGACCCGGTTTCATGGGACATCCTAAGAAGGTGAGCTTTCCTTGGCAGTATGTTTCAGTAGATCTGCTTGGACCTTTGCCGCGATCTAAAAATGGTTTTTGTTATCTGTTGCTGGTATCAGATTACTTTACCAAGTATTGTTTGTTACATCCTTTGAGAGATGCAAAGACCTCTCATATAGTGAAATTTTTAGAGGAACAAGTCTTATTAGTATATGGAACTCCGCAAGTAATAGCATGTGACAATGGCACACAGTTCACTGCTAATAGTTTTCAGAAACTAGCAGATGAGTACGGTGTCAAAATATATTATAATGCAAATTTTCACCCACAAGTAAATGCCGTAGAAAGAGTCAACCGCGTCCTAGAAGCAGCAATACGTTCGTATATTGATGGCATTGATCACCGTACCTGGGATCGAGAAATTCACAAAATTGGTTTTGCTCTGAGAACAGCTGTTCACGAAGCAACGGGTCATACCCCGACATTTTTGAATTTCGGTCGATATGTACCTGCTAACGGTGAATATTATGGAAAGCTAGAGAACGTAGAAAATTTGGACATGAACAATATTAATAGAGAGGAGTATGGAAGAGAAATTGACAAGCTTCCCCAACTTTATGCTGATGTCCGTCGTCATTTGGCAGAAGCATATAGAAAAAATGCTCGTCACTACAATTTAAGGAAAAGACCTGCTGACGTATATCACGTTGGTGATAAAGTGTGGAAAAGGAATTTTGCCCTATCAAATCGTGCCGAGCACTTTGCTGCTAAATTAGCGCCTAAGTTTATCTTGTGCACTGTTGGTAAAGTTGTGTCAAAGCTTGTCTATGAACTAATTGGTCCTGATGGTAAAAACGTCGGGAAATTTCATGTAAAAGACCTTAAGCCTTACCAAGGCGCAGAACCGGATTTGACTTGAATGAATCTAAGTATGTTTGTGGCAGTGAATTGATGTTTGAAGAATGAATGATTAAATTTATTGTTGACGTAAATCCTACCCTATTTTGTCAAAACAAATAATTGCTAGCAATATTTTCAAAATCCGGATTATGACTCTAGGTTTAGAATGTAGATTAGATTATAGATTAAATTAGCATAGGATTATTTAACCTACAAAATATTACACACGTTCAAAAAAAAAATATATTATATATTTTTTTTTTGGTAAGAAGAGGGGGTGTGTAACAGTTACATTTTGATTCCCCTGTATAATAAAAGTTTACAACCCATATTATTCACATTTGGTGGAATAATATTCTTATATCCTCTTAGGTATGCAACCAGTAATACCTATATTAAGATTAAGTATTTTGTCTAAGAGTGTAGAGCTTCGATTTACTTATTATTGTTCTTAATATGAAAACTATTTCCCTAAATCATGTCAGGGGCTCAAAGAAAGGTTGTAGGAATTTTCCTGCCAAATTTAATTTTCTTTTGGTACCTGAAAAGGAACAATTTGTAGGCTAAAATGTATTTTGTTATTAAGGTATTATTTACAGCTAAGGCAGACAATTTTATTATCACATACAGATAGTTACTATTATTTTATTATCTTTCTTTTAAATTCAAATTTCAAACATAGTGGATTCTCTTAGTAATTAATTTAAGTTGGCAAACAGAATTTTTTGCTGAAAAGTAAAAAGCTAACAAAAAAGGGCCTTTTTGTCCAAGAAAGAGCAGCCATGCTGGCAATTTAAAAATTGTGAAGAACATCTTCCTTAATTTTAACAATTTTTGGGAAAAACGCCTAATAACAAACTAAGGTATGTCTTATTTAATTTTCCCTATCAATTTTGATATAAATTTCATATAATTCGATACCTAAACGGAATTATATTTTTAGGCTCGTTCCGAGATACCTATTTCAAGAGGCTCGTACTTTTGTTTATTACCTCAATGAAACTTGTCGTAATCTCCTTGTTAAACATAGTACGCTGATCTGCGTAGAAACATATATATATTAGATTTTGTTTGTCTGTGGTAAATTAATTTTGGAACTGCTTTGGCTGGAGTCAAGAGAATATTAGAGAAATCACCTACATATTGTTTTGTTTCGGGGCACCCTGGAGATCATCAGCCTTACGCCTGTTAATCATGGTCTCATGGTAAAACCGAGAAGTAAGCAAGTACCGTAATTTTCTTGGATTGTCCTCAAGTATCACCAACGTATTGTAAGTAATTTTGGCATTTATTTTGTTGTCCACCAGAAGTTGCAGAGAACCAGCGTACAGCATATCTACAAGTAACGATAGTGCTACGTTATTACTATAAAAGCTCACGGTGTAGTAAAAAAGCAAGTTAACTAAGCAATTTATTATTCATATCTTGTTTACGAGAATAGTGGATTTGTTACCTTTCAATAATATTAATATTTAGTTTAGTCGATGGTAATTTTGTGTCTCGTCCTAATAGTATACCGCTGGATAATGATTGATTAAATCCATATGTGTTATAATAATTAGAAGTTTCATGTGAACTCGATAAACGGCCGTTCAACGAGTATTAATATACCACACCTTTTGACTTGTAGCTAAAATAGAATTTTCATCATGTCATATGTCTTTACACATCACATTATTATTAGACGTGTATAATTAAATACTTACTTTATACATTGTACATAATCGTTGCTGGTTTAGTGTGCTTAATTTATTTTGTAAAAAGCTTACACGAAATTCCAAAGCGTGCATTTTATATTTATATCAGCTGTATTTGAATATTTGAGGTTATATTAACTTGCGTCTTATATCACATTGGTTGTTTTCTGCTTCTGCTTACCCTTATGGACACTTGGCACACGGGGCAAGTGATAAGTAGGTCGTTTGACATAATACATAACTGCCATAAGGATTAGTGGCTGACAGTTGTTGATCTCTATTGTTTGTCAGTTTAATTTTAATGTTGTATTATATTTATTGTCCCAATTATTTATCCATTTCATACATATACACGAATTAGTTTTAAGCTTGTTTTATACATTCCTATATATACTTTGTCATATACTTACTCACTAAATTTTTTTAGTAAATTTTTCACTATTATCTTGAGGTTTAATTTAGTTTTGCCTATACACCTCTGTCAATTTTAACAATTGGCTGGCGCCCAGGGTAGTTTAACCGGTGCACCCCAAAATTCTAAAATTCAGAATAAGAAAACGAATTCACACCCGCTCTTCACTTTGGGCTTTCGGGCATACTTGGGGTGTTCTTAATTTTGCCATTAGGGACACGTCACAATGCAAAATAAATCGAAGGCGCCATCTCGCGGTCGCTGTTCACTACAATCGAATTGGTTAGCCTGAGATGGGCAGCAAATGTTCAAAAATATGCTTCTAGAAGGCAGAGTATTTACTAAACGTAATTTCTCTCTGAACCAACCCTCTATACATCCTTATTTAAAAATAAGGAAATTGACCAGACTACAACAAATTGCAAGTCTGGTGCGTTAAGTGTAATAATCACATATTACTACGAAACGCTGTAATTCGATTTTAGCAAACACCGACCGAAAGACTTATTCCTAAATTAAAGGAACTCTCGTGTCAGCCACTGCACACCACTTGCAGACTGCAGTTTCGAGCTGTTGGCTCTCATCAGTGCAAGGTAGGCATGCAGTGACTGGCAACGAGATTTCGGGTGACATGGTACATGTTCACAATCTTAAGACTGCAACATGCAAAATAAATCGAAGGCGCCATCGCGCCTAGGGGTCCGCGGATCACCTGTTGGGAATCTCTGCTCTACATTATTGTAGATCGAGATTGCGTTAGATACAAATGACTGTACTTTCTGAGTTTAAATACAAATCTGCAACAGCTACTTTGCATCTTTTGCAAACGATATTGCGTAATCTTATCAAGACATGGAAACATAAACATAAACATAAACACACCACAGATAGTAGACAACCCCCAAATCCAAAGCCAAGGCTGTCCGGAAGGGGGTTACACATTCGGAAAAACGCAGACATACATCCACACCCCCCGATGTTGTCAATACCGGGGCTGGGGGTCGAACCCAGAGCACGGTAGCGAGTCGATCAGCGTATTCGCCACTCAATACGCCTTAACCGATTGAGCTACCGTGCCGAAAGTACACTATATTGCAATAATTTAAAATGGGTAGCACAAGATTTTCACACAATTTTTTTCTTACTTTAAAATTTAAAATACTCATATTAGAATATAACATTTTCAATGAGTAATAGGCTTTTTTTAATAAAACCGCCACGTGCTCCGTGAAACGCATCTTATAGTCAAAAATAAAACCTAAATTTTTTGCTTCATTTAGAATGGGCAAGTATTATCCATTGATAGCGATCTTTAGATTTGCCTTCGTGTATTCCCATGTATTATTAGAAGTAAATCACAGTATTGCAATTTTGGTGGCATTTAGTTTAATACTGTTTTGATTAGCATAATTATGAAGAGAGTCTAAGTCCAAATTAATTAAATCACGAATATTTATTGTGTTTTCTTTACCATAATTGATATGTTGGACAATACCGGCAGTATAGATTAAGAACAAAACGGGTCCTAAAACCGATCCTTGTGGCACACCTGATGTGATTGGGCAAATATTTGACAGCTAATAATAATAATGGAAAGATGTTGCCTTTTTAAAATTGTCTCCCAAGCAATTAAAATTTAAATATGTAAATGTCATTTGACGTTTTTTTAAATAATATACACATATATTAATTGATATAAACTCTACAGACATAAATTATTAGAGTATAAAAGGTTAAGTTGAGTAGCTATTAAGCTAGATTTCGCCTTAGTTTAGAAATATGTTGTAAATTTAATTATAAATAAAGCCATTTTATTATTATTACTATTATTATTAATTATATGTTTACTACAAAATGTAAATATATTAGAGTCATGTATTAAAAAGTACATTTATTATTTTTACAAAAAATTATTTATATTATGTTTAATAATTAAAATTAACAAAGCAATTTTTATCAATTTTTATAATTTAAAAATTATTAACAATCCAAATTAAAAGTAAATATATTTAGATTATCAAATAAATAAAAATGCGGTCATTTATACGCCGTACCAATACCGTTACAATAGAAGGCATAGAAATCAAGATCATACTTTTTTGTTTGTTTAATAATTCAAACGTGGTTGAGGAATGTAATTAATTATTAATTATTATACTTATTGTTTGTAGCATACATTGTTATTACAAAATTATATTAATTGTAATAAATAATAACAAATTTTTGACAATAATTAAAAAACATACAACGAAGAAGGGCATTTTTTCGGAATTTTCGATTTTCAGGCAATTTTTTCCATTGCACTATGTACATTTTTTCTGTTTATTGAAAGTAGAAGTAAAACAATAAAAATGAGCCTTATTCGAACTCTATCGGATAAGTACTTTTATGAGGAACCGCAGTTGAAAATTTCACCTTTTTTTTTTTTTTTTTAATTGAATTAAACAACAACCGTTAAATATTTTGCTCCAAAAATATTGCTTATGTGGGACACCAAAAAGTATACTTTCACCAAGTTTGAGCTAAATCGAATTGTTTTTGTGGAAGAAAAAAATAAAAAACCGAAAAAAGGGTTTTTTACGTGTATCCCGAAAAATTTTGGGGTTAGTATAAAAATGGTCTCCTCACAAGTTGTAGACCTCTTTATTACCTACAACTTTTATGATTAACTTTTTTCGATAGGATGCGTAGTTCAACCATAAATCGTAAAAAAACGTTTTTCGCCCCTAAAAACCCACCCCACTTCACCCCAGATAACCCAGGTGGTTCGGATTATTTTTCTTTCTTTAGTTGTGATACGTTCTAAATTATTCTGCTATCAGTTTACTGTAACAAATTATTTTGTTGTCCAACCCTTATCTAGGCTGGCCTAATTCTTCATTTTCTTTTTAAATTCACTTTTTCTACAACACTGCGTCATCCGTACTTTCAAATTTCATAGACTAAGAATTTTTATTGAAAAATTACCAAACATTTTGAACCTGTAAATTATTCGTGTATTGAGGATTGCCGGACTTGAAAGCATGGATGACAGTGGGTGATAGAAAAAGTGATTTTAAATAGAAAGTGAGGAGTTACTTTCTTTCGAAAAAAAAAAATTTGTTTCAAAGTTATAAATTGTTTGATATTATTTTTTGTAATTTTTCAGTAAAAATTAAAGGACAAGGGTAGATAAGGGCCTTTTTTCGCCCATCGGCCATGTTGTATGTCATTATATTTTCCGAGTAGTATATGTCTTGACGAGTAATAAAAAACTGTTCATTGGAATAGTAGATTATTCAGTGAGCGTATAATGATGGCTATTACTCGCGGGGGTGATGTTTGCGGCACGAGACGAAGGCGTGTCGTAAATCATCCGAGTGTGTAATAGCCATTATACGCGAACTGAATACTATAATTTATCCACGACTATCGCATATTTTAACTGTTTTAATCGTTTAAAACTGAAAAAAGAAAGTTCATTTACAGTAAAACGTTGACGAAATTGATTCGCCGTTTCCATATGAAAATTGCTAGTTCCTGATTGGTCAAAGGTGCGTTAGAATGAAAACAACTAGTTCCTGGTTGGTTAAATATGTGTTAGAATCAGATTATGTTCATTATACGTTTGGTTGGAATAATGACTATCATTATTTGACAATTGTTAAATGTAGTATGCAATGATTATGCGATGGTCCTGGATAAACATATTTTTATTCAGTACATACCACAATATGTGGTTTTGAGCGCTGACACGTTTAAATTCGCACGCAACGTCGACCCTACTACGACTCCCGCGGAAACGATTTTGTTTTTTATACATTGAAGCGCTCGATGTAACAATATAAATTAACCATTATTTAAAAGCTTAAATGCTCAACAATGAAATGAGGTATAGTTTATTTTGTTTCATCGAACGCATCTAACTGAAATATACATTAAAAATTCGGAAAAAGGTAAAAAATTACTAAAAAACTGCAAACATGCCCACTTTGAAATGATATTACTATGACCTACTGTTATTTTTCAAATGTAAAACATATAGAAACATAAAGATCATATGTTCAACTATAAATAAATAACGCTTAATGACTTTAAGGAGAACTTTTGTTTTTTATGAAATTGGTGGGTGAAAATTATATAGCTTATCTACCATTGTCCTTTGAAAGTACAGATGCCGCTGGGTTGTAGAAAAAGCGTATTTAAATAGAAAATGAAAAATGACTTTTTTTCGAAATACAGTTAAAAATTAATTAGTTAATATTTTAATAATATAATTTTAGGGGGCCGTAATTCGAAATTCTTAAATCAAAATATCTTTAAAATTTGGGTATATAAAGCATGCTGATCAATAATATTACATTAATTTTTCAATGAAAAACAACAGGTCCGCATTACACACACAGAGGCCGGCTTACCTGCAAGGAGGTGACGTCAAATTACTAGCCTCCACCTTGGGAACGTTTTTTAGCCCCGCTGCGTTAGGGCGATTTCTATTACGAATAACTGACAAAATTAAAAAAATCTGATTTTGATACTAGGGGCTCTAAACTATGGTTTTAATTAATATTAATGTAAATTATTTTTTGCCTATTCACAAAGTGATGTTATATCTCCTCACCAGCGTATGGTAGCATATTACAAATGGAGGATACCTTTAGAGGATACTATGGAAAGTATGAAGTTATATCCCACATCAACGAAGCTTGGCTTGAGTGTTTTTATAGAATAGGAACAAAATTAAGAAAGATTAGAAAGTAAATTGTCTTTCCAATCTTTGTAAGTTTTGCTTCTAACCTATAAAGTCACTTCTTAGGCCATGCTTTGCTGATGAGGAGCAATAGCTCCGAAACACGCGGGTGCTGCATTCTTGTATCATGTTGGGGTGTATGACAAGAGTTCCTATTTTCTTTTTTATTATTAATTATAGAAATATATGCAGATTCGGCAGATGTAGTTTTATATTTGTATCCTAAGATAAACTAGTTCAAGAAAGAAAGCAGGTAAATTTGGAAAAGAAAGACGGATATACTCTCACTGCAATTCACACACTTGGTGAGATCTTCGCATTGTGCTTATAGAACAACACCAATTGGTGGCGTTGGTTAGGTAGGTATCGATGCCGTACGCAGATACACGACAAGGTGATAAAAATAACATTTCAAGAAGTGTGAAGCGCGCTGGGAGAATATCCGTCTTTCTTGTTCTAATTTCTGTTTTCTCTCTTGCATTCGTCTATTTCAAGACATATAAAACTACATTAATCGAACCTGTATATAGTAAAATACTTTAAAAACGGACTTTCAACAAAGAAACAATAAAAAATTTAAAAACGTATCACAGCTTTTTCAGTCTTATGTGGTTAAGTATACAAGCGTATGAAGAGTTATTTCAAAATTGTGGCTTTCCATCGAAAAAGTTACGTCAAGGAAAAGTGAACTTTTATGATAGGCGTCACAATATTCTATTTTTAATCAAATGGGCCTGAAAATGCTGTGATAACTGAAAACATTTTGTATTTTTTAGTACATTTTTGAAAAAAAATTGTTTTTTATACATTTTTATTTTTTACACTTTGGTCTTAAATGTTTGATATATTACAGGATATCCATTCAAACTATGTATTTTTTAAAACCGTATTCACTGAAATATCAATTAGTACAGCACCTAGAGGTAAAAAATATGCAAAACTTCGGACTAATGTCATATTGAACGGATTGAACGGTAAATGCTTCACAGAAAAGTTTCTATATTGTGCAGGGGTTTGCTAATTTATAGGGGGTGGCACTAAAATATATATATATTTATTGGAGCTGAAAAAGAATCAAATTTTAAGAAGAAAAGGTTCTATGCAATTATTCACATAAATTGATAGTTTTTAAGTTATAACGACTTCAAAATTGCTATTTTAACACAACAAACAGGTATTTCCAAACGGCTTTCGTCAAGTATCTCGTAAAGTATTGCTTTATCGAAAAAATGTTACAAACCAGTTACAGAAAGTACAAACTGGGAATTAATTATATTTTTTGTTTGTTGATGTAGGATTAATAATTTCGGAGATATTTAAGTTTATATTTTGCATCCAGGTGTTCATAAGATAATTATTTAGAGTGAGAGTTACATATCTCAGAAACTGTGACACCTACGTCAAGAATGCAAATAGGAAGAATTTCAGGACATTTTAATGACGAGTAAGTACTAAATATTTTTTATATGCATTTCTCAACCTCGCTGTGAATTTTACACATTAACATTTTTTTCTTACATTCCCGTAAATTGTCCCTGTTCTGATGTTGCGGTTTATGCCAAAAGGCTAGGCTGTTTTTGATTGTGGACTAAAACATATACGCACACATACGAATTATTTCTTCTCTCTTGAAACAAAATAAATTAAATCAAACATATGAAAATGTAGAAAATTGAAAAGATATTTTGATGGTTTTTTTATTGTCGTAAGCTTCAAGTGGTTTTTTATTATCACAAGTTTTTAGAAGTACGCTTCATCCATTGACTGACTTTTAATGCTTTTATTTGAATATATAAGTTTTTTAACAATTATTAGTAACTTTACTAACCTCAATAAGACAAATGAGTTAACTGGTGTTCAGAGACGGATTTGGGTTTTGTGCCGCCCAAGGCATGGTTAAATTTTCCGCCCCTGAAGAGTCAATCGCAAATGTAAACAATAATCACATCAGGGCCAGCCTTTGAGGGGGGTCGGCGACCGTGCCCCGCACGAGGGCGCCGTACCCATCATCATATTGAAATCTAGAATTATTATCATGCAAAAAATAGTAAAAGATTCCCTACTGCACTGTATAAATCAAAAACTTACAAAATAGAGAATTGTATGATAACCATAGAACTACAAAATAAATTATACTCCGGTAATTATGCAGGATATGATGGTCAAATACGGAAATAAGGCTCACTATTAATTGGGTTAGAAATAATTTCCTCAGCGAAAGTAACACACGACTTCGAATTTTTATGAAACAAAGAAATACCTTGAAAATAATGTGCTTATTGCACAAAAATTGTTAAATCTCTAATTCTATCTGCTTGAACTTATTTAAGGGAGTTGGGGACTGTAATTTTTATTCTTCTAAATTTCTGATGATATTAACGTTGAGCAATTTTCGAATAATTTTCAAGGAAATAATATAATTTTGGCAAATTAGAAACAAATCTCAATTGTGAATAAAATAAGTGTTTCATTATAAAAGTAATTTAGGTAACTAATTTTACTTTAAGAGTCTGTAATTCTATATTTTTACAATTTCTAGACACCCGGTATATTTTAGTGTTGTCGTAGTTTTAGCCTTTTTCAGCTATAGTCTGAATTTTCTCCGATCAAAACTATATTTATAACTCTGGATTACAAATAAATGTACTTACAAACTGAGATGAGTATCGCTTACTTTAACTGATTTCAAAAAATCACAATCACAATTTTTTGGAGCAATTAAAGTGAAAAAAAAATCGTATGTCGTAAATTGTGTACTATGAATTTGCTTATTGCTTTTATCTCATGCTATTTAGTCGCAATTTTAAGCCGAATTGTTCAAAAGATTTATTGTTCGTAGAGAAATAAAAATTATTCCATCCTATGTGCCAACTTTTATTTGCTATGTGAGTAAATTGCCCTAATGTAATTAATCGACGTGACACGCTTTTAATTGGTGTTCGTTAGCTGCCAAGATATCTGTTATGTGTAGGTAATTTACGTTACTTTACTATTTTATACATTTAAAGTTTGTAGGTTTCCTCTAATTGAAGTTAATTCGCGTTATATAGTTAGATTACTGAGTTGCATTCTTGTAAATTTGAATAATTGTTTAATCACATTAAGTAATAATATCAATTACTAAGTTTTGCCTGCTGATGAAGTCGAATCTTGTTCTGTAAGTACATATAAACCTGGCTAATGGATAATGAAAAAAGTATATATAAATACGCGTATACAGTGAAGACTGAGATGGTCTAAATAGAGTCGATTCGAACAAACCGCACTATACCGCATGTCTCCTGCCTGACCAGCTCCGTCGATTTTAAATGTGGCGTGTCGCTCAGTACTGAACGGTACATACGAAGCAGTTTAATTGTTACTGCTGAGGTCGTACCGTAATGAAACTAGTGCAAGACACAATCGCCTTAATCATCTTTAGAACAGTGATTGTTTGACTAACAGCAGTTTAGTAGTTTTTGAGTCATTTGAAGAGAAATAGGGGAGATACGTCCCTCTGAGGATGTCTTCTTATTCGCAATGTCTTGACAAACGTTTTGTAACTCACACACTCCAGTCTGTAACAGTGTTTTCAATTAAAACGAATATGATACCACGCCGTGTTGGGGGTTGTATCACGATTGTGTATGTAAGTTTCTGACCTCTTTTTTCTCGGTGGAAACGCCACCATTTTAAAAGAATTGTTGAGTTTCGTGTTGTTTTAAATATCTCGCCTCCTACCAAAATTTTGAAAAAAATAAAAGCACAGTTTTTAACCCAGTCAACGAAGGGGTTGTAGACGGAAATGATTCGAATGGAATTCTTGACTTCAGAGCACTATTTGGAGTGGTAAGGAGGTAGTTAGGAAGACAAACCAAAAGTCGCAGGACTTACGAGGTGAATGGGATGCAGAGGGCACAAAGAAGGTCAACTTTTTTGGTTCTTCGCTCATATTTCGAAAACGGTGGGAAAAAAAGTAATTACATTTAAAATCAAAGCTGACAAAATTTCCTATAAGAAAGCTTTTATAAAGTTTTTTCATATTTCTAATAGTTTTCGAGATATCTATCAGTAAAAATTGCAAATTTTAAAAAAACGTTAATGTTGCGTCACGTTTTTTGATAAACTTTGCCTAAACTGCTTTGTATGCTTAATGTACAGATGTGCGTTATATTAATAAAATCATTCATCAACTCAATTTTAATGAACGAATTCATCATATTAATGTACTTTTTAATTATATTTATGGGCATTCTTGGTTCAGCGTAACGGGCCCCTATTTGTGAGCATCCAAGGCAAAAACTCTTGTTATACTACGGGCTAACAATTACCTATTACATATTTACACATACATAGATACACCAGACCAATATTTTCAATATACGTGTCTAAATACACCATTATAAAACAAGAAAGTGCAATACCCAGCTTGTTCCATATTTCTTCAAATTTGTAAGAAATTATCAAATTGCTATAAGTTTTAATCAGGTAAAAATAACAAAAATCAATATTATAGTAATTAAAAAAAAAATGATACTCTACAACTTCTTTTCTGAGCACTTCTCAAATCAAGAAACTTGTATACAAGCGCTCAATATTAGTGGAGAAATATTAAGCCAAAAATTTTTGAAAATGGATGTAGCTGAAAGAAGCAATTTATTTCTTTTAAGTTACTAATCAGGCCCCATCCAAATAGTAACGGTGCCTGTTTTTAAGTTCTTTTTTAAATCTCTCCGATTCTATTGGGCCTGTCAGAGTGGGTTTGAGTCAATTTCTCAAAATATTTGTTTTTGAAAGAGCAACAAAACTAGGGGAGTTAAAAGTTCAAAAGTGTAACATAACCTAAAATAACCAACAAGCATGCATTAACGAGTAGTTTCTCAATTCTCTTCCATTACTCGGGTTCTAGTTGACCGATTTTGATAAAATTTGGAGAGAAAAGGCACCTCTTATCAGTACTAAAGTGTACTTAGAATTTCAAAGCGGTATATGTCAAGGACCAGAAAGAGACCTCTACGAGCAACTTTGACAGATTGTCATTTTGGTTCTACACAAGATATCGATTTTTTTTTTATTAAAGTATCGATTTTTTATCTTCTTTCAATTGAGTGGAATGAAAACCCTCTGAAGCTAGTCATTACAAAATGGCGGCTATTTTTCTGGAAATGTACCTGTTTATGACATTTTTTTAATGCAGGATTGTGGAAATACCGCCGAGTTAAAATTAAAAAATTTTGAACTGCGCGCTTGATGTGCACCCATTTCTTAGATCAACTTTACGATAAATTCTTTAATTAATTTGATATTTATTGCAGAGAGAACTTAAAAACGATAAAATATAACAAGGCTACTATTTAATATTTCTTCTTTTTCTATGCTGCGAAAATCTCAAAGCCCACGAACAATTCCTATATATAATATATATGTTTACCATGGTTTATCCGAGATACGAAATACATTTTTTCGGAAAAAAGAAGATGTCAGTTCGCTCTTCTCCTTCTGGTGATATATCGATTATATCATTACAGAAGAACTGTGAAGAGGACAGTTGCGTACCTGCATCTTAATATATATTTTTTGAAAAGTCACTAGGCCTCTCAATATATCGACTTTGATTGGTCATAACTTTCGAACCGAGAATATCCGACCCTACTGATATACATCAACATCTATCGATTGTCGTCTCGAAAAATCCAGCAAATGCTTCATAAAAAGTTATGAATTTTTTAAAAGACGACGAGGCGCATTCTCCAAAAAAAAAACGGAATGCCAGTTTGCTTCCAAAGGACATGCCAAATATCATTATGAAAGAATTGTGAAACGGGCAATTCCGAACTAGCGTAATAATATCTGTTTTTGAAAAAAATGAATATAAGCATGAAAGAATTCGTTTAATGTAATTTTATTAAAACAAGGTAAAATTTTGAAATAAAAAAATTAAAATGAACGATTAGCACCTTTAATTAATACCTCATTAGTTTATGCATGATTCCTTGTATTTATGTAATTTTTTTGCGACAGAAACTTAAAGCATGTACGGATTAAAAATATTAGATTTAGGTTATGGATGAATATGTATGCCTCGTTAAGTCATACGCTTCGCTTGCAAATCATATTAAATATTCAATAATATATTTTTTAAATTAAAATGAAAGCTGTTTAAAAAAATAAGAAAAACAGGTACTTTTCCAGAAAAATTGACGCCATTTTGTAGTGACTATCTTTAGAGGGTTTTCATTCATCACATTTGAAAGAAAATTAAAGAAGATAAATTAAATTTAAAAAAAAATTGTCCATGTCTCATCTAGAACCAAAATGAGAATCTGCCAAAGTTACATGCTCTTAGAACCTTTAAGGTTACGTATTTTCTGTTCATTGGTGGAATGGCTTTGGAATTCTAGGTACACTTTAGAACTAATATGATTTGCCTTTTCTCCAGATTTCATCAAAATCGGTCTACTAAAACCCGAGTAATAGAAGAAAGTTGAAAAATGACTCGTTAACCTGGTTGTTGGTTTTATAACTTTTGTTGCCCTTCCAAAAACAAAGATTTTGATACCTTGCCCACTCTGATAGGACCAATAGAATCGGAGATATTTAAAAAAGAAATTTAAAAAAACTGGCACGGCGGCCATTTTGTATAAAAGTGGCCCTATACAGAGGAGCGGCGACTTTCAACCACAATGAATAGCATTTTCGTAATCCTCATGGTTCGACTAATGACTTAAAACAAAAATCGCTTCTTTCAGCTACATCCACTTTAAAAAAAATTTGGCTCAATATTACTCTACTTATGGCATGATTTCAAATTCATCTTCATTACAACTAATTATTTCAGCACATGCAGACTGGACTAACATAGTATTCTAATCGGTCTCCCTTCTCTGTATGGCGCGGTACGTCTAACAATATCTCGCCATCTGTCGCAATGTCTATTAGACACACGGTCCTCCCATTTTGGAAGCTGGCTTATTATCCATCAAAAATATGGTACGGTACTCATCGCAGGAGGAGCTCGACATGATTATTTGCTATGGTATTTTTGAAATAATAAATAAAAATCCACTATTCAGGCCCCATCTTCAGAGAGTTATAGATTAATTTTTTGTACTATTTTTGTGCGTAAAATCAAATTCTAACACCCTGTATGTACAGGGCAATTCAATTGTTACGTGTTCAAATGAAATTAAGCCTTCAAAAAAACTAAAAGTACTAAAATGCTCATTTAACTTCAGCTTGGCTAGCTCCAGCAAGAGACTTCAGTGGTGAGATTCGTTTATTTTTAACGATTTTATATTTTGCCAAAAAAAAAAGGATTGAGCGCCAGGTAATTTCCAATAAAATTTCACCAACCTTAAGCACCCGTTCGACACACCGATTTAAAATGACCAAACTCCGTGTTTATTCTAATACTTGACGTCTCCTTTGACAACATAATCAATAAACAGTAGAGTCAATTTTAAGATAAAATTTTATTACATAAAATAGGACAAGTATATTCAAATAGGAAAAAAAAAATTATAACAAAATGGTTAAAGGTTCAGTCATAAGGTGATTCTCTCTGATTTACTCTAAAAAATTCGTACAAAAAATTCTTACTCGATATTAAATAACTTCTAATTTAAATTAATTCAGTATACTGTACGGACGTTACTATCATCCAACATCTTTCTAGTATACTAAGATATGTGCATGTATAAGACAATTAGAGATACGTATATAACTGCGCAGTTACTCACATTAATTGTTAAAAATATAAGTATACTACATGAGTAACATATCAAATGTTTAGACACTCAAAATGGCCATCGTTATAAAAAATTACAGGAACAAAAAAATTGAAACGCAACAAGAGGGTCCTTTATTCTGGACATCACTGTAATGCGAATTAAAAATAAGCCACCGACCTCAAAAGTCCTTAAAGGTGATGAATGATACCAGAAACTCCAGGCTGTCCAGGTGAATTCTCGTCATATAACGTGATGCGTGACTGCAGCTACGTAATTAAAGTCTGTCCTAGTAGCGTCCTCACAACCACAAACTCGTAACCATAACAGCAAATTCCAATCCAAAATTCGGCACGTGGGCCTCCAACAAAACTTCCATAATAAGAAAAATCTATCTCCCAAACTTGAAAGTAAAGACTTAACTCTCCAATAGATTAAATAACCATATACAATGTCTTGCCTATATAAAAGGATAAAACGTTTAGAATTTGGTATTCTGAGAAAATCGCAAAAGTACTCTTACCCAACAAAACTGGAATGGGCTCACACGAAAAACAAGGATCCGATAGCTTCGTTTCCTACCTATTTAGAAGTTCCACAATAAACATAATCGCCTTCAATCAGCTTAACAAACAATCAGGCACTTCTAAACTTTAAGACTTTCCAGTATAATCCCCAAAAGTGAATATCGGGATGTTTTTTTTTTGAAAAAAAAAACAGTCAGAAAAATCTCGTCTGAATGGCGGAACGACGGCTACCCAAATGAACAAAAAAACGGCGTTTTCTTTTCCGGTCAACCACATGTTCTCGAGCACCAATCACAGCTTGCCATTTCATTAGGATACTACCCATAATTCCCCTTCGCGTACTAATTTATAAATACACAGAAAATAGTCCTAACCATAGAATGATTAAAGCAATTCTTAAAATAGAGACTAATAAGCATAAAACCCATGATCGAACCATATTTACAATAAAAATAAATAAAACTAGGATTAATTTAAATGCCATAAATTTTCCTCCATAACCAATGTTGGTAACACTTTTCCTCAAACTGAAATATGACAGCTGACAAAAAGGAATAATAAAAAGGTCTACCAGGCTTATTTATTTAAATAAATAAATAAGAACTTGTTAACTACAGGTAAGAGAGTGTGGTTTTGTTGTAACTAATAGAAGTGTAACTAAATCCTTTTTTCCAGCCTATACGCCCTGAAACGTGTATATTTGCCTACACTTACAGACGTTCCCAAAGATGTTTACACACTTTGTTTGAACCGAATTCCAGAGAAAATAGCAAGGAAAAATAATAGGATTAGCTCAATCCAACAGTAAGCCATACAATATAAACTCTCCCTGGTAGCTATTACTAACTTGTGTTTTGTTTATCGTTTTAGGTTAGGCAGCCAAAATACCTCCTGCCAGCAACCAAAGGAAAAATACATAAAATAAAAACTATTATAACCCTCCAGGCATGACAAATCCATGAATCTAAATTATAATGATTCTATGAAATAAAACCCATAGGTAACAAGAAGGTTTCCAGAGTATTTTTATTTAACCAACGATACACAAACAAGTTACCTTCTCTATCCACTTTGCTATCAATAAAAGTAAAGAAGCAAATATAAATACTCTTTTCCTCAGGTATCAACTAAAACATTTAAAAAACAAACGTAGCCTCACTCATTTTTAAATTTACATCCGCACATACAACTATAAGATCGGAACCTAATTTAACGTTACACAATAGCCAATACGATGGCGCTAGAAAATAGTAAGAAAAAATCTTCAAAACAATGTAAGAAAATATTTACTTGGACGCCCTTAGTATCTGGTCGACTGTATTGAAGTAAAACCGCATAGAACAACAATAAATAATAAAGAGTAAACAAAATCGGTAGCGGTAAAGTTACCGACGTGATCTAACGGCAGTCATATAACAAGGTAGTGTTTAAACCACAGCTTAATGTTTCTTTAGCCACGTTCTGTTAGAATTTTTACTGGAATTTTCTTTTTATTTAATAATAAAATTAAATTGAGAATTTTGAAATATGACCATTTCTCACGTTGTTTTAAGTAACTATAATTCAGTAATATTACGGTTCAAATTGCGATATATCCGACAAAATTCATAAAGTTTTGAAAATTGGTGGAAATAATCAGGACAGCATATGTAATAATAAACCGAAAAGTTCCCACCTCTAAATTGTGTGCTTCATCCCCTACGACATAGTATTCACCCCAATTTTCGCTTTTTTAAAATTATCCATGAAATGGTGCATTTTACGACAAAAATACCTATGTACAAAAGTGTTCTACAGGAAATTCTCTACAAAAAAGGTTTTTAGACCATTTCTGCTCAAACGAATAGTACGTTGGTAAATCAGGGCCGTAATTAGCGCAAGTCATATAATTCGTTATCTATTTACCATCACCGAAATGTTCGGTGTTACTATGCAGCACATCATTCCGCACTTCCATAGGTCATTGCCCTTTACGGGTTGGTACTTCATCGCAGATGAAGACAAA
Source organism: Rutpela maculata (assembly GCA_936432065.2). Lineage (NCBI taxonomy): Eukaryota > Metazoa > Arthropoda > Insecta > Coleoptera > Cerambycidae > Rutpela > Rutpela maculata. Next base: position 227,004,202 of record OW386285.2, read on the forward strand.
GACATTAAATTTTTAAAAGAAAAACAGGGTAATACCTGTAAAAGGATTTACAGTTCTCAAGATTTACAATCTGCAACTTTCTTAAAAAATTGCAAATCCGCCATTTTATTTGTACATGCCATCAGCGGTTGTGACACAACCTCGGCGTTTTTTTCCAAAGGGAAAGTGAATGCAATCAATGTATTTAATAAAAGAAGTGATTTACAATATATGAGGAAGCTACTCATGAAGAAGATTTTAGCTTTATACAACTGTACCTCGGCAGAAAAAAGTCTAGATGAATACACATTTATGTCTTTTAACAGACTAGTTGGTAAAGCCAGCAACACTGTTATGTTGTCAAAACTTCCACCAACTTCTGCTGCCGCTCGGCAACACTGTTATCGAGTTTTTCACCAAATTCAAACATGGAAAAACGTGACGCTCAAAGCTACCGATTGGGGGTGGAAAAAAGTTGGCGGTATATTAATCCCAATAATGACTATAAAAGAACCAGCTCCCGAATCTGTTTTAACGCTTATTTCATGTTCATGTAAATTAGGGTGCGAATACAGGTGTAGTTGCAGAAGAGCAGGCTTGCGTTGCTGTACAATGTGTTATCATTGCCATGGACAATCATGCTTGAAAGTTGAATCTGTGGAAGACGACCAAGATTTATAATTAACATTTGATAATTAGTGGATTAGGCCTACAGGGGATACCACTTAAAAAAAACGCGCCAAGTACTTTACCTCTAGGGTGGTGTGGAAATAAGTACAACACGGTCTTTTTATAGAGGTGAGGGGGTGGAAGTTGTATATTTATTAAAATTGTAAATAAATTTTAGTGCCTACTGCTATTTTAAGCGTTAAACGTTAAACTTTAAGGTAGATCGTACTGTAGAGAGTGCTAGTCGGAACCAACCCTTATGTTTGCGCCATATTTCCCACGTTATTATTAATTTTAGGAAAAAAGTGGTAAAAACCTTTTTGATAGAGAATTTCCAAGGAACAATTTTGTATATAGGTATTTTTGTCGAAAATTACACCGTTGCCGAGATAATCTAGAAAAACTCAAAATGGGAGTAGAAAGGACGTCCTGGGGGATGAAGCACACTATTTAGGGATGGGAACTTTTTGGTTTAGTAATCCTTATGCTATTCCCAACATACCCACCAATTTTCAAATCTTTATGAATTTTGTCGGAATAAAAACGTAATATTCCTGAACTACTAGCTAGTAGCTTAAATTTGCCCTCTCCACATTTTAAAAGTCCTCTGAAAATTAATTCCTTAACGAATTTTCAATTATAATTTTTAGAATAAATAAGAAACATTTAAATTTATCTAGCTTACTTAATGTTGTCAAATATGTAGCAAATAACAGGAAAAGTAAAATAAACATTATTTTTGTTACCAAACTTCCATTTAAAAAAGCCTGTCTGTTTTACCTCACTACTCCAGATGGTACCAACGTAAGAAATTATAGTTGGTATGAAGTTTACGAATTTATCAACCGTATGGCGACCCTATGATTTTCTTATGAATAAGACTTGGTCGCAAAAAGTGAATTTACAGAACTTGCGTAAAATTACTATTCCAAATTGTGAAGTGCTCGTATATATTACATCCTCATATTCAAGTACACTTGCATAAGTGCACATTACACAAATCTATAAATAATTTGCAACTTTGCGTTTATAAGAAAACAATGTTACTTATTTACTTTAAATATTCATGTAAATCTAACATTTTTTTTTTTTAAGTTAACCGTTATCATAAATTATGGAATAAATTATCACCCAGATACCCAGTAATTGAACTTAATTATCTAATAATAATATTGAAATCGGTTAAAAATACATTTTGTTACGTTATTTGTTAATTCTTATATTTATACCGACTACATTATCAGCATTAGGTAATTATTTCAAATTGACGTGGTGTCTGTGAAATTTTACTTATTACCATAGGCACACAAAATACATGGTAAATTCATGTTTCCTTGATAACGGGCCTGTCAAAGGACAATGTTAAAAATAGCTGATTTTGGCCCCCATCGCGGAACGCATGAGACCCAGAGAAAATGGCAAAGGCTCAAAATACGTCTTCATAGTATCAAAAGACTGGGAAAAGTTCTATTTCACCAATAAAACATTGCTTTGAAAAACAGCTTATACTGAATGTGAAAATTATATTTATTTTATGATAACTATTAGGAACCGACTCAATAGAGATAGCAAAAGTGTAAAAACTACCGCTATTACTGGAGCGGATCTGGCGAGAAAAAGAGGAGTTTTGAAACAAACTTTTTAAAAAAAAAATTTTTTGACAATTCGGTTGCACGCGTTCTCTTTTATCAACTTAGTTCAGCTTAATCACACGGGGTGGCGGAGGAATTCGCATTTAAAATTCGCAAAAACACGTTTTTCCACGATAACTGTCCCAGCAAACATTTTTGTTAAAATTAGCTCCAATTCGACTTCGTAAAAGAGGAATTTACTTGTTAAGGTAATTATGACGCAATATTGACTAGAAAAATACACTTCCGATAAAAATTTACCAATTGGTCTTACTTTAGATTTCAGTTTACGTAAATAATACCTCTTACACAATTTTCCTTGAAAGTACTTAATGAAAACTGCGAGTGAAAAACTACTAAAAAAATCTACCAAAAATGATCTGAAGGATAAATTTACAATAAGGTAGAAATAGGTAATATAATTTGGTAGTATTTACCTTTTTTAGCGACTAAAAATATTCCTAATAGTCGAATATCTTACTAGGTAGATTTTGTTGTAAATCCTACGTAATTTATACCTAAATAGCAACCTATTTGGTCACTATTATTATGCACCTTTGAAGTAATATTAGGTCGACAAAATAGATAAATACTACCTGGCTTATCTACCTGATCTACCTGATTTCAATCATTAAGTCAATTATCTTTTGTAGTTGCATTTACAAAGGCAGTTAACTTTAAGGTTTTAAATTAGCTCAAGATGCCATATTTTCTTAGCAGAGTTGAAATATGATTCCAAATTAGAATTTCAAAAATGAGTGTGTATGGAAACAAACTGACGAAAAGCTAAAAAAAATACATAATTATACCTGTAAACTCATATTTAACAAGTATAGCATACTTTTCGGCTCAAATTATTACTATAATTTTTTTACTTGGCAATAAGAATTTCCTTATAGATGAATATTTTGGAGGCGTATTGTTATTTTACGAAGTACAGCTGCTATTATACACAAAAAAATTTTCGTCGCATTGATTTCATCAAATGAGTACTGCAAATACTTCACTTATAAATTGAATTTATTTTAGTTACCGACATTCATCTTGTATCGTCATTGTGAGTTAGGTATCTCTTCAAATTTGTAGGTGACTGACAACAATATTATAGAGAAAATTACCAAATAGGTATAAAAACCTTATTTTTTCCTCTTGCTGTCATTTTTCAATTTCACATACTTAAATACGTAAGTTCTACCTAAAGCTAGTCAACTCGATGTCGAATTGACATCGAATTTAAGTAAAATTTACCTAAACAGGTATTACTAACCAAATATATTGTGCGACTACAAGCACGATTTATGTGTAATTTTACCTGTCTTAGTCGATATAACCTAATTTCGACGTCGTCTTATTCTCCATTTATGTAGATTCCACGTAGCGTCAACGTAAATTTTACCAAAACATAGTTAATTCTAATTTTGCGGCTAAATTTATTATACATAATTTAGGTAGTTTTGACGTCAAATAATACCTAAATGTTTGCTGGGGTTATTATTGACTTGACGAAAAAAAAAGTGAAACTAAAAATTGAAGATCTCGCAGAAGCGCATAATCTAGTAACGTTTTTCAAATCGGACGGAAACTTTCCTTGAAAATTTTTTTTGAAAATACTCGTTTTCTTGCCCTAACACTAACACACAAAAAAGTAATTCCTTAATTTTTTTACGAAAAAAGGAAGTTAGGGGGATGAGATTTTTTTCATGTAGGTGAAATAGACAAAAATTGATGGAGTCGGAGGATTGAGGTGGTGGGCCAATTAGGGGAGGGGAGGGGGGTAGGGAAAAGAAAATTATTCAACCCCCTAGTACTTTTTTCCCTGTCGTGCGATTTTCAAAAACCAAAATGGAATTTGTTCGTTATTCCGTCTAATATTTGACTGAATAGTTTTTTGATTTTTTTCAAATAAACAAATTTGTGGGAGGGGAAAAACATTTTGCATTTTTTTTTAAATGCGTTTTTGAGTACAGGTAAGTGAGATTTTTTATCTTTAATTTAAAAAAAAAATTATCGCTTTCCAGGCAATAGGAAGGGAGGGAGGGGCATAATGCGTTTGCGGGAATAAAGGGTTAAGGAAAAGGGATAGGGACTTCGGAGCTTAATATTCGGATATATAAATCTTTTTTCCATCTCAATATTTTATCAGTCTACCCTCCATATATATTAAACTTATTATAAATAATTATATAAAGATATTAAACTTATTATAAATAATTATTTAACACCGTCACGAATTTTCGCGGCGCATTTATCTAGTTTTAGGTGTGTATTGCACATACAAAACAATTATTTTCCCGCTAACTCGCTCTAACTCAAAAACGGCACAATAGATTACTCTCAAATTTTTACCGTGTTATCACCATATATTTGTTAACATAATGTGTCAATATGTAGGTCAAATTTTAATAAGTGTAGAAAGCATTATTTTTTTCCTAGGGCTATGTCGAAAATTTGCATTCTCAAATGTAACATGCGGGAAACTTTTTATGCGTTCTGAGATGGGAGCCAAAAAATCAGGTATTTTTAACATAGTCCTTTCATTTAAACTGCAAAAATATTGCAATTATCGCAGCCATTTGAATTCGCCATTTTGACTTCTTAAGTTTTGATATTAGATTTCTACCCCTAAAATACCTAACAACCAATTTTAATGCAATTTCAATTACGACGGAATTTGAATTTTTTGTAACAAAATTAAATTTGATGAAATTAAATTATCACTAGGGACTCATAAAATCTTGTTTACAATTTCTGCTTACGTATAAGTAGTTTGATGAAATTGATATGGGATCACCGCCGAGCCATATGATGTCGGTTAAAAAGAAGTACTCATTAAGTTTGTTGAGACGCTTAAAACGACATTTATTATTTCGGATTAATTGCAAGAAAAGTGCCTAAATATGGTGTTTTTCACTATTTAAAAAAAATATCCGAAATTTCACAATTTCTACCTCAAATTCGTGTTCAGCGTTTCAAAATACATGGAAATATGGTGTTCTGATTTCTGGAAAACCATTTTGATATATTTTGTGTGCCTGTGTAATTTTTAATGACCTATTTTTGAAGGCGGTCGATTTAAAAAAGGCAAATTAAAAACGTCAACCTCTTTTTAATGGCAAAACTTTGAAAACTCCTGGGTGCTCCTAAAACATTCCTCTGTACCTTCAGACGCGTTTAGTAAAAGCACCTTTAGATCGGGTCATATAAAATAGTAAAATGTATTTTATCAGATCATTTTTAACAATTTTGTGTTCCTGTGTAATTTTTAGTGACCTATTTTTGATGACTGTTCATTTAAAAAAAATTGAAAACGTCAACCTTCTTAATGATAAAACTTTGAAAACTCCTGGGTACTCCTGAAACATTCCTCTGTAGCTCCAAATTCGTTTAGTAAAATCCCCTGAGTCATAATTGGTTTTTTGATGTCGGCTCATATAAAATAGCAAAATGCATTTTATCACGTTGACGTTTAAAAAAATGGCGGAGGATCCGGGGTTTCTAAAACTATTAAAATGTTTATTCGTTTTTGCTGTACTAGGTCAGTCAACATATTATTATAGACTAAATGGAGGGCGGCAGGATCTTTGACTTCAGGGAAGGGTTTGGAGTAGTTAGAAGGTAAACATACTAAAAGTCCCCGACCCTAGGAGGTGAGCCTCGCGGGGGGGGCTTTCGGAGGGCCCTAAATTTCGACTTTTTTTGTTTTTTCGCTTATAACTCGATAACTATTGATCCTTGAGAAAAAAATATTCTTACTTTTTTGAAAGCTGACAAAATTTCCTATATTTTTTACTTCAACAAAATGTTTCTATCTTCAGCCGTTCTAGAGTTATCCGCTTCTGAAAATCGCCGATTTGCAGAAAACGCTGTTTCGGTTCACATTTTTCGTCATACTCTGCTCTTAACTCCTCAAATCTTCTTTGTAAAATAAAATACAACCAAATCAAGTGAAGAGGATTAAATTGGCTCAAAAATTATATATTCTACATACAATTAATGGCTGAAATGATGTATTTCAAGATTTTTTGCTGTAATGTGATAGGGTTATTGCTTGAAATCATTACCTATATTTTGCATTTTTTTAAAATTTATTTATTGTTGTAAGTTGTTGAATTTGGTGTAGTAATGAGTAGCTACACTTAACAGTGGGAACAATGAAAAAAAGCAGGTGGGTACCTCTATAAAGAAAATACCGCAGTATTATGGTTTGAACTACTTTTATTTACATATAACAGCTACTTTTATTTACATATAATTGGTTAATAGCTAATTACCTAATGCTTTTTTTAAAGAAAAAAAAACGGATCAATTTTCGGGAACAGTTTAAGGGTGCAAGTGTGATACATCGTTAAAATCTGAATTTTTAATGCTTTTCAATGGTTCGATTATAAATTGTAAGTAATCATAGAATAAACAACTTGATGTGCCAAAACGGCACTAAACGCAATCCGATATCAACCAAAACATTTTCAGATCTTTTGGAGCACCAAAGAAACCCTCATGCAAAGTTTCATTCAAAAAAGTTTAGTAGTTTCGCCGCTATCGTGCTAAGACACATGCACACACACACACACACACACACACACACACACACACACACACACACACACACACACACACACACACACACACACACACACACACACACACACACACACACACACACACACACACACACACACACACACACACACACACACACACACACACATTTTTCAAAAGCCACTTTTTTGGATTATTGGGACCTCAAAACGTAAAGATTTGATGTTATCACAATTTTCGATTTTGGACCAATTTCGGTAACCTCCCAATAATTTTATTATGGGAGGTTAATACCAAAATAATTAAAATCCGTTTTTACTTAACTGTAAAACGTTAGTTGTTATGTACTTTGTATGTGCCTAACAAGAATATAGTGTGCAAAATTAAAATTTATTTTACAAAGAAGATTTGAGGAGTTAAGAGCAGAGTATGACGAAAAATGTGATCCGAAACAGCGTTTTCCGGAAATCGGCGATTTTCAGAAGCGGATAACTCGAGAACGGCTGAAGATAGAAGCTTTTTGCTGAAGTAAAAAATATTTTTCTCAGCTTTCAAAAAAGGTAAGAATAATTTTTTTTTCAAGGACCAATAGTTATCGAGTTATAAGCGAAAAGCAAGAAAAAGTCAAAATTTAGGGGCTTCCGGAAGCCCCCCCCCCTGGGGAGGCTCACCTCCTAGGGTCGAGGACTTTCAGTATGTTTACCTCCTAACTACCCCACACCCATTGCTGAAGTCAAAAATTCTGCCGCCCTCCATGTATATTGATAAATTCGTTGACTGGACTATATACTCGTCTACTTTTTGATTAAACGATCTCACTATCTGCACTGCGAGTGCAACAACTTCCCTCACCTTTCGAATAATATTTTATATTAAAACACAAAAGTGGAATTTTCTTTGCATTTTACCTCGAATTTTACACTTTGCACAAAAGTTTCGATGCGAAGTCATGGAGCTATCTGAATATTGCGTTGCTTTCCAATAAAGTAGAGGAGTTTTTAAGATGGGTACGAATTTCTTTTCTGCCTTTTCGTTCTTCACTAAAGTTTTGAAAAGTGAAGGAATAATTTTTGTTTTAATACAATTTTAAAAAGAATATTTTTTTGCCTAAAGAGTTTCGGTTCCAATAAAAAAATATTCTCCAGAATGAAGGATCTACTCGTAGGATACGTTAATAAAAAAAATATGAAAGGTAGCACTAATAGTTAAGAGGGAATGTAATAAATATCGCATAACATATATAGGGGTCAGATCGATGCATATTGAGGTCCTCTACCACCCTGTGCCGGAAAAAAAAAGGAAACACCCTGTATACAAAAATTTTTTGTTTTAAAATTGAGACAATCTAAGTACCCCTTCCGATTGACCTGTTTCCATTTCAAGGAAATGTAGAAAAAAACTGAAAGGTAGGTAGTTAGAATATATCTCCATTAATGTATGTTGCATATTATCGTTTTCACTTGTCTCTGATGCAAGAGTAAACGCAACTTCTGCAACAATCATATGCATTAATTTTACGGCCAACTGTATTTGGGAAAATGTAACTCCCTATATTAATTATTGTCAGCTGTCTTAAGTTTTGCATTCTGACCAGGTAAAGTTTTATTATTTCTAGTGGGTAGTGTTTACTTTGGACTATTAAAAAAGTTACAAATATTTCTCAAGTTTACCCACATATCCGATTGGATTATTTAGAGAACCTGTAACAGCTGCAAGTCCAATTTGTCGCCAAGGATATATTTTTTGTATAAAATCGCTTCGTTCTAATACTTAATTTAATTTATATCCGAATAAACAGTTGTTGCCTTGAGAATAAGGGAAAAATAAACAAACAGATAAGGGACCGCTAAACAGAGGGTAGAAACAAGAGGTCAATAACGCTTCCGTGCTGAAAGTGATCTAGGTGATCTTAAAGAACAGGAAAGTGCGCACCATTTCCCAAATGCCCCACTTATTCCCGGCAACCACAAGCAGCCGCTCAACAGAATTACTTTCCCTTTTCCTTTTATTGATTCTCTTGATAGAAATTAGCTAATAATTTCTGGAAATACACTTAAATAAAAAGCTGTTTTAGAGCACACCTAGATTTATTATCACTAGTAGTGATGGTGACACGCTAATTATGTGTGATTAAGTTTAAACTAAAGAATTTTTATTCTGTTGCTACATATACGCGCTTCTAAATTAGTTGAAAATTAAGCACTATTAATGAGTGGAAGCTGTAATCGAGTGTGGAAGATTGCGAATACCTATTTGATTACACGTTTCTCAAACATGGCACAATTCACTTCTACATGGTGCCACACACAATATTTAATTTTTGTTGTTCAAACTACTACGTGGACTTGTCTCCAAAAGGTACGATTAAAATTCAAAGATCCCATTTGTGTCCAGTTTAATTAATAAGACAGGCCGATAAAAATTAACAATTAATTTTCTCCAGGTAAAATTCAACAGTATTTCATAACATACGTCTCGGTACAGGTTATTGGTTTTACAGGTCCGTATCTTTTACGGTTAGCATTACATAAATAAGAGAGAGAGAGAGGAGGCGAGAGTGTAATGTGGCGATGCGGTGATTAGCTGCTACTGGGATGACATCGGGCGAGTATCGTCGACTCAAGGAGTTTCCCAGCTCAACTTTCTGAAGGAGACCTCAAGGTCAGACTCAATCGCTCTGGTTCTGGCGGCGAAACGACGTCGGGGAATGACGAACGACTCAAGTGGTCCCAACTTACCTCGCTGAAGGAGTCTTCTAGGTCAGATCACGTTCGTTCCGTCGTGTTTGCGTCGTGAGATGCACAAAACTGTAATCTGTCCAGCTCACCTCGCTGAAGACAAATTGTCAGAAGTGTCCATACTGAATCTATTGATTTGGGGCTAGGCTTTTATATCCGAGAATCCTCGCTTGCTGATGACGTAAGCTGCGTATAGATTGGTGTAAGGTGCAAATCCGTGCTTGTAGACGGGAGCTTGGTAATTGTCGTGCCGTGTGCACATTGGTATCGTGTGTAAATCTGGAAAATTAGTAAGGGAACATGAATTTATGAATTCTTCATTACTCTAGAGGTGATTAACATTGTTGGTTAGAGAGAAACAACAGGATGCTCATAGTGCACTGGCAACTATTGGAAACTATTTATACGGTCGTTTCTCCTCTAGAGTCTCTAGCAAGAGATTCGTAATTGTATTTCTGATTATAGTATGAATATGGAAGGACCACATTTAGTGGACCATGGTAATTTAAACTAAATTTCAGAAACGAGATAGCACGTCTGCCTGAATCGATATCAAACTCCCTCAATAGGTTCTGGAAAGTCTAGTAATAGTAAATTGATGCCTGCTCTTAGACTCAATTGGATGGGTCACTTTATCGTTGCTTTTAACAGAAGATATGCCGACGAGAGATGTAATTCATTTGAACTCACTATGTGCTGAAAGTACAGTGTTGGCCTCAATGTAACAAGCTTTGTAAAATATCGTACCAATAAATAAGCATCTATATTGATATGCTCAACTTACAATACACACGTCTTTTATTCCTATTTTGCACTACCTACATTTTTGACCCGATAAGTACCCAGTGATACCATATGATATCAGGCTACATCTCACTAATTTCTGGGAAAAAAATGAAAAAATACCATTCTAATGCGGAAACACGAAGATAACTACAAAATCAAAGAAAAAAATGAATTCGGGCTCTAATGTGTTAATGACAAGAAAGGGCGTAAAATAGCTGACTATTGAAAAGCTATTGTGTATGCTATGATTTTAGAAAATATTTCTGAAGATCCTTTCAGAATCATACCATGCTGTCTCTCTTAATACAAAACTTTGACTTCAATGTCATTCAGTGACTTGACCCTAAAATACTCTACGTACGACTATCCGTAACTGAATACTGCTTCAGGATAATGTAGTTTACATAAGATCTGACCTTGAGATTTATTAACCGTAATATAAAACTCTAGTTTCACAGTAAACTGCTGTCTTCTTCCTAACACAAAGAAAAAGTGTAATCAAAATTAACATCTTTGTATTTTCAGGTCGATTGGTTGAGAGTTCCTTACCTCATTCTTTCCTTTACAAATCACTAAAGCGGCCAGTTCAGCCTGAAATGCTGTGGCATGTATTCCTAGACTTATCGAGATTTTTATTCCCGATCTTATCCCATAAATTCCAGCTCTGACTCCCTGTTCTGCCTTCAAACCACCTTCAAACCATCCGTATACTCCATCTTCACTTCCAAAGAAGTAGAGCAAAACAGGAATCCCAAGCATATTACTAATAAACAGTTTGTTTCTCTTCCAAAGTTTGGACTACCAAATCTTTCGGAGCAGGCATCTGTACATATCGAGGAGAAAGTATTTATTTGTTTCTTATTCTGAATGTGAGTTTGTTGTATAAGAAGATATACCTAGGTCTCCCTTTTTCCTCCCTTAAGGTGCGCATATGTCCCTACTTCCTTGCAAATGTACTTTTCAATCACCCTCGGAGTATTTTATGGTTAGCGCCGCTCTCTTTAAATTCTTCCATATAGAATACATAAATGAGATGACCTAGAGAGTCTCCCAAGAAAATCAGCAGCAGAGCTCAAATACCACCTGATCTCTTGGAACCCGCTGTGCACCTATTGTTGTGTTGAAGTAAGTTCTGCTGCTGCTACAAGATATTGGACCTAGTTCATGCAATACAGTGTCAAATACATTAAGATAGTCAATCCAGATTGTCAAAAGAATTGGGGTCATGTGAAATACATTGGTCTAGCACCAGGTTATCCCTACAACCTACGTCCTTCTTCGGTCCATACTGTCCACTTATCTGATGGAAGTCCGGATCAAAATGTACAATACTTCATAATATCTGGTACGAGTTTATCCAACGCACTGACCTATAATTCCACGAGTCAGGCAAATGTCTTTCTTTGGCAATAAGAACGGAGCGTCCCTTGACAAACCAGTCCGCAATATGATATGATAATTCAATCACGAATTGACTACTAAACTAATATTTATTGGGCTTCCTTTATGCTATTGCCGGGCACATTTCCTTTGACTTTTGAAAGTTTCTGTTGCAGACAGCCAAGAAATGTGTAATTGCTCCGCACCTACCTTTCAGTTTTTTCTTAATTACCATGAACTTTCGAGTTCTACTTAGTTAATAGAGATTGTTTGAGGACGTCTTATTTCAGCTGCAATGCGTTGGACTTTACGCGTGCCTCACCAGCTGTTTTTTCGGTTCGAAAAGCATGCTGTATGGTCAGTGACCAACAACATTTTGCCTCCGACTTTTTATATACGCCACTTAACTTTTGCAATTGGTATTTGGGTTATTGGTTGACATCGCGAGAGGAATAAGTGGGCTGGCGGCGTTGCACACGGCGCAGTGACAGATGTTAGCGTCTTCTATTAATTCTTCATCGGTGACCGCTTCAGTTAGTGGCATTTGAGAGACCCTGTTCTTAAAATTCAACCTTGTACAACTTCGATGTACCTAATGGGATATTCCTTGTCCACCACGATGAAAGTTTGGCCAGTGCTTTTTTTTTGTTGATAGAGCGCCCTTATGTAAATTATCTTGGGTGAGAAGGATATTCGATCTAGGGGGTATTGCTTAGAGAGCGCGCAATGCTTTGGGTGCACATTACCATATCCAGATATCACACAATCGTGTCCTATACTCCCTGTGCTGCTCTTATAGTAGGTAAGCAAATCGTACTGTAGATCATGTCGATTGTGAGAATCCATTCCTCTATTGTTTGGAGCCAGAATCACGAAGCACGGGATTCTTATAACCCTGATATCTACAACTTATAATTATTGTTATTGTTTACCTGCGACTTATTGTAAAGTGAAATCTATCATATATAATTTTAAAATTATAATATTTTTCGATTATAAAAATATGGTATGGATGTATCTTTGCAATGATTCTGATATATCCCAATTAGATCACTTAAATAAAAGGGAATTGTTCTTATATCATCTAAAAAAGGGAAACTGGGACCTAGCCACCAATAGATGGAAATTATTGTATCTTCTCAGTGCAGCATAGCTTAAGGAATGTGATTCGGAACAGAATAGTGTCCGTAGCCAGATCTTTATTTCCTTTTTTGGAGTAGACAGCAATTTCTCTTCATTCAGTTTATTGAATCCCAGAAACTCTCAATTTATAAATTAAATCTGACTCAATGCTTCATATAAAAATATGGTTAGAACGACTGTTATTTCTTTTAAACATTTCTGTTAGAGTTTTTATAAACATCATTATTTAATTTTGGCCACTCTGTGCCCTTGAATTACAATTAATAATTCGGCTTGGAATACATTTCAGTTTGTATGAAAGTAACAACATACTTGTAATTCACAGTTTATTAATTTTTTTGTTATGATTTAATTACCTGGAATAATGTAAATCTCGGCTAGCAATCTACAATTAATCACAGGTGGATGGTCCCCAGCTCACATTATCGACCTGGTTTCCCATCAGCTTTCTAGGTAACCTAGACAAACACTATTTTAATAAGAGTAAATTTAAATTGAGATTATTCAGCCTATAGAGGTTGTTGAACAAAACAAATAAAATAAGTCCTGATATATATCAGTATTCAGCATTCTGTAATTTTGTAATAATATCTCACCGTTATATCTCCATTATGGAGAATTAGTCTTGTATAACAGGAGCTTATGCTGGGATAGCAAAGTCTATCTGAGACACTATATTATATTTTTGTCAAAGAGTTATACACCACTAAAGACGCGAAATGACCAGATAAGTCTGATAAGTCAGGGTTATCTTGAATAATTTAAAACTGCAGTACATTGGCCTTCATAAGTTATATGTGTTATATAATTGAGAAAATGCGTGAATACAAATCTCGAAGACGAACAATTAAAAGAAAAATATAAAGAATTTAAAAAACAAATACAAAAAGATATTCGGAAAGAAAAGATGGCACATTATGATGCTATCATTGAGAATTCTCAAAACAAGACAAAAGCTGTGTGGAATCTAGTTAATAATTTAAAACAAAAATCTAACAATAATAACACCATTGCAACAATCAATTATGAAAATGAGGTGATTAGTGATCCTCAGGAAATCGCTAATACATTCGGAGAATATTTGTCAAACATTGTTAACAATACACTTGAGGAGCATTTTGGTAACGATATTTCAAAAATGTGCACATCACCCACATTCATTAATAAAACAATCTTTTTCACCCCCGTTACTAAAAGTGAAATTGAATCAGTTATTAAAAATTTACCAAACAAAAAATCCACAGGTCTAAATGAAATACCAGTCAAATTAATAAAAGAATGTAGTAGTGAACTAGCAGAAGTCCTCGCTGACATAATTAATTTGTCCATTTCAATGGGACAATTTCCTACAGCTCTGAAAAATGCAGCTATTATTCCTTTATTTAAAAAAGGTGACCAGACTAATGTCGAGAATTATCGCCCCATATCTCTGTTGAGTATATTTTCCAAAATTTTCGAAAAAATTGTTTATAATAGAATCTTGAATTTTTTAAACGAAAATAATATTTTAACGAGTTCTCAACACGGTTTCAGGCCAGGATATTCCACTGAATCAGGCACTGTAGATTTAATTCAGCACGTAAATAATAAAATGGATGATAATCATTATGTAGTAACTGTTCTATTCGATGTTACGAGAGCGTTTAACACCATAGACAAAACATTTGTATGTGAAAAAATTTTTAACATGGGCTTACGAGGACCTATTAATGAATGGATAAAATCCTTTTTATCACAACGAAAAATAATTGTGAAGGTAAAAGATGTTGAATCTGACATGTACGATATAGACATTGGAACTCCGCAGGGGAGTGTATTGGGACCATTAATATTTCTATTATTTGTGAACGATCTTCCTAATTATATAACGCAAGGTAAAGTTTTCATGTATGCCGACGATACTACGATTGTAGTATCTGATGCAAATCCCTTAAACCTTAAGAATAAAATTAATAAACTTTTACAGGAATTTAGTGATTGGTGCGATAAAAATCGTTTAAAAATTAATTATTCAAAAACAGTCTGCATTGAATTTAAAAACAGGTACAGAATAACAGATAATAATTACACGTTCATATTTAAAAATAATCATATCAAAATTCAAAACTCAGCTTCATTTTTGGGAATAAAGCTAGACAGTCATTTAGATTGGAGTAACCATATTGATACAGTGTCTGCAAAATTAAATAAAAGCTTTTATGTAATAACTTCTCTTAAAAATTCTTTAAATGTTCATGCTCTTTTAAACGTATATTATGCTTTCGTCTATTCTCCCATTGCATACATTACAGTGTGGGGACAATCCAATGATATTAATAGAATATTTATACTCCAAAAAAGAATACTCAGACTTCTATTCAACCTTGAGTATAATCAATCTTGTGAAATATTCAAGAAATTCAAAATTCTTACCGTGGCATCGATATATCTGATGAAACTATTGGCATATATTCATGTAAACAAAAATAAATTTATACATAACGGAGACTTTCATAATTATCATACAAGAGGAAAGAATTTAATTTGTCTAAAGAAACACAATCATGAATTTTACAAAAAGCCTCCCATAAACTCTGGTTGTCGCATTTACAATCTTTTACCGGACGAGATAAAAGACTGCACATCGTTAATCGGTTTTAAAAACCGTCTAAAAAAACTTTAAATAGACAATTCATTTTATTCCATAAATGAGTTCACATTTTTTTTTACAAATCAAAGTCACCTGATCCATGTTTTAAAGTTTTGTTACTTATGTTGCTATTTTATTTCACTTTATATTGTTTGTCATATTTTGTACGATATATTTGCTGACACGCTATGTTTTTATTATAATTTTTCTTTGTATATACCATTTTATTCTCGTGTGTTATATATGCATGTATTTACACTTATATGTGTCTTACTTTTTACATTTTTTTTTAGGTAATTAAATGTTTTATAAATTAGCCATTAATATAGTATACTGTTGACATGTCTTATCTATAATCCTGTATAGCTAAAAAGACCAATAAACATATATTTATTTATTTATTTACATGTAACTTCGAGAGGAAGGACAAATATTTTATAAAGCGAGAACCTCAATAACCTGAGATAACCATATTATATAAAATTTTTCACGTCACGTCAGTTTATTTCCTTTGTTCGTTCAATCTCGATATACTGAGAAATTGACGTATTAATCTGAAAAATTTCTTTTGTTAAATTTCAAACAAATTTCAACAAAATTTTCACATAAAGTAACGAGAGTTTTAAAAATTATTTTTTGTAAAACTGTCATTAAAAATGACATTTTTAGTTTATTGATAAGTGAACTAAAAATTGACTTTAATAATGTTATGTGTCAAAAACACTTTTAACACTAGTGTTAAAAATAAAATGCTGTATCTGGAGCTTCATTCAAAAATGTATTAATTTGTTCGCTAGTAAATATTTTCGATTTCTTTGGCCGATATTCTACACCTTTTCGTTTTAAAAACGCTATTAGCTTGTAATATTTGCTTATATCCACGTTGTTCTTGATTTGCAAACTAGCTTTTATCATAGAGAAATTAGACCAAAGTGTTGGCGCCTTCCATAATTTCTTTCTTTGAAGTAAACCAAAAGTATATATTCAGTAAACTTGTCTACTACTTTCTTCTTTTTACATGTCTTTTATATGCTATATCATATTGTTGCCGCGATTTCTGGAGCAACAGATCTAAAGTTGCCTTATTTGCGGCTCCTTCAACATCTGGTGGAATAATGAGATTACTTTCATTTCCCGTAATTTCTTCAAAATTCATTTTTTTTAGCCACAAAATTTACAATATTTAAAGACAGCTTCAATTGTAGTTACTAATATACACTAAACAACTTGCAACTGTTTTACTTAGTTACCCTTTATCCAGTACCTGACCTGACTTGATATATACAGTTATACACTTTATTGTCACATATAATTGAAACGAGCGGATGGCTCAGTGCCAACGCGTCCGACACGGGTTTTTTTCGTTCGGTTCTGTTTTCCCGTATCAGCAACCAAAAACTTCGTAAAGTGCATCGCCTAGTAAGTTTAGTCATCTATAGTGTTTATTTCTTAAATTAGTTTTAGGCCTATGTAGGCACATGTTTTCATCTGAATTAGCTCTTAGGTCTATCTATGGCAGGCAGGTGTTGCTAACCTTACAATTATTCTTAAGCCAAATCAGACCTCGCCCAGCGCTACACCCACCTCGGCGATGTTTGCTGTGGTTGTCTGGCTGGCTCCGAGGCTGGGATCTAATACGACATATAATATTGAGAAAACTCTGAATAAAATCTTGTTGAGTTGAGTTGACACGTAAGCGATAGATCGGGAGTTCAACCCCACAGACAGCATTTTTTTAACCTCCCCACAATAAAATTGTGGGAGGTTACTACAATTAGTCCAAAATCGAAAATTGAGATAACATCAAATCTTTACGTTTTGAGGTCCCAGGAACCCAAAAAAGTTGTTTTTGAAAAATGTCTGTGTGTGTGTATGTGTGTGTGTGTGTGTGTGTGTGTGTGTGTGTGTGTGTGTGTGTATGTCTGTTAGCACGATAGCGGCGAAGCCACTAAACGGATTTGGATGAAACTTTGCATGAGGGTTTCTTTAGTGCTCCAGAAGATCTGAAAAGGTTTTGGTTGAGATCGGATTACGTTTGTTGCTGTTTTGGCACAACAAGTTGTTTATTTTATGATTACTTACAATTTGTAATCGAACCATTGAAAAGCAGTAAAAATTCCGATTTCAACGATATATCACACTTGCACTCTTTAGCTTTGGTTTCCGTGAAAAAAATTAAAAACCAGATAACACGCTTCTTGTGTAAAATATATTTTATAGTGGAACCACAGAATACAGTAACTGCACAGAGGCGAAGTCTTTGGCGGTTCCTTTCAGTTTTGATGGCTCGTTTTCTGTGACCTTGCGTACCAGTTGCGTCTACACCACGGTGTATTAAATAGGTGGTTCGGCACTTTCCTATTATAATAATGGCTTCGTAAGTGCATGGTTTCTATTTACTTTAATAGATGGCGCGAGCAATAAGGTCCTACAATTACCTGGGCATGTGCATCGTATAACTAACACAACCTCAAATTTTAAGGTGTTTTCGTTTATTCTCATATTTAATGTTTGTATAGGCATTTTTAGCTCGGAGCCATACTGGCTCCAAGCAAATATTTAAAATTTCACGCAAATAATTTTTCAATATTGTTGATTAATAAAAATAGACTGCTAATTATAGGTTAGATTCCTAACCTGCAAAAGTGTCTTATTTTATTGTGACAAACTATTTAAAACTTCATACATATTACGTTGAACTTGACTTTGGTTGAAAGTACAGGAACCAGGCAGAAATTTTAATATAGCTACATAATACCTATAAATCTTAAGAAATATATATTTTTGAGGTTAGCTGTGACGACACGTGCAATACTGCATGTAGTGTTACATATATTCTTTCAATGTTTTAATTTAGCTACTTAATGTCAGATGTCACTGGACTCTTGTCAAAAACAAGAAGCCGGGAATGTATGCAACACTGTATGTACGTATGCACAGAACCTGTAAAATTTTCTATCTAAGTAATGAGAGAACTTATTGGTCCTGCCATCTATTACAAACTAGTTAGAACTTTATAAACATTACATTGAACTAGATTTTGGTCGAAAGTATGGGAACCAGGCAGAAATTTTAATAATAGCTACGTAGTACTAAATTTTAAGAAATATATATTTTTGAGGTTAGCTATGACGTCATGTGCAGATCCCCATTTAAGGATACACTGAAAAGACAGTGTATTTCGAGTTGGATTGAAAAAGATTACGATTTGAATTGCTTATAATCGGCGCCTATTTTCAATTGAATTGTACACTAGGTTTTATTTATGAGAATTTTAATTCTCGGTTAATGTTTTCAATATCCCAAAATGAGTGGAAAAAAAAATTCACAAATCCAAACTTAACACGATAAACATCAACAATGTCAAGACAAAAGTGAGGTTGATTGTTAAACAATTAAGAAATGGCGATGAGTATACAAATTTGGTTTTGGCGGGAAGGCTAGCCTTCGCCTCTGTATAGTTACTGTACTCAGTGGTCTAACCTAACGTTCAATAGACTAGTGTGTTAAAGCGTGCAGACTGTATGCTGAGTAAATTTGAGTGTCAAGTGCATCGAGACATTACAAGTTTTTTCGACGTTCATAAAGCCCACGGAAGGTGTGAGAAGCCTTCGTGAACCGCTCACAAGTATACGCAATCTCACCGGAACGTTTTCGGTGAGTTTTTTCCAATAAAACTTCAAAAGTGACATTATATTTTAAAAACTATTTCCGCTACTTCCGCCATCCCGCCGGAAATTCTTCCGGCAACATAACCTAAAAATAGTGCTACATAACTTAAAAATAATTTAAGATATTGGTACCAACCTAAAATATTTTTTCGAAAACTGTCAAAAACCAAATTCCCCCAGAAAAACATTGAAACCAAAAATTTGACAGCTTACTTCCCCGACCGATTTAGTTAAAAATCGGCCGAGGCCAGAAGATAAAACAAAATATATCAACTCAAACTTAAACGATCCACCATGAACATTACTCCGGCCACATCTGGCAGGGAAGCTGTCCACCAAGAGTTATATGGTTTTTCCAAAAGATGGCCATCCCTACCACCCATTACCAACGAACGGATGTTTTCGTTTAGTTGTTTCCCGTATCAATAATCAAAATTATTAAGTGCTCTTGCCTACGAACTTAGTTTTTATAGTGTTGTGTTTATTTACCTCCCCACAATAATTGTGGGAGGTTACTACAATTAATCCAAAATCGAAAATTGAGATAACATCAAATCTTTACGATTTCGAGGTCCCGGAAACCCAAAAAAGTGGTTTGTAACTAATGCCTGTGTGTTAGCACGATAGCTACGAAGCTACTAAACGGATTTGGATGAAACTTTTACATGAGGGTTTCTTTAGTGCTCCAGAAGATCTGAAAAGGTTTTGGTTGAGATCGAATTACGTTTAGTGCCATTTTGGCACAAGTTGTTTATTTTATGATTACTTAGAATTTGTAATTGAACCATTAAATTAAAAAGCAGTATAAATTCCAATTTCAACGATATATCACACTTGCACCCTTTCGATTTGGTTTCCGTTAAAAAAATTAAAAATAATTCGTTATATACGCACATATGACAGCATCCAAAAAATATTATTGGTATTATTGTTAGGGGAAAACGTATTTTGCCATCTGTCAAAAATATTTGGGTCGGTAACCTTTGTGAATGTTGATTTAGCTTATGGTACGTGACGTCACAGCTAACCTCAAAAATATATATTTCTTAAGATTTAAGAATATTACGTAGCTGTTATTAAAATTTCTGCCTGGTTCCCGTACTTTCAACTAAAATCTAGTACAGTGTAATGTTTATGATGTCCTAAATACTTTGTCCTAATAAAATAGGACTCTTTTTGTGGGTTAGAAATCTAACCTGTATTTAGCAATCTATTTTTTTATTAATCAATCATTTTTAGGTCACATGGTTTTGACAATTTTGACATTTTTCTGATTTTCTTGAGAAACTGTGTGTGTTTTCGTAATAATGTCATATAGTGAATATTATCCAACCCTTATGGGTGATGTAAAGTGTCGCTACGATGAGAAAATCAAAATAATAGACAATATTGACCCATACACCCTTGGAGTGGAGACTAGAGACCTTTCTGCAGATTTGTCTATTTTACCTTGTGTGTCCGTAATTAATATGGTAAATTACTTAGTGTCGACTCACAGCTTCTTCGCAGATCAGCAGTTAAAGGCATACAAATCTTTACAAGCATATAAATATTATGAGGCTGGATTTGTGCAAGAAGTTTGTGCAAGAAAGATAAACTCAAATGTATTCATTGTTATGGGCAAGGCAAGTTTACATTTAAATAACTAAGTGCTAGATTTCAGTGATATATTATCCGTATGTAGTATTCAATAGACTCTGCCAGAAAGTGATTTCTTTACCTTTCTTCTAAGCTTTTTTACATTCAAAATAAACCTTATCTCACAATCGCACCTTGTCGCAAAAAAAGATGGTGTTTTATTTTTATTTCACATTTAAAACTGAGATTACTTCTTTGTTTACATTGGAATAGAAAGTTTGGTTATCCCTCAGGCAATATGGTCGACTTATCGTGACGTCATCCTAAGATGGTCTATATAGAAAAATTATTGCATGAGTTTTTTAACTATCTGCTCGGAGTCACTGTGGCTCCAAGCTAAAAATGCGTAGTCAAACATTAAAAATGAGAATAAACTTGAAAAACTTAAACATGTTATGTCCCTAAATATATTTCATAACCTAAAAATCAACATTCGTAAAGGTTACCAACCCAAATATTTTTGACAATGTCAAAACTTATTTTAGTTGTTTTTTTTTAAGGTAATAATTGTTTATAGCCGTGTTCGGATATTACGTCTGATTTATGCGACACGTCACAATCGTTCATTGCAAATCGAGTTAACTGAGCTAAATCTTAAACGTTCGAATATTACAAAATAAAGGCCTCGGACGAAGCTCAACTTACTCAACCTTTTTGATCGAGCAGGAAGATTTTAATTTGATGCATGCGTAGTCTGCTTGAACAGTCCATAATGTTATTGACTTGTTGAAGTTAGAGTGTCATTTGGGCTAAATTCTGTGTTATTATTTTTTTTTTATTATCCAATATTTTACAAAATCTTCGAAACGTTATCTGTTAATACCCTTATAATATCCGGCAATTGATTAACATGCAACATAAACAAACATGAGAGGTTATGTTTTAACAGATTGCTTGTAGTCCGCTTCAGTTCGTTCGATATTTGTTGATGAAATAAATGGCTCCAAAGTCACGTGTAATTTATCTGTTTGCTTAGTGCTCTGATTTCCGATGTAATATCCAAATACAGCTGATAAGGATCCACCATGTGGGGAGGTTCCAGCCGCTTCCAGTAGCTGCCGATTTTTTAATAACAGTTTTACAAAAAATATTATATGATACATTTGTTAAAAGTGATTTTATTTTGTTCGTGGGGTTTCTCGCTACGCTCGTTCCGCAATATTCCCCACTCACAAAATAAAATGTCGCTTTTAACATTTATATCATAAATAACTAATATTTTCGTTGCCTTAAACGTGTCAAAATTAGTTTTAATTAAAAAATGCATCGAGTATAGTTGTCACGAAATGGAAATATAAAAAAAGCGCTTCCTAAGGAACGACTACTTCCACATCCAGATTTTCTATCCAAGTCTCTCATAACGATGAAAAAGTTGATATTATATTCGCACTCCACTATGTGCAAATTGTTGTTTATGGAATTTTAATAATATAATACTTGAAATCGTTTACTCCAAAAAGACATAAAACGATATGCCACATCGGTAGTGGGGTTGGTGGAATGGGGGTGGTAGTAAAATAATATAATAATATTTAATAATAGTAGTTTATTTATATTCCAAGAAATACACAATAATAGTGTATAATGCAAAAAATGGATATCAATAGATATACTCATACAGAAAATAGTTTTCACTTACCAATTCGGTCAATATAAGTAATTCAATAAGTGCAGAAGTTTTTAGATAAAAACTTCCGCCACCACCACCATAATACCACCATAACACCACAAATATTTTAACAATTATTATAAACAAAATTTTGATAATACAATTTGACCAAATTTTAAATAAATTTTAACAGCATAATGTTATTAGTTAATCAAGTATTCTGCAGTTTGCAATGGTAAACTCTAAATATTATTAGGTACATCCATGAAATGGCTAACAAAATGTGCCTGAAAAGAGAAACTGAACTAGTAAATTATGTGTCAATAATTAATATGTAATATAAAACAAAAATTATGTCACGTATATTATATAGGAATATTTCCGTATAATTAGTTCCATTCAGTCGTATTAATTAAATTTTCGAGAATTCTATTAACTATGGTAATCTAGAATGGTGCATTTATAAGTACACATATTAAATTCAATTTACATTATAAACCAATTGTAATTAATTGATGTTTGGGTACACATATACAATTTTACACCATTCTTCTTGATTTATATGTAAATATTATTACGGTGATGTCGAATCGTTCCGGAAATGTGACATTTGTGTAATGAATTTATTTTAATTCGTTTAACACTTGAGGAAAACATATAAAAAGCTTTTTAAAGACGAAGCTTTTATATAAAAAATCACTTAAAAATAAAAATCATTTTTGATTTGACTTATAATTATTAATTAAAAAAATTGGATATATTTGGATTCTTAAGAAACTTAGTTAATATAATCATCTTATATTTATTTGAATGCAAACGGTTTTTCGAGTTTTAGGGCCATTTCAATCATATTTATCAACGATATAAATAATTAAATTAATTAATTTTCAAAACACAATATCAAAGTGGTTTAAACAGAATGTAAAACTCATTTTTCAAAATTTTAATCCTTAATAATGTATGATTTTTATGATGTCTTTACTATACCTTGTATTGGATATAGTTAATGTTACTGACTTTATTAGAATTGTGGCTATTCTCTTTCAATATTTTATTTGATGTTTAATAATACTTCATCGAATTGACCTAACGTAAAAATTGTCGTCATCATTTTATTAAAAGTTACATTCATTGTTATGTGCTCGCATTTTAATTTCTAATTCGATAATTGGTAATTGACGTCAATTTTTGCTATTTGCATTCCAAATACAGATATACGTAAATAAGTACAAAGTAGTATTCTGGATATTAATTTTTGTTATCAAATTGTTTTCTTAGAAGCGTCCTATATTTCCATTTTCATATCTACAATTGAAAGGTTTAAGTTACATTAAGTTACAAATGCACTAGCTCACGAATCGTTAAATTTTATATCAAACACGTATCAAGAGATTTTATAAAGAGGGAAGAAAGAAATTGGTTTCTCTAGAAATATACTATTATCATCATAAGAAGTAAAATGGACACAATTCGCCACGCGCACAAAAATAAACAAACCGGATATATTCATCTCAATCGATATCAGAATAAACTGTACTGAGCTAACTCAAATATTTACTTACTATTTACATTTTATAAATGACGTACATATTTATCTTCTAGACATATTGAAAACTTGATGATTTCGTATTTATAGTGCCCACAATACAGAAGCTGCATAATTTATTTACTGCATCAAAATATTCTCTAATGTTATAAAATAAGATGTACAGAATATGACGCTTTAATATTTAAAAACATATATTTTTCATTTCTGCTTACGAAATAATTGAAAAGCATTATTTTGGATATTCAGCAGATAACTTTCAAAGAAGTCATTCGTTCTTTTCATATACTAATTATCCAGATCTGATCACATTTGTATATCAACAAGAAGACCCTTACGAGACATCAGAGATCAACTTTTTTCATGCACTTAATATCTAACGTAGCAAAAGCAAGAAAATAACCATTTCTTCTATACACTGACGATCTAAGTCTGATCATGCTAATATATTTATATTATGAGAAGCCTACCTTACGAGACATCTTATACCGTATTTGTAGCCCTACCCTAAATAAACATTTGATATTTCAAAGCCAAGAGTTATCAAAAAGCACAAAGAAAATGAGTATAAAATTTCATTCACCGCACGCATGCCTTAATAAATAAAATATTTCCTTCTATTTTCGACTGACGTCCTAAAAATTGATCAACTTTTTTCATTCTCTTTAGAAATCTGCAGGGATGATATTTTTTTATCTTTCGAGAAGACCCACACGGGCTGCCCATTTCACTGGAATGGGTCTGAGTGTCACACTCAAACTGACTAAAACTCCTCCTCCTGGGGCTCGTCTGTAAAAAATACTCCGTGGGAACTGCAGCTTTCTGAACTTATTGTGCTCTTCTCCTGCCTTAGTTTACACTGTTTATTTTA
This sequence comes from Rutpela maculata, assembly GCA_936432065.2. NCBI lineage: Eukaryota > Metazoa > Arthropoda > Insecta > Coleoptera > Cerambycidae > Rutpela > Rutpela maculata. The sequence continues at coordinate 227,029,031 of OW386285.2, forward strand.
ATATTCCTGTATCACTGATAAGGTGATACAGGTCTGAAAATGGGTGAGTTTTGATGGTTTCCGGGTCTTTTTGTGTTTGCCCGTAGATATTATAACCCACTCTACTCATTTTTTCCTCTGCCGTTGGCAGCAGGTTTGAGAGAATGGGCGGAATGATAGTTGCCAGGTCCATTGTCTTTCCCCGTTGATATTATATCCTGCAGTCCAGGCCCTGCAGTCGTATAATATTCTTTGTCAACAACGGCTTCGCTAGGCGAAGTTCCTCACTGGACACCACCCCAGTCAAGTCCTCGTCGCGCGCGACGTCACTCTACTTTGGTGTTCGGCAACGGCCTCGCCACGAGGTGTTCCTTGATGGTCCATAACCCCGTCAAGTCCACATCGCTCGCGACGTTGCTTCACTTCGCATCCCTGCATCACTTTTTTGAGGACCGCTGTAGCCTCTTCATTATGATGCAGTTTTATCTGGAATGGACCTATTTTCCCATTGCTTAAACCTTTTGAAGGTTGCTCTCCTCAGACTATGCTCCTTGTCAGCAACGGCCTCGTTACCTGGTGTTCCTTGATGGTCCTCGCCACTCGCGGCGCTGCTTCACTTCAAACCCCTGCATCACATTAGTAAGTACCGCTGTGGCCTCCTTACTATGTTGCAGGTTTATTTGTACCTTCAGCTGGAAGGAGCCTATTTTTCCCTATCCTTCCACAAGGTTACTCTCCTCTTGCTCAGGAACCCAGACGGGAGGCTCGGGCGCTTTGGAAGTTCCTTGGTGTTGACCAAGATCACGGACACTCCTTCCCCAGCTCCTTCATCTCCCGTAGTCCGCTCGTGGGATGTGTGGTGGTGGTAGAGGTCTGCAAAGAAGATGCTCAGCCTCCTCCCCCCTCCACGAGTAAGGGAAAAAGGGTGGTCGTCACGCACGAAGCATCTTACATACGTGGAAGGCATTTATACAAAGGAGTGCGCCTGTGCCCCGAGGTTTGTCGCTAGTGGTCGGGCTCTCCCCCGACCTTCGACGCGCACAATACCTTGGGATTGATGAAGTTCTTATGGTGGTAGTTCATCCACGTGGTCCAAGCGGTGAAGCCAAGATCCTCGTATCTCCTGGAGAGACGTACATCTGACCTGGGTCACGGGTTCATTGCCACTCCAAGTGGCTTACGGCGTGTGAGCTGGTAAGCGACGTTTTTTTTAGCCGGGCTGGACTGGGTTATTAGCCTTACACCCCATTGGCCCACCACACCAATCCTCCGGCTCCATCAATTCTTATCTATTTCACCTAAATCAAAAAAATCTCATCCATCTAACTTCTTTTGTGATTAAGCTGATAACATGATAAAAGAGACGTGTGTAACCGAATTGTCAAAAAAAAATTAAAAAAAGTTGGTTTCATTTCAAAACCAGATCCGCTCCGCTAAAAGAGTTCCTTTCGGACCTCCTGGCGCCGACTTCTTATGCTGTCACTTTCTTGACAACCGCCTATTTTTCTTAATTAGCACTTTCATCGCTAATCATACGCACATTAACGCAATGTACAAACTGATCCATTAATAACCAAATAAAAGCGACACATCTAAACAATACTACTAAACTAAATAAATGGAACGTATGTAAGTGGGACTGGTATCCTACACTGCATATTATAGTTTCGATATCATATATATTTTCGTATTTTTGTTTGCTGAATCAAAAAGCTTATTAACAACTTTGCTCTAAAATTATAATAAAATATTGTTTATAAAAAATATGACAGCTACATTCCTCTTGCGATCACCATGTATGACGGATATGTCCCAATTTCAATAGAGAGTATTCACGCTGTTTTACACTAGTTCCAAAAAAGTAAAAATTTTAAGTATAACAGAAGTTAACGTGTTCAATCGGTATAGACAACACCTGACTTCAACTTTCATTCATTTTAACCAAATAAGATCAGATCGACTTGTAGTTTCAACAGGACGGGGCTACGATCATACGACGGGAAAATCAATTAACACTGATTATGGTGTTTCTGTATCGATTAATCTCTCATCCTGGCAATAATAACAACTGCAATCAATCAAAGTTGTCTAGTTTAATGACCCCAGATTCTTCCTTTGAAACTATGTGTGGCGAAAAGTCTACGTAAACAACTACCTGCGAAAAATCATTTGGTGGATACTATATTCACTAATACCAACAATGTTTCTAAAATTGCAATAAAAAATAATAGCATTTCCAATGGTTTTTATAGTTTTAAGATTATTGAGAAATTAAAACTCTAACAGATGATTTTTCAGTTCTAGTTTGACTCAAAAAAAATTACAAATTTAGCTATTGCTTAGAAATAACCCGTCGAGAAATCAAAAATTCTGTGTTATGTAACGTCACATATCTTGTCATCTTGATCATGCACATCCCGCTTGCAGTGCATGAGTGTTTGTAGTAGCACATATTATTGCATTATTCTTAGCATTTTGATGTCTTGTTCAATAAAGTTATATAAATTACTATTCTAGTTGGCCTCTCATTACTATATGGCACGTCTGACAGCATTACGGGACCTGCCTCGATTGCATGTTGGACGCATAGCTTCTTTCACGCTTTTCTCCATCAGCTCTTGGTGATATCAGTCCAACATTTAGTAGAGCGTCCTCCTTATCATTTGCCATCTGGTCTTCCCTGGATTATCAACCGTTCTATAATGTCCTGTCTTCAGTTGATGTGACCAAAAAATTAAAAGAATTAACAGAGTAAAATGATGGAGAGTCTCTTTGGGGACATATTTCTTGGAGAATCGACTTCACGTAACAAATGTCTCTATATCCACCTCTCGAAGGTATCAATACGTCGTCTGTCTGCTTCCCTAATGGTCTATGACTCAGAGCGTGAAGAAAGATGGAGAAAACTAGATTATTAGCAAGCTTCATTCTTGTGCATTTCATGACCACTCAACTCCTCAACTGACAAGTTGCTGCTCTTACTTACCATTTGTCTTCTTCGTCGATGGTAAGACCAGCAACTTGTCAGTTCAGCATGACCTTACCATTTGTCTTCTTCGTCGAATTGTATATGCGCAGTTGCAGGAATTCTCCACGGGGACTCCTAGGTAGACTATCTTGTTCACTACCTCCCAATCACGTGCCTGGATGGTTTTCATTTGCTCGGTATACAATAATAATTTTCTTTTTGCTCTTTGGTTTACATTTAACTTACATACTAACTTGTTGGTGACTTTATCTGGTCCTGAATCACCTCCAGAATAACTTGAACACTTCCCCTTATTAGATGGAATTTCACATAAAAATCATGAACATCCCAATCACTAAAATGGTAGTTTCTCTGTTGGATATTTCTAAGCTTTCGAGGCTTTCCCAGGTTATTATTAATACAAGGTACTATATTCTCATCATCATCAGATACCTGTTGATATGTTGAATATCAATAAAGTGTACATTAGATTCCATATTTTAGGACGTAAACCAAAGCTAAGGCACTTTTTCTCTAACACAAACAAACTTAATCTCGAGAAACTTTTGTCGAACACAAATTCTGGGGCTAGTTAACCCACTTTCTGAAACATACAGACTTTCGTGGTACACACCTAGTTTAAAATGCTGTTCAGTGGTTTCCCCATTAGAACAAAAATAGAGAAGCTACAATTTTTTTAAACAATTTATGACTAGTCATGATCAGGCTTTGTAATCGTATGAATATTTCTTCGTTATTGAAACACTGTTATTCCTTTTTTGTAGTCGGAAGTGGCAACATTACAAAATGCTAATTAATTTTATCAATGAGTCTCCATACCTACTTTGTTTGTCGTGCCAATTCTTGGAATAGTGATACTTCTGGACGTTTTTTTCAATGGAATTTCAAGATATAGGCATGTTGAACAATTTCGTGTTATTTTGTTATAAAATTTAGTTATGTCGTGCTACTAATTGCATTTTTAGACAATAACGTTTTCTGTTCGGTAAATTCACATATAAAGTTAGTAAAGCATTTCTTATCTCAAATGCATTTTATTCGCTGGAGGAATTTCTAAAGTATTAGACTACAGACTTACTTATACATATCTTTATTTTGCAATACTGTTTTACTATTATTTTATTTATTTTTTTTTTTCATTTCATATCTGTTGGATGAATAAATGTATTCTATTCTATTCTATTCTATTCTATTCTATTCTATTCTATTCTATTCTATTCTATTCTATTCTATTCTATTCTATTCTATTCTATTCTATTCTATTCTATTCTATTCTATTCTATTCTATTCTATTCTATTCTATTCTATTCTATTCTATTCTATTCTATTCTATTCTATTCTATTCTATTCTATTCTATTCTATTCTATTCTATTCTATTCTATCCTGTCCTGTCCTATCCTATCCCATCCTATCCTATCCTATCCTATCCTATCCTATCCTATCCCATCATATCCTATCCCATCCCATCTCATCCCATCCCACCCCATCCCATCCTATTCTATTCTATACTATACTTTTACTGATGATGTTAATGAGCCGTACAGTTGAATTTTCTACTGTAATGAATACGCCTACGCCATCACAGACATTGCGTGGCGTGCGTCTACGGTCACCTTTTTTTTTTTGTTTAATATATTTCTACGAAACAGCTTCTAAATTAGTAGAACAATATCCTTGATCTCGTATCTTCCGACATTTGTCGGAAAAATTCTAATTGGTTTTGTTCTTTTGCCTATAGAAGCAGCCCAAGTCAAAAATAAGGATATAAACCAATTTAGATTAAACCCTACCGGAAAAAAAAATCACGGATTGCAACTAATATAGGATTGCTAAATCGGCTATTTTTTTTAATTACATTGTTGAAAAAACTACTGAAAACTGTTTTGAGTTTATTAAAATAACAAAATATTTAGTATTCATGGTGTATATTAATTCTTATCTTTCATTATTTAATAATGGTGTCATTTAGTCAAATTCCATTTCACTCTTTAGTACGTTTACGCGAAGTAATCGTCGATGAATTATAACACTGGAAATTTGAGGTCGATCCGATAACCAGTTTCAGAAATAGAAATATGCTGTTTTAATAAATTAGTAATAAAAAAACTTTTTTAATAAAAAGCTTTTATTTGAATGCGCTAAAATGAAGAAAATAAACTTTGAAGTAAATCAAACCCATCATTTTGTTACATTATAAAATTTTATATGATATAAAAGCTTGTCGCGAGAATTAATCTTGGCACAGGTAATTTTAAATTTGATTTATAAGAAATACATAGGTAGGTACTTAGAATTACCTGTGGCAAGATTAATTCTCGCGACAAGCTTTTATATCATATAAAATTTTATAATGTAACAAAATGATTTATTTCAAAGTTTATTTTCTTCTTTTTAGTGCATGCAAATAAAAGCTTTTTATTAAAAAAATTTTTTGACTACTAATTTATTTTCAAATTTTTAGTTACGTCTTAATTAGTTTCATATTCATTGCGTTGTCCTTACTAAAAGAACAGGACTGAAAGCACCGGATTCTTCATCATTTCATAGAATGCAACGTCTAAGTGAATACACTATCCGATTATATTATAGATTTAAAACTAAAAAACGCGTCCGCCATATTGGATTTAGAACGACGTTACATAGTTTATAGTATTTTACTCGTCAGACCCTTTCATTTGATACCCATACCTAGGTGGTTGCGAAGAAAAAGATAATCCGCCATCTTGCGGCGTCCGCCATATTGGGTATAGAATGACGTCACATAGTGTATCGTATTTTACTCGTCAAACCCTTTTATTTGACATCCATGTTAAGGGGGTTGTGAAGAATAAGGTGATCCGCCATCTTGGAACGTCGGCCACTTTGGATTTGGAACGATATTAGATATATCATATTGCATTATCACCGGTATTATACACGTATGCAAGATTCCAAAGTTCTAGCTTAATTAGAACAAGTCGAAATTTTGACTGCACGTTCGCCATATTGGATTTAGAATGACGCCACATTGTTTATCGTATTTTATTCGTCAAGCCCTTTCATTTGATACCCGTATCTAGGGGGTTGTGAAAAAACGGTGATCCGCCATCTTGGGACGTCCGCCATTTTGAACTTCGAACGATAATAGAAACACTATATTGCATTGTTACCGGATTTAAACACGCATGCCAAATTTCAAAGCTCTAGCTTAGTTAGAAATAGTCGAAATTTTGATTGCAAGATTTGACCTAAACATACAAACATTGCAAGTTAAATAAAAGCTTTTAAAAATGAACCGACGTGCTCAAATGTCTGACATTCAATCCAAAAGTCAATTTCGCAGTTACGCTGTTAGAACCCGGCGATTTGTCTAATCTGCCAGAGATGTACTTGATTATTGTGATTTGGAGACTATTGTAGTATTTTAGCACAATAGTATGCGGCATATAAGTGCTGAAAAGAGGGGAACGAATATGTCACTAGGATGGAATGACGTCACACAGTGTGATGTTCTTGATTAATTTGAAAGCCTATGGAGATGCTAGAAAATTCTGTTTTTTTGCATCTTGCTCTAAAATGAAGAGATCTTTTGGAACATGTATTAAAAAAATATGCTAATGTGTCCATTAACGTAAGACCTCATTATGAGCTATTCCTTAATTTGATGTATATACAGTAATATAGATTTCTTGGATGTATTCAACAAAATATATTTTAATGTAAACACTTTCTTTATGCAAATAAAACCGATAGCTTTTCTGTTTTGGCTATTTTCTCTCTAATTAATATTTTATTCAATACTATATGTAGTGTTTTGATATGCCAATGTATTTAACTTCCCTTAAATATGTTGTTTGTTACTGTTTTGATACATAATATTATAAGTTTTATAAATTACAATTATTATACATATTTTAGATGAAACTGAGTAGTTTCCATTCTTCGTAATAGGGTCATTTAGTGATATGGCAGTTTCCTACTTTTTCCAAACCAATAGCCTCAGAAAAAAATTTCAGCTCAATTGAATCAACAGCCACAGAGATATTCGCATTTGAATAGAAACACGCTCGGCCGGCCAACAGTCCGTAGAGTGACGTCACTTGGCGTGCGCCGATACCTATATTAATCTGGAAGTAAAGTCGCTTAGCTTTCGAGAAAAAAAAAACCGGCGTAGAACCAAACCAGACTTAGTGGGATAGTAAGATAATCGTGTACACGAAATCATTTTTTACGACATTTTTTGGTGGCCGAGAAATTTTTTATTTCGGAAAAACTCAAAAAAATAGATTTTTAATGAAATATGTTTTTTAACGTCTCCACCGCTATATCTCTGAAAATATTTGTGCTATCAAGCTATTTTTTTTAGATTAAAGTAGACACAATAGCGCTTCGAACAACGTCCCACGTGAATCCGATTATTTTTTTTTAAGTTGGAAAAATAATAGGAAACTCAAACTTGTTATTTTCAGTAGCGTAATTTTAGACAATCGAGAAAAAAAATTATTTATGCTGCGTACAAATTGAAGCCAATAGTTGAAAGAAGTTTTTAGGATAAAAATTTTTCATGTCCCGTTCATAGTATTGAGTCAGCGATTTTTTTTAACGGGCCAAAGTCATATTCTTGCGCGCTCGGCTGTAGCAAGCCTGTCGACTGCAACGATCTGACGGTCCCGATCGGGGTGTATGTAGTAGTTTAACTTATATCAATAGATACAAAACCATGATACTATTATATCAACATAATAATATCATGATACAAAACCAGTAGTGATCAAAAGCATCTAGGGGATCAATATTATTGTTCAATATTTCATATATTGTACAGTAGTATTGATCATATGTTGTTAATATTAAGAAATTGTACAATAAATATAAAATAAACTCCTTTTAATAATAAAAAGACAGGTAGGTAGATATAAATACCTAATCTATAAATATCAATCAGTGTTACTAACTACCCACATAATTAGTAAGTTTATTAGACATTTTTAAATGAATGAAAGTAAAAACGTACGCATAAAATGAGTTTTATTGTTGAAATAAATTTTATATTTGGATAGATAAATATGCAGTATGTAGTTTATGTAGGCCCTACATTAATAGCATTCTAACTCGTTCATATCTGCCTCGAAATCTTTAATAATGTTGTTACAGGAACGACATTTGCATTCGTTGCAACATTTTAGGCCTTCCTTAAAACAAGCACATTTTCGATTATCACAATTTTTATCCGAACAATGAATACTTAATGATTTTCGACAACCTCCACTTCTACGCAACTAATCTGACCAACCCATGCGAGGTGTATTAATTGCGTCCGAATGTCGCATTCAGCGCTGATAAAAAAAATCGCTGTTGCCAAACGGTACATTTTAGGAAAAAATATATTGTTTGAAAAAACTTTTGTGATTATTACGCTTTATTTTCTTCGCTGCATGTATGTAAATATTTTCAAAAATAAAAAAGTTTATCGATTGGTGAAGATTTCAATACATAAAATATATATTTTTAGTTTATCTGATTTTTAGAGAAATGAAAGTGCGAATTGTGCCCAAACCGTTTATATTGGTAAAAGCGCTACAGTGTGTGCTTTAATTTGACACAAAACAAATTTCGATACCTTTAATAGTTTTTAAGATATGGCGGTGGAAACAAAAAAAAACAATTTTCTTTAAAAATCCATTTTTTTCACTTTTTATTGATTTAAAAAGTTCGAGACCACAAAAAAATGTAAAATATGATTTCATATGCCCGGTGACATACTCAAAGGAACCTAACATGTTTGACCTGGTTCTACGCCAAAAAAAAAAAATGACACGGTAGACTTACGAAATCGCTGCTCTACAGAACGAGTTAGCCACTTGCATTCACAGCCGTGTTCACTGGGCGGTTCAGCCATCTGACGTCACAACTCGACTACATGGCTATCCCGAGCGTTTTTAAGCGCGCCGACTTTAATAATTTTTTTATACATGAAGGCGGCGTCAGTAAATTCTAATTTTTGGTATACTTACTATACTCACCAAGCTCTTTCAGAATATGTAATAATAAAAAATTTTTAAATGAGCCTATTACATATTTACGAAGTTATCTATTTTTGACCGCATCTCCCATATACGCGGAACCACTGTGTGCTGATTCAGATTTAGCTCGGTTAGTTAACCCAAACTTTAACCTGATGTCGAAAACTGGCTGCTCATTATTTTTACTCAGCTTTAATTTTCTCCAGAAGATACCAGCATTATTTGCGGAATACATGTTGGGTGACTTTAATATGTAAGATTTATAAATTATTCTCTTTTTAGTTTACGGCGTCTATAGAGGAGAATTGTATATTTTATTTACTCCAATGTAGCTATGTATAGTTTCCTTGAAAGCTAGAAGTTTTATGAGACTGCATGCAATTCTAATAAAACTCCCGTTGGCTATTTGTTCATGCCAAATGTAACAAAATACTACAACATCGCCAATATCGGACCATAAGTTTAAAGTTATTTGTTGTACAATAATATAAGGCTTTAACCTCTGATACCCAAGTATAACTATATATCAGAAGATCAAAACAAACATCTCGTAATATTATTGAAATAGTTTGTTTCTTATTCTTTTACCAGGCGCCAGCCTCCTCAGCCACTGTTACAATTATGTTTTATTTATGTTAGCATTGTTGTTAACTGCGGCTAAACCTAAATTCTTTTCTTGCCCAGACAACAGCAGTTTGGTTAGAGAAATGCGCAGCAAATGAGCAAATTGGCTAACAAAAACTTTTTAAATAGACTATATGTGTGAAAATTTGTCATGCTCACCATTAATTCACAATATTGCATTATTATTCGCTTACTTGCAATCGCAACAGTTTTCCTTCAATTATCATATTTGTTTACTTATTTATTGTACAATATCCAAACAGGCCTATTCAGCCTAATTACGAGAATAGAATAACTGATAATAGCAACTACGGGTCAGTAAATGACACTTTTAAAAAATTTAAAAAATTATAAATACACATTGTACAGAATAATAATTATACACGATAATTACGTAAAATTACTTCAATAAAAATGATAGAATACTACATTAAATAGTATTGGGTATATATTATTAATTATACTACTTACAACTTTATATAAAAATATGAGTATTGATTCTTTACGTCTCATATCAAGGGGTAATGCATTAAATTCAATTATCAAATGTTCAGATCTGACATAAGTTGGTGATACACAGGCTGTTCATTTTATTGCAACCCTCGAGGGTGTTTCGTCATATTTCTCCTTAGCAAGCACGATGATAGTTAAATAAAAATTAGGTGTATCATTAGTGCTTAGAATGTTGTCGGTAAAATTTTCTCGAAAGTGTTATTACTAGGTAATATAAAGAGTGTAAATTTACGGTTTATTATCTGACTTACTGTCAATTTTCACGAATTATATAACCGTTTGGCAACTTAGCTTGAGAAAAAATTTATATTTAAAACTCAAAAGCACGAGTAGTATTTCGGGAGAATATTTCACGAATAAATTAATTACATAAAATATCTTCAATATTAACTTGTGACAATAATTACCTGCAGACGTTTTCTTGTCATTTTTTAGTGTTTACTGACCTTTTTTTTTCAATTTCATAACTTACGTCCCATAAAATAGTATTTCCAAAGCGATTCATCAAATAAAAAATAAAGTAGGTATATATACCTACACTAGTGGCACCTAGAAATCTTGAGTCGATCCCTATAATAGGATAGAGTGAAATATAAATAGCAAAATAATGTACGTGAAAGAAAGCGATATATTAACATTGATGCCAGGCACTTCAGCATGTTAAGAGTTTCGCCGACGACTAAAAGTAGCTAAAGTGGCAACAGCGTAGGTTAAATCTGTTCCTTTTCAGCATATTATTTGTCCATTTGTCTTCTCTTCTACCTTACAGTGGCATCGACTCAATATTTTAAAATGCCACTACTGTATATTTAACAAACGCAGCTGCAGGGACCAAAATGTCCACTGAATTCGCAGTACTCTAAATATAATGACAATCAAGAAAACAAAATACATTGAACATAGGTTCAATGTGTTTTGCTGGTACAAAACTGTTGAGAAATCTTCACTATAAAGAGTTCTCGGGCATGCTTGGAACAAACACATTATATGGTTAAGGACAGGGAGAGATAGCACTACTGCATTTACCAATCTCTCGCCTTTACGTTCTAAGGTTGCTGATATCAGAAGTGGAAAGAAAGTATTATTCTACTATCGCCATCTTGTAACGCTACATTGGAACCATACACCAAACTACGTTTATTTACTTATTTAATGGGGGCGAGTGTAGAGGCGTCTTGACTATATATATATGTATTTCGATACATATGGTTAAGCAACGTTCGAGGAAACACGGCGATCCCCTCCCACCTTCTAGCAGCCTGCATATCAGTGTATACGTAGAAACTGTTTAATTTGAGATGAGAATTCCGTAGTGGATATGCCTTCCTTCGAAGGGGATGTAAAGCAGTCGGTCCGATATCTATTAAATGTTAGGCAAGTGAAAGATCCCTACTTTTCGGTAGAGAAGAGGTTATGCATAATTTCCTGCTGGTGTCGCACAGTGGGGCAAATAGCTAATTTTTTGGACAAACGATAATTCCCAAGCCTGAAATTAATGAAACTTAAATTTTTTTAAACTATTCGTTATAAAATTGCCTTTAATTCTATCGAGCCCGAATTTAGAAATTTCAAAATTAAAGATGGCTAATCCAATATCGCGGACATAAATTTTGAAAGTAAATTAAAATTTTATCAAAAGATTGTTTTAAATTATAGTAAATTATTACTTGGGTTTTTTTTTGGTTTCTAATCTCATTTTTGATCCCCGAATTTTGCGATTCAACAAACCAAAATAGCGGATCTAATATGGCGGCCATAATATTTTTTTTAAATGAAACGTACATGCACAAACTGTTAAAAATTGTTACTTAGGACTTTTACTGATCGAGAATCTGAAATCTAAATTACGTAATATCGTAATCCAAAATGACGAATCCAATATGGCGGCCATAATATTTTTTTAATTGACATGTAAATGTGCAAATTGTTAAAAATTGTTACTTGGGGGGTTTTAGAGATTGCTGATCATGAATCTGAAGTCCAAATTACGTAATATCGAAATCCAAGATGGCGGATCCAATATGGTGTCCGTAAGTTAAAAAAGAATGACAAATCAAGAACGAAACTGTTAAAATTTGTTTTTCGGGGGTTTCGCAGTTTGGTAATCTCGTTTCGGATATTAAAATTTCGATATTTTGCAAACCAAAAAATTAAATTCAATATGGCTGCCATTTATTTTTTAAAAATTATGATGTACATGCGAAAATAGTTAAAAATTGTTACTTGCAGGTTTTTGCGATTGCTGACTACGCATTTCATTTAAAAATATATTATGGCCGCCATATTAGATCCGACATCTTGGATTTCGATATTACGTAATTTGGACTTCAGATCCATGATCAGCAATCTCTAAAACCCCTAAGTAACAATTTTTATCAATTTGCGCATGTACATCTCATTTAAAAAAATATTATGGCCGCCATATTGGATTCGACATCTTGGATTTCGATATTACGTAACTTGGACTTCGGATTCATGATCAGCAATCTCTAAAACCCTTAAGTAACAATTTTTAAAATTTGCGCATTTACATGCCAATTAAAAAAATATTATGGGCGCCATATTGGATTCGCCATTTTGGATTACGATATTACGTAATTTAGATTTCAGATTCTCGATCAGAAACCCTTAAAAGTCCTAAGTAACAATTTTTAACAGTTTGTGCATGTACATTTCATTTAAAAAAATATGGCCGCCATATTGGATCCGCTATTTTGGTTTTTTGAATCGCAAAATTCGGGGATCAGAAATGAGGTTAGAAACCAAAAAAAACTCCCAAGTAACAATTTTTTATAATTTTAAACAATCTTTTGATAAAATTTTAATTTACTTTCAAAATTATGTCCGCGATATTGGATTAGCCATCTTTAATTTTGAAATTTAAAAATTCGGGCTCGATAGAATTAAAGGCAATTTTATAACAAATAGTTTTAAAAAAAAATAAGTTTCATTAATTCCAGGCTTGGGAATTATCGTTTGTCCAAAAAATGTGCTATTTACCCCACTATGCGTTGGTGATAGGACGTTGGTAGCGGAAATAGGCCGACGATAAATAAATAGATAACAAATTACCTACTTAATCCTTATTTTTAAGTTAAGGAGTTTAATATTTAAATTAACGTTTGCTCGATTAAGCAGAGGGAACTCAAAGTACAGCGATTTGTAATACATAGTGCACAGTTATGATTTTCTGAATTAATCAGGCGTTGTTACTTCGTGATGAATTACCGTATGTGGCACATTTTTAGTTTATTTACATTAGAGCGAGTTTGTTTAAGTTGTATGCAGGTGATAATTGATTTGCCTGCTTGGTAGGTGTTTCTATACAATTTTAGTTGCTGCAGTAACAATTATTTTCTAATTATACGTTATTATAGGCCATTGAAAGCTGCGTTTACTTTATTTCCAGCCTCTATATTCCAGACAGCCTTAGCTTTTTAATTGGGAGTTGTCTACTGTATGTGGCATATTTATGTTATGTTTATATTATTTTATTACTACATATATAATACAATACTACAATTTACAAGTTACGTTAACATTAAGCTAGAGAAAAGAATTATAGATAAAATTTAAAAGCACGAATGGTACTATTTGCGAAAATATTTCACGAAACAAAACATGACATGTCAAAATATTGTCGTGATAAATCTGTCGATATGGCGATAGAGAAAATTAGAGCGAATCATTTTTCGTGTTGGTACTATCAAAAGCCGATCTAGGTTAGTTTACCAAATAATGATTTGGACATTTGATTGGTATTATGTTGTCAAAAAAACGAGCTTTCATTGGCTATCACGTTAATGAGTAAAATAATCACTTTAAATAATATTTTTGTAATTACTTGCTTAGTTCTCATGAATAAATATAGCATATGATATATCGTATAAAAGATCTATTTAATACCATCATATTCCGCCCGTTTCATAATTGTTATTAAAACCCTGAATAGTAAATCTCGAAACCAAGCGGTTCTAAGAAAAATTGATAGTACCGTCTAAAAGGTTCTAGTTTAAAAAAATATTTCGCCTTAAAAATTTTTTCGTATCCATTCAAATAATGGAAATATCTGGTTTACATAATATATTCCGCAATTTCAAGATTTTCCGTCATAACTCGTAAAGTAGGCCATAGATTTCCAATATCTTTTTATTATTTTCTTGTACAATTGATATAAAGCGAGATATCCTGGAGGGCCCTATTAAAATGGACAGACTAAATATCTAAGAAATTTATTTTTTATTTTTCCAAGTACGTACGTATGTTTAAGAGATACCAGGAATTAATACCAGGAATTAAGCCTCGTCAGGGACATCTTGCGTACTAACTCACCACGGTGTGCTACAACCAAATTTAAATCAAAATTGATGCCACTCATAATTTTTTTTACACATTTTTCGATGTATATAGAACCAATTTCCATGATATTTAAAATCATTCATCGCAGAATTGTTTTTTTTACAAGTAAGTATTTTACTTTTTTTGTTTAATGACACAGCCACACAAAAAATGTAGTCTGACCTGCGGACCAGATCAGCGAATGATTATGTATTTGGGCCCTCTGAAACAGAATCCGAAGTCAGAATTGTCATATTCGCTCGGTTTTCCCACCCCAAAACAACAAAAGAAGTTGTCTGGCCTATGGACCAGATTAACGTGTCCTTATGTAGTTTTTACCACTAACCCCCAAAAAACAGCCCCCCAAAAAATAGTCTGTCCGGCGGGCCATATCAGTGTATCCTTATGTATTTGGTAAGGATACACCGATCTGCACAACTGAAAACGAGACAACTTTGATTTAAATTTGGTTGTAGCACACCGTGTCACATTAATGTTCACTTCATATTCACGAACATATACGTTGCAATTCTAAAATGTTTCTTGTTCTACTAGAAATCCAACCAACTAACAGTGTGACGCGAAATTGTCGATGAGCTATGCTTCGACCATCATCACTCCATGCAACATTATTATTACGATGTAAGTTGCCAATAAATTGAGATGTCAGATCTTACAAATTCTCATAGTGAGGAAACAACATCGGAACAACATTTCATAAAACAATTTATCACACAAAGTAAAAAAATATAGGAACATACATAAGAAATTAATAAAATACGAAATGATTAATGATACAACGCTTATATAAAAATTATATAAATATACACATAATAATATATTACAATTTGTCGATGGTTTAAAACCGAAATAAATTATGTACAAATTTAGTGAAATAACTGTTTATGCAGCAAGTGCATAAAGTGGTACTTTTTTCACGAATGGGATGAGCCGTAGACGGGTACAGCAATGCCATGAGTTTCATGCAATATTTTTTCTACAACTGTTTTCAATTTTCATATTTAAATAAATAATTGTTTTGAATTAACTTAAACAAATTAGCTTAAACTTAACTTAACGTATATAAATCTAAAGACGCATCTAAAGCGAATAATAGCTAGACAACTTCAATTGTTTTCAGTGTACTCATATGATTCGGTTATAAGCCGGAGAGAAATAATGTTACTTTTTTCACGCTCTTTTCCTTCCATTACCACAAACATATGCTTTACGCACATAATGTAAAGTAATGAATAAAATTGTACATTGTACATCTAGTAGTAAAAGCAATACTTTTCCTGACGACGATGTAAATTGTTGCAAGCATTGCAGTCCGAGAATGCACTTTTACTGCTATGCACGGGAGATGTGGGAGAGTTGGGACAATTTTCACAAATTAATTTTTAAAATTTTTATTTTTGAACATTTAAGAAAATTAAAAACACAATAATATACCTTCATATATTGGACCTCTTCTTGCAAATATTTGTTAAATTTACGTAGTAAATAGCGATATGGAAAAATGTTTTCTAGTGTCATGTATTTGTCCCAAATCTCACTCTTACGAGGTAGAGTTGGGACAGATAATTAAATCTTCACAAAGATATGGAAAAATATTTTATTATTGCAAAAAATAACAAACAAGGAGAAATAATAAAATTAATTCAAAAATCTGACAAATGCTCAGAAGAAAAACAAAAATATATTGCAACAAATGATAATAAAATGTTTGCTGACACAAAAATATTTACGTGGAAATTCGACCATATTTTTTGGAACGACAGGATTGCTCTTTGTTTTCTTGTAACGTAACGATATATTTAAAAACGATCCAAATAATATAAGAAAATTAATTCGTACATGGAATGGGTGAGACATAGGATGGGCCAACTCTCCCTTAAAATAACGTCCCAACTCTCCCTCACTGCTCGGTGTCGATTTATTTTTAGGTGAAAGTGAATCATGTAACATTTAATAGCTAAAACGTCGGTCGTTAGATATAAAATAACTCTGCAGCAACACTTGCACCCACAAAGCAATGAATGGATAATTTGAACAAAAAAAAAAAGTTGCTTTTCGGTACATAAAACAATTAAAATTATCTGAGATTTTAAGTACACAACACACGGGCGAAGTACGGTATTATGTATTTATTTACTGTCTAAAATATACATAAAAGACGTACGGGAATGTTAATTTCCCGGCCTAGGCCGGGAAAGTAACATTCCCCTACGGTTCTGTTGATCGTTGCTTGGCAATGGATCTTTTCCTTTCTGTTTTCTGATAGTTTCTTAGCAACGGGCTAAAATACTGGAATTGTGCATTTTTCGATCTGAAATCGCGCCGAAAATGTAGACATTTCCGATCGATTTCAGAAAAAGTAAATTTATATATAAAAAACAGTTCGGCAAAGTAACTTTCTCAGACGGTTTGCTACTAGTTGCTTGGCAACGGATTAAAATACTAGAATAGCGTATTTTGGGACCTGAAATTGCGCTGGAAAAGTAGACATTCTTGATCAATTTCAGAAAAACACAGTTTTTTTAGAGTCATTGAAAATAGTCATTTGTTTAACTAGGCAGCAAAATAGTAGATTGACTGCCGCGGCCGAGTGTAACGAGGCTAGGAACTCAGCCAAGGCAGTCAATCTATTTTGCTGCTGAGTTGAACATATAATTTTTTCGCCGATTGTTTAAATATATCCTAAAATAATTAAATTATTACAATTCTCAATCTCTTTATTTATGTTGTAATAAATTCAATAAAAATTCATTAAAAATCGCAGTTGTTGCTAGTTGGTTACCATGGAAACTTTATATGTCAAACTTTGACAAGTTACAAACGTCTTTGCTAGTTTACAGAAAGATATTAGTTTATTCTCATCATGAATAGTGATAGTGACCTAGAAATACGTACTCCTCCAGAAATTACAGATGTGGCAAATAATGTCATACTCAATTTACTGCCGGAATAAATATGAAGGAAGTTATAAACGATTCATGGATTATTGAATGGACAAACATGTGAAGAGTTTTTCAGAGAATGTGTTAATTGTTTATTTTGCTGAATTATCTAAAAGTATGAAGAGTTCTACACTTTGGTTCGTTTATTCCATGTTGAAGGCAACTATGAATATTAAAAATAACGTTGACATAGGAAGATATTTAAAACTGCGGGATTTTTTAAAACGTAAATCCGAAGGCTACAAAGAAAAGAAGTCTCGAGTTTTCGAAAAACAAGATATTGCGAAATTTATACTGGAGGCTCCAGATAATTATGCAAAAGTAAGTTCTATATATATATATACATATATATATATATATATGTACGTGAAAGGAACAACTGATAGAATCGGCAAACTTCTACGTAGACACAACATAGACACAATATTCAAAACAGACCGAAAAATCAGCACAGTCCTCCGCAACCCAAAATCAAAAATTGCCCTAGAAAGCCAAGGAGTATATGAAATCCCGTGTCAAGATTGCAGCAAATCATACATAGGACAGACCAATAGACGTATAAGTGTAAGACGGGAAGAACATAGGAATGCAGTGCAAAAAGAGGAGAAAACATCGTCCCTAGCACAACACGTAAAAGTCACAGGCCACAAAATAGACTTCGACAACACCAGAACAGTAGCCAATATCGAGCATTGTACATCAAGAATTACCAGAGAGGCCATAGAGATCGAAAAGAGACCCCAAAACCTTAACAAACGAGATGATACGCTAAGATTACCTACTGCGTGGAAGCCCGCACTTTCAGGCAGATACATAACGGAAAACATACGGCGACCCACGGAACATGAACCAATCTCGAGAAGGCACGTTCGAGCAGTGACAAACCACGAAGAGACACCACAGCCTGCCACAAGAGGACCTATCACGAGGAGCCGAAGTCAAGCGCTGGCCAATCAAAGAGAAACACGACAACCTCTGGTGACGATTAGACAAGAGGATGCACGACGAGCAACGAGAAGTCACGTGAAACGTGACGTTTCAACGAGGCCACTTGTCGGGTTAGCTCAGGCGCCCGCTACGCCTCCCACATACAGTAGAGGGCCAATAACACGTAGCCAGTCGCGCAATCAAACAGAAACACGACCACCTACGAAGACGATTAGACACGAGGATCCACGACCACCAACGGGAAGTCACGTGAGACGTGACGTCACAGCGAGGCCACTTGCCGGATTATCTCAGGCGCCCGCTACGCCTCCCACACATAGTAGAGGGCCAACAACGCGTAGCCAGTTACGCATGCGCGCTCTAGGCCCCAGCATATATAAGGAACCGCACAGCGCGGAGAACGTCAGTTCAGTTCGAGCAACGAGGAGCAGCAGTAGGCAGCTTTCAGCGAGAACCTGAAGATGGCAGATGGGATTCTGCCGAAACGTCGTTTAGACAACCGTGGCCCCAGCAGGAGCCTGTCAACTACGCGGGAAAACACCCGGAAGCACAACAACCTTTCATATATATATATATACATATATATATATATATATATATATATATATATATATATATATATATATATATATATATATATATATATATATATATATATATATATATATATATATATATATATATATATATATATATATATATATATATATATATATATATATATATATATATATATATATATATATATATATATATATATATATATATATATATATATATATGTATATATATATATATGAAAGGTTGTTGTGCTTCCGGGTGTTTTCCCGCGTAGTTGACAGGCTCCTGCTGGGGCCACGGTTGTCTAAACGACGTTTCGGCAGAATCCCATCTGCCATCTTCAGGTTCTCGCTGAAAGCTGCCTACTGCTGCTCCTCGTTGCTCGAACTGAACTGACGTTCTCCGCGCTGTGCGGTTCCTTATATATGCTGGGGCCTAGAGCGCGCATGCGTAACTGGCTACGCGTTGTTGGCCCTCTACTATGTGTGGGAGGCGTAGCGGGCGCCTGAGATAATCCGGCAAGTGGCCTCGCTGTGACGTCACGTCTCACGTGACTTCCCGTTGGTGGTCGTGGATCCTCGTGTCTAATCGTCTTCGTAGGTGGTCGTGTTTCTGTTTGATTGCGCGACTGGCTACGTGTTATTGGCCCTCTACTGTATGTGGGAGGCGTAGCGGGCGCCTGAGCTAACCCGACAAGTGGCCTCGTTGAAACGTCACGTTTCACGTGACTTCTCGTTGCTCGTCGTGCATCCTCTTGTCTAATCGTCACCAGAGGTTGTCGTGTTTCTCTTTGATTGGCCAGCGCTTGACTTCGGCTCCTCGTGATAGGTCCTCTTGTGGCAGGCTGTGGTGTCTCTTCGTGGTTTGTCACTGCTCGAACGTGCCTTCTCGAGATTGGTTCATTTTCCGTGGGTCGCCGTATGTTTTCCGTTATGTATCTGCCTGAAAGTGCGGGCTTCCACGCAGTAGGTAATCTTAGCGTATCATCTCGTTTGTTAAGGTTTTGGGGTCTCTTTTCGATCTCTATGGCCTCTCTGGTAATTCTTGATGTACAATGCTCGATATTGGCTACTGTTCTGGTGTTGTCGAAGTCTATTTTGTGGCCTGTGACTTTTACGTGTTGTGCTAGGGACGATGTTTTCTCCTCTTTTTGCACTGCATTCCTATGTTCTTCCCGTCTTACACTTATACGTCTATTGGTCTGTCCTATGTATGATTTGCTGCAATCTTGACACGGGATTTCATATACTCCTTGGCTTTCTAGGGCAATTTTTGATTTTGG
The DNA here is from genome assembly GCA_936432065.2 of Rutpela maculata. NCBI lineage: Eukaryota > Metazoa > Arthropoda > Insecta > Coleoptera > Cerambycidae > Rutpela > Rutpela maculata. Next base: position 227,049,231 of record OW386285.2, read on the forward strand.
GTTGCGGAGGACTGTGCTGATTTTTCGGTCTGTTTTGAATATTGTGTCTATGTTGTGTCTACGTAGAAGTTTGCCGATTCTATCAGTTGTTCCTTTCACGTACGGTAGACACAACATAGACACAATATTCAAAACAGACCGAAAAATCAGCACAGTCCTCCGCAACCCAAAATCAAAAATTGCCCTAGAAAGCCAAGGAGTATATGAAATCCCGTGTCAAGATTGCAGCAAATCATACATAGGACAGACCAATAGACGTATAAGTATAAGACGGGAAGAACATAGGAATGCAGTGCAAAAAGAGGAGAAAACATCGTCCCTAGCACAACACGTAAAAGTCACAGGCCACAAAATAGACTTCGACAACACCAGAACAGTAGCCAATATCGAGCATTGTACATCAAGAATTACCAGAGAGGCCATAGAGATCGAAAAGAGACCCCAAAACCTTAACAAACGAGATGATACGCTAAGATTACCTACTGCGTGGAAGCCCGCACTTTCAGGCAGATACATAACGGAAAACATACGGCGACCCACGGAAAATGAACCAATCTCGAGAAGGCACGTTCGAGCAGTGACAAACCACGAAGAGACACCACAGCCTGCCACAAGAGGACCTATCACGAGGAGCCGAAGTCAAGCGCTGGCCAATCAAAGAGAAACACGACAACCTCTGGTGACGATTAGACAAGAGGATGCACGACGAGCAACGAGAAGTCACGTGAAACGTGACGTTTCAACGAGGCCACTTGTCGGGTTAGCTCAGGCGCCCGCTACGCCTCCCACATACAGTAGAGGGCCAATAACACGTAGCCAGTCGCGCAATCAAACAGAAACACGACCACCTACGAAGACGATTAGACACGAGGATCCACGACCACCAACGGGAAGTCACGTGAGACGTGACGTCACAGCGAGGCCACTTGCCGGATTATCTCAGGCGCCCGCTACGCCTCCCACACATAGTAGAGGGCCAACAACGCGTAGCCAGTTACGCATGCGCGCTCTAGGCCCCAGCATATATAAGGAACCGCACAGCGCGGAGAACGTCAGTTCAGTTCGAGCAACGAGGAGCAGCAGTAGGCAGCTTTCAGCGAGAACCTGAAGATGGCAGATGGGATTCTGCCGAAACGTCGTTTAGACAACCGTGGCCCCAGCAGGAGCCTGTCAACTACGCGGGAAAACACCCGGAAGCACAACAACCTTTCATTTAGCACCCGCGAAAACCTAAGAAACAACAACAATATATATATATATATATATATATATATATATATATATATATATATATATATATATATATATATATATATATATATATATATATATGTAGAGATTTTAAGTTTGAGCGGAAAAACATTTTCTCTCTGTCGGTATGTCGGGCCTGTAGGTCTGTCGGTCTGTCTGTAACTTTTTTGTGCGCACGTTTACTCTGGAAGCGTTTGAGATATTGACTTGAAATTTGGTACACATGTGTACTTTAACGAAATCTAGAACTACAATATATTTTCATCTTGTTCCGACGAAGGGTTGGGGGGTAAATTGGGGTAAACTTGAGGAAAATAGATAAATCAAGCAGGTAAGAGTCCATAAAATTGGTATTTAGTATATACAAGAGAAACTAAGGTCTCAAAAAAAATTTTGGCATTAGCCACCCCCATTACCACCCCCACCTCATTATTAAAGGGGATGAAAAAAAATTGTGATTTAGTGTGTGTACAAGAACCAGAAACCCCAACATGTTTTTTACTTCATCCACCCCCACTACCACCCCCTATCACCACCACCCCCACCCCGCTAGCGATGTGGGGTATCGTTTTATGGGTTTTTGGGGTAGAGGATTTCAAATATTATATTACTAAAGTTCCATAAACAATTATTTCCACATAAAAATTTTTTCGTTGTGAGTAACTTGGATAGAGAATCTGGATGTGGAAGTAGTGATTCCTTGGGCAGCGGTTTTTTTTTAGGTTATATTAATTTTTGGGGTTGCCGGTGCTTGTCGATGCGATTAATTATTGAATTTGAAATTAGAAAATATTGAAGATATATACAATAAACTATTGGTATCCCTCCTAAAAACAAAGAATTCAAGAACTTTCGTAATAACGGAATATTCAGATATCGTTAGAAAGTATGTAGCTCTCCGTCGGATTGAATTAAAGGACACAAGATTTTTCTTTAAATACACAAACGATAAATCTGTAAAACAGTATGTCGGTATCCATAAATTTGGTAGCATACCCCAAGAAATAGCTGCTTATTTAAAATTGTCAAACATTAAAGAATATACTGGACACCCCTTCCGTAGAACTTCTGCCACTTTACTTGTAAATTCTGGAGGTGACATCACAATGTTGAAGAGACATGGCGGTTGGAAGTCCTCAACTGTAGCCGAGGGGTATATTGAGGACTCAATAGCAAGAAAAAATAGTATTTGCGAAAAAGTTTTAACAAATGTAGTAACTAATACTGACGCAAATCAAACCAGTAATGTAATCAATGTTAGTAGAAAGGCAGGAGAAGAGGACAAAATTGTACTCATTTTACTGTAAATGTTTATAATAACTAAATGTCTGTTGGAAATGTTATTTAATTACTGTTTCTTAATAAATGTTACCAAAAAGTGTCAAATATTTACTTGTACTGATGACCAATCACTTTGCTGATTGACATTGGTCACCAAAGTTAATACTTTGCTGTCAATCGGCGAAAAATTACTTATCTTTAACTAGACGTAAATTAATTATTTTTTATTATTTGCTTTCAACACGATTAAAGAATATTATCTAGGTATTTAGCAAATCACAACTTACATACTTTTTTATTTATTGAAATTACCTACTTGGAGTATATTGTTGCCCTCATATGGGCACGTCAATATACTGGTACATAGTTGAAATAGAATGTAAGGTTCAATAATTGTTGTGAATGACTGAATTTCAACAAATGACAAGTATTTTCAATATATTTTTGCCTTAAAATGCTAGGAATCCTATCATGTAATTCAAAACTTCATCAGTATTGGCTAGAAGAGTAGTTGTTTTGATTGGTTTTCTAATGATGAGTGTTTTAAAGTATTTTCGTAAGTAGTATATTAGCGTGTCCAGATTAAGATACCAATATAAAGAAAGTAGATAATTTCATATAAAATAAAAAATTGTGAATGACTGAATTTAAGTAAATGATTAGTATTTTCAGTATATTTTCCTTGCTTTAAAATGCTAGAAATCCTATCATATAATTCAGTACTTCGTCAGTATTAGCTAGAAGAGTAGTTGCTAAATTAGTGTTTTATGTATGTATATTAGCATGCCCCAGATTAGGGCAACAATATACACAAAGTAGGTAATTTCATAATAAATAAAAAAGTGTGTAAGTTGTGATTTGCTTAAAATCTAAATAAAATTATCTGTTCATAGATGTAAATATCATACTCTTCGCCCGATTATTGAACTATTGAATTTTTTATATGTTTGTTGTACATTCCATAGTATACTATTTGCGCAAAAGGGGTTCAGAATAATCAACATTGGTTTGGAGACGGGAAAGTGCAACAAGCTGACGTGGAGAAATCAGAATCTTGAATATATGCGGCAGTTTTTGCTACGGCAGGACAACATATTCATTTAGAAGTGTAAGATTTAAAATAAATAAACAACTAACTATGATTTTTCATGACGTAGGCGAAATATTGAAAGTATATCCTTATGGGGTACTCTTCCAGGCACTTCCACCCAGGGGAGGCAAGGCAGACCAAGGTAATTTTGAACAATTGGTATTTCCCTATAACCTACAACCATATAAATTTTAGCTGGATGTGCTTAGGCAGACTAACGGTTTAGTGTTTGTTTGTACCTATATATTCTTTCGAATTTATCATGAATCATATGTTCGATGGCATAGTGTTTCATACGATCGTCTCTAGGACTATTAGATGTTTTCACAACATTTTAACCCAATTTTCTCTTATACTGGCTGTGTCACCACTTCCTTACCAAGCATGTCTAGTATTGTTCGAGATTATATTATTACCTGTTTTACTAAAACAATTCAGTTACTATATTGAACTTAAAATATCAATTGCAGCATAAAACAGCCATAATTTCATTAATACACAAAAAAAAAATCAACAGAAATTGTTTTAACAAGGACCCCGCACAAATCCTTATATAAAAATGGCTTCCGTTAAATTGGCTGGATTTTTTATATGTTCTATATTTTTGACCCCTGATTAAATGTCTCACTGAGTCGGAGGTCCCAAACCACCCGGTTTTAAGATATTTGACGTTTTGTAAAAAAATTGGCAGGTGCAATGGTTTGCAAGAACCGTTATAACTTTCTTCGTGCAGGAGATCCTCGTTTGCTCTTTGGCACATAGAAAGAACACAAAGCGAGCTACACTCTGCATTGAAAATAAATTCGATAATAGTATACAAAGTGGTCCATTTTTCACGTTACATTTTGTCAAATTCAAACCTCAAAAACTTTTTTAATTTAATTTTTTTACATCATGTTATGTAGAATTAAATTCTCTTTTCTCTAGTATAAGCACTGTAGGGATTAAAGTAACAACTTTTTCAGATATTCGCGATTTTCTTAAATGTTCTCGAATTTTTAATAAAAATTGCCATCAACTTAGCCATGATTAGACACAATCAATAATGTCAGTCATTCTCATATGTCAAAAAATGCCAGCACTTTTGAATTACACCCACGAAGGCTTTTCAGATTTGCTTATTATTAAGTTATGTAAAATTAAATTCTCTTTTCTCTGGTATAAGCACTTTTACAACTTTTTGAGATTTTCTCGATTTTCTTATCAACTTAGCCATGATTAGAAGCAATCATCATTGGCCTAATTTACACCGTGAAATAATTTGGTCTGAGCCGAAGGAACTAATGGAGTGGGGATAGATCGACTCGAATTTATTTAGTTTGTGCCTGTTTACAACACATCATAGTGATGTGGTTAAAAGCTGTTATTTTTTAATAACAGGTTTAAACTGCTACTGCTTTTTTGAAATAACAGTTTAAAATAACAGTTTAAAATAACAGTTTAAAAATAACAGATCGCTGAGAAGAACTGGCTTACGCATACCGCAGCGCGCAGTTGCAAATGTTGTCAGAGACGTTATTTTATACATCATGCTGCTGCCGCAGCTGCTTATCTGTTATTTTCTCACCTATTATTTTCGAACAGAAATAACAGTCTGTTAATGCTATTTACAAATAACAGTTATAAAATAAAATTAAATAGCAACTCATCTCTAACACATCATTATACTTGAAAAATTGTGGATTAGTTGAGGAGCACCAGGAGCAGGCAAACCTAACCTGTAACCGCTTTACTTATGTAAACATGTTTCCTAAAAAGAAAATTACCGTTTTTAATGTAGTTCTAACAGTGGTAAAACAAATTCAACGAAATATATGGAAAAAGTTATTCGAAATGCTTAGGAAAACACGTTTTCATTTACAAAACCAATTAACTGTCAGGTTAATGCAACAAAGCGCCAATTCTTTATGCGGGAACGACGAGTCTAACTTCACAAACTTAACATTTCCTATAGAGATGAGCGGTCCGGGCGGACCCGTTCCAAGTGAACGAATCCGGGGGTGGAACGGGTCCGACCGAATCCACGATGTCGATCGGACCAGGTCTGCGGTCCATTGATCTGCTATGATATGTGTGTCCTGGTACTGTCCTGAGCTGGCTACTCCAGACCCTGGACCCCGACCCTGACTGAGTGCTTAGATAGATTTGAAGTTTGAGTTGACTGTCATCGCGTCATAAATAGTAAAAACCGCACGTGCATACTGCATACTTAATACTTAGTAAGTACCTGCTTCGTGATTTAAAGGTTTTATTTACTGTTTATCCAAACTAATTAATATTATTGAAAAAGTATTTTATTACAATATAATTTATCAAGAAAATGAGAACATTTTGAAGTGGATCCGATGGAACGAATCCAGCTGATCGGGTCCACGAGCGGAACGGTTCCAAACGGACCGAATCCATTAAAGGAACCGATTTGTCTAATACGTCTACGTTTACACCATATTTTACATTAGGTTTGGTATTAAACCGCGAATTATATATGGTCTGATACTCTTGCTCAAAAGAATCAGACCAAAGGCGGATCAGCTTTGTTCAGACTGTTTACATCGAACGCACTATACGTTTAATGCGGAGTATGGTTCGCCAAAGGTACTTAATTCGCAGACCAAGCTGTCGGTGTAAACTAGGCCAGTCATTCTATTATGTCGACAATGTATATTCATATAAGGATATAATTATTTTAATTTGTAGCAAGTGTCCTATGGTTCCTGGGATGGGCAAGACATACAGTATATAAAATACCCAAGTCGAGCTCTCCTTCATTTCATCCAGGATACCGGCAATAGGAACATTGATAACGTCGGGGCAGCAATAGGAGAATTTATAGTGGATGTCGAAGAGTAGACATTAATAACATGAAATATAAAAGTTTTAAAAGTGCTTATACTAGAGAAATGATAATTTAATTTTACATGACTTGATAATGAACAAAAAGCTTTCGTGGTGGCATTTTTTGACATAAGAGAATGACTGACAATATTGATTGTGTCTAATCATGGCTAAGTTTATGGCAATTTTTATTAAAAATTCTAAAACATTTAAAAAAACCGCAAATATCTCAAAAAGTTGTAACTTTAATCGCTACAATTCTTATACTAGAGAAAAGAGAATTTAATTTTAAATAACATGATGTAATAAATTACAGGGTGTTCCATTTAAATTTAAAAAGTTTTTGAGGTTTGAATTTGACAAAATGTAACGTGAAAAATGGAGCACTTGGTATACTATTATGGAAATTATTTTCAATGTACAGTATAGCTCGCCTTGTGTTCTTTCTACGTGCCAAAGAGCAAATGAGGATCTCCTACACGAAGAAAGTTATAACGGTTCTTGCAAATCGTTGCACCTGCCAAATTTTTTATAAAATGTCAAATCTCTTGAAACCGTGGTGGTTTGGGACCTCCGACCCATTGAGACATTTGATCAGAGGCCCAAAATATAGAACATATCAAAAATCCAGCCAATTTAACGGTAGCCACTTTTAATATAAGGATTTGTGCGGGGTCCTTTGTTGCTGTATTACAATTAACTTTTAGATAAACTCATATGTTAAAAGAAAATTTATCCCGCAGAATACTGAAAAAATGTGTTGGCTAATAAAATTTACCTGTGCCTTTTATATTTTTCTCTAATAAAGTTTTCATTCCCAGGCCCTTCAGAAAAGCGTTCCGCAGTTATTTGCGGAAGCAGCTGAGCGTGAATACGTTCTTTGATTTCCAGACTTTTAAAACACAATTGCAGAAAAATGTAATGTTATTTGGATGCACTTCACTAGTTCTGAAGCAGTAGTTGTAGTCGACATATGTTAGTCAAACGCCGCACCGCTCTGAATGTATTTGTTAGCAAACAGCCAAGGTGGGATTTATAAAAGCGAACGCCAGAGAAAATGTTTTTTCAGGATTGTTTTTATATCCTGACATGAAGTTAAACTTAAGTGAGTAGTTTAATTCCCATTTATATTCTCATACAAATGTTAATGTAGTTAAATTAACTTTGTCTCTGCACTTGGGCTTAAATATTTTTAGAAGAACAATTTAATTAAAAACATTTCAGTGGTGCACGCTTGGTGTCTCATCGCATGCGTTCCATATTTTTGACTTTCGTTTTCTTTTCACTCCCTGCAATTATTCTAGTACAAAAAAATAACACCTGTGAAATATGTCGGTTGACCGATTTCACAAGAAAAAGTTTGGTAAAAAGTGTCATGGCGAGAACTAGATTGGTATCATTAAAGATGGTAGAAATATCTGCACATGTTGACCAACACGTTTAATGCTCATAGTTTGTAGAAATACCTATAATATAATAATTATGTTATTGTTTTCATTTTTTCTAGTGTTGAGCCTACTTTTCTTAAAATGTTTTTTTCTTAACCGCTTCTCAAGTCACCGAAGTAACTCCTTGAAAATCCAGAATGATTTTGTGTTAGGTAAAGAGAAACGAGGCCCTACAGCTTATAGTGGAGTCCAAACCACTTCTTGGGAATAATTTTATAATTAAAATTATTTCGCGGTGAGCGGGGATTGAACCTGCTTCGCTAGGTACGCCAGTATGCAAGCTAGACGCGCTAAACCACTGAGCTACCGCCCCCCTGATTTGATTGATTATATGTCATCTTTATTAATTTATTTTATATTTTACAATATTTTCAAAAAATTAAATTATACAATTTACACTTTACCAGACACTGCTGGCAACTGACAGATTAGAAGTTTGTCAACCTGTTAACCATAGTTGGCATAGTTGTTCGTAGGATAAAAAAGCTGTTGGTTGTCACGATTTAGTGATACCAATCTCGTTTTCAAATAACATGTGAAAACGCACATTTTATCGGCCACAACTTCTTTATCTTTTGTGATATAGAATCAAACAAAAAATCATTTTAAAGACTGATGAAATTTATTTAATTTAGTTCTTTACAATTTTTGATGGAAGTGTCACAGTTTCTAAGATATTCAACATTTAAATTAAATACATCATCCTAAAAACGGTCTGATGCAATCTATAAAATTTAATATCTCCGAAGCTATCAACTCAACGCAAATATATACTAAAAACAAATTCGTTCTCAGTTTATAAGCTTCATTTTTGATATTCGCCATATTTTCACCAAAACTAGTATTTATTGAGATATTTGCAAAGAATCAACAATGTTATTTTTTATCTAAAATCCCTTTAAAGTTTAAAATTCAATTTATTTCTAAAGCAAATGCTGGGTCATATTATGTATTAACAAAAAACAGTTTATATGAATATATTTTTTTAATTACTGGCTACTTACAGTAACAAAATAGCGACGTATTTATTTAAAAAACGTGAAAAAGTATATTGTTTCTGTCATAACTTTTGTTTTTATGCTATAAAAATAAACAAAAAATCATTTGAAAGCCCAATTAATGGCCTTTCATTTTAATCATTAGCATTTTTAGCGTAAGTGCCAGTTTTTAATATATTTACCATCTAAACTAAATACTTCGTCTTATAGACGTTCGGATGCTACATTTGTATTTCTAGATCTCCGAAATATAAAAACTTTTCATAGATGCATTTACTCTTATATTGCCAAAAAATGAACGAAATCTAATTCATATGACATTATTCCGAAGTTAAAACCTCTAGTTAATGTTCTATTAAGGCATTAATGCACTATTATTTACATTATTTATTTTATTTACCAAGTTTCATAAGTTTATTGTAATCAATTTTTTTTTTTGAAATTTGTTTTACAAAATCACTTGTACCTTGAGTTCATAATTATAGTGGTTATTAAAGTATAACTTTATTTGGTTTGATAACTTTGGAAACTTTATTTAAATAAAAAATAATAGTAGTATAAATTAAACTCAACAACATTTATTTGAAAGTATGATTTTATTAAAATTAAGTGAGGGCCGGCATACCCTCCTATTGTCAGACGGGAATTAAATTTTGAGAGAAATCTTCTCTTATAATATGGACCAATTATTTGGAGGTACTCCAAAAAACAAATACCTTATATAGTAATAATCATGCTGATCATAAGAACCTACTCTAACTATCGTTTACAGAAAACTGCATTAAAATTGGAGTACTCGTTTCAAAGTTATGAAGGAACATTATTAAAATCAGCGTATCTTTATGTGTTTATGTAGATTGTGCAGCGCTCTCTGGTAGTTAGTACGATGATGAGTATTTAACAATCTGCTCTGTAAATTACCAAATGTTTACGTAATACTGCTAAAATTGATATTTTTGTTTTAAAGTTATAAGGGGACAAACAAGCAAACAAAAACGCATCTAAATCCATTTAACCTAAATGCATGTACTGCTTCTTTTCGGAGTTAAAAGAAGTAACATCAAATAACTATTGCTTGTAAATTTTAAGTAAACTACCTACAAGCAGTAGATATTTGATAGTCCTTATTATATAGATCTATTTGATTTAATTTAATAGTTATATTATAACCAGTAAACATTCTTGAAAGTCATTATAGAAAAAAATCTACAGAATTTCGTTTCATCACGCGCTGAACTCAAAATGTACATCGAATTCAAAATTTCTATATATTTGCATGTATGCCATTTCTTGAAAACACGATAACTACTGCTTTTAGATTTCAAAATATATAAAATTTGTAGCGTGTGTAAAATAACATAGTAGAATACTCCCCATTGAAATTGAACCATATCCGACATACAGGGTGACGTCAGAAAGGTGTAAACTGTCAGATTTTACGTATATAATATTTTACTATAATTTTAAAGCAGAATGATGTGAGGTTTTTGAGTAAGCACACAAAAATAATAGATGCACAAGATGTCGAACCTATAATATACAACATGCCTCTCAGGTTCGGACGAACTTTACTTATGATTAAGTGTATATCAATTTTACTTGAAAATGTTATTAAGGTATTTTTAATAAAACTATTATGAAACGAGTGAAGGATGCAGACTGATGCGACGCTACCGACTATGAACATCTATTTCGGAAATAGAAATTAAAAAAATAATGATAATCTAATAGGTATTCGCAGTCGGCAATGTTCGACTGCAACTTCTGCTCGCTTTAACAATAGAGATACTTAAGCCTGAGGGTGTATATATTCAATATATTTGATGTTGCATACTAATTTATTATTCATAATAGAAAAATATCTGATGTAGCCAGCACATAAAGTTTTCTGCGAAATTTTACTACCGGGTATCCCATCTAGCTCAAATAAATGGATTAATGGTTTCGATCTGTTGTCACTTATCATTTATCATTATCAATCAATCAATCAGTTTCCAATTTCGGTAAATAAATTGTTGTATATCCGATAATTACGATTAGACGAGTTAATTTAGATAATGAAATGGAACTAATTTGTTACGGGTTGAAATTTTCACGAATCAATGGTGTTAGTGCCTCTTAATAACATACATCATAACACAATTTTAAATAACTTCCGAAAATTCCCTTAGTGATGTAACAATTCCTGTTTCACCGATTATAATTACGATTGTGAACATAATACGATCACGATTAAGAATAAAAAATAAAAGATATACGGACTTTCTTTACTCCGTAGGTACCAGATATATTACCATTTATTCATAGAATACATAAACCCCAAACTTGTATTTTCTAACATCCCTGTTGTTTCTTGCTTCTATTATTTGGGTAAGTTTGAACGTAAAAATAAACTTGAAATTTAAATTAAACTGCATACTAAGTTCAGCAATGCTACAACTTCCATAAATACTATATAATAAGCTTCCAGTTTTGGTGATGTTCAGAACGGTTTTTAACTTGCAGCACTGAAAATATATCTAGTTACCTGGGTCCTTGGGCTGCAATCAAGATCCGCAAAGAAGTAGGTTACCTCATAATTGCCGTCCCAAACCGCGTGACGTCATCTTTGTACAGATTTGAATTTATCTTTTTGGTAAAGTCGTTTATTGTTATTATTATTACACGTAAAAAAATAGAACAGTAAAAAAGTTAAAAAAAAAACTACAAAAATAATTTGTCTATTTTCACATTTAGTAATTGCCGGAATTTTATGTAGTAATTTCGTATTCGCCCAAATTTTATTGTGCATTTGAGCAAAATAGGTATTTCCTTCTGCTCCAAAATGAGTATAATTGGTTGCCTAATAGAGCTACCTACCTGATGTTTTACTTCGGCCATTAAATGCGCTGTTAGTACAGGAAGTAGCTGGATGAGTGCGTTCGACTACTCTTTAAGAAAGCGCGCTACAAAACGCCTTGGTAAAGCTTCCACAATGGCCGGTAATGTTAATTAAACTTTCTTTTGGTGTGTAGACTTGTGAAAGGACGGCCTTCGGAGTGTACTACGATATTATTTGTGGATGTAAACGAAGTTAGAAAAATCTATTCAGAATTGTGGGATACGCCGTGAAGTGGAAATTCTGAACCCACCGACAAAAATTACAAGAATTACACGATTTGACAGGGCGACATCTTTTGGTCATTTCCCTTTTGCTGGCTAGAAAGTTGAGTCGTGTGAGTACGCATTTTAGCAATATTGTAAGTTTTGCTCCATTTATGGGATTTAGTATACAGCACGACAGAATTAGTCGTATTTCCGTATTTGAGTATCGTTTTTTGGGGAGATACAACTACGGATCAGGTATGTCTCTGAAACCCACTTAAGGTTGAAATAGATTAGTAATTTACGATATTTATTTTATTGCAGGGCTGTTTGTTAAGTTACGAGTATTGAGACCTGTTTGTTAAGTTACGAGTATTGAGACCTGTTTGTTAAGTTATGAGTATTGAGACCTGTTTGTTAAGTTGCGAGAATTGAGATCTGTTTGTTAGTTTATGGTTATTTGGATTTGTTACGTTACGATTTTACTTGGATCTGTTATACTACGTTTTATTTGGGACTGTTATCGTACATTCTACTTGAACTTTTATGTCACGTTCTACATCTTACGAGGAACTTACAGCCTGACTCCGGTTTGGACTTCTAGTCCAGATTTTGGTGTCTAGCGATTGGATTTTTGCCCGTTATCGTGTGCTTATTATGGTACTGGGAATCTCGTCACGTTATATTGCACCACCACGTAGACTGTCTACAACAAACATGTGGCGGCTGTCACATCGAATTACGCTGCCCTGGTAGGACGGGAAAAGTTATTCAGATACTAACAAAGGTAAGCGGAATCATATTCTCTTAACGAGGGATCCGGTACAACACAACGTTCACCGTACAGTGAAATAATGACATATGAGTTTCAGTAAATTTTAGTAATATTAGTCATATTTTGCACATAACTAATTCAATAAAATTCAAGTAATATTTTACTCACAACGATCCCAGTAGATTTCAGTAATATTTGGTATATTTTGTGTATCGTTACTTCAAGAACTAAATAGTTTCGCTTTATTTTACAAATAGATTTCTATAGTTTTGAGCCATTTATGTTTTACCGCATCTTGGGTCACATGTAGTTATTTTTTTTTCGCTCTTCTTGTATATGACCTTTTCGTATATTTATTAGTTTGTAAGAAATTTTGTGTATATTAGAATAAGCGTGTGGGCCCCACTTATTAGTACACTTTTGAGATTAATATTGTGATATATTGTACCACGTACCGAGCTACCATTATTAAATGTTTGATTAGAATGACGTCTTTATATATTTGACCATCCTGCACCACTCCAAATTATCGAAACCCCCCCTAAGGACATAACTAGTCGGCCGTGTGAGACCTCTTCCTCACCAGTGTATTGCAGAGGGGGTACTGCACGTTAAACATTAAAATTTTGTTTAGGGCACAAGGTGACTACCATACCCTGCGTTCGCGGTTTAGCTGCGTTTAGGGATCCCCTTCATAGGTGGGCCTATGTGGGCCTAGGCCCTATAACAAATAAAAATAATAAAAAGAAAGTATGAAAGTATCTTCAGGATTCGAACTCACTACGCCACATGTTAGAGTTCAGCGCATAGCGTTCTGCGCAGATACACCCTAACATGTAACAAAAAAAATTAAATTTATTTATTTTTAAAAATTAATACTAAATTTCAATAATTTTTAATTTAAGTGAACAAATAAACTCTTCAATTTTTTTTACAACAAATTATAATTACGTATAAGTAATAAGCATAATAAGAACATTTTGTATATGTTTTGCAATCATAATATATTGTAGTGCAACTACTGATGGACAAGAAAGCGCAAGACGTGCACTTATAAACTCAAGACAGTAGCGGGCGCTCTACAAAACTAAATCTTTTATAACAATAAAACAATGCAGATAATTCTTTCTATAAAAATTACTCATTATTTTTTTGCAGATTTCATATCATAGAAGTGTGCACCTATCTGCAGTAGTTTTTAAAATCCCTCCATGCTTGCTGGATTTTACGCTGCACTATTCTGGTACGCTATGCTTAAACAATTTCTGTAGCATTTATTAACAACAATTTCGAGAATAATTGGACTCTTTTGAATCTAGAAAGAATAAGCTTCCGAAGGCTTTCCGTTAAGAAATGTTAAAAAATAAGCCTGTAAATGTGGTGAAAACATAAAATATATCAATTTTCAGCTCATTCGAGATAATGTACGATTTTTTTTAAAACTATATCTTCGAGTGCACATCCTATGATTGAATTTGGCACTCCAGATACCCGACTAAATAAAATGCAACGTAATATGAGCCATAAGTCCTTAAAAATGGTTTTATTTAGAAAGGACATGCACACCTTATCTTTGATATTTTTTTATCAAATTCCACATAAACGTTGCTTAATATTGTTGATAAACTAATGCCAAGTTATAGTCAATTATCTCAAACCATCAACAATATCTCAAGTATTTTTACAGCTGACCCACTACCTATATAAAAATACAACTAAAGGAAATTAAATGATGCTGATAACATGTTTAACTTACAGCCATAATCAAACGTTTCCAGTGACTAGTTGACGCTTTTGGCCGGCAAGTCTGGACTGTCTCTTGCACGACCCTATTTTCTCTAAATCTGGTTAATGGTGTGAAAACATTAAATTGTGTAGTAAGTGGCTGATTGGGATAGATACCAAAAATAACAAATTCCTTGACACAGTTTCCTCCTAACCAGAACTACGTATCATGAACATTTTTATTATGTATGTATTATGTATGTGTTATGTATTTTGGTGATAATTACTTTTCAAAATTTTTTTATCAATGTATCTTTTGTGTACCTGGTGCCGACAATGAGATGAGTCCCATTCTAATTTCTCGGTTCGATTTGAAATAAAAAATTTGAAATTTCGTGATATAATTTGTGATACAAATCGTCATATACTACACTTCTTGGATGAGAAAGTTCACTTCCGGTCTAACCTCGGGTCTAACTGAAGGTAATATCAATTATTAATTTTCAAATAGCGCCCTACATTTTTGCATATTTGTATCCTTCGAGAAATTTTAGTTGCAACTATGTATTTAAAGATGGAATTTTTTTCAAAACTTAGAAAAGTGGAAAAGCTAAGTTGGCTGCTGCAACATTTTGATTTGCAATAAAGTCAGTTGGCCTTGAATATGACGTATTTGAGTTATTTTTATTGTAAGATTTTAATAATAGTTTATTCGTGCAAAAATCGCAATTTTGAAGTAACATACTATTTTTCAAAAGAACATTTTACTTAATGCAATACTTTAAGTTTCGACATTCATTTACTATGAAATGATGCCGATGTATATTTTAAATTTAACGAGCCGTGCATCAAACTTCATCAACAATCCTTCAGGAGTAGCAAATGAAAATTAGCGAAGCTTTTGCAAAATAACTGCTCAAATGTTAGAAATAGTGGTAAGAGAAATAATTAGTAAAATTAATAATTTTATTGAAATTGAAGAAAATATTTAAACAAAGTATATATTTGATTTCTCTTCTTATTCTAAATAATTATTAATAAATTCTGTCGGATTTTATTTCCTTGTCATTTACGTTTTCTTTCAGCAATAACAATTAGTGTTATCTGATCATTGCTCGTTTTTAAAATTTAATGTTTACACACGTTTTTTTAAATAATTAGCTGAAGATGCTCCTCCATTAATATATAAAAAGAAATATGTATCGAAACTAATGTATTCTACACTAAATAAGGTTAATAATGTAAGGTTAATGTTTCAGGTTTTGCTAAAGTAAATAAAATGAATGTTATGGCCGCACCTAACTTAATTTCTAGCGTGACGAAAAAATTTTTGTTCATTAGTAAACTAACAATAATGTTACGTTGTTAGGTTGTAATGTACAAAATTTGAACAAAATCGAGATTTTCTATCGAAAAATTAAGAAATATTGAGAGAAGTTAAATTATTAAATTAGATCTCTTACATGAAAAACAGAAAGATAAATGTAAAGTATCCAAATTTAGTGTCCGACTTACATGATGGAAAATTAGGTGCCCTTCAAAGATCTGTCTAAAGTCCATTGTTATTTACCTTGCATATAAATGACTTCTCTAAATATTTCACTCAAAGTAGTCTGACAATGGATGTTGATGAGACACAGATAACAATTTAGATTCCAACTCCTCGACAACTCCATTATATGAAGGGTAAGTGTGTCTGTGCTAGTCTGTGCCGTGGTGTCAACGAAATAAACTTATATTGAATAAAAGAAACTCCAAGGCTACATTTAGTATGAAACATAATACTACGTGTATGAATATGTTTAAGCCTGTTAAAATGTTAAGCCTGTAGTCAAATGGATATTTTATCAGAACAATACATTTTAGATTTTTAACGGAGGTTTGGAGCCCGAAACAAAAGTAGCAGGAGCCCTCCAATCTCATTTCAAACAATGACCAGATGAGACAGTGAGTCAACGCAGTCTTAGCACCTCCTAAAATAGCCTAGTGCGACCTCATAACACGAAGTGAACTCAGCAGAGCTGCCTTTTGCATTTTGGCTGCCAACAGAGTGAGAATCGATCTACAGAAAGGGATGCTGTTGAATTCATTAAAAGAAAAGACGGCTAGATACCTCCAAGACTGATTATTATCAAGTCTCCCAATTTAATTATAAAACTTGAATACATTTTACTAAATTCAAACAATAACCCTCTGTATTTGTCTCGTTTTGAATTTCTTGCGCTGCATCATATTTCTTTACTGGACAAGAGAACTCATCAACATACATTCTCTCTTCAATGAAAGAAGCATTATGTCTTGCTTGGTGGCAACAGCTTTTGAGTTGTTGGGAAGTGGTAATTCCAATATTTCCTGCACTTGTTGTCCTCTACGACAGCCTCTTGAGGCACGTATGGCACGATGGGAACTTGATCACTGTTATAAGCATGCCTAATGTAAGTAGAGCATCATAGGAGCTGTGTTGCGTCTGGTGATGTATGATGACACTTCTTGAAGGGGACATTTTTTTTCCTCGAGGAGGGGAAACTCCCACGGGCTGCCCATCGCTAGAATGGGTCTGAGTGTCAGACTTGAACTGACAAAAATCCCTCCTCCCAGGGCTCGTCTGTAAAAATACGTCGAGAGCACTGCAGCCTCCTGGGCTTATTGTGCTCTCCCTGTATTAACTCACTCTGCCCATTTTTCCTGTACCGTTGGCAGCAGGTCTGAGAGAATGGGCGGACTGATAGTTGTCGGGTCCATTATCTTTCCCCGTTTATATTATATCCTGCAGTCCAGGCCCTGCAGTCGTATAATATGCTTTGTCAGCAACGGCTTCGCTACGCGGCGCTCATCGCTGGACACCACCCCATCAAATCCTCGTCGCGCGCGACGTCGTTCTACTTCGGTGCTTTGTTCGGCAACGACCTCGCCACGCGGTGTTCCTTGATGGTCCATAACAGCGCCAAGTTCTCCCTGCTCGCGACATTACTTCACTTCATACCCCTGCATCACTTTAGTGAGAACCGCTGTAGCCTCCTCACTCTGATCCAGTTTTAGCTGGAATGGACCCATTTTCCCATTCCTTCAGCCTTTTGAAAGTTGCCCTCTCCAGGCTATGCTCCTTGTCAGCAACGGCCTCGTTACGCGGTGTTCCTTGATGGTCCATCACTTCAGTCAAGTCCTCGCCACTCGCGAAGTTACTTCACTTCACACCTATGCATCACTTTAGTAAGGACCGCTGTGGCTTCCTTACTATGATGCAGGTTTATCTGCACCTTCAGCTGGAATGGGCCTATTTTTTCTATCCTTCCTGAAAGTTACCTTTCCCTCGTTTGGCAACCTAGACGAGAAGCTCGGGCGCTTTGGAAGATCCTTGGTGTTTACCGAGGTTACGAAAACCCCCTCCCCCAGCTACTTCACCTCCTGCACTGCGCTCATCGACTTTGTGATGGGGGGGGCCTACAGAGAAAATGCTGAGACCACCTCTCCTCCACGAGAAAGGGGAAAGGCGATGAAGCCAAGACCACCGTGCCCCTGGAGAGATGTACCCCTCCCTGGATCAGGAGATCATTGCCACTCCAAGCTGTTTACGGTGAGTAGGATGTTACCAAGCTGAAGGGGATATGCTGAGAGTATGTGTGTTAGGGTCTCAGCGTGTAAATTACAAGCCCTGCATGTAGTTTGGACATTTTACTATAAAATAATTCTTCGATATACTCGGACATTTATTACTCCATCCTGACAAGCCAATACAGATCTCTCGGTCTCCGACTTTAAGTCTGCCGGAAAGCGAACGTCAAGTTATTAGGCATTCCCTGATCGCGTAGCTCTTTAAAGACAGAGCGGATCTGCTTACTCATATGTCGTCTCAGCAGGTTTTCTATCTTCTGTCATCCTCAGGGTTTAGAGGAACACTTGCTTGTTTAGGATCAGACACGAGCTCTGATAGCACGAGTTTATTTGTGGCCCTTGGAGCGGCTTTAAGTAAGAATGCCCCTTTGTTGCCCTTTTCATGCGTCTTAATCGTTTGTGTCAGTGAATCGTTACTGCTAAGTGTATCCAGTATTATTTTGTCATACAAGGATTCCAAACTAGTAAGACCTCTCCCTTCCAGATCGCGAGGAGGCATATACGTTATATAGAAGATCTTTGGTGAAAGCTTCGACACATCCCAGTCAGCACAAAAATATTTTAAAATTATCATCAGAATAATTTTCTCAGATAATCAAATATCCTTAAAATAACCTTAAAAAATATTTGTTATTTTTAGAATCTCCTAATATTATTTGAGAGGGACACTTTTTTTTCTTCTGAAATTATTCCATAGATATTTTTTAGAATATCTTAAGGATATCCTGGGATATACTATAACTATGATGAGAACATTAATTCTTAAAAGATATTACTAGAATATCCATGGGAGCAATTGGGGTTTCTACTCAAAATATCTGATAAATAATTTACAAGGATATCTATAAAACTTCCCATAATGTTGTAAAATTAATCTAAAAATATTCACAGAATAGTTGAGACAAGAGTATTATTCTGGCTGCAGGTTTCCGGCCCGGGTCTTGTTCCGCGTAGACTTGGTCGAGTGTTTGATGTTTTGACCATCTAGTAGTGGTCTTCTTCTGAAGCAAAGTGAGCTCTGCTGGACTGAGCTCCTCTATTTACACAGGTTATCAGGCGTGTTGTGGATCATTGCTCATGCGGAACATTGACTTCCACGTTATTGGTAATTGTACTTCGGTGTTACGATTATAGTTATTTTGATGTTTATTTGTTTCAGTGGCTTCTCTGTGTCTTCTTGGCCAATAATTCTTAGTGTTGGCTAATTTATTTGTCTTGTCGAATTTTATCAAATGGCCGATTTCTTTTGACTGTTCGGCATCTGCTGATTTTGCAGAATTACCCTTCTTTATATTGCTAATGTGTTGTCTGAGTCTGGTGTTTATATGTCGTTTGGTCTCTCCGACGTAAACTTGTCTGCAGGAACATGGAATGCTACATACTCCTGGTATTTCTAGTTCCTCTGGACATTGGTATTTGGGAAAATGTTGTGCCACATTCTGTTTCACATTATATATTACTTTGACGTTCTTTTTCTTCAAAACTCTTCCAATTTTATCCATACATCCTTGTATATATGGTAGGTACGGATAGAACCGAAAGAGTATTGGGGAAAAAGAATGTCAAAGTAATATATAATGTAAAACAGAAAGTGGCACAACATTTTCGCAAATACCAAGGTTCAGAAGAACTAGAAACACCAGGAGTATATAGGATTCCATGTTCCCGCGGACAAGTCTACATCAGAGAGACCAAACGACATATAAACACTAGACTCAGAGAACACATTAACAATACAAAGGGAAATTCTGCAAAATCAGCAGTTGTCAAACACTCAGAAGAAACCGGCCATTTGATAAAATTTGACAAGACAAAGAAATTAGCCAACACCAAGAAATATTAGCCGAGAAGACACAGAGAAGCCATTGAAATAAATAAATATCAGAATAACTATAATCATGACAGCGAACTACAATTATCAATAACGTGGAAGTCGATGTTCCGCATGAACACGCCTCCTGATAACCTGTGTAAATAGAGGACCTCAGTCGAGCAGAGCTCACTTCGCTTCAAAAGAAAACCACGACAAGATGGTCGAAACATCAAGTACTCAACCAAGTCTACCCGGAAACTAGCAGCCAGGCCACCAGCTCCGCGAAAGCCTTAGCACCAAGAAAATTTTTGGTATAGCCTGCAGGGCATTTTTTACACTGCCAAATCATCAGCTACATAAAATAAATAGATTTAACAGAAGTGTTAATTGTAATGCTAAGTGTTACATATTTATGCAATGTAAAAGAAATGAATAAAAATACTTTTAACTAGACACTTAAATTAGTCAAGAAAAATACACTGCTTGTTCCTTGAATATATCGCTAGAATTTTGCTATCATATCCCTCCACCTTGCGACCAAAGATATGATCCTGTGTTGGTTCTATAACACAATCTCCATGGTGTATTCCGCCATGTCACTATAATTTCAACACTTCTTAACTGTAGATTAGGTTTAAAAAAAAAGAATTTTAATTTTTCAGCTTGCTATATATAATAAATTTCGAAAGGTTGGGTCTGTGGTTCTTAGCATGTACAACTTACAACCTCACCTAGTTATTCTATAACCAGTGAACATTTATCGTAAGTATCGAAGACATAGGCATCTCCCAACTGACACATATTTTTTAGTAAAATCGATAAATATTCAATAGTTATCGAATTAGTAAATGATTTTGTAAGTTGTCACGTGCGTGCCATGATTCATTGGCCCAACTATACCTAGTTTTATGTCAATTATTTAACGGAAACTTCCTATAATAAAGACATCAGTTAAAAAAAAATTTTATTAGCATAAGCTACTCCAAACAGTCTAAATTTATAGAAGTAATTTCGTCCACCATCATTTCAAACACCTAAAAAATAAAACACTGCAAAAAATCGGACCTTTGCATATGGTATTTTAACTTACCATTGTTATTTCTCTGCTCCTTTTTGCATTTTTCTCTAATCCTCTCTGGCGCTTTTGTAAGCCAAATTCCTATCTGCAATTCAATATTCTTATGGGATGCATCTGGGAAACTTATCTGAACAGCATCTGAAAGATGAACAAATATAAAAATATTGTGAGAAGAAATATTAACTAGTGTAT
The DNA here is from genome assembly GCA_936432065.2 of Rutpela maculata. NCBI lineage: Eukaryota > Metazoa > Arthropoda > Insecta > Coleoptera > Cerambycidae > Rutpela > Rutpela maculata. The sequence goes on from OW386285.2 coordinate 227,070,413, forward strand.
TAAACGAGGAAGCTACAGGATTAAAATTTTAATATGTACAGGTGTAAAAAATAAAAAGAAATCAGGTTATTAACAGAAATTTCAGCTGTCAACTAAGTGCATTAATGATAATACCACAATTCATTTTATTTTTTGGAAAATATGTTACTTTCCCGCTAAGTTAAATAACGACCCAAAAAAAACCCAATGCAAGCCCATTCAAATGAAAACATAGGGCTTAGAATGAAGTATTATTTAAAACTGTAACAGTCACTGTTAATAGATTAAAATAAATCAATCCGAATCCAATGTTTTGATTTGCAACTTAACGTAGGCTTTTTTTTCTCTTGTCTTGTTATTTAAGTTTAAGTACATACCCATTATAATTTTAAAAAAAGGGCTTTCTATAAACGATCTCTTTCCATCACGATGACCATGTAATGTGTACCCTCTTGCTACATTATCTGAAATTAGTTTAGCTAGATATCTCCGAATGCACTCTTTATATGAATTTCCTCCAATATGTGCTAGTTTTTTAACCTACAAATGAAAAATAGTAAGAATAGGGCATCAATATAGACCAACAACTAACTAAAATACATAAATAATTTGACTTTGATATAAACAATAATAGTAGATGCAAGATCAACTAATAAATTGTTCCAGAATAAACAACTGATTGTTACATAAATCAAAAAATAATTAGATCTTACCAGAGTTTGTAACATTTCCGCATCTGTAACGATTTCCTTAAATTTTTGTACTTCTTCCTCAGAGTTCACAGGAATTGAGGAAAGTATAGTGTTGCCTTGGAGTTCTAAAGCAGCTATTGGTGTTTGATCAGAAGCCTTGTTGATGCTGTTAACAACTTTTTCCATATTATTAACCGTTGTGATCAATTGTGACAGTTTTTTCTCAAGTCCTTCCAATAAACTTTTATTCATGACTAAGTATTTTATAACTACCTTTTGTACATCTAAAAAAAAATATCAATTACATAATAAAATAACAAACCTGTGGAAACTATATACATAAAATTATTAAATTGAATATTTAGGTCCCAGTAAAATCTGGCAGCAGAGGTAGATAGTATTGGGAGCAGATGAAAGTGAACACCAGTGGCGGATTGGGCCGGCGGGACACCGAGCGAATGCCCGGTGGCCGGCAGCATTGCAAGAGAAATGGCGCATCTATTTTAATTTTTGTTGAAAAAATTCTCCCCCTTGAATTATCCTTGAGATCCGGTCCCAGGCCGCTTCACCTATGCCAATCCGCCCTTGTTGAACACCAATTACTTCCACGTCCAGTGGAAGTATAGTAACGACAAAAATTTTTTAAAAATTTTTGTTGTCCAAATAGGCTTAAAATGTCATGAAACGTCGAGATTTTAAGTTTGAGCGAAAAAAAAATTTCTGTCTGTCTGTCTGTAACTTTTTTTTGTGCGCGCGTTTACTCTGGAACCGTTTGAGATATTGACTTGAAATTTGGTACACATATGTACTTTAACGAGATCTAGAACAAGATTTTCATCTTGTTCCGTCGAAGGATTGGGGGGTAAATGGGGGTAAATTTGGGGTAAATGGGTAAATCAAGCAGGTAAGAGTTCATGAAATTGGTATTTAGTATATACAAGAGAAGCTAAAAATTTTTGGCATTAGCCACCCCCATTACCACCCCCACCTCCTTATTAAAGGGGATGAAAAAAAATTGTAATTTAGTGTATGTACAGGAACCAGAAACCTCAAAATATTTTTTTACTTCATCCACCCCCCACTACCACCCCCCTATCACTACCCCCACCCCACTACCGATGTGGGGTATCGTTTTATGGGTTTTTGGGGTAGAGGATTTCAAATATTATATTATTAAAGTTCCATAAACAATTATTTTCACATACAAAGTTTTTTCGTTGTGAGTGACTTGGATAGAGAATCTGGATGTGGAAGTAGTGATTCCTTGGGCAGCGGTTTTTTATATCATATTTTCGTATTTTACCTACTTGTCATGTCATATTAAAATAATTTGATGTTAACTTCTCCAATATAAAGTTATTAAAATTTTAAAAAATTCGTGGGGTGGATGGAAATAAAATCATTATTACAAACATTTTTGTTTTGTTATCAAAAATAAAAATATTAGTGACAGATATTTTCTGAAGCAATTTGTCACTTAAGAGACTTAGTCAAACCATATAAATATTGTAATATAGGGATACCAACACGTTCACATTCAACTGCTCCTAACACTACTACATACCAGTAGTAAACATCAAACAATACTTACCATCACCGTTGCCAGGAGGAACTTCTGTTGGTGGTATTACGCAAGAGTTAGACAAGACTTGTACAGCTGAAAAAAAGGTATTTATAATTAATTGTAAAATTTTCAATCGCTGATCGATTTTAATATGTTGCAAAGTTGATATAGGTATGTATTTTGTTGTTTACACTTTCTCACTAATTGTAATTATATATTGTAAATTAATGTTTGAAAAAAAGTTTAATGGAAACAAAAGCCAACAAAAAACCTTACATTTGGGTTTTACGTAGTAGCTCTCTACAGATAACTGGGAAATGCTCGACTTGGAACTGATTGACTGGGAAGCACTAGATTGGTCTCTTGGCAATCCTATTAAAAAAAATGTATGTAATTTCTACATATGATAACTTTACAGGAGTGGTGTTGACATTGTCATGTCGAAAATAGATGTTAATATTTTTAATAGAATATAACATGTATATTTGTCAAACGGTTAAACAGAGCTAATGCAATATGAAAGTAAAATTTAAGCTTAAAAAAAATGAAAATACACAAACACTTTATTCTTGAAAGCTCTCTAAGAACTTTGTGCGGGAGAAAATGGTTAATGATGAATTATTCATTGAAAAACGAAATAATGACACAAAACAAACCAAACTAAATTTTTTAATAAAACAGCAGTATTTTATATCAAAATATTAAAACTATATACCTTCTCATAAGACACCTACTTAGAATATCTAGAAAATCTCACCCACCTGCTGGTTTTGAGGCTTTTGTGAGGCACATTTTTGGGACATTCATTAAAGATGGTTCATCGGGGGTATCTCTTCCACTGTCAGATTCGCTGGAGGATAACATTTTCTTCCTTCTACTTCTTTTTTCTGGTAAATTCTCTATTTCTGCTTCAGAAATGTCTGAAGTGAAACATGCCTTTGCAGCTTTTGCTGAAGCCGTTACAAAGTTATCATATTCTTTCGACATTATTTTTGCAGAATAATTTATCCACCCCTCTTCTATAGGGTCAGAAGGCACAGGCATTTGTTGCCTTATAGCTTTTTCTAGGCGTGTCTTAGGATATGGGGGGTATATGCACATTTGATGCTCTCTGTCATACCAAAAGGTTGGTACCACTTCCACTTCATTTGTTTCTATAAATTTTAGTACGACCCAAGTCATCTATAAGCAAAAATATTTATTAAAACAAAATATTATTTAATCGAAATTTAAGATCTTTTAAAAGGGGGTAAAAGTAATGGATTGTTATAAGTATTAGGCAAAATTGTTTTTCAGTATGGTGTCGTTAGCAAACAATTAGCAAACATTGATTTATTTTTACTAAATTCCGGAAACGTAGTCAAGCCAACAGAAAAACACAAACGTTTAACGAATGAAAATGAATGTTTGCCCTCGACTCCATCACACGTCATATTGGATGTCACGTGGTTTGGATTGCCTAATTACCAAAAAATAAATTGGCCTTTTTGACAGTCTCAATTCAATCAACTGATTATGGCACAAGAGGCAACACTTTATGTAAGGATAAATTTGTCGTTTATGGTGTCATTGTGACAACTATGTATTAACACATATAACGTATTTAGTAATTAAATAAATAAATGTTATAATTGTTGACATATATATTTGCCAGTGTTGCCACATTGATACATGAAAAAACAACTTTGTCCTTACATCAAATGCTGCCTCCAATCGCTTTACGATCTGAAGTCATTGGCTGCTTCCTATTGTCAGCTGAATAAACTGAGACTGTGAAAAAAGCTAATAATTGAATAACCGCATATTTTTAAAATGACATGAAACAAATCAAATAAAAATTGAAGATAGACAATTAATTGTAAAGAGTTAAAGCAACAAACAAAAAATTAAATTACTTAGAATGAAGAAATGGATATACAACAAATCCATTTTGATAAGGCAATCTTATCAACTTTTCTTTTATTTCTGACAAAGGCCAATGAGACAAAGGTTCTAAGTTTTCTACAAAATATATCCCCAAAATCGAAGAATTGCATGGAACATTAAAAAACTCCTTCTTATGAACATAACGCTGACCAATAACTACATTTTCATTAGAAATTTTATCAAAAGCAAAATTCTTTATTTCAATTATAAATCCTGAATTTAATAAGCAACACGAGTCTCTAATTGATAACGACAGTTTAAAATTTTGACAAAGCAAAGATTTATATTCGGGACCAATGCAATTATCTGTCAGTGGGCCACCGGAATGTGGTTGATTTAATTTAGGGACCAATGAACTTTCTGGATCAGTAACTATAAGGTTTAATGATATTTCATGAACTCTTCTACTTATTTGTGCCAAAGGGTTATCTGGTTTTCTAATCATGCGTAAAATTGTTTGTAAGTAATTCTCACTAGAGAAGTTACTAAAATTATCTAGAGGTCCAAATTTTCTGACATCATCGCATAAATGTAATAAATTATGAATGTTATGGGTTAGCAAATGAGATCCGTATAAAGATTTAGTTGTGTTTACGAAGAATTCTAAAAGAGATTGGGCATAACTTATATATTCCTCATTGAAAAACTTACTATTACTCAATAAAACTACAGAAACAGTCAAAATTAAGAAATATTCATACTGAGGATTAGATATTGACTTTTTAAAACTATAGGGCCTGTGTAAAGCAAGAATGTACGAAATTCTGTTGCCTTCCAACGTTTTACCTCATTCAGCCCCCTCGGCTTCCTAGCAAAATCTGAGGGTATATATTTCGAAATCGATTCTAAGTTCTTGGACACTTTCTGAATAACACGATATGGTAATTTGTGAGGTGGTGTACCAAAACACCAAACACCACACAATATTTTCTTCACAATATTAAATGCATGTAGTCCAAAGGTATATCTTTAATTAAATCAATATTAGGAATTTGTTCCAATATTGTCATACCAGTATGATGCTCACTATCAACTTTATTTATAAAATCTGCATGTGTCCTTTTTGAAAAATTTAAATTTGGAAAACACATTCTGTCTTGAATATAATTTCCCTCCTGTGTACATTTGGTACAGGAAGAATAACCTGAATGCCCTTTAATATATAAAACACTACTTTTGGCAACGGCATCAAATAAATACATTACTATTTCAAATTCATGGATATTCCCAAATAAGTCAATTCCATTATTTATCAAATTAGTGGCCTCAGATACAAAATCAATTAAAAATTCATTAAAATCTGAAGGTTTCTCATTTCCGTGATATACACCGACAAGTGACACATTATTTAAAGAATTAATTGATTTATTAATGCATAAAATTGGATAAACCTGGCTAGAAGTACTTTTTGATAATGGTAAACCGTCAATGTTAATGGCAACCTTAATTGGGCCTGAAGGTGTTAAGTTTAAGCACTCGTACTGTTTTAAAATTGCATTTCTTATACCAATGTGAAAATAATGACCAGGGTATACGTCACGAGTAACTGTAGTTCGTGGAGTTTTCAAAAAGCTACGAGGATCTTTTGGAAGACTCATAAATTCTGATGGCCCAGACCTACGCAAAATTTCTAATAATTCACCCAATGCCTTGTGTGTAATTTTATTTTCAACTGCCCAATGTTTCAATTGAGCTACAGAGGAAGGTGGAAATTGGCTTTTCGACAGTGATATGCCATATTGTAAATTATTAGATTCATGAATGTCAGAATGTTCATAATTTGGAAGTAATTCGTCTTCGGAATCTGAATTTAAAAAAAAATCATTACGGTCTTCATTCAAAAGTAATTCCTCATCAGAATCTAAATTTAAGTACACATTATTACAGTTTTCATTTGAAGGATTACCTTCATTGTCAATATTGATTTCATAGTCATTTTCATTACTAGTTCGGGGTGTAGATACCAACGAATGCAATACATTATCTACTTCACGATTAACCTTGCGGTACCAATGAGATGTTTTAATATTAGATTTGCGCTTAGGCATTTTATATAGTATGTAAGTACTAATACTAAATATGAATCAGTTATATAGGTTGTTGAGCTTAATGAAAAGATACTTATCTGTGTTTATCTGTTAATCTACGTTGTACCATAAAAAAATAATATAATTGGATTAAGGCTGCAAAAAAATTATTTAAATTAGATTTTTGTGAATAAGGCATCAAAAAGCTTTTGTCCTCCATGTTCATGTGAGTCAGGAAAGAGTACTTAAAAGAAGTATTATAAGTTATAATAAATTCACTTTCTGCTTCTAAAAAATATTGTTGGGCAGAAAGATAAGCAAAAAGTAGAAGTTGCAGTGAGGTGCAGCCGGTTGTGAATATATACTGGATTAATATTTTACACGAATAATTTAATATTACGAGGTGCCGCGATATTAAATACACAGCCTATATTTTTCGCAAATAAGTATTGGCTGTTGACAACGCTCAACTACAACTTTAATTTGTTTCATAATAGACTTACAAAAAATTCCTTAGTAACATTTTAAATTATAATTAATCTATCTAAAGTTTGTTTGAATTTTAGAGTGCACTGTATATTAAACAGTTTCGATATCTCGGACATGTTAGTATTTTTAAGCCCTTAATAAAAAATCATGGTAACAATTTGCTCTAAAGTTGCCATAAAACAGAGTTTATATAAAAGATGCCTCTGGCCATCGCCCTGTGTGAAGAATATGGCCCAATTTCAATAAGCAGTATTTTATCAAGCTACTTTACATATGTATCAAATTTGAAGTGTAACAGAAGGTATCATGTTTACAAGAAACACTATACACACACACACACAGACATTTTTTATTTGATATTTTAGTTTAGTGTGATATGAATTGGATTTCTGTAAATCAAAATTTCTAGGATGATTTTAAAAAAAACCGCTACCAATTTGTAAATCAAAACTTACTCACCAGGTAGCAAAACTTGATGCGGTGATTTTTTTATCATCACTTAAATCATTGCCAAATTTAAATTGAGATTCTTTTTTATTTAAATTTGTTTTAATACATATATATTTTTTATAATTAAGTATAGGCATTTTTATTAGCTTTATATAGTAAATCAGATTTATGATCTTTCGTACACCATATTTTTTTTTTTGTAAAGTTAATAATCAAAGAGTGGGGCATCCATACTACTCTTATTCCTTTTGGTACCTAGAACATAACTACCAAATATGATAGTTTTATCTTAAAAACTGGCTGCTATCTCGATATACACAGGCAGACAGAAGTTTTTTGCACAAATCATGTCTTTTAGTCACTATTCTTCGAAATTGGTTATGACATGCAATAAAAAAATTCAATTTTTTTTCACCAATACATACCTATCTCACTTAAGAAATGAGGAAGCATTTTTGTCAGGTTATAATATATTTGATTAAATCAAATGCGTATAATAATGTGGTCACAGTGAGGGCAACAAATTAAAATAGTAATGGGAACTCGGTTCTTGGATGACCTGAAATGCTCTGAAATGCATTATTATTGTCACACGTTTAAAAAATATGAATAAAAATTATTTGCTTCCACAATCTTTTATAAAATTTTTATAAGGGCAAATGTTTAATAATTTTAATGTAGGTTTTATTCTCACGACAATTGAATTTACAATAAACGATTTACAGACACAGATTTTTTATTCGATATTTGAGTTCACCGTATTATGAAACAGATTTCTATGTACAAAAAAGTGTTTTTTAGGATGATTAAAAATTTTTGGTCGGTTGTACAAATATACCTATACCTATTTGATTAATGATCAAATAGATATTAATGGGTACGTGGGTAATATGCTATTGTTTATATTATTTTTTCTAGGACTACCTTCGAAAACGACAAATAACGTACATGATTCGAAACTGTCTTTTTTCACACGGTGTGTGCAAAAATCCAAAAAACACAGTAGGTACTGTCATGTTTTTCACACAGTCCTATCGAAAACAGAACCAATACCTTTTATTTGTAGTGAAGTAGGCTAGCCTATATTCAGGTTCATAGCAACCGACTTGTAATACTGCTTCAATTTTACACTAAATTTTAATTTTTAGTGTTTTGTTATAAATAAATAACATCTGTTTACTTATGAAACTACTTATTAAATTGTTTGTTTTTCTTGCTATCGTCGAACATAGTATAGGTACTTATTTTACAATAAGAGGAAATACCATTTTTTCTACTCATAGATATATAAATATCAATTTTTCCACTGTCTCTCTATATGAAAGTGACATTTTTTTTACTCAAGAAATGAAAATATTTTCATCTCTAGAGTAAAAAAATGTCACTTTCATATAGAGTAGACACAGTGGAATAATTGTTATTTTCATATAGGTATATGAGTAAAAAAATATTGTAAAACAACACATTTGATATAGTATTTTAAACAAGTTTTGAAAACAAATCTTTGCACAAATGAGTCAGACAGTTTGGTGGAACGATCCGAAGGCCAGTTCTACAAGTTGAATGAGTGTGAAAAGATGTTTTTCTACGATTGTGCTGAAAGTCAAATTTTCTAACTTCAAAATGAGTGCAGAAAATATCACTTTGCCGCACGCCGTGCGGCAAAGAATTTGCCACACGCCTTGGTTACATCTTCACGCACCGGAATAAAATAGTGTGTTTATCTTAAAGAATTTTATATTACTTACTGGTAATAACAATTAAATTCTATAAATGTACATTAATTACACATGAATTGCAATTACAAAGTCAAATTTTCTTACTTCAGAATGACAGCGGAAAATGTCACTTTAAATAAAATCTGACAAGCAGCAAATTTAAAATTTTGAAAAGACTTTAAAAAGGGAAATAACATCACAACCGTAGAAAAAATAGTATGTAACACACGTGTGGCAAGATTCATTGCAAAACTCGTATGATAGGAACACTCGCTGCGCTCGTGTTCCTACTTTCATACATCGTTTTGCAATGAAGCCCTTGCCACACTTGTATTACAATCTACTATTTTCTACAACTGCTTTCGAAAACCACAAACAACGCACAGTAGCCATGACTCTCCGATTAAAGAACTTATATCGTTCTTTAATCGGAGCCATGACTCGAAACATTTGTCACATGATGTGTGCAAAAATCCAAAAAACAGTCCTGTCAAAAACAGAACTGACACCTTGAAGTAAGCTAGCCTATTCAGTTTCATGCAACCGACTTACCTATTTAACAACTAAACATCAGTTCTGGAGTCTTCAAACCGTACACCACTTTTAAAGAAGTTTATTAAAAATAGTAGAAAAAGTATTGTAAACAACACGTTTGAAAACATCTTTTCACACTCATTCGACGTACGGAACTCGCCTTCAAGATGTCTCACTCGTGTTAAAAGACTCGTTTTCGAAACTTGTTTAAAATACTATTTAAAGTAATAAGATATCACTGAACTACATAATAAAATGTAGTTCAGTGTAAAATATAGGAGGTATACTAATAAAAAACCAACCAGCATAGGTATTGCAACATAACCATAAACTGGAATAAAATTCTAAACCAGTAGGTAAAACATCCCAAACCTCAATCTTGTATTAAAAGCTGTTAAAATACCATTTATTTGGCACTTACCTTTATAAGCACAAAAAAACACACTGAGGTTACTAAGACTGAATACTGAGACGCTATGCCCGCCAAAAAACATTAAAGAATGTGTGGCAAAGCCAAGGTTGCGACGAACGACCGCTTCACCATTTGACATTTGACAGTTATATCAGTCATCAGCTTAGATATAAGCCGCGAAATTTGAAACAGTCCAAGGAACATGGATTTAAACACAAATGTGGGTTAATTTGCAAAATAAAACAAAATGCTGCGCGGGTTGCGTATTCTATACAGTCATACCTATATCTCTTATGGTGAAATTGAAATATGTAGATATTATATTTTATAAATTAAGTATATATCAATGACATATATTCACTGAGTTAGAAATATATTTTAGAGTAATATATCTCACTGATTATACTGTATAATATATTTAACTGCAATATAAAAACTACCATAACTAATGACATAAATGATAATTTTCTTAGGTTTATCCAAAGAAATTGTTCTAATATTAATATAATTAAAATAATTCTTAAAATATATTATATGGATTTATCTGTAAGATGTCTGTAGATTATTTTGAACAATATATGATAAAGATAAATAACGAGATTATTTTAATAACAATATATATAAATATTCATATGTTATTCGGAAATTATCCAAATATTTTCCGCATAATATTAGGATATCTTTTATAAATATTATTATATTATATTTATGGAAGATTTACAAATTATTCTAAGAATGTATTGTGCTATCTGGGATATTTATAATTTTCTGGTTTCTGCATCGTATTTACTGTCCAATGAAGAAGACCGAATAAGCACAAGGGAATGGGGACCGTCAGCATATTTGTCGGTAAATTTTTCAAAAAGGAATTTGTAGGACACTCCTGCACTAAGATATTTTATAATACTGCCAACTGCCACCAGTTTGGCTTACACCGTCCTATCTTTCCCTGATCATGTGCAGCATGGCGCACTTGCTCAAACACAAGGTCATCTCCCATTATTACCATTATTAATATTATTACCGTGCTAGTAGACTTAATAAATCACTAATGGAATTAGTTTTTTAAATTTGTTGAATATTGGTTAGCGGAATCCTACTGTTTTTGACATTTTTCTTTTGGCGCAAAGATGAGGAAAATAATTAAACACATGTTTCCTAGCTCACTAAATGTTTTTAAACATATTTGAGTATATAATTTATTGGGTCAAAATTCAGAGGCATATTCCGTTCTTTTTTTCTTCGCTATTTGATTAATTTTATGATTTGTCAATTAGTTAAATTTTTAAGGGAAACATTTCAAAAATGATATTTCGTATTATAAATATTTTTACATAATTGAACTTTGAAACTATTTCAGACGATTAAACGATTATTTAAAATTGACGTCAACTAAATGCCTCCGTCTCTGCAGCAGAGAACGTCGTCCATTGGAAAGCAAACTCTTGCATTTGAGATCGTATCTCTCTGTAATGAAGCGATTTATCTCGATCACATGTTGCTACATTCAATCGCCTTCCCTTAAATGTAATTCAGATTGAGAACTTTCAATAAGTTTACGCATACATTTTAGATTTAAATTCGTTTACTGCAAGAAAACGAAAACTCATTTATATTTTAAACGCGCCTCTGATTCTATGCGACGTAATTGATATTAAAACTGGAAATTCAACTTTAAAACTTTTAGATTTGTCCCATCTCTCGGTAATTTTTGAATAATCGTTCCTTATTTGGGCAATGGCGCCTACACTCTGCTTTTATTTAAATTAAATTAATGAATACATCACATTAACTAATTGGGAAAGTTTTTGAATGATGGGCGCAATTGCTCAAGTTATCTCCTATTAAGCTTTTCATTGGGGCTTTATCACTTTCTCGCAAACGTTTTATATCATGTAAACAAGGTTATATTACAGTATTTTTATATTCTAAAATGTTTTCAAAAATAATGTTTGAACCAAAAGTTTTTTGGTTTCGAAGGGAAGACAAATTGGCATTATTTATTTCTTATTCGGTGGACGTTTTCAGCCATTTCAAGATCAACTTTATTTTTTTTAATGCTTTGTTCTAGAGATATTTCGTTGTGTCAATTTCATTAGAACACCCGGTATATTCGAAATATTTCTTTTATTGAACGTGTTATTTTGATGTAAAATCAAATAGTTAATTTAATCATCGTATTGCAGAAATTGAACATGAATGCCTAAAATTATTATTATATCTTATTTTCTTAAAACACAGATATGAACTATAATATAAATATATTTTCAATAATTACATAAAACCTTTTACAATTTTTTTTAACTATTAACTATAATAATCAGTTATTTTTTTTATAACTTAAAACTACTAAAAATTATTAGTTTTAGCATGCCGCAAATTTACAACCAGGAAAACAACCAATTAGTTTATGATATTTGGCAGCTAAAACGTATTGTCATTAATGCCTCGTGAACTAAGTTCAAAGCTTCACAAATTAATTAATGGTTCACAAAAATAAACAATATTTCCCCGAAGGTAGATCAAGTTATATGTTAAAACAATTAATAACAAGTATACTACTAATAATAATTACATTGGCGTTTTTACTTTAATTATAAAACACAGTATCTCCGGTTGTATTAGTCATGCAAAGTTTAGCTGGTGCTCATTTTTCTCGATATAAGTGAAGATAATGACCTGTTTTACCATTTTTAACTGCTTTCCATCTTGAATTGGTTTATGAAAATATACATTCATTTGCATGTAAATACATCTGAAAATGCAAAGAAACCCGTTATCCAGAGTTATCAAACATTTCCTATTTTTTTTATGGATGGATTTCAGCTATAGCTACCCAACCACTCAAAAAGGACATGCTCACACAGACAATATCTCAACACAAATTACCGTCTTGGCAACAAACGCCACTACTCACCCATACCCTTGCCAGTATTCAAACCCGGGACCCTGTATTCGCAAGCTTAACAACGTAAGCACTGCGCCGTTGCGCATTCGAGTTTAATGAGATGTCATGTTAGATTTGCAGGTGGGAATCTGCCATCATGACATTACAGGTCCACTTTCATTGAAGGCTTTCATTTTAATGAGAAATAGTCTGATAGGACTAAAATTTTGCTTTCTAACCCATTTAAGGAATCCAAGGAAGTTTGACTTCTATCAATCAATGGAGCAATCATTGTTTAGAAAAGGTCACACGCCACTTGCCATGTCAATATTCAAGACAACTGGGTTACCTGATCAAAGCTAATCGAGGTGTCAGGCAAAGTGACGCAATATCAAAATTGTTCACGCGGTGGCTACAAGACGTATTAAAGGGCATAAACCGGGAAAAGAAAGCACGAAATACTTCGGCTGTCCCAAGTCAAAACACTGTATAAACCATTTAAAAAATTATGGATGTACAGTGTTTTAAATTAGTAACTTAATTCGGTTAGTGGATATACAGTGGATATTATCGTTTACACATGGATTTTGGACATGGAATTTTAGTTTTCCTCAATCACGGATTGGTAGATGTTGATACTGTATATCAAAAATTGTAAAAATATGATTTTTGATGAAGCTGGCTTATACAGTGTTTTGACTTGGGACAGCCGATTTGAGTCATCTTATAAGCAGCGACCAACAAACTTAGTTACATGCTGCGGGAGCTCAAGCAAACATCGAAAGTGATGGGAAAAAGACGATCCTTCAATAGACTGCCTTAACAACTGCAGCTTGAAGGTGGTGGATGAATACGTGTAACTAGGTGAATTAGAAGGAGAGAAAATCAGATGTTCAGAAGTTCGTCATCTTACTTGGACAGCATTCGGGAATATCTCTTACACCATGAAACCGAATAGAATACGACATTAACGATGTTGTTGGCTATGATATCTAATCAATCAATCAATACTGCGGTATATTCGCGTGGGAATCTCGCAAGGGTTAATACTTGCACCCAAGTTATACAATTAATATGTTTCTGACCTTCTTACGTTAAGTTGACCAATGGTACAGCCATATTTGCACTCAGCTATAAAGCGCAAGCGACTGACGTGCTAGATAAGGCCCACATGGCTCGTGCCATGATATATATATTAGAAACTGTGAAAAATTCTGATAAATGCTGAGAAACTAGAAGCAACTCTCTTCACAGGCACAAGAAATATTAGTGTAATTTAAGTCAGGGTTCGTCATATTCTAACAAGGAATTGTGAGAAATACCTTGGGGTGAATCCAGACAAAAGACAGTCGTTCAACACTAACATTAAAGAAACTATATGGACAACATGTACAAGAACCTCCTTCCGCTCCTTGCCAGTAATAGCAGACTTGTGGACATAACAAAAATATATTTATTCTATTGTAATATGGTCGGCTCTAACATACACGGCGTGGCGCGTGGTAAGGAAACGAAAAGAGTTGGAGTCTCATTTCAAACTCTTCACTACACACCTTATTAAGTTATCTTTATGTACGTCTACATTACTACATCTAGCAAATTCTTCACAAATTTTACAAATTTAACCGAAATGGCATTTCACTAACAAACTCAGATCAAAGAGCATATACCTTTTTTTTTTAATAAAGCACACCTTGCCATATAAAGCGTTACCAATTTTTAGGCAACCCTGTAGGCGCATACCTTCCCCCTTGTCTAACCACTATCTATGATAATATTCATGTCTTTATTTTCTTCCCTGTCCTTGCATCGTCTTTTTTGTTATTTTTTAAAATGATCTCCTTGTAACCATCAAATTTATCAAATCCTAACCATTAAAAAAATCACATTTTCACACGGTTGATTTATCTATAATCGCCTAGATTCAATTCCTGGACGCAGGTTTTTTTAAATTTAGCTCAATTTTTTGTGTCAGTAAGTTTAATTTGTTTTCTGAATTCGTCAACTTTTATTAGCATACAAGTTTTATTATTTCTTTTTGATACTCAAGTGTTACATTATTTTTCAATTTGATCTCCTACGGAAGGAGTCCTAGTTTTATCCATCTAATTTCATTGATTCGTCCAGCCCTTCAACTGACGCTAAGCGTCGTGGTTGTTTGTCTGGTCCCGGAGACGGCTGTCGGAAATGCATGATAGTTAATTTAAATATTAATAAATCCTTGTTGAAAATATAATTACTTTACTAAAGTCTACAACGAACTTAATGTTCTTAATTAGTGTTGAAACACGTAATCTGTCTCTGGAACTACGATTAGATGAATGCCAAGTAAGTTGCAATCAAACCCGACGATCAATATAACAAAGCATATTATAATAAAACTCGACTATGCTATATTTAATGAGTAGCAAGTCAAATAATAGAGATGCAAACAGAATTTGTTTTTAGTTTCCAAGAGCACGTTTCATTGAATGTACTTACTTCCATTTCTTATAATTAATTCTTCTCAGACTTCACTGGAAATAGAATTTTCTGAAATAATTCCATTAAGAGTATTCTCAGGCATAAATCATGAAAGGAGTAAGTGTATTTCTTCAAAATTCAGAGCTTTCATCTAAGATGAATTCAAAGTATGTACAGCGTTGGATGGTAATGATTCTTAAAGGCAAATAACTTCTAAAAGCCTTAGGTAAATATTATTGTTGGAGTATATCTATTATTCGGTGAATTGAACTCAGTAGTACAGTGCAGATATTTTATATTATTCGATATAATATAATTGTAACAGTATCCAGTGCACTCTTCACGTTATAAAAATAGTTTGTGTATTTAATTGTCGCAATTATTATTGTGACAACAAGCTATACCGCTGGTACATTATGAATTTCCGCTTGCTTGGTGTCCACTGGTGATGTACTGGCCGTGTTCAATTCAATTGCATCTAAATGTTTTGCATTTGTTTTACAGAGTGTGGTAGCCCAATAGACAACCCCAATTTAAAGAAAAGAACCCCAGTTATCTGCTACAACTATAGATTGCTGGTATTAAGATCACACGTCAGCAAAAACTCAAACTTCAAACTAGATTTCGGCATTACCTCCTCGGCAAGCAGGTTTCGTGGTACTGGAGAGCAAACCCAATAAACAAATTTGTTTTATAATTGCCATTTCTACACCAATTTTGTTTTATTGCTATTTTATTACATTTATAAAATTGCAATAAAACAAAAGAGTTGTATAACATTTAAATTTTGCTTGTTGGGAATATTGAATTTACGACAACTTTTTGAGGTAAGAGGATATTACGTGGCTAAGTAGACTACCGTAAGGCTTTTGATAATCTAGAAGGGGACAAACTGTAGGCTGTATTGTTGGATATGGAAGCACCTAAACATCCGGTCCTTTTTAACCGTCGACCTAGTGAAACAAATTCTATTTTGGAGAAGGTCGATAACACTAACGTCAACAGATGTAATGTTGGCAAAGCCGTTAGAGATACTCTCTAATATATCTATAGCAAACACGTGATGGTTAGCGTAGTCGCTACAGGCGGAACTAAGCTTTCTAACTTGAGATTTGCACATGGTACCACTTTTATTGAAGCAGATGAGGATAAGCTCATGCACCTGCTGGGCAACCTTCTAACAATAGGCTCTCTTTACAGTCTAAGTTTAAATTCCAACAATACTAAAATCATGATTGTAGACTGACCTTTGAGATGTGGGTCGTTAGGGAAGCAGATAGATGATAAATGACGCTTTCGAAAAGGAGATGTGGAGACGTTTGTTTGAATTTCCTCGATATCTCTCCATACAAACAGTTGTATTACCCAAGAAATATGTCTCTCAAAGTAGCACTCCAGCATCGTGTTCTCGAAAACCCTTCAATCTAACCAAAGAGAGGACAATATGGACCGGTTGAAAACTAGATGGCAAGAGGCAAAGAATGTGCACTCCAAAACGTTGAAGCCACCAAAGAAGAGAAAGGAAAAAGCTTTGGTGAGGCCGTATGTCTAATAAACAACCGTAACAAATAGCTTTTTGTTTCGATGCGCTGAAGTCAATTTTGGACAGTTTTCCTCTACCACCCTTTTTATTCCCTAAAAAAGGGCAAAAAAAAGGTCGTGTCCTAAGGCTCTAACCTAACTTTTCTGAAGTATTTTGACGCGCTTAAACCAATTAAGGACAAAAAATTCTTCTATCGGTTCAGTTTCCTTCCATATCCCTTAAAGTTTTTATTTTCTCCAAAATTGGTTTCACGGCATCAGCATACTTCAGAAAAGTTAAATGAGTACCTTACTACAAGATCTTTTTTTGCATTTTTTAGGGGATGAAAGGGGGGTGGTAGAGGAAAACTTATATGTTATAATTTTTTTTATCCAAAATTGGCTTCAGCCTGTCAAAATACTTCAGAAAAGTTAAGTTAGAACCTTAAGACAAGACCTTTTTTGTAGACCTGTGCTGTCTTAGCTAATAAAGTAAAGTTATGACAATTACTAATTAATAATATCAAACAATATTAATAACATTAAATAATAACAAATAAGCTTGTTTAAAGTCCACTTTAAGTGTATCTGAAATCTGCTAACACAGCCCCACAAAAAAAGTGTTCTGTTCACCAGACTAGATCAACATATCTATACGTTTTTGAGGTCGCTGAATCCGAATCCGGAGTTTGTTTGACCATCAGGCCAGGGTCAAGGTCAATCCAAGGTTAAATTTGGGGAAAAAACGATTAAGCGAAGGAAACCACGATTTCTGTGCGTTTTTGGGGTCACTGAATCCAAATTCGGGATCTGCTTGACACCATCAGGTCAGGGTGATGATCAATTTAAGGTCAAATTGGGAAAAACCTTTTAAGCGCAGAAAACTACCATTTTATACATTTTTGAGGTAACTAAATCCCAACTCCTGGTTTGTTTGACCATCAGGTGCAGTGGGGCGTTAAGGTGTGAGGATCAAGCCATAGTATGTCCGACGATGAGTCGACTTTGTCCTCGTCAAAGTCGGAAAGCCCGCATACTTAGACCTGGACAAAGTCAACTCGTTATCGGACACACTATGGCTTCATCCTCACACCCTAACGCCCCGACAGGACAGTACGCCATTACTGGCTTCATTACCTCGAAGGATCGGAAAATGGATCATTCTACACATCCTCGATTAAGGCAGTTGTCACCATTTCCAGCATCCTCTAAGAAGCAGGATTTTTAATTTTAATAACAGGATCAGAGGATTCCTACAGAAATTAAACGTAGCGCTCGGATACTGATGTTGGCCTCATCAGTGATGCTCCAGCAACTTCATCAGTCCCTATCATGTTTGGGCAGTCAGTATATGACAGACGTTTCGTTTTTCCCAGAGGATTGGAAGACGCCACTCGTTGGTTGCGTGTGAATATAGGTGTCTGCTGTCTTGGTTCTCCAATCCCCCTCGGAGAAATATCACGAGGCTAAACCATGCTCGATACAGATTTGTATTTGAGATTTCTCAATATGAATCATCTTTGATCTTAGATAAATTAATTTGAGAGAGTGATTCGACCTTCTGATGACCAAACGTCACTTTGATCATAGGTCAAACCATATGCGAACGTAAAATACCCCGTTCTTTCAGAATCCGTGGTCAAAAACGCGTTTCCATTTGATAAACAAAAGTTGACTTTGGAATAACCTTGACTATGACCAGATGGGGGTTTAACAGATCTCGGATTCGGATTGAGCAACCCCAGAAACGTATAAGAACCGTGGTTTTCTAGCTTAAATGTTTTCCCCAATTTGATCTTGGAATGACCTTGACCCTGACCTGATGAGTCAAACAGACTAGGGGTTGAGATTTAGTTACCCTAAAAACGTATAAAAATGGTGGTTTTCTGCGCTTAAAAGATTTCTTCCCAATTTGACCTTGGATTGACCTTCACCCTAAACTGGTGGGGTCAAGCAGATCCCGAATTCGGATTCAGTGACCCCAAAAACGTACCGAAATCGTAGTTTCCTTCGCTCAATCGTTTTTCCCCCAATTTAACCTTGGATTGGCCTTGATCCTGACCTGATGGGGTCAAACAGACCCCGGGAATTCAGCGACCCCAAAAACGTATAGATATGTTGGTCTAATCTGGTGAACACAACATTTTTTTTTTGTGGGGCTGTGTAATTGCGCATTTACTGAGAATATAAATATTCGATGATCAATTATAACGGAGAGTCTAGTCCGGAGTCGATTCGGGAGTCCAGTATATAATAGTAGACCAACATCGCCCATTGGGTGTTGTTTGGTAAACACTTCTTCCCCAAGATGTGTTATGGTAAGATCCCTTTTATATTTTATTGTTTTGTTTGATAGCTTAATGTCCATTTGCTACCCAAGTTTAATTGTTAATAAATTATGTTGTTTTTCATCAATTTCTAATGATTTCCCCTAACAACCTTACACCTCTCTAAAAGCCAAATTGCCCCTAATTGTGACCATTGAAACGGGTGGTCGTGACATATGGCGTAGGCGCCGGGTATTTGTCCATGCTTGAGGTGCCGCGCCGGGGTATCCATCGTGACAACAACATTCATAAAACAGTTGACGTAGGTACAAGCACAGCAATTAAACTGTTATATAGCAGTAGCTGGAGTCGGTGTTGATAAAGCTTTCTGTATTCTTTCACTATTTGGAGCAGATATTGTTTGTGTCTTTCATCCTTTGTTATTGTTAATTATGTTGTTATTGTTATTGTTATTATGTTATTGAATTCCTGGATGAGAGAAACCCATTATTCTGCTATATCGTTCACAGTTTTAAGCGAGTTGACTTTTAAATCCTTCACAGAACTCCTCGCGTCTTTTTCATGGCCTCTTTTGCAACTTCTCTATCTTTCTTAGTACTTCAACAGATCTTAAACAGGAGCAAGTGGAGAACAAAAAGCGCTAAACCAAGCCTCGACATACAGTCCTACTATGAATGAGAAAATTTGCCGCACTCTCATTTCTTTAACAGTTAGTGAGAATTGTGCACGACACGCTTCTTTCTCGTGCATTTTATCTGTCTGGAGTTTAGTACACCTTTGATGATTTTCTCAAAGTTGAAAGAGCAGCTCTAATTTTTTAGCATTATTGTGTTCATCTTGAGTGGGTAATAGAGCCCGATTCCAAAGTATGATGGCTGCTCGTATCCTAAACTTATTTCACATTCCTCTTATCTTATGAGATAGCAGAAATCGAATGTAGTGTGACAAATATTGACGTTCTTATGACATGACTAAATATTCTCTGATCGGGCTATAATTCACCTGAATTAATTTCAGGTATAAAGGAAAACAATACGGGATAAGACCGGCATATTTCAAATAGTTGGAAATATATATCACCCTTGCCCAGGCGTTGTATATAAGAAGAAGACTATTGTGATCACGTTTTACAATTTATCGATTCTGTCGAATATTAAGGCACTCATAGAAGGAACAATTTTTTGTCATTTCAGGACAAGTACTCGAATTAATCAAGTTTTCCTTTTTTGTACATCCAAGAGTTAAACTTATTTCCCTTCCCAAGTCATTCTACTGGACACGTTGTACATGTACAAGTAAAGTCAGTCGATTTGATTGTTTAAGCCTGATTCCTCCTTGAAATTCAAAGAGGATAGAACAATCAATTGCATGCAGCAAGTATCAGTTCAGCGTTTCTTTACCTTAAATTATTACGTTACGGAAATTCATGGCAAGAACTTCTTTCTAAGAATCCCGGCGAACGAAACTACTACGATCTAAGCGGAAAAAGTATACGTCTAGATGTTCAGTTTGTTATAATGTATTAGGTCTGTTAGTTTAGAGACCGGGCAGTAAATCTTATCGGTAGAATAAAAGAGGGTTGTTGTAGCTTGGCAGACTTCTCATGGGTCTCACATGTATACGCCTCGGTCAATTTAGCACAGGTCACGTTTATATCGTTATGGGGGACTGATACTTTAAGCCTTTATCAATGTATACATTCTAGTAAGTGAATTAAATAGCCACAAGTCAATTTGTCTATATATCTTCCCTTGTTTTCCATTTGAATGAACACTGATTAAGCAATACGAATTATTTAGCTAACGAGGCTTCTACACGTAATTGAAAACTTTACGAATATAGACGGAAGCAAAAGTTAATTAATTTAACGTTAGGTTAAGGCAAAATTTTACTAATAATTTATCAGGCCCTGTTGACCTAAATATCAGGAACATTGGCACTACATAGAATTAATAGCATCTATTCAAAATTTAACAATTTACGTAAGATCAAGGTATGCAAATTTATAAATGTAAATGTGGCGAGTTAGTTATTTTATTTGCAGATGATATCACTTTAATTGCGAGAGAGGATGAGCTTATATACCTGCTAGATAAACTTCATAAAATAATTTCTGATTATGGTTTAAGTGTAAATTACAAAGAAAGGAAAATTATGATTGTAGATCGGGCAAATAATAACCACCCAGGTACTTTAGGGATAGAAGTAGTTGTGAGGTAGTGAACTAGACGTTATACTTTGGAGCCCTTATGGACATTAATGGCCAAGAATACAGATGGCGAGATCGGTGAGTTGCGAATTGATCAGATTTGGTAACGCCCTTATTTTCTCCATCTTTTTTGCACCTCCGAGATATGTACTGTTAAGGTAGCAGACAAAATGGCATATTGGTGATTTCAAAATATAAATATTCGTTTTGAATTCCCTGGAGAACGCACCAGATTACGATATGTAGCAGGCATATTGCCGCCTCATAAATTATAAAATATTTTTACTCAAGCGTGAATGTCCGCGGTAGATTTAAATATATTTCTTAAATTTACATCTTAAACAAACACAACGGTATGCAACCAGAGTTACGTCTAAACTGTACTCAAGGTAGCTGGATGTTCTAACTTAACTTTAAGAGTGGAGAGGGTAAAGAGACGATACGATTTGAATGTGATGAAAGGGAAATTAGAACGATTAGTTTTCCGTTACTTGAAGTTTAGAATTTCGATTGCTCGCTAAACTTTTGAAAAGTGATGTATCTTCATTAAATTTCCCCTTAAAGACTTCAACATCGAAAGGATTGATAATCCCTCTTCTTGAACATGAAGCAGGCCTAATTATTTTCACCGGTTTAATCCGTAAGTAATTTATTAAGAAATAATTTTTTTTTGTAACTTAGATTTGGCAGCGGCCATTTTACAGCAAGTCACGCTTACACTTCATTTCTTTCCAGGGTTTTAGTATTGGATGCAAATTTTTAGTTTTTGATGCAAGTTTTTATTATAAAAATGCAAATCTTCTAAATTTGGAAGCAAGTTTTATCAATTTTGGGATGCACATCGTAGATATGCAATCTTTTTAACGTCACATTAAATCTTGGGTTGGAAACATTAATTTGTTTTTAACCATCCCATGGGGTTATCTTTCTTCTCTTCTACGTAATTAGAAGATAAAAATGTATCTATTAGTCTAGAACAACTTTTTACGGAGGACGCGACGATAGTATGGTAGGATAGTTGCGATTTATCCTTATGGAATTTCTGGAAGCGTCGAATATGGTACTGGGAACTTCTTAACTTAATCTCGGGCTCATCTATAAATCAACGATTACGTCACTGTGGATTGGATTGCACCATCATCATCCCTTACTTGGAGTCACTACCTTCATTCACAGAAAATTCCAGATAAGTGTCGCAAATAAAATTTTTGTCTAATGTTTTTTTATAAATACCTCATATTTTTATGCTTTAACATTTTTTTAGTATCATGTTGCAAATATTTTTTTTTAAAAAACTATTTCCATTTTCAATTTTATTCTTAATATGTTTCAACGAACAGTTAATATTTTCTATTTTTATTAAGGTATAAATTATCGGCGTAACGTCTGATTAAAATCAAATATATAAAAAGTTCTGTAAAGACTTTGTGATCACAATTTCTAATAAAAACACACCTAGTTTGATTGATTTATAATAAAATCAATTTTATAATCACATTGTCCACTTATTTCAGGTATTTTGATACAAACCAAACTATACAAACAAAGTATTTAGATATGATCTACTGAATTAATTATTTAATCTTTAATAGAAAGTTGAACATCTTTTAGTAATATTTAAAGGTACTAATTTAATTTTTACTTGTGCGAAATTTGAATTATTAATTTACACTTTTTTTTTACAACTAGTACTTTCTTTAAATTTTGATTAGTTTATCGTTCTTGTAATCAAACTTCAATTTTAGTGTAAATTACAAATATAGAAAGATTGCTTTTCTAGAAAAATAATCTTTATATAAGTCAAATTAACATCTCTTTAAGAAAAATTATTAAAACATCTATCATTTATTAATTTCTATCTACCAAACACGTAAAACTATTTGTAAAGTGTTTTGTTACCCATGACTCATCTGCCGAGTCTCTGAGCTACTGGGGTAGTAACATTTTTTCTTTAAATAACATAAAGTGCAGTAAGAATCTCAAACACTTAATGAAAATTAAAAATTTATTGAACAGCGAAGAAATATTGTTACAGATAATAGCTCGATTCTTCAAGAAATGCTTTATACTCATACTCCAAAAATGCAAAAACGACTCTCCAGGACCGTATTCTTCAGAATCCTCTCATTTTTTGTCAACATGAAGCGGAGAGAGGACAGCATAGAACAGTTGATACCTCAAGGAAAACAAAACGGACAGAGGCGAAGGCCTTCTAAAACGTTGATACCATGGAGGAAGAGATAGAAAAAAAATTGGTGAGCCTGTGCGTCTAACAGATAACCGCGAAAAAATGGCGTTATGCCTTCAAACGTGCTGTAAGCAAACGTGGGCCGATTAAAGTAACGTCTGGCAAAACATTGTCTATAAAAAAGAAGAAAAAGTTATTTTATTAACAAACTTATACTAACTTGACCTGTATTATATTAACTGGACCTGTAATATTATAAGCAAATCTTACAACTCATTTTTCACCCACTTCTAACTGTCGTATCGATTTGAAACTTTGCAAACTTATGCAATTCTGGTGACAATACAATAACATGGTACCATTGACCTTATATGATGACGGAAGTATGAGGTAGTGATAGGAACTCCTCATGGGCATATCACCGAACTCCGCCATAAATTCGAGTTTTTCGCGACAGGGAAAGAAAATACTAAAAACACGCTTTTATGAGTGGCGCACTAAAATATTAAAAATAAATTATAGTTTAAAACAAATAAAAAGCACATTTTACAAGGAGCGCACTAAAAAGTTAAATAACCATTAGGTAATTAAATTTAATAGCGTGGTGCGTACTTTTATAGGTAGGTAGGTAACTACATTACATTTTATTCATTATGCCTAGACCGCTATACCGGGTGGCTCAGCCGATAGGGACACTCGGGTAACTTTTAAATGGGAGAATGCCTTTTTTTCAAATTTGGTGTAGTGATATGGTATGCAATTTCCAATTATATGATGTAAAGAATCAAAATGGCTAACTTCCAGTTTCGATGCAATTGTCATGAAATCAATTTTTTAAATAGGACAACCTGTATATTTTTGCATATTTGTATTCTGCTGACCAAAATACATATGATCTGATCCTCAAATATTATTTTGATTTTCAAAAAATACACATTTTTTAATTTTTAGTTTTAATCATAGAAAACCGCGATTTTGTCAAAATGGTTAAAAATCGGTCTGCAGGCAGCTTTAAAATATTATCATCCCCTCAGAGTGTCCCTATAGGCTGAGCCACGCGGTATAACTGCGCCGCACGCTTTTAAATTTAATTACCTAACAATTGTTTTGAACTTTTTAGTGCTCTACTCATAAAAGCGTGTTTTTTTAGTTTTTTTTTAACTGTAATTTATTTTTTAGTAATAACTGCCATGATGTAGACTCAAAAATGATAAATAGTAGAGTAAAAAGTAAGTTGTCTTTTAACAAACAAATTTGCTATTTATATGAACCTGTAGAGCGATATTACAAAGACGTTCTACATGTTTCTACATTTCAAGATTGGTTTTTCTGTTCCATAGAAAATAGTAACAGACAATTTTAAACCCTCGGTAAACCTCTTGTCGCCTAAATAATGTAATTTGTACATTTAGAAGCCGTTTGGAATATTTTACTGCTTTGAACAATTGCGCGATAGAATTGACATAAATTAAAGACCATTTATTTGCAGTGTCATATGCATTTATTTCATTAAATAGGAAAGCGTATAACATATCATCCATTATTCATTTAGAACTTCTGTAGATACGGAGTTCCTACACTTGAAATGACCACTTAGTTCCTCTTTGCTACTTCTATTTATGAAAACGAAAGCAAACATGTTATAAAATGAATAAATAAACAGACTAAACGAGAACAATATAAACTTTAAATTAGTAAGAAAATTAATAGAACTTTCCTAAAGTAAAATAATTTTTTTTTAAATCGTAAATCGTGATGAACGTATTGTAATAGATTATTCAGCGAGCGGTAATATAGGTAATAACTCACGCAGATGAAGATTACAGCACTCGCCTTCGGCTCGTGCTGTAATTCATCAAGTGAGTTATTACCATTACCGCAAGTTGAATATTATACTTTATCTACGATTATAACAATAACTAATAAGTTGAGAAAATTTTGTTCAAATTACTCAGTTTGTTTATTAATAAAATTAACTGTAAAATTTAATTTTTGTACATTCTTTTATATTTGTTCTCTTCAAAGATTTAGCCACCTTTAAGCGGAGGTAGAATGTGATTTTTAATCGAAATAGTGCATAAATTGCTTGTAGACAAAAAATCAGCTTTGTAGATTAATATTCCGCGGCGGAAAATGCAAAACTTCTCCGCGAACTGCAATAGCCATTTTACTCGAAATTGTCTAATTTAAGATTTTTATTCCAAACCTATTTTTAGGTAGAGAGGAGATTTTCACCGTATCTTTCAAACAACCGGAAAGCGCTTCCATTTCTCACGTAAAATAATAAACAGCACTAACAACAAAATGAATCATTAAGGCGCTATAGAATACACATCTCAATTCAATTTATAAAAGACAATACACTACCGTGCAGTTAATTATATACAGGTCTATAACCTTCTGTGAAAGAACGTTTGAATGAGAACTGACTGCTGAGGCTTATAACTTGCTAATCGATTAAGGCATTATATTTACTACGTTGATGTAAGGAAAAAGTTGCTAGAGGTACATTTTAAGAAGATGAGTTAGCTTTTTCTTTCTTTGCAAATATATTAACAAATAACACCCAAAGTAGACTGGAGAATTCGAAAATCCCCTAAAAATGCGCTGCCATGGACGTATCAGAAGCCCATGATTTATTAGTCTTTATCAATCATGGATCCATTATAATCGTATCGAAATTCTCTACTTAAATTTTGTACTTAATAGCTATTGCATGCAATCTACCGTACAAATTTAAGATACATTTTATCTCGAAAATAGTTTTAGTGTTGTTATAGAAAATCTAACCACACAGAAGGACGTGATACTGATTTCTTTATTGAGGGGTGTGTGATTACTTCCAGTCTCAGGTGGATTCGATATATTTTCAGATATTTGATAGACGAAAACGTAAAAGTTTTACTTACGTACTTAACCACCGTACAACGGATTGTGCCAACAATCGACTTGGCATAAAAGATTCACAACTTCTTAGAAGTGTATGAAAGCACTTTGGCTTGAAACTGACAGGTATAATATATATATATATAATTATATAAATATATATATATATATATATATATATATATATATATATATATATATATATATATATATATATATATATATATATATATATATATAAATATATATATATATATATACATGCATTTAGTACTCATACTCCTCCGAATGTTATATGGTTAGGTGGTGTTTGCCTCCGATTTTACGTGTTCGCCTCCGATTTCGGAGGCGGAGACGTTTTGTGTTGTTTTCATCGCGAATGTCTTGATAATTAGTAAATTCATGACTCATTATTATCAATAATGATCAACTTTATTGGTGGGCATATAAGATTATGACAAAAAGGGAAGAAATAGAGAGATAGAAGCATTTAACGACACTTTTTTTGGAGGCGGAAAATACCTATAAACATATGTAAACATACACCATAGTCCACTACATTTTTTACCAGGTGGCGCTGCTGTTTTAAACACTTGATGTATATAGGTATTAAATGCTTCCTTACAATAAAGTAGCGATATCGCCTCCTAAACTTGGCAACATAGTAAAGAGGCATACTATTCCTATATACATCTATAGATATGGTAACTAAAATTATCTTACTAAAAATATAAATAACTTTTATACACAGAAATAATACTTTCTAGAGATCAATGGGTTTTTAAATTTTTTCAATTTGGGAAAAAAAAACGTTCATTTTGTTCACAAACAAATATTTTTGTACGCCTTTATAGCTTAGAGCAAATTAAAAAAGGTATTTGTTTAAGGTATTTATTTAACAGGACACGAACATTCCTTAACGTAACTAGTTGCCCTTAATCCACTATTTGTCACTGCTGCTGGCCTTATATAGTAAAAGTAAAATAAAAATTAGAAGACGATTTTTATTGGGGGGGAGGGGCTAAAAAGCAGAAAATAAAAGAATAATAATAACACAGGTCAACATTCAGTTTAAAAAAAATACGCAGGACTCTACGTAGGTATCCAGGGATTTTTGGGGTCGCTGATTCCGATGCCGAGGTCGGTTAAGCTCTATCACGTCAGGTTCAAGGACATCTGAAGGTCAAACTAAGAAAAGGTGGTTGAAAAAATCTGAGAAAATTTACACATAGGTTTTTGGGATCGCTGAGTCCGAATTCGGTGTTCGCTTACCCTTAAAAGGCATCCGGAGGTCATTTCAAGGTTAATTTGAGAAAAACGGAGAGGAAGCTGTTAAAAAATCTGAAAAAATTTACATATAGGGTTTTTGGGTCGCTGAGTCTGTATCCGATGCCGGTTGACCTCTATCACGTCAGTTTCAAGGTCACTTGAAGGCCAAACTAAGAAAAGGTGATTGAAAAAAATCTGAAAAAATTCACGCATAGGTTTTTGGGATCGGTGAGTCCGAATCCTGTGTTCGCTTACCCTTAAAAGGCATCCGGAGATCATTTCAAGGTTAATTTGAGAAAAACAGAGGAGAAGCTGTCAAAAAATATAAAAAACTTATATATAGGTTTTTTGAGTCGCTGAGTCTGCATTCGATGTCGGTTGACCTCCATCACGTCAGTTTCAAGGTCATTTGAATGTTAAAGTAAGAAAAGGTGGTTGAAAGAATCTGAAAAAATTCACACAGGTTTTTCGGGTCGCTGAGTCCGAATCCATTGTTCGCTTACCCTTAAAAAAAGGCATCCAGAGGTCATTTCAAGGTCATTTTGAGGTAATTTCAAGCCGGCATTCGTCCGCCAGCTTTAGCTGCACATGAAGATTCTTCGGCTATCTCAGTGCAAATATATTTAACTCAATGAATCACCTACCTATTTTCTTCTGTGAAAGGATGGCCTTTAGGTATAGTTGCAGAAGCAGAGCGAACATGCAAATAAAGAGTACCACGGGCGTTGGCTTCACTCACTTGGAGCTCAATCAGTGCTGGTTTTGCCTATAAGCTGAGTAAACGCCAGCTTAGGGCCTCAGATTTCATACGCAGATATGCACGTTTATTTTATTAGAAGAGGAAGCTTCAACGAAAAACATACCTAGAGCTTAGGGCCTCCGGTTACCTAAAACCGGCCCTGAGCTCAGTCCTGTCAGGGTCAAAGTAATTTAATGGTTTCCTGAGTCAGACAAACTGACAAGGAGGCAGACAGACTGTCAGATAGAAACATTTAGTCATTCAGTCAGACAGAATTACCGACAGAAAGGCAGATAGAAATGCAGGATGTCAAATAGATGGACAGAGAGAAAATGCGGGCAGATGATAAATACAGACTAACAAGCAAACAAACAGGTGTGCAGGTATAAAGGCAGACAGATAAACAGACAATAAGTAGGCAGGTGAGCATTCGTATAAATTTTTTCCAATTTTTTTCACCTCCTATTCTTACTTTAACCTTCAAACGATCTTGAACATGAGGTGATAAAGGTCAACCGACATGGGATTCGGACTCAGCGACCCCAAAAACCTATGTGTGAATTTTTTTAGATTTTTTCAAAAACCTTTTCTTAGTTTGACCTTCAAATGACCTTGAACCTGACGTGATAGAGCTTAACCGATCTCGGCAACGGAATCAGCGACCCCAATAACTCCTGGGTACCTAGGTAGAGTCCGGTGTATTTTTTCAAACTAAATGTTGACCTGTGTAATCTTCCACCTCCCAAAAGTATTTTAAAAACTTAGATTATTCTGAAGCAAAAATGTAAATATTTCCCTCTAGCAAGAAATAAAAATGTTTTAAAAAGTATTCGAAACCAAAACTCTAGAATATATTTGTTGGTTAATCATAAATTTTGCTACTAATTAATGATAGTTTGTTGGAGTCATCTCGAATGCTTTTCAAAAATTTTTTAAACATTTCAAAAATTTTTCTCTTGCTGGAGGGAAATATTTACATTTTTGCTCCAAAATGATTAAGTTTTGAACATTTTACTTCTTTAAGTATATCATCTCTTTGAAATATTTTATATTATTTTCTGCTTTTCTGCATTCCGTTGGTTCCAAGTTTTCTCCTCGCCAAACATGAATTTGGTGAAATACGCTGTAAGAATGTTGACGTAATGCCTCGGATGTTGCTGGCAGTCTTGGTAGAATCCCGGTAGTACTAGATTGGCCGACTAACTTATTGAAGATAATGAATCTTTGATAATTCAAAGATGTCTATTTTTTGGGGGCTTTATAAACTGCTAGCGCGAATTTCTCTTCAGCACTTGTAATTTCTTTTTTCGTTGAGCTACGGTTGTTAAATATACGGACAACCTCTTCGAGATCTTTTCTTTTATTGACGCATTCCACCGTTTGCACTTTTCCTTTACCAAAGAAAGCTGAAGTGTTATCGCATCCACTGAACGTGTGGCCATACAGCTTTTTAAAACTTCCGAGGACTGCAAGTCACGAGAACTCTAATCTTTATTTTTTATTTTTCTCTGAGCCTCTCTTAAGAAACGGATATCTTTATCTTCAGGTGCGAGAGCGATAATCAATGCGAGAAGATAAATATCTTGTCCGAGGATGACCACCGTATCGTTTTCATGACATTCGTTTAAGTCGGTTTGAACTATGAGTACGTCAGCGTCGTCTACAGCATTAATTGTTTTGATTCTCTCGTTTTTAAATCTCTCCACCAATTGCGAAATAAACCGTTCCTTTTTGTGAGATTGTTTATCATTTTATTTTGCGTTTCAGTCAGTGGCGTGTTCTCATGAAAAATAATTTCCGGTGAAATGCGTTTCAAAAGTCGCTACTGTCTTTCGATGCTCTTCATACTGCAAGCATTGTCAGCATATCCGTCAAACACTACAGTCACTTTTTGGCCGTAATGTTTACGAATAAATCTGCTTCGGCCATACTACACGATGAATCAAATTGCCGCCATCAACAATGAACTGGCAATCGGAAAAATCTATTGGCCTCTCTCGTACAGCATTGAAAATATCATACAGACGATTTCTTAATTTTCCTCATTAACCTTTTTTCATCGAAGTGAAAAAGTTGAATTGAAGCAAGCTCAAAGTTGAAATATGACTCCAAATCTTCTTTTGAGTGAACAGTACAGATTATCCTCTAATATAATTGCAAAGAAGGGGAAAATACATAAACTACTTGCGATAAAACCATGCATCTAATAGAGAAAATTCTGCTCAATAAATTCATTCCTGAGCATTTTTCTCGTTAAAGGAACCGGTTTTAAGATATTCGGAGTCAAACTTGGAATAGGATGGATTTTTACCTCTGCGCCTCAAACTCTCTGTTCGGACGCTGTTAGCGCGAAATAGCTGAGGATAAGCTACAAGGTTAATAGTACATTTTTTATGCAGAATTTAATGCGACAAATTTTTTACTTCCTATCCTTTTTTCTCATTCGACGAACGGTTTACGAGATAAAAGTGAAAACCAGCGTTAAATCCCCGTAATATGGCCGAAGCAGCTCTATTCATAATCATTACGGACGTTTCACCTCTAAATTGGGGGGAACTTTTCGGGTATCTATTTCTAACTCTATCAAGATTACGCATCCCAAATATTATTACTTTATAAATTATTTCTTCTAAAATATCTAATTTACGTGGACTAATATGTAACAATTGTGTTACAAAATTGAACTGATTCAGTGATGTCTTTTGAAAAGCATATTAAATAGTAATAATAATTCCCTTAAGAACATATTTTGAATTACATACATTATTCTATAATAGATATTTAGCGTGAACGGCTCATTTTAAAACAGATAATCACACATTATCGGGTAAAACACCAACGTAATCTGATAAAGTACTACTTACATAATATTAATCATCATAATAACAAACGCACACGGTTGCATAGCGCAACTAATTGCGCAAGCGCTAGAGCATTTTACACTATAGAAGTCTGGCAACCTCGAAGGAGGCAAACGCTACCGTTATGTATAACAGTTTTAAATACATTGAGTCAGAGAGGTACTATTTATATAACGAGGTGTAAACATACCAATCGTATGAACAAAAAAGTGTATATAAAAAAAGATAAAAATCCTTTCCCCTCTCCGAGTGCCCTTGGTAAGTGAAATTTGGCGGTTATGTATATGTAAACAGAACTAATCTATCTATATTATTTCTAGTGGAGGTGCGGGCGCCACAAATTTGTAAGGAGGCGGACACGATACAAATGCACATATATATATATATATATATATATATATATATATATATATATATATAAGACATAAAACTGAAAATATTTTGCTATTGTCTGTCCACCAAGCTCTGAGACCGCGTGAAAACAAATGTTTGTGTCGTCACTGTTGTCAAATGTAACCAATGAGGAGGTGTTACAGCATACAGCAGGGTCACGTGATTAATGCCCATATATTTGTTGGTTTTCGTACTACTAGCTCTGTAAGTGTAATTTTTTGACGTCTGTCAGTGTTATGAAAGTATGACTTTCATCCCATAGGCAAAAAAGCGCAAAATTTACTTTTATGCCATAGGCGAAAAAAGTAAAGTAATAAGGAAGTTAAATAATAATGATATTCTGGTACCAACGAAGCACACGCATTTTTGGCTGCCTCCTGAATGTCCATACTTTCACCATGACCCATATTTTTATTGCAAAAACTTACTTGAATGCCGGAAATTATTATGAAGTTATCAATTTGGCAACTTACACAGGTCAACAAAAAAAACTGTTCTGCTCCAAGGACTAAGCCTATCATACCTTAAGTATTTTTATATGCTGAAACCGAATTTTTAATTTAAAAACTTTTCTGCCGCGTAAATTTCGAGTAAATGTCATAAATTTTCATAAAACCGTATTTTGACGACAAAAACCGGGATTTACTGGAAATATACAAGGTAGAAAATTTTTTAAATTGAAAATTCGGATTCAGCACGCAAAAATACTCAAAATTCTGTTCCAAGGACTAAACCTATCATGCCTTAAGTATTTTTGTGTGCTGAATCCAAATTTTCAATTTGAAAAATTTTCTACCGCGTAGATTTCGAGTAAATTTCGGGTTTTATCATAAAAATGCGGCTTTTTGACAGTAAAAACCGAGATTTACTCAAAATCTACACGGTACAAAATTTTTTAAATTGAAAATTTGGATTCAGCACACAAAAATACTTAAGGCATGGTAGATTTGGACCTTGGAGCAGATTTTTTTTTTTTTGGAGACGTGTTATTGGCAGTACCTAACCATAGCAGAAAGCAAACACACTCCAATCAGAGTCTAAGCCAACTAATAAATGAGTTCGACAAATCTTGAAACATAATAATTTTAAATGAATTTTCCAAAAATTGTAATATTGTAAGAACTTGCTATTTGACCTCGTTTTCTAGTGACCTCTGTGAAATTGTCCCTTTGACCTCGCTTATATACAAAGATACAACATTGTTTATTTTAAAGACCTGCATTTGGGAATGCTACTACTTCTTTCTGATGATCCTCCGACGCTTCTGCCCCATGGGAAAGTCGCTGGATGAATCCAAATTTATTTTATTTGAAAAAGCGGCTTTGGCGCCTTTTGTCCAATAGTTCCATTTAGAGCATACACGCCTTTGCCACTTTTTTGGTTTCCCCTTTTATTACTTTGCCAACGCCAAAAATTTTATTGTTCTTCTCTTTTTTCTCCACTGAATAGGACGTCCTCAATTTCTCCATGTGTCATGAAGCGACTAAAAATTAGAAAAAAAAAACAAAATTCGATGCACTTTGGAATTTTATGTCTTAGGGGTGATCGTCGTCAATGGACGTGAACATTCAGCATAATTTAGGATTTTGCTTATTGGGCGTTAATCGGATTATATGCCTTATGCACTGTTGTCGGTGGGCGAAAATTCAAAATCGCGGCCCGTCAAAATTCGACTAACTTCCGAATTTTCATTTTGGTACCCCACAATATTTATTGCAGTATTTTCGTGCTAGTTTTCGGCACTGTTGTCCTTTTTAATAAATTATTCGTAAGTCGATCTTTATACTATTTTTAAGTCGATCTTTATACTATTTTTCGACTCTCGATTCTCTGAGGTTCTACAACATTATCACAAGAATAATAATAAAACGTTAATTTTGAAAACTTTTAAATAGAGAAAAATTGGTATGGTATGTTAGCACAAATTGTTTTTATCCAAATTATTTCTTGGGGGAGTTTAGATTATTTATTAACGGATATCTATAGTTACAAAATTTGGTTCCAGTGCATTAAAAAGTAACTATTTAAGTCTGGACAGTCGTGTAAAAGGAAATGAAATAGAAACTTAATTGTACTCTTTCCATACGTATTAATAATAATAAACTCCAAATAGCTTTCGAGTCAGTCTTGTGTAAAAGACTAATGGGACTTGCTGTTTGATATTTAATATTCCGAAAACGTGTCACTTATAATGTCACCAAGAGGCAGGAATAATAAATAGTGCACAATACACACCGCCGCTGAAGGAGAAGAGGCTTTGGCGTAATCATGTTCTCAAGCTTTTCGGTATCTTAGTCAACCAAATAAGTCGTTTACTGTCTTTTGAAGTGGAGCAACCTGAACAAATAATGAGATGTACATAATATTTTATAACATAATGTTGACTTTTTTGGTTTTAAAATGTGAATTTATTTGCGATGAACATAAACATTGTTTATAAGTGAACAAAATTATTTGTAAAAATATAATTAATTAAAATGAAAATAGAAGTCACTAAATTTACTTCTCAAAAAAAGTATTATGCTATTATAATTCGAGGTAATACTTGAACTCAGCCAGCAGAGCGCGTTGTTGAGAGTGTAGGTCAGTTGGGACAAACAGAATGCATACTAAGACATTGTTGTGTAATAGTCTTGTCCTGTCCCATATGAACTATGCTTCGGTTGTGTATTTCCCTTTCCTACGCCAAATTGATGCCCAACGTTTACAACGGTTGCAAAACAGCTGTTAGACTAATCTGTGGTATAAGAAATTGTGATTTGGTATCCTTGAGTTTGAAAGAAATTAAGAATAGAACCGTTTTCTACAGTTACTCATTTTTTAAATACAATATTAACTAAGTCACCTCCTTATTTTCACAATATAATTACTTATAGAACAAATGTACATATTCTAAATATAAGACACAAAGCAACCATCACATCTCAAGACATGAAACTGACCGATTTCGCTGCGGATTCTCATATTGTATGGTTTCTCTTTACAACGACATTCCTGAAGATCTCAAGGTACTACCGTATAAAAATTTTAAAACACAATTTAAAAACATTCTTTTCAATAAAAATAAGTACCTAGTCAAATTTATCACACTAGGCTTGCTGTTTATATTTAGTTAAGATAGTCTGCTCTCTAAGAAATAATAATTTATACAGGGTATAATCAGTTTCATGTCATTAAAAAAACTGGTGGTGGGGAACAACTAAACGAACAAAAAAACCTTATATAACATGGGGTCAAAAACCCATAGTTTTAGAAAAAATAAACAAAAATTTCGAAAATTTTCAGTAAAATTGTTTGAGAACTGCTGAAATGTTGGGAGAAGCTTTTATATTCGTGTATGTCGGCGCCTCTAACCATCAAATACGCTAATACGGCTCATACGCAAAGTGCCGTTCATTTGTTAGAGGCCGCGCGTCGACGAGGACACGAGTTGATAGTCACACTTTTTAAAATTAGGTAAGGTAAGGTCTTTAGTGGTGCGGCATTTTAGTTTCTGTGAACATTTCGTTAAGTACACACGTGGAAGCCGTTCCTTGTTTTGTATGTTACTTTGTTCTTTTGAATTTTGAACCACGTATTTACAGTTAAGATTTATTTTATTCACTTACCGTTCAAGTTATTAAGTTCTTGATTACGTACAGACTCTACTTCTTCGTTCTTTTTGTGTTTGTTGCGATTTTGGACCAAAATTTTATTTTTATTTTCTTTATTGACAACGTTAGTTAATAATTTAGTGTGATATTTTAATGTGCATAGAAACCATAAAAAATGATCCTAATTTACCAAATGTGTTAAATGGGGTGCGTATGTGCCGAAAAGTGTATTGATGCAGACGGAAGCCATTTCGAACAATTTATGTAAATCAACAAAGGACCCCGGAACAAAACCCATGAAAATGTTGATTCGGTGGAATCGCCTGAAATGTTGGTATTTTGTAGTTCAAGTTATGCTGATCAAAAGTTCTTATCACATCGAGCCAATCCTATGGACAGTTTTTGAGATACAGCTTGCAAGGTAATTTGCGTCATTTTAGACATTCAAGAACTTCTTACTCCTAAACTATTAACTTTAGCAAAAAATTGCAAGGGTCGAAATATTTTTGTTCAAGTTCAATAAAGCTCAAGAATTTTTTTCAGAATTTTTTTATCAATTTTTAGGTTAGGTAAAATATATATATGTCATATTTAGGTATGCTTCGGTGGGATTGGCTGAAATTTTGCTATTTTGTAGTTAAAGTCATGCCGATCAAAAATTCCTATTGCACTGAGTCTATCCTATGAGTGGTTTTCGCTCCAGAAGTGCCTGAAGGTGTTAACAACGAGGTAAAGGGTAATCTATATATACGTGTTTATGAATGGCTTCCAGCGTGTCTGTGTACGTGCGAGCGTGTGTGTGTGATTATTTTTATCAAAGAACCTGCTCTTACCGGCATTATGTTTCTTATGAGAGCGTTCTTCTCATTGCCAACCAGGGTGATCCCATTTTTTTGGTTTCACTTTCTATCTGTTTATTTTTACTTTTTGTTGTTTTTTAATTTTTTTTAATTTTTAAATATTGAGAATATCCATAGGATTTTCAGGAACAAGTGCTCTGTTTCCAACATCATGAACTGTTTGAAGGAGAATCATTGATGAATATTTTATGTGATTTTTCATGCCGTGCATACCCCAAAAACCACAAAACGCTTGTGTTTTCAGCGGTTTCGCATCAAATTCATTAGAACGATTTTTCTCACAAACGGTCCTACGACTAAAATGAAAGAGGACATTTTTTGTGTATTTTTAATTAGTGAATGACATTCTTGTACCAAAGTGAAAAAAAAAATAGAAACAAGAAATTAATGCAAAATATCGACAACCCCCCTCAATATCACCCACTTACTGTAAAAAATATTTTTTAAAAATAATGTAAAAATAAGCTTGTATTATTGTTCAATATGCGTATAAAGTCGCGTCTCTGTAAATCAAAAGGTTTCTGAAATATAAAATAATATTCAATTTTTGGGTGCCATTTTCAAAGGGCCGTAGCTCAAGGTATTTGCGAACATATTTTTGCATGCAGTAGTTTATCATCGATATTTCCGGAGAACCTTGTATATCATTGCACATACATACACACACACGCATGCACACCTATACATGTCTCCATATAATTATTGGGACACACATATAAACACCGACTATCGGGGTCTTTGAAGCTGCATACGTCAACAAGTAGAGAATGCTGAGCTCATTACGTCCCTATAATTCGTTTTTCGATACACACCGTAGAAATCTTTTTATCGAGATGTATAGAATGTCCCGAATATTATGTTTGAGGTTCATTTTGTGTTAAGACCCGCTAAATTGATACACTTTCATGTGTAGGTCCCTATTATCCTGTAGCACGTAGAACATGTGTGAAGACCCGACAAATTGTTTAATAATAGCATGTCCCAAATATCATGTCTGAGGCCCATTCTGTGTGAAGACCCGATAATTGATACACACTAATTGTGTATACAGACCCGATTATTTGATTTGATGCACGACGTGTGTGAGAACCCGACAAGTTGGTAAATCGTGAGTTATGTACCGATTATTGGGTTTTATGATTATTCCGTGTAGCGACCCGATAAATTGATATACACTTGTGTTTACAGTACCGTCTATTCGGTTTAAAGTACAACTTATTAAATAATCACAAATGTAAGATTAACTTCGCTCTTAGTAAAGACATATGTACGTACGAGGTCTCGGCAAATTGGTAAACAACAAGATGGCCGAATATAATGTTTAAGGTTCATTTTGTGGAAGACCCGATAAATAAAAAACACTTGCTTATGTAGCTCTGACAATTCAGTACACTGGCAAATTGTTAAATAATAGCATGTCCCGAATATTATGTTTGTGAAGGCCCGATAACTGATACATTAATTGTGTGTATATACCAGATTATTTAATTTGAAGTATAACGTGTGAGGGAACCCGACAAGTTGGTAAATAATGGATTATGTCCCGATTATTGTGTTTTAAGATCATTCCGTGCGATGACCTGATAAATTGATACACACTTGTTTATAACGTACCGTCTATTCGGTTTGAGGTACAATGAATTAAAGAATCATATGTGTAACTTCGCGCTTAGTAAAAACTTATTATTATTATGTTTAAGGCCTCGACAAATTGGTAAATGCCAAGATATCCGAATATGATTTTTGGTTCATTTTATGTAAGACCCGATAATCTGATACATTTGTGTTTGTAGTTCTGACAATTTAGTTTTAGGTATGCCGTGTACAAAGAGCCGACTAATTGGTTAATAAACAAGTAAGTAATATTTATTTAGTCAATTATATTCCAACTAGTAAGTTTATCCATAAATGTATTAAGGCCGATAAATGCGTTTTGAGAGAAATTCCGGACAATGATAATTGGTAATATGTATAAATTACAAAAAAAAATTATTTGAGTTATAAGTATGTACGGCTACTTAGACTATTAACATTGCAACACCTCAACAATTCCATTTTTTTAACATATCCACATATCCAAGTGAAAATACTGGGTTAACTCCGTCAAATTTGATAAAGTTTAGGTGAAGTGTAGCTCAAAAATTCCGCGTAAATCGATATTGTCACAACAAAAAATAAAGTTGATATAGAATTAATATTTGAAAATAACTAATACAGAGTTATTTAGTGATAAAACCGACCGGTGCTGTGTATAAAGAAATGAAAAGAGTGTAGGACGCAACACAGGCAAAGAGTTAAGTACCCTCTTCATTTTTAAGTATCTATTAATTTAAATTTTGCCAGTCAAGTTTATTTATATCTTAATGAAAAGTCGACATCTGTCAACAAAATAGCGGGGCAATAGATTATTAAAGTATGGCCATAATATCCCTGTGTAAACCTTTAAGTAAATTATTTTTAGTCATAAAAATAATTTAGATTGTATCCGAAATAACCAATAATATTTTGTTCGTAAGTATGGTCATGGTCAATACCGGCGCGGTAGCTCAATCGGTTAAGGCGTATTGAGTGGCAAATATGCTGATCGACTAACTACCGCGCTCTGGGTTCGACCTCCAGCCCCAGTATTGACAACACCGGTGGGTGTGGATGTATGTTTGCGTTTTTCTAAATGTGTAGCCCCCTTCCGCACAGTCTTGGTTTTGGATTTGGGGGCTGTCTACTATCTGTGGTGTGTTTATGTTTATTTAAATTTCTTATGTTAACCTTCAAATAATTCTTTTTTCATAATAATTAAAAATACTCAAACGAATTTAATATAAACTAAACCCATAATAATCAAATGAATTACTTTTAAAGAATGGTCATAATATTTTCTTAAGTAAATTATCAAGTGAGGTTTTTCAGGTCAAAATTACGCTCATTATTAAGTGAAAAATTTTACATAAAGTGGTACGTATTAGCATAACAACGATTAAGTAATCTAGCCAATATTTAATTAATATGGGTGATTAAATTGTTCAGTGCAAAGAAGTGAAAAACGAGGTGACAAAGACCGTTGTTAAGTGAAAAATTCTAGATAGAGTGGTACATATCAGCATAACAGCAATTAAGTGATATAGTTAATATTTAATTAATTAAATTTCTCAGTGCAAAGAAGTGAAAACTGGGTGACCCCCACTCATGTACCATGCGTCATGAGGCTCTCGCTACTGACAACATGCATGATCATAATCTAACCCAGCGTGGACGTGGCAGGTCCAGCTGTACAACCCTGGAAGTGTTTATATAATTTTTAATACTAAGGTTCTAGAAAGAGGTAAATAGCTCACTGGCTTACCGAATTTATCTAATAATACACCTACTTATTTAATTTTCATGAAAAACCGCTGCATGCTACGAAATCACACAACAACTTCTTTTGTCCCAAATGGAATGTAGATTTCAAAAATAGCCTAATTTTTTATTTATCTACTAACGATGTTTATTTAAATAAAAAGTGGTGTGCCTCATTTCTACACCACTGGTTTCAGGAAAATTTAAAATTCTAGCAGTAAGTAGAAATACTCTCAGGTGAAATGGTTCAGAGAAAATTTAATTTAATTTTCTCTATTAGTAAAAAATTTAAAACATACTGAAAACTATTTTAGATCCAGCTGGACGGAACCATCAGAATTGAAGCCAAGGAGCTCCAGGAGGTTGCTCGACACCCCCTTGGAAAATTTGAGCACCGTGCCACAGACAAAAGAAAGGAAAAAAGTTAAAAAGTAGTGTTATTGGTCTTCCCTGAAGTCCCATCAGCAACTTCAACATATAGGAGTGGGTGATAATCCAGAATGCAGGATCTGTGGTGAGGATGAAGAAACTCCTCAAGATATACTATATGAATGCCCAGTCTTGGAGGCTGAAAGGCTTTCGTACTTCGGAGAACCATTCGTTACCCCGGAAGAAATAGCTGGAGCTCCTATCGACCGTACACTCGCCTTTTGGAGAGGAACGCGACTAATGATATAAAGAAACTTTGAGATACAATAAGATTAAGCTTCAGTACGGTGGATTTTCAGCACTGCAACCCATAAGGAAGAAAAACCTACATTTTTTTTTCCGGCTACAGACGTGAAGTACCAAACCTAATTCTGAAATTTTAACATCTTTGGTCACCCTGTATA
Organism: Rutpela maculata; assembly: GCA_936432065.2. Classification (NCBI taxonomy): domain Eukaryota; kingdom Metazoa; phylum Arthropoda; class Insecta; order Coleoptera; family Cerambycidae; genus Rutpela; species Rutpela maculata. Next base: position 227,110,530 of record OW386285.2, read on the forward strand.
GGAAATCTTGAAAATGGCCAAGAACTTTTCAGAGTAAGCAGAAGTTTTTATGATAATTTCTTATCAAAAAACCCAAAATAAATAAAGTATAATTAAGCCCATCCGTGGACACACTGTATTTTAGATGAGTTTATTACAATATTTATTATTATTTTGTTAAAAGTAATGTTATTCTATTAAACTTAAATTGGTTATTTTACTCAGAGACCAAAAATAGTACCTACAATCTTTACTACATTATGCATTACTATATTACGATCTCAATAAACTGAATTTTTGAAAACCATAGCATGTAGGGTCTTCACATAAAATAAACCTTAAACATAATATTCGGGTATACCATTACCAATTTGTCGGGTTATGGCACATGTTATACTTCAAATCTAATAGCCTGTATACACAAGCGTGTATCAATTTATCGGGCCTTCACGCAGAATGAAAAACCGCTGCCCAAGGAATCACTACTTCCACATCTAGATTCTCTATCCAAGTCACTCACAACGAAAAAACTTTGTATGTGAAAATAATTGTTTATGGAACTTTAATAATATAATATTTAAAATCTTCTACCCCAAAAATCCATAAAACGATACCCCACATCGGTAGTGGGGTGGGGGTGGTGATGGGGGGGTGGTAGTGCGGGGTGGATGAAGTAAAAAAATATTTTGAGGTTTCTGGTTCCTGTACATACACTAAATCACAATTTTTTTCCATCCCCTTTAGTAAGGGGGTGGGGGTGGTAATTGGGGTGGCTAATGCCAAAATTTTTTTTTGAGACCTTAGATTATCTTGTATATACTAAATACCAATTTCGTGGACACTTACCTGCTTGATTTACCCATTTACCCCAAATTTACCCCAATTTACACCCCACGGAACAAGATGAAAATGTAATCTAGTTCTAGATCTCGTTAAAGTACATATGTGTACCAAATTTCAAGTGAATATCTTAAACGGTTCCAGAGTAAACGTGCACACAAAAAAAAGTTACAGACAGACAGACCGACAGACAGAAATTTTTTTTTTCGCTCAAACTTAAAATCTCGACGTTTCATGACATTTTAAGCCTATTTGGACAATAAAATTTTTTTAAATTTTTTTTGTCGTTACTATACTTCCACTGGACGTGGAAGTAATTAAATATAATGATTGGGACATAAGAACTGTTTACCTATTAGACGAGGTCTCATACACGTTGTACTTAAATTTATATAATTGGAAATGTATACAGAAGTCAGAATCACTTATGGGGTCTTTATTCATTACGAACTTTAAACAGAATATTAGGGACATAGCTTTTTTGAAAATAGTATTTAATTGTGAAAATGATATAAAAAAATCCCTTATAATGCAAACCTTTTGTTACACACTGTAGTCAGAAAATCTGCTTGCCTCAATATTTCCTGAAATATTTGGAACATAATTGAAATTTTTAAGCGTTATTATAGGTTTACTACCCCATTTTTAAATGGATATGACTGGAACTTTAGTACTTATAGGACACGATACGCCTATTTTAAATTCTGCTTGGAAATATATTGTGCTGTGGTGACTACTACATTACTAGAAAAATAATAAAGTCACTGATTGTAATAGTTAATCGTATATTTTCAAAAATTTATTGAACACTTATTAGTTCGAATTTCGAAAAATGTCAATATCAAGTTGTTTTGGATCGATGTGCCCGTTGTGAAGAGAAGAATCGAAAATATTTTTATTCTTTATTTCTTTATTTTTTTTAATATTTGATTACAAATAACTGTTCTTCCTGATAACATTCTTCTTTCTATAAATCACCGCTGGTATGTGTAGAGGGGACGCAGTTGATTTTTTTTACAAATCGTCCAACGTTAAAAATAAATATATTGTCCGTGTTTAGCTGCCTTACATAAGAATCCAATTAATATCTCATGTCAAATCCCAAAAAAATATAAATTAACCTTGTCAATTAAAAAGTATATTACTTATATCCCATGTAGTTAAAACATCTTATTTTTAACATTTTTTAAAAAATCGGTAATAGTATATTACGTAATGAGAATTGTAAGAAGCATATTACGCACGAATGGAAAAGTTACGCACGATGCCGCGTAGCGGCGAGTGCGTATTTCCATGAGTGCGTAATTGCTTTACAACTCGAATTATGTACTATACTTTACCTACGATCATATTTATTTATTTATTTGGTAAAATCTGAATTTAGTTTACTAGTCAACATTGTCATTCAACAAATATTATGTCAGTTTTGACAGAGTTTGAAAATTACGTAGGCGCATTTTTTTTTTCTTTAAACCCCGCGTCAGCGATCTAAGCCACCTATAATTGGGGTCCCGTGCGTTTTGTTTACCGTGCGATTTGTTTACAGTGCGTTTTGTTTACAATACGTAAAATTCAACTTACATGGATGGCAGGTAGTGTGTTTTTTACTATTTACAGTAGTGATCGTAGGTAAAAGCATTTACCCAAAACTTCCTTCATTAAAAATGCACAGTTTGCATCCTTTTGTCATTAATTATTTTTTCTGTTGGATGACAACCCTGTATACTTTTTTTAATTAAAAATATGTCAGGTTTTCTTCCTGACAAGTGACAACTACATTCCAAATATTATATTCCTCTGCCGTTTAGCTATTTTTAGAGTGACCTCCCTGTATACATTTCATTAAAAGAAAGTCAGATTTCTTCCTCGGTAATTCTAATAATTCTATCAACTGTAGTCCAAATATTTAATCCACCATAATTATGGTTCCTTGTGACCACCTTGTATAATTTTCATATTTTTCAAAATAATATACGTCACATTTGTCATAATTTTTTTAGGGTAATTACCCTGTATATTTTTCATATTTTAAACCTTGAGAGTTGTGTTAACTGCATGTCCAATATTATCAGTCACTGCCGCATTTTTTCATTATTTTTGTTGGGGTGACCACCCTGTATTTATTTTTTAAATATATTTCTTCCTTGACAGTTGTATTAACTACATGTCAATTATTACCATCTTATATTTTTCCTTAATTATATTTTTTATCGACATTTTTCAATGGAACTGTAACCCAGTTTCTCGTCGGTGGTAGGGTCAACTACCTACCAAATATTATAATTCTCCATTTAGTGGTTTTGTAGATATAGCATCAACAGGCGCCAGATCGACAGACGGACGGAATTAAACGGCTTTAATTTTTGTAATAATCTACGTACTTTGAAACGTGAAGAATTGAGAAATCTCGAAGGGTGATTTTTTCACAAATACAATACTTCCTTTCGGTAAGCGAGGGAATTAAAATAATTATAAAATTAGAAATTATACGCCTGAGTAGGCTGTTTGAAATTAAAATAAGATATATTTATTTCTATTATAATTTAGGGAGCTCTTTTTATACTCAAAACGTAAACTATACATGTTTGATTTTCACTTCAAAACTCGTAACATTAATTACTGGTACTCTGCAGTTTCTGTTTCACTCACTCCTGATGTCAGATTATAAAAATCGTAAAATATCATTTATAAATACGCAAATAAATCTACCAACTTGTCGGGGAATCATACACGGTTAAAACTTCCATTGCCAACCGAGGGTGGCGCTAGCCGTCGACTACGAAAGAAGACCCGCTACTTATTTGAAAACAAGAAAAAAAATACACATGTGCACAAAGTATACTTATTGGGTCATTACAAAATTTTATGCTCTGAAGGTCATTCGGTACCTAAAAAGCCCAATGAACATATTTTTATGCTGTCGGGTCTTGTGTATGGCCCGATAAATCGCGCAGACCCGATAATTAAAGTCCAGGCATGTGGTGCGTCCCCCTAATTATGTGACGACATAAGCTCAGTACACAAACATGCTAGAAGCCATTCGTAAACACGTACATATAGATTACCCGTTACCTCGTTGTTAAGACCTTCAGGCACTCTTGGAGTGAAAACCAAGATAGATTCAGTGCAATGGGAATTTTTGAGCAGCATAACTTTAACTACAAAATAACAAAGTTTCAGCCAATCCCACCGAGGGATGCCGGAATATGACATATATATATTTTACCTAACCTAAAAATTGATACAAAAATTCTGAAAAAAATTCTTGAGCTTTATTGGACTTGAACAAAAATATTTAGACTCTTGCAACTTTTTGCAAAAGTTAATAGTTTAAGAGGAAAAAGTTCTTGAATGTTTAAAATGGCGCAAATTACCCAACTTTGACAAGCTGTATCTCAAAAACTGTCCATAGGATTGGCTCGATGCGATAAGAACTTTTGATCAGCATGACTTGCACTACAAAATACCAAAATTTCAGCCGATTCCACCGAATCAACTTTTTTATGGGTTTTGTTCCGGGGTCCTTTATTGGTAAGTTCTAAATTTACCGAATATTTTAGTTTTCGATACCTGATCGGCAATTCGTTAAATAAATCAGATTTTTCCTAACTTAAAATACACATAATTGTTTTCTGTTATCGTGTATCTTATACGTCTAACTCTTTATTTCCCAATGCAATAATTATTCATTTTTTAAGCTTTTAACCCAGAACACTCATTTAGGTTACAAATGTTATTAAACCACATTTAAATCTGATAAATTATAAACAACAATAAAAGCTCCAATATTTTGTTCTAATGGCGAGCGTAGAGGCGACTTCAATGTGAATATCAGTCGATATTCCGTTGAAGCAACGTCGAGCGCGGTTAGTACTTGGATGGGTGACCCATCTTGGGAAATACAGCGTTCTCGTCCCACCTTCTAGCGGCTTGTATATCAGTGTATACGCGGAAGCTACGTAATTACAGACGAGGATTACGTAGTGGATATACCATCCTTTGGAGGGGATGTAAAGCAGGCGGTCCCTTGTCTATTAAATGTTAGGCAAGTAAAAGATCCATACTCTTCTTAAGGGAAGAGGTTTGGCAAAATTTCCAGGTTGGGGGTAGCTCGTCTTCTGGAGTCGGTGATAGGCCCTGGTAGCGGAAATAGGCCGACGTTAAATAAATAGATAAAAAAAAAAATTGTTCTAAAGTAAAAAAACACACATGCTGTATTTCATTTCTACGCCCACCATATGCTTTTGCAGTTCTGCAAAAAGAGATAACGAATTATTTACATTTTTATTTGAGGCACTCATCAAAGGTGCCGCCTTCCTTTGCTTTGAACCGCCGCGCCGCGCCGGCTGGCGGAACGAGTCGGTCGGTAATCTTTGCACTTTTTTATGACAATTTAAAAGTTGTATAATTGAGAACTACTTCACGTCCATTGACCCAGAAAGGCAGTGGTTCTCAAATGTTTCCTACCCTGATATTCAAATTGTTGACCTAGGTCAGTTTTTTTCAAAGTGCCCCTAGGGGGAAAAGTCATAAAGGTTTTTTGTTTGTCTAGTCGGTCCCCCTTATCAGTTTTTTTTTAATGACATGAAACTGACTACACCCTGTATTTATTCTCAATTATTTTTCTCATTGGGTGCCCAGAAATATTTTCTATACAAGTGTAAAATTCGTGTGGAAAAAGTCTCTGTAATACTTATTTGATTATGTTTCTGGCTGCAATTTACACACTCGTATTGCAAAGCAACCCGGAAATAATTTGTCAACATATTGTACAAGGTAACTCAGAATAAAATTCAGTTTAAAAAAAATCATAAAGTTATTTAAACTGTTCAAAAAATTTTATTTCAAAATTAAGATACTACATACATGCGGATTTTATTTTTAAACACTACGTTATCCAAATGTCGACCATCTTGCCTACAGCACTTCCCCAATCTGAGCCTTAAATTTTTGGAAACCTCGTCGACATATTTCAACAGGAATATTGGTAATGGCCTCCCGAATGCTGCTCTATAACTGGTTTGCATTGGCCGGGAAATTGATGTAAACAATACTGTCCCCACAAAAAAAATCCGGGGGCGTTAGGTTCGATGATCTTGCGGGAAGGGGATATCACCAAATCTGGAAATAAGCACGCCTGTAAACAATTCACGTAGACTGGTCATTGATGCTGCTGCTGTGTGTGCCGTGGCACCATCCTGTTGAAACCAGGCCGTATCCAGGAAAGTTCTGAAGAGCCGGAATAAAAAAAGTGCCGATGTTGAAATATGTCGACGAGTTTTCCAAAATTTAAGGACCAGGTTGGAGGCAAGATGGTCGACATTTGGATAATGTAGTGTTTAATAAATAAATAAATATAAAAATAAAATGCATATTTCCCTCTCACTCTATAAAATCCTATCCTTAACATCAAATTCAAGAATCCTGGTATAACAACTAAATGATGTCTTTCTCATTTCAAGCGTTTCTAGTAAAGTTATTGAAGCTACATGTTTATAAAATAAATTTTCTCTATCATTGATTTATATTCATATTCGAATGGTGTTCATATTTGAATGGTGTTCTTATCTCACCTGAATACATCTCTCATGAAAATTTTAATAATCCGTGTATTCTAAGCATTACACATTTCAAACGTGCTATACATGCGGGGTTAGTTTCGTTGATTATTTTTTATCTAGATGTACATAAATTGCTTTCAATATTTAGAAGCGCTAATGGAAAATAATTCACTGCCGATATTATTTGTTTGATCTGCAAAGTTGTAAATGTTCGATAGATTTGTTTTATTTACAGTAATCCACAAATTTCAATTTCACTTTTAATGAGTGTATACATTTTTAATTTTAAATTTTATGCAACGAAACAAACTAAAAGTATTATACCACAGTACCTAGAGGTAAAAAATATGCTAAATTGGAAATGTTCTCATGTGTAATGATATTGTTTCCACAAGTTTCCACATTGTCTCCACACTTGGTTTTACCCCCAAAGGATCGAAACTACTCCTAAATCAAAAAATATATATTTACAACAGCATGCGGAAAATTTATCAGTAGGTTGACCACCGAAAGGCGGTAAAAAAATGAAAAATTAAAAAAATATGGCCAAAAAAATTAACTTATTTTTTTGTAGAAATGCGCCGCCTATGACGGTGTAACCATACCACTTCCCCTCCCCATCTTGAGACCGTCAGCAAAGCTGGAAGGGTCAGAAGTGACTTTTTGGATTTAATCACATTACAAAAATAGCAAAAATTAAAATAATTTTTGCAGAACTCAGCACAGCACAAACCTGAAAAGGAATGAAGAGTCAAAGAAAATGTTCGAATGAACGAACATTCAATGCACTGTTCTAAGCGCAGAATAGCATATTGAACGGTATCGATCTACGAATACAATTTAAAATTTAACAGTAGGTACGCTCCAACTGGAAATCGGGAAGACAATGAACATAGTAAACACACTAACCCCGAGTCAGTAAACTCTTATACTACGTACTTGCAACGGACTCGATCGTTGAAGTTCCGTAATAAGAAGAGGCAGATACCAGTCACGATTGTGTATTGGCCAAATTCTATTTACCTTAACTTTTATTTGAAAGACGGATCCGATCCAGGCACGTAGTTCATTGCATTATGCACTGACCGGGACAATAACAGTGGCGTATCTTAGTAAGTTTTAATGCTAGGAAATAAACTAAATTACCTTGGATAACTCTAAAATTTTGCGAGGGCTTTCCCACATAGAAAAATAGTACACCATTTTATTTTCCGCATGTTGTGGTAAATCAGCCTCTATCTTATATTTTTGGACTTCCTAATTACGAATCTGAAGTCAAAATGGTGGCTCAAAGTTGGCGGATGGAATTCGTTTTTAAATCAAGTGCTTTAGACGCCCAAAATAATTTCAGCATCTAAATAATATTAATGAAAAACAGTATTTCGAGAGTTTTTTTTTAATTACTGTATAATTACAGTAACAAAATGGCAACATTTTTATTACAAAAATTTGAAAACGCACACTGTTTTGGATTTAACTTCTTTGCTTTTTATGCCATATCAACAAATGAATAATCATTCAAAAGATTAGCTAATAGTCTTCTATTTTGGTCATTAGTATTTGTGACGTAAGTACCACACTTTTTAAGATATTTAACATTTAATTGGGACGCCAAATTTCCATATTCGTGAAACTATTAATTGTACAAAATTTAGGTAAAAGGGAAATTCATCTTCTACCTACATCCACCAAAAAAATGATAAACTTTTTTCATTCTCTTCTGAATTCTTCAGTTACAAAGTTACTATTACAAAATAATAAGAGAAATTATATTTCACCGCTAAAAACTGAAACTGGAAATATTTGTTTATTGACAGATATAAAACTTAAAAATGAATCACTCTTTTCGTGTCCCATAACTCGTCTAGTATTTAAAACTAAATATTTTTGATTTCTGTACAAACAATTATTGAAATGAACAAATTAGAAAAAGCCTTTTAAAATACAATGGTTTTATTTAAAAACCAAATCGTGACGAATGTTTTTTATAAAAGTGGAAAATAATTTTTAACTTTGTAAATAGAAAAACATTGGACGCTCATAAAATATTACTTCGTCTAATCATTTTGATTTACGTTTACATTTTATGAGCGCCCAATGATTTTCTATTTACAAAGTTAAAAATTATTTTCTACTTTTACAAAAAGCACTGTTATTTACAACGTCTCTGTCACTGTTGAAAATCAACAAATAGAACAGAGAATATTATTTAGGTGTTATGCAAATTACAACTACACACTTTTTTATTTATTACGAAAATATCTACTTTCTGTATATTGTTGCCCTAATCTGGGCACGCTAATATACTAGTTAGGTAAATACTTTAAAACACTCATTATTGGAGAACCAATCAAAACAACTACTCTTCTAGCTAATACTGACGAAGTATTGAATTACATGATAGGATTCTTAGCAGGCCCGGACTCAACGAAACAACCACGGTACGTAGTGCCATGGTGAATGTAAGGTTGGACGGGGTAGGTCCGGTTCGGCTTAACGATTAACTGGGGGTAGGGGAGATTAGCTCTCCTGTTTGTTATAAACAAACTTAAAAACTAATAACGATATTAAAATTTGCTGTCTACGCAGAAACCTAAAGCTAATTAAAAAATAACACAACACTTGGCAAAGCACTTACAAAAGTTTGGGTAATTGACTTGGGTAAAAAGCTAAACGAAAAAACCAGTACGAGAATTATCGCCCTGGTGATCTCCCTGCCTCCAGGAAGATATGATATAGTAAAAGAGTACCGTTTAAAATGTTATAATTTTCAAGAATTTTCTCGGCCTAAAAAGAATTTACGAACAAAAATAACTAAAAATAAAAAGAACAGAAGCATAAAAACCGACTAAGCTACCGTGCCATGTCAGTTACTGCACTATTATTTGAAAAACATGCTGGGATATTACTGTTTAAAATTTGATAGTGTAATACTCCTCCTAAGTATTCTTAAATAGAGATTACTTGGTACCATTTCACAAGATTCTTGCAGATCGAATTTAGATTAGGAACAACCTGTATTTCGTGACCCAGTTTTGCTCCATTTGTTAAGTTTAAAGAATGAATTTAGCATTTCAGGCAGGTTTCGTATATTTTTATGTAGATAATCTGGCGACAGTGCCTCTTGCAGTAAATTTTAGATTCAAGTTAAATTAACATAATCTTAATGGACAATTACAGTTACTCGGCATATAGAGAGAAACCTGTGATAGAACAAAAATATCCTCTAAGCCAACATAATAGAAAACTATTTTATATAATTTTATAGTAAGTAGAATTTCAAATGGTTCTTTATTATATGAAATACAGGGTGTGGCGGGGAAACGGGGATTATAAAAGCTCAATAACTCATTAAAACGCTTTATTTAAGAAATTATGAATAAAATATCATAAAACATTTTATTTTTTGGAGGCATCTTGAAGGTGACTTCCACCTCTATGCAGACACTTCTCATATCTTGAACGCATATTACCCATTACTCGGCGTAGTATTTTCATTCAAATTCTGGTTATTTTTCCTTGAATTCTGAATTTGAGCGAGGCAACTTGGTGTGGAGATCATAGACATTGCTTTTCAAGTAGCCCCAGAAAGAATCACTTGATCTTGCTGACTAAGTCACACAGTCGATTTTAAATTGTACAATAGTTCAGTTGGCTTTCTTAATGGCATTAGTTATAATGTGAATACGCAGCTAGTCCAACTGGAAACCAACCCAATTATTTAGTCAAGAGCAGTCGGCTGACCCTTTTGATTACTTACTCGTCCAACTATCGTACAACTGACATAGTTCTACGGCAGCATATGACAATGCGCAGACAGCCAACTGTTTAGTCGCTCTCAAAGGGAGATAGAGGGGAACCTCCCATATGGCCACAATATATTTTTATGTTTTCTTGTTGGTATCTTGTTTGCGAAGAAAAGATGAAACTAAATTCAGTAAAACTTGTTATACTCATTCGGTATAAAGAAAAGAATTTTTCAGGATATTTCATTAGTTCCGCATGTAATACATGAAACTGGCCTATTCGAAACCTACTATTATACACAGGATGTACCCAAATTTTTCTATTTATTTTATGAAGTTGTTTTTTCTTCCGTATATATAACAGAATACAAAGAACTTTGTTTTCGCATTTTCATGAAAATACTGGTACCTTAACCTAGAAACCTTGCTACCAAAATCGTCTGTATGCTCAGGCAGCCGACTTCTTTCCGACTAAACTGTTTAGTTGGTTAGAAATCGCAACATCAAGCCAACTTAATTACAATTCAACTAAACAGTTTAGTCGGTTTAAAATCGACTGTGTGTGGTTAACCTAAGGAACGGCCCATTCCTATACATGACAGAATTGAGCGTTCTTGCAGCATTTATCGTTATTCTGGCGATACGACTAGTCAATACTTGCTGAAACTATGCTCCTTCATTAACAAGAGGAAACATGTTTAATTATTGTGTGAAAAATGCCTTGATTATATCGAAATAGCGGGCTGTAATTTATATATTTTTCTTACATCTATTTGACCAGTTTTTAGATCTTAAATATTTATTGTTGCTTTATTAACATTATTATATTATTATAAAAGAACAATCAGGGTGTGTTTACCCAAGATATTATTAATATAATCTAAGTTTTTATTAAATAGTTTTTGATAATAATCTTTTGGAATACGTGGTCATATTTCAATTTTTTTATATATTAAATTGCAATTTTTGATCTGGTTAATAATTTTGTTTCTCTTGTATTTCACTGCATTTTCGCATTTTTTAAGACGATTAATAAAAAATGCTACATTTTATCTAAAAATTTATATTTTTTAATTCATGTTTGTGTCTGTCTTATCAGGCTTTTCACAGCAGTCCGTTTCGTAATTAACGAGTGTAATGTATTATTAATTTTACTGTGGATGGCGCCCTTTTTATTAATATCTATACTATTACTCCTTTTTTAATCACGAGACAAACTAGATGAACGATTACCTGTGAAACTATTGATTCTCTCTCTCACTCATATAAAAACTGGATAAACGTGCCCAGCTCCGCACCAGATCAGCTAGTCGTTAGCCACCGCGTCTGTGATTTGGTTGAAATATTTTTATTTATTGCCAAAACCAGATATAAATAATTATAATTTTTCCAAAACCAAGTGCGAGTGTATGAATAATTCATATTGAAGTCATATCTATTCCCAATATTCCATTTTTTGAATCATCTCAATATCTATCTTCTCATAGGAGATACAAATTTTCACATGAAACCCTGAAAATTACCAGTATTTTTACTTTAGCAGATTTATTCAAGTTGGTGTGGAAGTTTCGTCTTTGTTGCAGCTATCAAATTAGTTCATTAAGAGTGTCTGAAGTTAACTATTAGTAATAATCGTATTCCTGCAGGCATAATATTATCGTCCACCGTCGCATTAAAAGAAAAGTTGAGTACCCTGTATATTCTTTTTCATATTTTTCTTCTTCGACAGTTATGTTAACTACTTGCAAAATATTATCGTCCTTCTACACTTTGTTGGTGACAACCTGTATTTTTGGTAGATATAACGCCAACAGAAAATCTCGAAGGGTCATTTTTTACGATTACTTTCCTTCATTAAGCAAGGGAAGTAAAAATGAGTCAAAACTGTCAAAAATGAAACAAAAAAAGATTCAAATTATTACCAGTAGCATTAACTAAAATTAAAAGCAGATAATAACACAAAAAAATGCTAAAAGAGCCATTTTACGCGTTGTGCAGAATAACCAATTATATTATAACAAAGAAACACTACACAAACGTTAAATCAACATAATATACTAACGTTAATAATAACCATAAAACAGCGATAGCCCTGGCAAGAAACTTGCCTTTCCACTCAACACAATCCGAGGTTAAGCATCTGTGGAAGATGAACAAGATTTCTGGTGAGTCTAGATTTTTCTAGTTCATCAAATGGTTGTCGGAGAACAGATGAGTGATGTGACCAAAGCAATTCTGTAATGTGCCCAAGTTTACTTGGTAATATGGTGTGGGGTGATGTGTGTATGGAAACTCGAATAAAATTAGTAGTGATTGCTCGGGGACCTATGAATGCTGACGGATACATAAGGGACAGTTTGCAGTCACATGTTCTTCCTTTTGCATCATTCATCAAGAACTCATGCTGATGCATGGCTACGCTAGAGAACTCATTCGACCATATGCTGCAAGAATTTTTAACAGATTTTTGGATGAGACAGCCACACCAAGTATTATTTGGCCAGAATATCGACCGGACTTGAATCTAGTTGAACATGTTTAAAACATGCTGCGTAGAATGATGATCTGCCGCATTCCTGCCCTTGATAATTTACAGGGACCACCCAATTCTTGAAATCGTAGGAATTTACGTCATTTTCTCACGATTTTGTGAAATTTAAGTACAACTCTATTCTTGAAAAATTCATAAAAAATGTTTCTCTTATATGTATATATGTATGTATACGTATGTATGTATATATATATATATATATATATATATATATATATATATATATATATATATATATATATATATATATGTGTATATATATGTGTATGTATATATATATATATGTGTATATATATGTATATATGTGTATATATATATTTTACTCCTTTTTCATTTTATACTTAATTCTTGACTTGTCCTATATTATTATGTAATGATCAAATGGACCAATAAATATTATTATTATTATTATTATTATTATTATTATTATTATTATTATTATTATTCTCTTGATATTATTGGAAAAAATTCCCAAGGGTTTTTGACGAGGAATTCGAAAATTCTCTTAATAAATTCTACTTTTAGGTTATTAGTCGGGGAGCCCTCCCTAGCTGTACGTGCACCCCCCGCCCGATCCTTGGGGACAATGTTTTTCATAGATTTTCAAGATTGAAGCCTAAGGAACAATTTAAGACATATTCTAAAAAAAAAACTGGCTCTATTTTCAAAATGGCGGCCATATGTTAAAAAAAACTGTTGCTAATGTTTTTTTTGTCATTTAACACAAAAACTAAAAAAGATGGACAAAAACTTTCTTCACCAAAAACAACGTGCATAAAATTTTCTATAATTTTGTTTTTTTATACAATATTTTGATAGGAGTTACCATTTTCCAGATAAATGAGTTCAAAATTAAGAAAACATGGAAATTCATATATCGGTAAATCACTTAGAGAAAATAACTGTGACAATTATTGTAAGGCGTATAATATAACTTTATATTATTTACTTAAAAATGAAAAAAACTACTAAAAAGTGAAAATAATTTTTTTAAAATTCATACACATGGAAACCAAAAGCTTTGGGGGCGGTCATATAGTGATATTGCATAGTTACTTTGCTCAATTGACCACCCCCAAAGCTTTTGGTTTCCATGTGTATGAATTTAAAAAAAATTATTTTTACTTTTTAGTAGTTTTTTCAGATAAAAGCTTTTTCTTAAAAATACTTTTTTTATATAATTTTATTTTTTACTTTTTAGTCCATTTATTTTACAAACAGACATACAAAACCCTTTCATTTGCCACCGCCATCCACCCCTCCCCTCTCCCGTCTTCTCACCCCTCTACACTACTTTCCACTTTTTCCCTCTTTCCACCACTTCCCCTGCCCTTCCCCATCTCTATCCACCTCTTTCCACCCTATTCCCACCTTTTCTCACCTCTTCCCGCTCCTTCCCACCCCTTCCCCACCTCTTCCCACCCCTTTCCCACCCCTTTCCCCCACCCTTCCCACCTATTTCCCACCTCTTCCCCACTTCTTCCCACCCCTTTCCCACCCTTCCCACCTCTTTCCCACCCTTCCCACCTCTTTCCCACCTCTTCCCACCCCTTTCCCTTTCCCACTTCTTCCCACCTCTTTCCCACCTCTTCCCACCCCTTTCCCTTTCCCACTTCTTCCCACCTCTTCCCCACTTCTTCCCACCTCTTCTCCACCTTTCCCCACCTTTTCCCACCCCTTTCCCACCTCTTTCCCACCTCTTCCCACCCCTTTACCACCTCTTTCTACCCCTTCACCACCTCTCCCACGTCCGCCATATTGAATTTAGAATGACGTCACACACTTTATCGTATTTTACTCATCAAACCCTTTCATTTGACACCCATATCAACGGGGTTGTGACTAAAAAGCAGATCCTCCATCTTGGGACGTCCGCCATATTGGATTTAAAATGACGTCACATTGTTTATCGTATTTTACTCGTCAAACCCTTTCATTTGATACCCATATCAGGGGGGTTGTGACTAAAAAGCCGATCCGCCATCTTGGGACGTCCGCCATATTGGGTTTAGACCGATAATGGCTATACTATGTTGCATTGTCACTGGACTTATACGCGTGTGCCAAATTTCAAAGCTCTAGCTTAATTAGAACTAGCCGAAATTCAGCTTGCAAGATTTGACCTAAACCAACAAACAAACATACAAACAAACATTGCAAGTTAAATAAAAGCTTTTAATAAAATAAAATAAACTGAAAAAAATTAATAATAATAATAATAATATTATAATTTGCAGACATTTATCTCGAAAACAGTAACAGTGGTATCTGGAAAACGGTAACTCCTATCCAAATATTATATAGGAACAAAATTGTAGAAAATTTTATGCACTTTGTTTTTTGTGGAGAAAGTTTTTCATCATCTTTTTTAGTTTTCGTGTTAAGTGACAAAAACAATATTTGCATTTTTTTTTAAACGTCCATTTTGAGTACAGCCAGCTTTTTTTTTAGGACATGTTTTAAATTGTTCCTTAGGCTTTAATCTTTATGAAAAACATTGTCCCCAAGGATCGGGGGGGTGCACGGACAGTTAGGGTGGGCTTCCGTAGTGTTACGTTTTATATTGAATTTTATATTTTATTTTAAGAGATTAATCATTTATCTGGAAAATAGTAACTCCAATGCAAATATTGTATAGGAACAAAATTGTAGAAAATTGTATGCACTTTATTTTTTGTATAGAAAGTTCTTCCTCCATTTTTTTTAGTTTTTGTGTTAAATGACAAAAACCATATTTGCAAATTTTTTTTTTAACGTGCAGCCAATTTTTTTAAGGGCATGTCTTAAATTATTCCTTGGGCTTTAATCTTTATGAAAAACATTGTCCTAAAGGATCGGGGGAGGGTTGCATGGACACTTAGGGTGGGCTCCTGTAGTATATGTATACAGATTGCGACGTTAATTATGGAAGATGAGGAACTAGATTTTGGATTATTTGAAGACGATGTTAATGCTATATAAGAGCTGAATATAAATCCGGATTTAGGTGCTGGAGAAAGACTGCAACCACAAATTACAAATAATTTTAGATTTCACTAAAATATCTTTTTAATCACATTCAGATACTTATATTTTTCTTTCAATGTTTCTGTTCATTTTAATCCATTATTAACAAAAAGTGTTTTTATTAAAATAATAACTTTTTAATAAGAAGTTGTGTAAAGTTAAATAAAAAATTTAAATTTCATATCTAGGTGTATTAGTAACAAAAGAATCAACTGAAAAACCATATGTAAGTAAGACATTCTTATAATATAATTTTTTATACTCGCGGCTGACAGAAATGTCAATTCTGTAAATAATCAAAAGACTCATGAAACTCAAACGACAGATGATAAGTTGGGTAAGAAGCCAAAAAAAGGTATTTATAAACTAAACGCTTTTTACTTAAATATTCAAAGCATAAGTAACAAAATAAGTGAAGTGGAATATTTTTTGCATAAAAATGAGGTAGATATATTGTTTCTTACTGAAAGTTGGGCATCCGAATCAGAAATTCAAAATGTTGTTTTCCCAAATTTCAAACTAGTAGCATACTATTGTAGGAAAGCGTCTGTTCATGGTGGTGTATGCGTCTTTGCTAGAGAACTACTGCTGAAAATTAAAACTAAAGAAATTAGTTAATTTTGCGTAGACATACATGCTGAATTTACGTTAATTGAATTGGTTAATGAGAACATCTATTTTTTGTGCACATACAAGTCTCCTGTAGGTGATATGAATGTTTACTTCAATGCCCTCAACAATGTAATTGAGACGATACCCGATAATAAACAAATTTTTGTGGTTGGTGATTTTAACTTAAATTTTAATAATTATGATAACATAGATGTTACTGAGTGTACAAACATCTTGTTGTCATATAATTTAGAGGAAAGAATTAATGAAAATACAAGAGTTACTAATACCAGTGTAACAAAAATTGATAATTTGTTTACAAATATAAACTGCAATAATATGACAGTGAAAGTGGTTGAACCTCATACGTCGGACCACAAAGGTATTTGGTTCACTATAGACATAACCTCCAAACCGAAAAACAATTTTATTTTATGTAGACCTATGACTGAACAGAGAAAAAAAACACTTTATTTAATGTGTAAATAATGTTAATTGGTGTACATTTTATGAAATACAAAATCCTAATGAATCTGCTAACTTGTTAGTTAATGTTTTATCAGACTTTTATAATCAATGTTTTAAGGAGAAACTTATAAAAAAGCCTAGTTCAGAAAATAATGTCTTTACTTTTGACAATAATTTACAAGAATTAAAACGAACATTAGACGCTGTTCATGTAATCGCTTGTTCTACCAAAAATGATAATGATGTTCAGCTGTATAATACTCTAAGGAAAGATTATAAAAGCAAAATAAATCATGCCAAATTAGAATCAAATAATAAGCGAATTCTAACTTCCAATAACAAACAAAAAACAGCATGGGACATTATCAACAAAAACAGAAAAAATAAAAACACGTATGTAACTTCTGACTTAACGGTTGATTATTTCTCAGACTACTTTGTTGATGCTATAAATAACTTAATGACTAACTTTGATAATGTTAACAATACAAAGTTTTCAGATTTTCTAAAGAATGCACCTAGTGCAAATATATCTTTTCTATTTCCAGTGTGTGATCTGGAAATTTTAACTATTATCACAATTAAAAAATAGTAAATCTAAGGATATATATAATCTTAATAGTGAAATTTTAAAATTAGCTATATATATAAAATTATATATATATATATATATATATATATATATATATATATATATATATATATATATATATATATATTTATTCAAAAAATCACAAGTTACACCTGTATACAAAAAAGGTGACTTTAATAATACAGACAGTTATAGACCTATCTCTATTATACCTATTATCGCAAAAATATTTGAGATCGTTCTTAAAAATAGACTGCTAGAATACTTCGAAAAAAACAATTTACTAACTGATGCCCAATTCGGCTATAGACAGAAGAGATCCACTATTGACGCAATCTGTGAAATGTACGGAAATATTCTAGAAGCTTTTGAGAAATGTGAACTGTGCACTGCAAAATTTTACGACATATCTAAAGCATTTGATACAGTTAACCATGGTGTTCTAATACAAAAATTGGAATATTATGGGATTAGAGGAAAAGCCTTAAATCTATTTGTCTCTTATCTTGCGGATCGTCAACAGTGTGTTAAATTTAATGATAAAGTATCAAAACTTTCTAGTGTTGATTACGGAGTGCCACGGGGTCATTTGTGGATCCTGTGCTGTTTATAATATACATTAATGATATATCATTCAATTGTGCTACTGAAGTGTCTCCAATAATGTATGCTGATGACATGACATTTTTGCTAAGCAACGAGCTGTTTTCCAACCTGTGCACTAAGGAAGAAGAAGCTGATAATTTAATAAAAAACTGGACAAGGAGTAATTATCTTACCATAAATAATGGCAAAACAAAAACTAAATTTTGCAGTGAAAAAAAGGGAAATAAATAACGAACCTATTAAACTCCTCGGTGTGCATTTGGATAATTCTTTGAACTTTGAATTCCAAATTCAGAGTTTATCAAAAAGGTTGTCGACTTGTATTTATATAATAAGACAACTCAGCAACAAAATCACAGCAGATTGCTTAAGAATATCCTATTTTTCTATTTTTCACAGCATAATGATGTATGGAGTGATAGTATGGGGGTCACCATGTCATTCGAACAAAATCTTTAAATTACAAAAAAGAGTTATATATATATATATATATATATATATATTAACACTGCCGTCATGTTATATATATGAATGCTTGTGTCATATTAAAAAATTAAAAAGTAACAAAATCACCAAGCAGGAGGACATACCTAACCATGACACTAAGACAAAAACAAATTTAAGATTGCCCAAATATAGACTAAGTAAATCTCAGAATTCCTACCTATGTCTATCAATTAAATTTTTTTATGTGTTACCTAAAGATTTACAAAATCTTGATATGAGTGTAAACACGTATAAGCTAAAAATAAAAAATATCCTTTTACAGAATGCCTTCTACTCATATGACGAATATTTTGAATATTTCGGCTCCTTGCCCAATTTATCGTCTGCCTAATTAAATTCATTATATTTAACGTTATATTTTAGCATTTTTGCATTAATTGTTTTTTCTGTGTTTTTGACAATGTTATATTTTACGTTTTTTTTCTCCACTTGAGGTACTAGTTTTTATGACTACAACTTATTTTATATTGTGTTATCGTGACTCTGTTTTTTTATACTTGTTTTTAAATTAAGTCGTTAGTTTTTTATCTCTGACATATGCAAACATTATATATATGTATAGCATGAATAAAATTCTATTCTATTCTATTCCAATGAACTTAAATACGAAGAATCTTAACCTGCAAACCAAAACAAGAAAATAATAGTGTTATCATAGTCCAAGATCCCAGAGCTGCCAGACCTACGTCATTTTAGCAAAGCTAATATTTTGACAACGAATAGTGTAATATCTAGTTAAGAACGTATGCGTATTTGCTAGCTTGAAAGCGGGGCGCTTTTGCAGAAAACAGGTACAAAAGGTACATAAAAAGTTTTCTCTCCTACGTTAAAGCATGATAGCTGATTTATTTTACAAGTGACGGGCTAACGACATGGTGTAAACGTCAACCTCCTAATCTTAAGGTCCGAGGTTCGATCCTTGAGCGTACTCAGCTTTTTTTTTTTCAACAAATATTAACTTATGGTGGCGATTACCAAGAAAGAGACAACCGATAGGGAAATATTTATTATTTTTGGCCATAACTTTTTTTCTTAGTACGTATATTTGAAAAAAAAACCGAGAACGTTCAGGGATTGAACTTCGGACCTTAAGATTCGGAGATTGACGCTTACACCATGTCGTTAGCGTGTCACTTGAAAAATAAATCAGCTATCATATTTTAACGTAGGTTAGAAAATTTGTATGTACCTTTTGTACCTGTTTTCTGCAAAAGCGCCCCACTTTCAAGCTAGCAAATACGCATACGTTCTTAACTAGATATTACACTATTCGTTGTCAAAATATTAGCTTTGCTAAAATGACGTAGGTCTGGCAGCTCTGGGATCTCACACTATCAGGGTTGCTAATAAATAGACATACAAAGAATACTAAACGATCAATCTGTTCATTGGGCGTTGCTCATATTAGTACTAACATATTATTATAATTTTGACATACGCCCCACTGTCATTTTCATAGGAATTTGATTCCTTCGAGATTCAAGAATAGCAATTGTCTTGATCTGTCGAGTCGCATGTGAATTACAGCATGAGAAAATTTTGTCAAGAGATTAAGTCCTACGATTTCAAGAATTGGGTTTCTGGTGATGAGTGCAGCACTGCTTGAAGAATCTGAACAAATTGAAAAGGATCATATTCGACATTTTATCGAAGGAATGCCAAGGCGTATAGATGCCGTAATTCACGTAAGGAAAATACACGTTATTGATTTTTTTGTCTCTTTTTTTTTATTAATCTTTGTTATTCATGTTATGAGTGTAGTTTCCTAGATATATTGTCATAAGTAAAAAAATACTCTAAAATTGTTACAATTTCATTTAAAAATTTGTACCTTCTACGAGAAGACAGATATGTGATAATATCTCAAAAATTTTCAAACAAACTTTATTAATATTATTCGAGAAATGAAGGTATTTGAAAAATCTACAAAAATCAATTTACAAAACTACAATCAATTTATTTATACAATCTACAAAAATCAGTTTTTAAATAAAAAATGTTTTATTCATTTTCTACATGAAGTTTCCAAGTTGTACATTTTCAAATAATCCTTAAATAATAATGGGCCTTTTTAAATTATTCTCAGGTTACGCTATTTCTTAAATAATCCAAAAAATCTTTAAGACCGAAACTAATGCCGCTTCAATAATGTAAAAGAATACGTAAAATAGCGTGTCTCTAAATCTTTCTTTTAAATTGAAAACTTTACAAATTTCATTTTGATTCCAATTTAAAGACAAACGCATCAGAATCAATTTCTTTTTTTCTTTGATCCAGGTAAGATTAATGTGACCAAACTGAATAACAATATTAAGAAAGAATGAGTTCTGCTCTCTATTCAGATTTGTCTCGATTCGGTCTCAAAGGAGATTTTACGCTTCCCAGCATACTCATGTGTAAAGGAACATGGGTATTTCAAGATGCCGGGATTTTGCTCGGGATAAGTCATTAACTGTCTGCAAACAGCAATACAACAAACAATTTCTTGGTGGTTTTCACTTTGAGTTTAATAATATGTACGCTGTACTTCTTCCCAATTAAACAGAAATTAATAGCCCACAAGCAAATTAATTAAAATATATTTTTCTACTACTGGTAAAAAAAACTATACTTTTTCATTATTTTTTGTCCACAAAGCATATCTTTGCGATAATAGTGAAAAAAAGTAAAATGTGTGAAAAAAGTAACACTATTTTACACTTGTGTACCCGTATCTAAGGGTGCATTGAAACAATTGAATTTGTTTTACAGTCCGGGAGCAAGGGACATATTTTGGTAAGACATTCCGGCAAAGCTTATTTTTATTTATATGGCTAATATGATATTATAATGAAGTGTGAAGAGAAACAGTCAAGGCTCAAAATTTATGTATCAATTAATAATGTTGTAGACAATTGAAAAAGCATAATCGGTTGGCTGAAGTGCGGGGAATTATACTTCAGCTCCTTTTGTAAACAGGCAAAAACGAACGCCAAAGCTGAAATTTGGTTATATAATATATAATATATGATATACGATATACGATATACGATATACGATATACGATATATGATATGCGATATACCATATACGATATACGATATGCGGTATACCATATACGATATACGATATACGATATACGATATACGATATACGATACACGATATACGATATACGACATACGATATACGATATACGATATACGATATACGATATACGATATACGATATACGATATACGATATACGATATACGATATACGGTATACGATATACGTCACACGATACACGATATACGATATACGATATACTATGCACGATATACGATATACGATATATAATGCATGATATATGATACACTTTCAAAAGGAAACTTAAAAAAGATTTGTTAGATAAAAATAAGAAAAGAAGTTTTACACATTGGACGAATTCTTTTCTGTATAGTATTTTGTTTCTGTCTATATTATATTATTTTTTGTATTTCCAATTTTGTGTTAGAAATCAAATATGTA
Organism: Rutpela maculata; assembly: GCA_936432065.2. Taxonomy (NCBI): domain Eukaryota; kingdom Metazoa; phylum Arthropoda; class Insecta; order Coleoptera; family Cerambycidae; genus Rutpela; species Rutpela maculata. Next base: position 227,132,487 of record OW386285.2, read on the forward strand.
AGTACGTATACTCTTTTTTGTGAGTATACAGTGTGTTCTCAATTTTTACTGTGACAGCGTCGTAGTTCAATTATTAGTCATCTAATTTTAACCAAATTTGGACGGGTATCAAGGACCTTTAAAATATCTTTTTTGAGTTAAACAAAACTTAATTCAGTCATTGCCGTGAACTTTTATTAAGGAAAAGGGGGTCGAATTTTCGAGAAGTGGAGCTTTTTATTGAAAAACTAATGCAATATTATTGAACGACATGCTCCATATCCCAAATTTAACGGCATTTAAAATGACATTTTTTTTAATTATTAAATAATTAAAACTTGGAAATAAATTGCTTTTCAAAAAACCTGATTTTCCATTTAAATTCACTTTTTCTAGTACACAATGTCATTGATATTTTCAAATCCGGCAATCCTTAATGCTCGAATAATTTTCAGAGCTGCTGGTTCAAAATTTTTGGTAACATTTCAATAAAAATTGTTGGCCTACGAAATTTGTGGTGATGAAGCGGGCTGCCGCAGCTGACGTTCAGGCTTCATTATAACATCACATTAACCATATAAAAAAAATCAGCTTTGACGGTTTTGGTCATCAAAATCTGTCGCGGGCACCCGGACTATTATGTTCTTCCACTTTAGGAACGTCAAATTATGGATATTTCTTTCGATGCCTAAGTTAATTTTGAAATTAATTTATAAATGTGGAAATTTAGGACAGTCGTCATGAGCTAACAAGAGGAAAAACATCTCTATTATTGATTTTACGACAAAAAGTCATTCTTTATAAAAATTCTGCTTGTCGAAAAAATGAATTTACTATATAAAAATCTTAGATCAGATGTACCGGGTGTTAATAAATTAAGAGAACATCAAAACCCTCAAGAGAGAAGTACCTTTATTTATTTTTATTATTTTAGACAACATGTTTATAAAACAAAGTTATTTATAATCCAAAATAAAGCCAAAATACAAATTATGAAGTCTAAATTTTGACTTTTACATTTATGTCAACTTAATTTTTTTTTTCAAACATTAACATAACATTAACTTCAACGATTGTGGAAAAACAATTTATTCTACATAGCCTCCTCCAACCCCAGCACATTTCTTCATCCTTTTATTAAATTCACCATAGACCTCACTTCATTCACCGCGTCTTGTATTCGTGCTTTTAGTGTTTCTCGATCATGCGGCGGGTCATCTGCATATACTTTTTGTTTTAAAATACCCACAGAAAAAAATCCATTGGTGTAAGGTCTGGTGATCTTGCAGGAAAATTAATTGGAGCATATCTTCCCACCCATCTGGCTCGGAAGTGATCTGTCAACCACTGCCGTACCAAAACTGAGGAATGAGCTGGGCAACCGTCTTGCTGCCAAAAGATGTTACGCATTATTCCGGTTGCAGAGTGTCTATAAATGGCAATACAAAGTTTTCCAAAAGGTCCAAATAAACATGCTGATTTAAATTTTCTACTAAGAAATACGATTCCACCGATTCCGAACGATTCCATCATAAAAAATCCCACAGCATACATTCACTTTTTTATAACGTTCACTTCGTTTGTGAATGACATTGTTTGGATTTTCAAAAGCCCAATAACGACTCTTTTGTCATGAAACGTGGCCATTTATAGCGATAGCGACTCACTCACTCGCTTTCTTATTACTACGGAAGACAGAAGTTTCTGTGGAGACCATGAAAAACAATATACAACAAGAAACAAAAATATTTTTATATGTACATGAAATAAAAACGATGTTATAAAAACAACTGTAATATACGTATATTCCAACAAAATTTTATATTATTATAGCTTTTGCTATAAAATTGGTGACCCCGACTAACACACAATCTTCTGATCTGACGTGATCAAATTAATTAATGAAATTAGAATAAAGCAGTAACATTAATTCCAATGATAAAGAATATCCATACCTGATAAACAATAAACCAACTCCGAGAATTCTGGAATTTTCCAAATCCATTGAAAGAAGTTAGAAAGCAAAACGAAACGCTTAAAACTTATTTTATAATTAGGTTACTATAAATTGACACACATCAACATCCCAGATTTGAAACCATTATAATATTATTATAAATTGAGTCCAGATGATGTTAACTTTTTCACTTAAAGAAGAATATAAATAAGAATATAAAGAAGAATACACAGAAAACTGGTAAGTGAGGTAACGTACATTTCCCTTTTTAACTTAAGAAAACCGTCAATCAACCAATCGTCAATCAACTACTTATGCCAATACAAACTTCAGACGAGGATTTTCCTCAAACCCATTGTCACATCTTTTGGAAATCAAAACCTGAAATTTGGTTTACCCAAATCGAATCACAGCTTTCTGTTGCAAAGATTGTCAATGACAAAAAAAGTACGATCAAGTTATAGCTAATTTGCCTTTAGATGTGATAGATAATATATACGATATAATATCTAATCCTCCTGAAACAGATTTATATCTCAATTTAAAGAAAATTTTAATTTCACGTTTATCATCGAATGAGAAAAAAATGATTTACTCTCAGGCTCCCAGATGGATGATCTGAAGCCGTCAGACTTCTATAGATCCATGCTGAATACTGTCGGAAGTTTCAGCATGGTCAGTCAAGAGTTATTAATTAAATTATGGAAAAGACGTTTACCTCAAACCGTGTATATCGCTATTACAACATCAGGGAAAACGTACACCAAAGAGATTCTCGATATTGCAGATCGAATATGGGAGTCTTATCAAAATTCGATGGTCGCGTCATACTCAAAGAATCCTCTTGACTCCGAATCAACCGCATTATCGGATTTAACTACTACCATCAAGAATTTTTCAGTTACCTTTCAAGATTGAATAAATCAAGTATTACAAAGACAAGAAATTTTTCATCCTCGATTAGACTCTTTAGAATCCAGACTTTTCAATCAATCTTTCGAGCTTCAACCTTCTACTTCATACTTCAACAATTGCAAAAGTAGAAGCAATTCACAAACTCGTGTTTCTAATCGCAATCGTTCACCCAACCGTAATAATGTTCCCAGGAAGTTTGATCGTACGGATAATACTATTTGTTACTACCATCACCTTTATGGTGCCAATGCTTATCGTTGTGGAGTTGAATGGTGTAAATTCAGTAAAAGTTGTAAAAAATTTCATAATCATCAATCTTGACTGAAGTTTGATAATTTTATGACGTCTGAGTTTGATTTTTCTGGCAGCAAACGTCGTCTTTTTATTTATTATGACAGATCTAACAACATGAATTTCCTAATCGACACTGGGGCCGATTTATCTGTAGTGCCGCGTAATATTTTCACAAATTTTAAAAAGAATTTTGATACGATATTAACTGCGGCCAGAGGTTCAACTATTTACACATACGGAAAGAAATTGTTTAAAGTCAATCTAAACTTACGCAGATTATTTCCTTTCGTTTTCAATATCGCAAATATTGACATTCCGATTATTGGAGCGGACGTCTTTTCTCATTTTGGTTTAGTTGTCGATCTTAAGGGAGCTCGAATAATTGATAACAAGACTAATTTGTCAATTAATTGTTTTATTAAAAATAGTCCTTTAGACAATCATAGATTAGACACACTTAAACTTTTTCCTTTAACAGATAAATATAACAAATTACTTTTACAGTTTCCTAATTTAATCAGTTCACCAGATTACAATTTACCTATTAAACATTCTGTTGTACATCATATAGTTACTGAAGGTCATTTACCTTTATCACGACCTCGTAGATTAGACAATCTTAAATTTAAAATAGCTAAAAAAGAATTTAACGACATGGTAGAACTAGGTATCTGCAAACCATCATCGTCCCAAGTTTCTTCAGCACTTCATTTAGTTAAAAAAAAAGAGAATAACGATTGGAGGCCTTGTGAAGATTATCGACAACTAAATACAATTACTATTCCAGACAGATATCCGTTACCTCATATTCACGACTTTAGCTCTCAGTTGCACGGCTGCACTATTTTCTCCAAGATTGATTTAGTTCGAACGTACCATCAGATACCTGTCGCTGAAAATGACGTTTATAAGCCATAACAACTCCTTTCGGACTTTTTGAATTTTCCCGCATGCCTTTTGGCCTACGCAATGGGGGTCAAACTTTCCAACGATTTATGCATGAAGTACTTGTCAACTTACCTTTCGTTTTCATCTATTTGGATGATATTTTAATCGCACATCAATCAGATGTACAACATTTGGAACATTTGGAAACAGTTTTTAAAAGATTAGACACATACGAAATAAACATTAAACCATCTAAATGTATCTTAGGAGTTGACCTTTTTAGGTCATCACATCTCTTCATCAGGTATTTTACCATCAACTGAGAGAGTCGAAGTCATTAATAACTTCCCTTTACCGACAACTCTCAAACAACTACGTTTCATAGGTATGGTACATTTTTATTATCGTTTCATACCTCATTCTGCTGAAATTTTACTTCCCCTATATTCTCTTTGTAACAGTTTATCTCATGATAAAATTACAAAGATAAATAGTTGGCCTGATGAATGTTTAGATGGATTTTCGAAAGCCAAAAATGCGCTATAAGTAATGCAGTAGTTTTAGCTCATCCTTACAATAATGATGATACTATCTTATCACTCTCAGTCGATTGTTCTAACCTTGCCATAGGTGCGGTTTTAGAGCAAAAAGATAATAAGGGAATTCTTGCTCCATTAGCATTCTTTTCCCGTAAACTAACCATAACACAAACCAGTCATTCGGTTTTCGACAAAGAACTTTTAGCATTATATACTGCAATTAAACATTTTAAATTTATACTTGAAGGTCTAAAGTTTAATTGTTTTACAGATCACAAACCTTTAATCAACACTTTATTCACTAAAGCAGAAAGATCTCCCCGTCAAATACGTCATTTAGAATACATAGCTCAATTTTCTTGTAAAATACAACATGTCAAAGGGAAACATAACGTAATAGCTGACAGCTTGTCACGTATTTACGACACTTCTTCTCTAAAACAAGATATTTTACCACTTCAACTTAAAAATTCTCCCTTCCTTAATGTTAACTTTGACCTAAAGTTGCTTAGTGAAGCTCAGGAGAAAGATTCAAATCTCAACTATTTATTGTCAGATAAATCATCACTAGCTAAAACCAATTTGATTTTAAAAAAGATACAAATTCCAGATTCAAATGAATTTTCGACATTTTTCACAACTTATCTCATCCTGGTATTAAAGCCACTAGACTGTTGATTTCAAATAACTATTTTTGGCCGAAAATGAACACAGATTGCAATTTATGCTGTCAAGCTGTCAAAGTCAGCCGACATACGAGAAGTCCTCTTGGGAGTTTCACCATCCCGAAAAGCAGATTCGACCATATCCATATAGATTCGGTAGGACCATTACCTCCATCCAAAGGTAACTCTTACATCCTTACGGTGATTGAACGATTTACTAGATGGCCGGAAGCGTACCCTCTTCGCGACATCACAGCAGAAACAGTTGCGCGTACTTTATTTCAATATTTTGTTTGCCGTTTCGGTGTTCCCTTGACGGTGACGACTGATCAAGGGGTACAATTCAAGTCAAGATAATTTAATGAATTTGCAAAGTTCTTAGGTTTTCATAGAATACGTACAACTGCATATCACCCACAAGCGAATTCTTTAATTGAAAGATTTCATCGCTCACTTAAAACTTCCTTGTTAACTAGAGCCAATACATCACATCTTGCGATTTTATTTTTGTTCGCAATGAACGGTTTAAGCGTTCGTTTACTCCTCTATATGAACGACCATTTAAAGTTTTATCTTCAGATAAGTTATTTACCTTTAATAAAGGAAACAAAGTCATAACTGTCAATATTGATAGAGTTAAACCAGCTTTCGTATTAATTGACAGATGTGACGCTGCCTACCCCGATTAAAAAAGTACGTTTCGCAATCGACACGTTGGTTGATTGACTCTTTTCTTTTTTAACGAGGGTATGTATATAGCGATAGCGACTCACTCACTCACTCACTCGCTTTCTTATTACTACGGAAGACAGAAGTTTCTGTGGAGACCATGAGAAACAATATACAACAAGAAACAAAAATATTTTTATATGTGTAAAATAATATTATTCATAAAGAGTATCATATAGGATGTGTAACAATTATGCATATAAATTGTTGCATAAATCGGCGAAGAGTATATTGTTCAAGATTTTATTTCATCTAGCAATGATAAGTTTGGAAAATTGAAATAGTTCTATGCATGTTATTGCATTTTACAGTGATATATAATGATTATGAGAACTGTATTTACAATGTATATTAAAATAATATTGATGTAAGACAATTAATAATAACACCTCCACACAAAAAAAACCTTGACTGAAATGTACATGCGATATATTTTTTCTGAAGTATTTTTTCCCGCTCAACATGAATCCGGTGTCAGAATTGCTCCATCCTTTTTTTTTCTAAGTCGCGAAAATAACCTAAAGAAAATCATAATTTAGGTTATTTTCGGGATTTACTAAAAATTGGTGGGTGATGGAGTTAAACGGACACCTGATTCATATTCAGCACGTCGAACTACACAAGGGTTGCCCAATGGAGTCCCAGAAACAGACAATTTTCTATGTATGCCTGTGTAATATTGAATATCACCGGATCCTCCGCCATTTCCTAGAAAATAACTATGAGTTTCTTTTAGGTTATTTTCGAAACTTACAAAAAAATGGTGGGTGATGGAGCAATTCTGAGACCGGATTCATGTTCAGCGGGAAAAATACTTCAGAACCATATATCCCATGTACATTTCAGTATTTTTTTTTGTGTGGCGGTGTAATTGTTTTAATATTTTGAATGAAAATTACCTGTGACTATCATTAAAAGCAACTTTTGTGTTTGATACTTCGCTGTAATTAAGATAAGGGTACTTTATTCTTGAATCAGTTTCACATTATTGACTTTTTAGTACACATCGTGCAAAAAAATTACGTTAGTGGTAACCTTACTTCTCGAGTGGCAATTGTTTTTAAACAAAAATACTCTTCTCTTAAAACAATAATAATGACTTTGTCGCCTAATAGGTAACGCCTCATATATGACAACTTCTAAGAATATTTGACAAAAAAGAAACTCGTAGTATTGAAACAAACATAAAATACGAATGAAAATAAAAATACAGAAATACTATTAGTATAGAATTTTGAGTAATAAGAATAAAAATATTTATCATAGGAATTATATATGAAAAAGTAAAACAAGAAACAATTAATTATATGAAAGTAGAAAATAAAAATTAAATTCGATTTGAAGAAACAGATAGAAATATAGTGTACACTACAGTACCGAAAAATTTAATTATATTTAATGAAACCATGCCATGTATAAAATTTTATTTTTTTAAAGTTACTAATCATGCAAATGTTACACATTATAATAATATAATAGTCGCGGCACAATCTGTTTGGACCTAGACATTTTAGGTGCCGAGCTGAATGTTTCAGAATATGTAGCCATACAATAACATACTGAAAGTCCCAAAGAATCCGAACTGAGCGTTAGCCGCCATGTTGAAAAAATGGCATGCGCACGTAGACAGAGAAAACGTTTTTTCCTTGCCTTATTCATTAGCCGATTTTAAAATTCTAAACAGATAATTATAGCCAAAGAATGTGGCTTTAACATATATTTTACACATTTTACTAACTTTGTCTGTGTGGTAAAAAACTGACTTAAACTGAAAATAAAAATTTTGGAAAATTCTATTTATACGATTAAAAAGTAAATTGTAGGGTATATGAAAATATGTTGTAAGTAAAAGTTTTAGGCCATCAATAAACAAACAGAACGTTTTTTTAATCGGTTTTATAGCTTTAAAAATAACGAAGACAGAACATTTCAATTATTATAAAACCGTATATGTTAGTAGCTTTAAAATCAAAATCAAAAGTTAAAATGGGCAATTTTAGTAAGAGCATAATTAACCCCGAACAAAAATGATTACCAAGCTCAGTTCTTCAGAATTAGAGGTAAAAGGAAAAAATTAATAATTAATTTTCATCTTCAATATCGCTATCGGTTATAATTAGACTGTTTGAATTGACACAACTTATGCCACGTCAATTACTGCATATATCAGAACACCTTGTGTAATTGCAAGGACAATTTTTATTGCAGTCATTTTTACAGTTACAATATAGAAGTTTTAATATATTGTCGGGTACAATTGTCAAAGATGTTGGTTCGGGTTTGGTTATATCGTTTTTCAATTCCCAGCCCCACTCAGATGAATTAATTTCCTTATTAAGCCATGTTTGCACCTGAATATATACCCTATAAACATGCTGTTCAATAGCCTTGGAAGTAGGTGATAAAACTGCTAAATCAAAATTTTTATTTTAATTTTTTTAAATGGGAAAAATCTCTCGATATCTATATCATCTGACTTTTAGTGTAACAATATCACTATGGCCTGGTCTTGACGTAAAGGGAATCTTAGTTTTGTAATGATCTTCAAACTTTATTTTTAAATGTTTTCTACTAAACTTTAGGTCACCAAAACTTTCTAATTTGTCTTCTAATTCTACTAACGTATACTGGTACTCACTTCTTGTATTTAAAAATTCGATAAGTTGCTGAAATGCATCGCACATTTGCATACCAGTCTGTTTAGTTTTTTCAAATTTTTCAGGTAAAACTTGGTTAGACAATTTTTGTGATACCTTGCTTCAGCTGCAACCAAATCAATTACATTTATAATTCTCTCTAAAAAGATTTCAGAGATAATATCATTACGCTCTTGGTAGCAAGAAATCAGAGATTTTTTAAATTCAAGAGTTTGCACTAACTGAATACGGCGTAGTAAATTTGTTGGTTTTTTGTTTTCATGATTTACATCGGCTATTTCTCCACAAATAACACAATTTTTGTTAAAGTCAAATGATTCATTGTGTGCCCTTATCTTTTTTGCTGTAAAATAACTTTTACTAGTAGAAGGGGCTGTTTTGGTTTTATTACGAATGTAATTTTTTCTAAATTTTTTGTGAACTGTTAGTTCTTCAAAGATATTTTTTTTATGAATATCGTCATTAAGTTATATACTTTTTGAAATTATCGTGTCTAATCCTCTTTTCACGACTACCGTTTCTTCCGCGGATAATGGAATTTGACAAAAAATACAAATACCTTCCATAATGACGAGTAAAATGTGGAAATAAAATGGGTTAACCTTAAACAATAATAAACCTAAACCTAAACCTAAACAATAATAAAAGTAAAATAATCCTTGTACGAAACAAAGTACTAATAGAAAAAAACCAAACAATTCATAAAGTAATAACGAAATCAAAAAGAAAACATAAATTCGATATAAAAATAAAATAAAACAATATCCTGAAATAAACCTATGAGAACACTAAATATATTTAAAAAATTTATATATTCTAAACTCAACTTGAGGTAATCCAACTTAGCAACTTATTTATATTAATAATAATGCAGCGCAAAAGTACGTATAGAAATATATCTAAGCATAACAGCGTGTGGCAGTCGATAGGTATATGAACATTTCTGTAAACGTATTTACAGCTTTCACTCTTATTGCGCGTGTCCCTAAATATTACAAATTTCATATCTCAGCTATTTTTTAAGCTAGAGAAAAATTTCAAAAAAGTATTGTTTGTCCTTTAACGATCTACAACAAAAAATATTTTCATAGGATGAGCGAGTATTTTTTTAAATGAAAAAATGCAAATCTTCAAAAAGTAATTTTTACTATTAACTATAATTGTTACATTACTAATAAAACATTTATTATAGTTTCTTAAAATCGTATCAAGGACACATTCTTTGGTTTTAATTTGTTTTGTAAATTATTAAAATCGATTAATGGATAAGACAAGAAAAAAATGTTTTCTTCAGCGGCGCGCGCAAGCCATTTTTTCAATATGGTGGCTAACACTCAACTCGGGTTCTTCGGGAGTTTTAATATGTTATTATACGTATCAAAAACTACATATTTTGAAAAATTCAGCTCGGCACCTAAGGCCTATTTTTTGCAGACTGTGCTGCCACTAATGGTGGTTTCAAAAGTAGGTTAATTCTGGTCGGATGAAAATAAAATGTGTACTCTTGTCTTGAGTAATCATTTGATAATTAAAACATAGCTCAGAAAATAGTTATTATCACTCAATATTAATATATGATTATTCGTCAAAAAAAATTGAACCTCCTTCAAAAAAGCTGGTTAAAAATTATGATATGAAATTTCACTGTCGCCCAGTTAATTGAACTTTATTCCCTAATATCGATATTGAAGTCAATTAAAACATCGTTTGCATCCATTATTTCTTTATTTTTAACCTACCCCAATATCAATGTCAGGTAATAAAGTTCAGTTAGCTGGCTGAAATTTTATTTCGTAATTTTTAGCCCCTTTTTTGAATGCTCAATTTTTTTAAATTTTTTTTCACCCTTTTAAGTGTCCTCTTCATTTAGCTTCTACACAGTAAAATATCCGCCACTTTGACTTTTTTAAGCTTTAATATCAGGTTCGCTATCGTGAAATCACTATGTATTAAATTTCATGTTAATTTGCAGAAATATTGCAATTATCAGATCCGTTATCAGCTACTTCAATTTTAATGGACTTCCGAAGGAATTTCAATTTTTGATCACAATATTAAATTAAATTAAATTGTCAGTAATGACTTCACCAAATTCTCGACTAGAAAAAATTCATTTCCAATCTTTGCTCACTTTATACTAGACGTAGCTTGGTGACCTACTCCTTGTTTAATTTTTTAAAGTCGGTTAAAAAATAATTAGAATTGCACTTTCTCCTTAATTCCAAGCAGTTCATATCATGCAGAAAGGTATTTTGTTATAAATTGTTATTAGAATAAATTGCATCAACTTTAAATGCTAAAAAAATTGGATATTGTTTTTGCACATTCTCCGAAGATATGATTCTCGTAAAATGGATGCCCGCTAAGCGATTTATACTCAAATTTCAGATTTTATATTAGAGAAGCAATGGAGTTTTAATGATCTAATTTTCAGTTTATAATTATAAAGAAAACCATATTTATTTCACGCTTAAACGAAGTGATCATTAAATGGTAGTTGGCAGTTAAATATAACTTCAGGGGCTTTATTGGAATTAAATATAGATAATAACATTCCATATTAGAGTAAACATGCTCAATACTAGAGTGGTTTTAAAAATAAAAATATGCAACAGTTCTTCATCCTGAGGAATTAATTTCGACCAATATTATATATATTCAGTATTTGGTTGAGAGAAAAGCACACTTCACTCGCACCCTGGAGTCCCCTGTTCGACTCTCGTCCGTGGAATAAGAAATTAATCCTAGTAAAGTTGGTGTATGTCCTTTGTCTCCAAATGTCTAACTCAGAGGGGTATAAAGTTACGTTATTGTGATTGCATATATGTATATTACTGTGATGATTAATGTTTTATGTTTTAAATATATACTGACAACCAAAATTAACGCACCACCAAATTTACAATTTTTTAAGTTGATTTATTTCTAAACCGTTTGTCTGATCTTAATTATTTCTTAATTGTTCTTGTTTTGTTGGTTAATTTTTCTGGAATATAAAGCCATTATAATTTCAAGTAAAATTTAATTTTTCTTTAAATGCACGGAGTAACATAAAGCTATATTTTTTTTCAAAAATTCAAAACACCCTGTGGCATATACTAGCAACAAAATTAAGGTTAAGACTCAATTGTAACTTAATCTTTTCCTAACATTTTATTTTTGGTATGCGTTTTTTCTTTGATGTTAAGGGGGATGGATATACCGAGTGGAAGAAATACATTTTTTCCTGCATGCCATTCTTTTACTTCTTAACATATTCGAATGAAATTAGCACACTGGGTAGGCAATTTAGTGGACCACAAAATCAAAATGTATTATACCTTTAAAAATTGAGATCTTGCTATCCGCGTTCTGTCCGGATTTTTTCTTAAATAAACTATCTGATGACACATTCTATGAGAATGATTCTTTTCTCTTTATTTTGAGCTGTATCATCCATTAGTTACAAGGATATGATCAATTAAAAAATGTTAGTAGTTAAAAGCATAGGTACATTGGAAATTACTATAAATTACTCCTATAGAGCCGAATTTCAATCCAGCTACGACTGGGAAAGTCTGTCACTTGAGTTAGTCTATAATAATAATGAGATTTATGTATTTCCAAAAAGTAACATTTTGAGTATTTAAATTTATTAAATTGATAAATAAGGACACTTCCAAAACCAAAATTCTATAACAATATATCTGTCCGAGATCCAATGATTTACTTTTTTAGAAAGTAAGATCACCTGAATGAATTTTTTTAATAAACATTATTTTAATAAAAAAAACAACCCCAAACTGTTTTATATACATCTTCTAAGCTTGCAATACCGTATTGTAATTAAGATTCAACGAGTGAATGAAATATAATTTTTAAATGATTAGTGTCCAACATATTTTTTAATGCCACATAAAAGTAATAACTTTTTCAAGTGTTACATGCTTGCTTATCCCATTTTAGATATTCAACAAATTCTATTCTTATATAGCGAATTTGTTCTGGTTGCTCAATAATAAAACCGTCATGTAAAGTATTGAATTCTGTTGTATGATGTTGAGATTTACTGCTTTTCCCATTCCAACTGAAAGATAAATATTTAGTTTCGTTAAAATTTATTTTTTTCTGCAATTTGTTTTACTTCACTTTAAAAGTTAACTGTAAATGGAATCACTTGAGAAAACTATTTATGTACACCGAAAATAGAACTAGACGATGAACTGTACTTTAAGGTACGCCGAAATCGATTTTCCTAGACTCCCCAAATTACTCTCCAATTTTAACTTTTTGCACTTTACTTGTGAAGTGCGTAAATATTAAATTGAAAGCTACTTCCCAAAAGTCAAGGTTCTCGAGCACTGAAATCAGTTTTTCATCACTAACGATGCCAAGGGCCGTAGCCTGATCAAGAAAGACACAAACAACGTCATTATTTTTATTTAACACTTCATACACATTATTAGTCAAGTGTGCATATGGCTTACTCTATGGATATCCCTCATGTAAAACCAAACTTTTTATGCGACAATAGCTTAACTAGATCTAATGCTATTAGTTCTTTATATATACAGGGGGTCCATAAACTCTCCTGACAAACGAAAACTGCAAATTCTAGGCGTGATTTTGGCAGCTTTCTCATTTTAATGTGTACATTGTAAGAAGTACAATAAATTTATAAATTTTTTAGTAATATTTGCATGATTTTCAAGTTTAAGTCGGTCATTTTGAATCTACCATTTTCAATTTTGTAATTATGTCAACATCGTAAACAGTGTCGGTCTCGACAACCCTTGCATAAATTTTTCGTAATTTTATAATTTAAACTGTTTCAGTTATATCAGTTGTAAAATATTTTGTGATAATATATTTATTTTTCGATTTTTTTTTTATTATTTGTACACTTTCTTAAATTGGTTGTTTTTAGAGTACGTTGTAAAAGGTATCATTAAAATCCCTTAAGTTCAAACTATTTCTGTAATAATGCACTTTTTTCATATAAATGCACTGGACTAACATAATTTTAATTTTGAAGCTGATAATGCTTAGGATATTTTGAATTCATGAAAAACAAAACAAATTTTTGCATAAAATTAGCATGGCTTTACATTTCACAAACGTTAACCAACAAAACAAATAAAAACACTTGAAATCAGACAAACTATTTGGACAAAAGTATACTTCAACATCATTGTAAATTTTCGGTGAACGTTAATATTTTGGCCGTCAGTGTACCCACATGCATATACGATATATTGTTTTAATTATAATAATGTTTTGTTTTAATTTCTATACTACTTATAAATACACTAGTTATACCTCAATTTATAAATGAGAAGGCTCGCGACGCTTTAATGCCGGTGTGGCTAAAGAATGCTTTGCCTTCCCTTGGGCTGAAAATCCTGTTGGTTAAACCCAAAAGGGTTAGCGGAAAATATACCCTTGCGGCCTAAAGGATCTCGATTACACATTTGCGTAATATATTATTTACATTAATAGCAATGTACAGCAGTATTTTTACAGAAATTTGTTTTATGTTTGACATCAGACACAATTTTTCTCTAAACTTGTTAGATTAGGAGGCGGTATAAATAATTTTATCAACTTTTGAGATATCAACGGAATGGTTATAGAGGGGATCGGTTAGAGCTGTACTTCAAGATTACCGTTACTTGAATGATAAAAGCACCAAATTTGGTATGAAAGTACCTCAGGGTATACTAATAAATGTTAGCCTCTGGAATTTAAAAAAATGTTCATGTAAAACAATAAAATTTAAAATATTAAAAAAATATATCAAAACATTTTTCTCTTTTAATTATAAATTTAGTGCAAAGAGAAGGTAGATATTACGCATATCATTTTCTTCGTAATTTAAGGATCTAATTAAATAACAGGTTGACCCATAGAGGTTCCATTTAAAAAAATAGTTTTCGTTGAAAAACCGATATCGTTGAACTTAATGAAGAATAAATCGTATTTAATGTTAGTATCTGAAGAGATAATATTTTAAAAGTGTTTACAGACCAATTTTTAAATATTTTGGTAAAATCGCTGCCTTCCATTATTAAAACTAAAAATTAAAAATCTATTTTTTGAAAATCAAAATAATATTTGAGGGTGAGATGATATGCATTTTAGCTAGCAGGATCCAAGTATTTTTTTTTAATTAAAGCTAAACAACCCTCCGTTCTATTAAAAGTGGTCTGAAAATGGCCAGGCTATTCGATTTTTTTTCATTAACGTATTACTTGAGAAATTACACTCTGGCATCGAAAACGCTGTCGTCTGTTTCGCGGCTAACTTCTATGTTAGATGTAGTAGGGATTTAATTTTTTTTTAATTAAAGATAAAGATTAAAATTAGTCCGAAAAGGGAGAGGTTATAGATCTTATTTTACTTATTTTATTCTAGTCTAACATAAAAAATGCGCTAGCAGCGGAAACGCCGTCAACGACTATTTCGCGGTTAACTTCTATGTTAGATGTACTAGGGACTTAATTTTTTTTTATTTATTAAAGCTAAAGAACCCACCTTTCGATTAAAAGTGGTCTGAAATGGGCCAAGCTATTCAATTTTTGTTTATTAACATATTACTTGAGAAATTACGCTCTAGCAGCGACTGTTTCGTGGCTAACTTCTATGTTAGATGTACTAGTATGAAGAGAAATGTTTATTCGGGTACGTTTTCCCCTCCTAGTCTTCATTTATTCGCAATGGTGCCCTTTCGGAATTTTTTCAATTTTTGAAATTTTGACAGCACTAGAACGGACTATTATGAACAAAATATGCATGATACGAACGGATATGCTTCTTCGACGCTTTTATGATCATTTTGATCCAATTCGGATCAGTGACAATATTTCTGCTGCACTTTATAGCCAGCTCTGCAATTTCTGCGACTTAGGCCCTTGTTGCTCCGCAAAAACAGGGAAGCCGACGGGGGAGAGTAGGGGACTTTTTGGTACGTATTATACTGGACCAAAACTATAATCCTGCAAATTTTCAGCTTTACAATAATTAATTCCGCGTCAATAACTAAAATTCCTGGGCTAAATGTGATATTTTGCCGTATTTGTCGGCCATTTTGGATTTTAGTGCTGTACAGGGTTATTCACTATATATTGACCCCCTCTTTATTTCTGTTATTATTAAAAATAGAAAAAAAAGTTTCGTATAAAAGTTGTAGGATCTTACTTATGTTTTAACGAAATGTGATAAAAAAAAACAATATCACGTATAGGTCACGTGATACGAAATAAATATATGTTTTTTTAAATAGAACACCCTATACAGGGTGTCCCGAAACTCCCGCCTTCCCCTTTAGGTGCTAATTCTCCATGCAAAAATAGTAAGAAAAGTTCCCATAAACATGTGTCCGGAAATGCTTCCTAAGAGAGCTACGGCCGTCTAAGGATGGCGCAAAAATAGGTGTTTTTACTAATTATCTCGGAAATGATTTGGGACAATTTTATGAAACTTGGTTACGTTTTTTTGATTATTAAAGGTTATTGTTTTACAGTATTAGCCAAAATTAATTTTATCCAGGGGCGGAGAAACGAGAGGTCGGTGTTCTTTGTTACTACATATTAATTTTCCATTTGACATTTTTAGTACTTTAATCCCTGATTATGATTCCCTGGTTAATTCTGCATAAAAAAAGGCCTCTTTACAATTAGCCATATGGCAAACCGTTTTCGAGTAAAAGCGGTCTAAACGAAATATTGCGTATTCGTTTGCTAAATGCGCATTATTTATTTTTTAAAGTAGGCGTAAAATAATAACTTTTATTAATCGAAAAAAGTTAACCAAGTTTCATAAAGTTGACCCAAATCATTTCCGAGATAATTAGTACACCTATTTTTGTGCCATCCTTAGAGGGCCGTAGCTCCCTTAGGAAGCATTTCCGGACACATGTTTATAGGAACTTTTCTTACTATTTTTGCATGGAGAATTAGCACCTAAAGGGAAAGGCGGGAGTTTCGGGACACCCTGTATATTATTGCATTTTCGAGAAGCCCTTTTTCTCCTGATTTCAAATATATAACATTGTATAGGTCTATCTTAAATACTTTTTGACATATTTGACATTCAAAATTCAAATAAACTGCTTTATTGACAGATGATTGAGACATGCGTGTCAAAACACAAGTAAAAGAAAAATAACAAGGTAGGCCACGAAAATAATTATTTTATTGTTTATTTAATTTTGACATTTCAAACCGTCATTATTAACATTTATTCAATCAAAATGGGTTATAGTGAGACTGAAAAGGTCGAAATATTTTTCCTTTATGTGAAAAATAATAAAAATAAGTGTGCCGTAAGAAGAGAATACTTTTTATTTTACTAGTGAATGAACAACTATTTACGGTTGTTGCTATGGAATTACAGTTTGAAATGTCAAAATTAAATAAACAATAAAATAATTATTTTCGTGGCCTACTTTGTTATTTTTGTTTCACTTCTGTTTTGACAAGCATGGCTCAATCATCTTGCAATAAAGCAGATTATTTGCATTTTGAATGTCAAATATGTCAAAAATACTTTTAAACACTTTTTGACATGTTTGACATTCAGAATGCAAACAAGCTGCTTTATTGCAAGATGATTGAGCCATGCCTGTCAAAATACAAGTGAAACAAAAATAACAAGGTAGGCCACGAAAATAATTATATTATTGTTTATTCAATGTTGACATTTCAAACCGTCATTCCATAGCAACTCCATAGCAACAACCGTAAATAGTTGTTTATTCACTAGTAAAATAAAAGTATTCTCTTCTTGCGGCACCCTTATTTTTATTATTTTTCACATAAAGGGAAAATATTTCGACCTTTTCAGCCTCACTATAACCCATTTTGATTAAATAAATGTTAATAATGACGGTTTGAAATGTCAAAATTGAATAAACAATAAAATAATTATTTTCGTGGCCTACCTTGTTATTTTTGTTTCACTTTTGTTTTGACAGGCATGTCCAATCATCTGTCAATAAAGCAGTCTATTTGAATTTTTAATGTCAAATATGTCAAACAGTATCTACGATTGACCTATACAATGTCATATATTTGAAATCAGGAGAAAAGGGGCTTCTTGAAAATGCAATAATATATAGGGTGTTCCATTTAAAAAACATATATTTATTTCATATCACGTGACCTATACATGATATTGTTTTTTTATCACGTTTCGTTAAAATAGGTAATATCCTACAATATATAGTGAATAACCCTGTATATGGAAATTTTTAGAAATTTCAGGCTAATATTTATTAGTATAGGTACCTTCATAGCAAATTTGGTGCTTTTATCCGCCAGGTAACGATAATTTCAATAAGCCACCTCACGAGTAGATACATATTTTTTTATTCATTAACGTCAACAGAAAAATATTTTAGCTATATTTTTTATTTATTTTTTTCAATAATGCTCATAGTAGCAACAGAATCATAAAGCTTGAACTCTATTTAAACGATTTGGGATAGCCTCCAAATCATAAAAATGCCAGAAATTCAGGAAAAAATCAAACAAAAGGTTTCTTATCTTAAATTCCGACATTTGATTATCACTTTTTACACATAGTTCACAATTAAGCAGACAAGATTCTAATAAATTTAGTGGTATACCCCAAACACTATAGTGGCTAAGTTTCTTAATGAGAAGGCTGTGAGACACCCAGTCGAAGGCCTTGCTAAGGTCTACTAGCGTAATCGGCGTAATTTTAAATGGTGGATTATCATTGAGAAATCCTTAATTTATTGCACTCGAACGAGGTCCGGAACATCCCCTCCAGGGGAGGAAGCTTTCCCGTTGAATTTACGATAAAAATGGTTACATACACAATTAAAGTTTATAAAATTATCTACAAAATAGGTTGTATACAATTTTATCATCAGCTGTTGGTTTCTATTAGTAATTAGCGTCCAAGATTTGTCCGTGAAGTTAACTTTAACAGAAGCTATAATACTATATATACTCCGATTACTCTAGTAGACCTTAGCAAGGCCTTTGACTGTGTCTCTCACAGCCTTCTCATTAAGAAACTAAATTTATTAGAATCTTATCTGCTTAATCGTGAACTATGTGTAAAAAATGATAATCAAATGTCGGAATTTAAGATAATGAAACACGGCTCTGTATTGGGCCCACTATTATATATTATTTTTATTAACGATCTTTCTTCTATCTTTTTCCAAACAAAGCTGTTATATATGCAGATGATGCAACTCTAATAAATAAAAATGATTTAATGGCTCTACAAACATCTATATATGAAACTCAACATTCTGCAGAACACTGGTATAATAATAACATGTTAAAGTTAAATAGAAAAAAAAAAACAAAAATTGATTTTCTCGACCAACAACACAATTATCAAAGGCGACAGTGTTAAGCTAGTTGGAATTGTATTTATATTGTTAAGTGGGATGCTCATATTGTACAGTTAACTAGTAAAATCTCGAGTTGTATTTTTCTACTTCGTCGACTGAAAAAGTATATAAATGTCAAAACATTGCTATCTGCGTATCATGCTTTAATCCAATCACAGATTACATACGGTATCATACTCTGGGGAAACTCCACTCATGCTTATAAAAGATTTATCTTACAAAAGCTATCAATTAGAATAATTGCTGGTGCTAATTATCGGGATCATTGCAAACCTTTGTTCCTTAAATATGGCATAATGCCCTTGTCGAGATTATATATTTATTACTCAGTTCTGGAAATTCATAAAAATAAAGGTACTTTTTCTACACTTTCTAACTCTGGTTGATCCAATCGAAAAATGAGAGGATGCGGGAGAATATAATGCTGAATAATTGGTTAGATAATTTTAATTAATTCCACAAGGCATATTGCACAAAATTAATATTGACACAATAATAGAACAAATAATGTATATTTATGGTTTTATTTGATAAAATACAATACACATTTTATATGTATAAAACAATTAATTTTAACATAACAAAGAACAACACTTCAAATATCACGCTCTTTTATTACTAGCATTTAATTAGTTCGAGTTAATAAAAAAAAACCGATTAAATAAAAGTGAATAGTTAAAAGTACTTTATATTGGGATTTAGTCCGATCAATGAGTCAGAAAGAGTGGGTTCGTAATGCAAAGAGCGTAAATCCATTTTTCTTTTTTAAAGTGTTCGTTTGAGAATTTTGCCAAGTTGGAGGGTTGGCGTTAGCCGCCATCTTTGCGAAAAGTTCGAACGCAAATATCTCGCGAACCATTGATGCTACGACAAAAATGGTAGAAACATTTTTCATTTAGCACTAAATTCTCTATAAATTTCTTCAGAAGCTTCTTTTCATTTATCGCCTTGTTCATATTAATGTCCTGGCAGAGTTTAGCCGTAGGCTACTCTATCACTCAACCAGGATGGACACACACACACACATAGAAAACATCACAGCACCCATTCCCTGCGACATTGTCATCTGCCGCAGTTGAGACTCGAACTCTGGAGAGGAGAGCGACTAGACCGTGTTATCTCTCACACAACCGCAGTCTAGTCCACTGCTACCGTCTCGGCAACACGTGAAAAACGCCACTACACATCCATACCCTAGCCAGGATTCGAACCCGGGACCCCGTGACTCCGTGGTCGCAAGCCTAACAATTTACCAATTTACCAACTTATCAATTTACAATTTCTTTATTTTATTTAGCCATCTTTTATAACTTCATTAATATGTCATTAATTTGATTTATTTGATTTCACATATTTCAAAAACATTACGTTACGTGAAACGCGACTGAGTGCGCGATACAACATAACGGTGTTTCGGCAAATGACCTTCAGAAGCTATAGTTTTAGGTTTCACGATCTCAAAATGTTATATCGTATTTTCCAGGACCATATCAGCGATTTCACGTTTAATGATTTATGTTACGAAGACGAAAAGTGTGTAATATTTTTTTATTTATACAGGGAAAATAAAGGCAAAAACCCCGTTTGAGCTGTCAAGATTTAAAAATTTGTTATTTGTTATGGCGGGATAGGCTGGAGGTGTTGAATCCTCAGGACAACTCACTGTGGTAGCTATCGAGGTCAATGAGAAATTCGCTGGAAGTCATACCTGCCTTAATAAACGTGAACGGACATACGGCTTTGACGGACACGCAGAAAGCGAACGACTTAGCTGAACGCTGAAAATATACATAACACGAACATACCCAACAACGTTGAGCATGACCGCATTGAAAACGACATAAACGAAACAATTGACCATGACTTTCAATTGACTAGACGAGGATTTCTAAAGATCATAGCCAAGCCTTCGGAAGTGGCTAGCATTGTCCGGATATTATCTAACAACAAAACCCCGGGGAATGACGGTATCGAACATAAGCTGTTCAAGTATCTCCCTAGAAAAGGCATTGTACAATTGACGTACATTGTTAACTCGATCCTGCGGCTGCAACACTGGCCCGGTCAGTGGAAATGCACGTTATCGACCAATCTTGTTACTGTCGGCGATCTCCATCTTCTTTGTTGATGGAGAAGGTCATTCTGATCGGACTAGACTCTGCTCAGGATGAACTTGACTTCGAAGATGAGTGCCAGCTTGTCCGGATCGTGAATGACGTCAAGGTGCAACACAACCTCGGGAAGAGCGCCGTCATGGAGCTCCTCGATATTGAGAAAGCCGTGGATCCCGAGGCTTCCACACAAACTGAACGCACTGGGCTTTCTCGTACACATAACGAAACTTGTTCACTCTTTCCTGACAGGTAGATCGCTGTAGGCAGGGTGAATAATAATCTATCAACGCGGCGGAACATTCGCACGAGCATTCCCCAGGGGTCGTGCCTGTCACCTAAACTGTATAACCCATACGTCTCTGACTTTCCGGAGTTTCCGAATACGAAGATTGACTAGTATGCCGACGACACTCAGATGTCGCGCACTCGCGCAACGCTCAGGTGGCGAATATGCTGCTGAAAGCGCATGTGACTCGTGCCACGACATATTACGACAAGTGGAAGATTCGGATCAACCCCGAAAAGTCGGAACCTATACTCTTCACGCACCGGTTCACTGAGAACTGCATTTTGGGGGGTCGCTAAATTCCTATTA
This sequence comes from Rutpela maculata, assembly GCA_936432065.2. Lineage (NCBI taxonomy): Eukaryota > Metazoa > Arthropoda > Insecta > Coleoptera > Cerambycidae > Rutpela > Rutpela maculata. Next base: position 227,154,191 of record OW386285.2, read on the forward strand.
AACGGTGCGTGAAGTACCGTGGGGTTAATTTAGATAAGAAACTGACGTACAACACGCACATCAACGAGACCATACTAAAAGTCCAGTCCATGTCCAGGAGCTGTATCCGCTCCTTACCAGGGGTAGCGTACTAAACAGGACCAATAAAAAAATTGATATACACGATGATGACCAGGCAGGTCATCACATATGCACCGCCGCACAGTGGGACGAAACCCTTCTGTGCCACTCAAAACACTCTACAGATCCTTCAGTTAAAGTTATCAGAAAGTTATTTTTTTAAAACGTTCGTTTTGAAATTTTCTATCAATCTGTCGAGCCGGATTTTTGATTTTTGGCTATAATTTTTTATAATTTTGACCTAAAATTGAATTTTTACTAAAGAATATGGTATTTTTCAATTAAAATCAGTCTACAGGTCACAAATATGTAAAGATTCGCACAATTACTTCCACACCCAGTGGAAGTATAGTAACCACAAAAAAAATTTTAAAAATTTTTATTGTCCAATTAGGCTTATAATGTCATGAAACGTCGAGATTTCAAGTTTGAGCGAAAAAAAATTTCTGTCTGTCGGTCTGTCGGTCTGTCGGTCTGTCGGTCTGTCGGTCTGTCGGTCTGTCGGTCTGTAACTTTTTTTGTGCGCACGTTTACTCTGGAACCGTTTGAGATATTGACTTGAAATTTGGTACACATATGTACTTTAACGAGATCTAGAACTAGATTATACTTTCATTTTGTTCCGTCGAAGGGTTGGGGGGTAAATTGGGGTAAATTTGGGGTAAATGAGTAAATCCAGCAGGTAAGAGTCCATAAAATTGGTATTTAGTATATACAAGAGAAGCTAAGGTCTCAAAAAAATTTTTGGCATTAGCCACCCCCATTACCACCCCCACCCCCTTATTAAAGGGGATGAAAAAAATTGTGATTTAATGTATGTACAAGAACCAGAAACCTTAAAATATCTTAAAGGGTTCCAGAGCACGTGCGCACAAAAAAAAGTTACAGACAGACAGACCGACAGACCGACAGACCGACAGACCGACAGACCGACAGACCGACAGACCGACAGACCGACAGACAGACAGAAATTTTTTTTTCGCTCAAACTTAAAATCTCGACGTTTCATGACATTTTAAGCCTATTTGGACAATAAAAATTTTTAATAATTTTTTTTTGTCGTTACTATACTTCCACTGGACGTGGAAGTAAAATTATCCTTCAAACAATCATTGAAATCGTAAATTTGATGTTTCATTTTATACTACTGTTTGAGTAAAATTTTAATTTATTATTCGGATAAAATTAATTTTTTAAATCAGTTGTATTATTTCTCACACTTCATGTGGGAAATGGTAACTCGTACTCCATGCGATATTATAATGTCGAGTCAATTTAGGAAGGTAAAGCCCTTAATAAATCGACAGTAAGACATAGGACTTGAAATGAGTGAGATTTAATGACTCTAATGAGTGAAATGAGAAGAGACTATGGCAGATTTATTACCGACTTCACCTTCCTAAATTGACACGACTTTAATAGCTTCCGACATTAGTATTACGTTTTGTAAAGTCTACTATCGAAACCTCAGTAGAAAAAATGATTTCTGATATTTGTTTAAAAAGTAGAATACGTAAAATATTATTTAAATAAGAAGATCCAATTGCACATTTCAATAACTCTGCAAATACAGGTTTCAAACTGAATGCTCTATCTAAATAAGTGCGCGAGTCTTGCAGTATTTATTTTGGAATTAAGAAAGTTTGTATAAGAGATTACAACTAATTTAAAAATAAAACTCCCTTATCTTTTATATTGTGCTTTGCAAACACTAGATTTCGAATTTCTTTATTAAGTCTTGCTATTTCACGAGGAAAATGAAACAGAAATAAAAGAAAATACCGGACGAAGAGAAAGTGGCTTATTTTTAATTTGCAATTACACTGGAATAATTAATTTGGTTTTGTTTTGAATATTATGAGATAAACTGGTACGAGTGGTACGTATATAAAGCATATATAAAATTTAACAAGGCAACGGATATAAGTTTCAGAACCATATATCAAAAGATTAATAAAACGATGATTAGGAACACAAAAATTTTCGAACATATGTCCTTAATTAGACTATTAAAACTGCGACTTCATCATTATATTAGATTGAAAGTTGCAGGAAGATGCAAGTTAGAAAAGAAATATGGAAAAATGTGTAATGAATACGAAACGAGTATCTTATAGACTTGAATCCCGCGTTATCATTTTTAGTCATGATTAATTACCGATAATACTGTCTGTTTTTATGTTTATTAACTAAGTCGATACCGATACAGCAGAGTGAGTAGATAAGGTGAGAACATTTTTTGCAATTGGTAGTAGATTAGATTAGATTAGATTTAAAGAGATGAGCTGGCTTATTGGTCTTGACCGCTACCCCTGTAGACCTGCAGACCAATTGTGGCAGTCCTAATCTAATTTTACTTATATCTCTATATCCAGCTTTTCCTGTCCCTTGTATCAGACTCCATAGCCTTGATATGGTACAGCTATCTGCCCTTCGATTTTCCTTGCCAAGTAGTTGGATGGAATCTCAGACTGGCTAGGCCTTCATAATGGCACAACACATGTACTGAGGTTCCTTCTTCTTCTTAACAGAATCTGCATATTGCACTTCTGCCACGCCCATTAGACTCATATGTCTATTTTGTCTACAGTGCATCCAGTTAGGAGACTCACCATTATTCTAATGGCCCTTCTATTTTGGTACTCTTCGGCCTATCTCTATCCCGGAAAACTATTCCACCATTCCAGAGGTTTACTTTGTACCCATTTGATAGATGCTCGAATACATGGCTTAGCAACACAGCAAAGGCTTCGGGTCCTACCAGGGCCTTCCGGAGCCAGTTCATCAGCTTTTTCATTTCTCCCTGTGTCTCTTGTGTCCTGGTACCCATGGCACGGTTACTTTGTTCTGACATCCTAGGTAATTTCTTAATATGTTTATATGTTAAAATTCAAATTATCGATAGATATGTATTGAGTGGAGCATTCCGACTTGCACTTATCTTTGCACTTCATTTGCGTGAGCACTATATATTCCAAGAAAAATATTAATGCAACATCTCATAAGAAACATTTTTGCATAGGGATACTTTTGCCAAAAGGTGAACGGTTTAGCAGATAATCGAGCTATATCGAATATGGGGGTGGTTTTCGTAATTACTTCCACATCCAGTGGAAGTATAGTAACGACAAAAAAATTTTTATTATTCAAATAGGCCTAAAATGTCATGAAACGTCAAGATTTTAAGTTTTAGCGAAAAAAAAATTTCTGTCTGTCTGTCGGTCTGTCTGTAACTTTTTTTTGTGCGCACGTTTACTCTGGAACCGTTTGAGATATTGACTTGAAATTTGGTACACATATGTATTTTAACGAGATCTAGAACTAGATTATATTTTCATCTTGTTCCGTCGAAGGGGGGGAAATTGGGGTAAATTTGGGGAAAATAGGTAAATCAAGCAGGTAAGAGTCCATAAGATTGGTATGTAGTATATACAAGAGAAGCTAATGTCCCAAAAAAAGTTTTAGCATTAGCCACCCCCATTACCACCCCCACCCCATTATTAAAGGGGATGAAAGAAAATTGTGATTTAATGTGTGTACAAGAACCAGAAACCTCAAAATATTTTTTTACTTCATCCACCCCCACTACCCCCCATCACCACCCCCACCCCGCTACCGATGTGGGGTATCGTTTTATGGGTTTTTGGGGTAGAGGATTTCAAATATTATATTATTAAAGTTCCATAAACAATTATTTCCACATACAAATTTTTTTCGTTGTGAGTGACTTGGATAAAAAATTTGGATGTGGAAGTAGTGATTCCTTGGGCAGCGGTTTTTAAGGGGTGATGCAACCGCAGTAGGAGTGGGAACTTTTCATTATTATGACTCTGGTACATTTCCTAATATTTTGAAAAGTTTCAAAACCTTATGAATTTTGGCGGATCTAAAACTTAATTTTATTCGATTACATCCTAAATAGTGGAATCGGATAGCATAAAAATATTTCAGTGCCGGCGGCGAACATGCCCTCTTGGATATAGTTTCTACATATGTCAAAGATCAAAAAACGCCTCAAAAATTTCGGACCCCCCACCACCATTAATGAGGTCAAAAAACTATGCACTTATTTAAGGACCATATTTTTTAGTAAAATTCAATATTAGATATGTTTTATATACTTAAATATATACCGAGATATCTGTTGTAGTATTTATAGCGTATTTACGTATACATACAGAGCTGCAAAGTTTTTAGTCTAGCGTGGAATTGCAACGCTTTAGTGTTTAGCAGTAAAAATAGAATATCAAAGTATTTGTCAGTATTTGTGTTTCATGATGCACACCGTGAAGTTTCCGCAAAAATTGGTACTGGGCGGTTATTGTCCATTTACTAGTTCAAAGAAATGTGAAAACGTGTTTGGAATATTATAACAATATAAACATTTGTCGGCTATTCCAAAATTTACAACGAATTGATTTAGTATTTGATAGGTATAGCTCTGAATCTTGAAAGCTGACATACGCCATTCAAGAGGAGTAGGAGTGCACATACGAGTTACACCTTCCACAATAATTCCACAAAAATATAACGAATTTTTACGAGTAGATGAAAACAAAAAACAGTTGTTTACTTTCTTGACAGAACAGCTAATAAACACACATTTTGAAGGAAAAACAATAATCTGTACGCTTGAGGAAAGAGCAATATCGTCTTCAGCAAAGTTAGATATATCAGCTATTTCACCCTCATGGCATGAAGAAGCGGACGGACGCCTTCTTCTTCATACTAAGCATGCAGCTGATAATGGCCACAACTGCGTTAGCATTCGAACGGTAGATTCGGATGCTGTGGTCGTTGCAGTATCTGCCTTTTCAAATTTTGAAAATATTCAACAACTTTGAATTGATTTTGGAACTGGGGAAAATCGTGGGTTAATAGGCATCTATGACCTATGTTCTCACTTATCACAGGAGATTTGTAGCTTTTTGTCGATATTTCATTCTGCAACAGGTTGCGATACCGTGTCTTCATTTTGTGGAGTAGGCGAGAAAGGAGATTGGAAGATGTGGATGGCAGATCCCAATATTAATTTCGCTTTTGAGCAGCTGCTAATGGGAAGACACCCAGATGAAGATATCATGCGTACCGTGCAAAGATTTGTGATTCTTTTGTATGATGTAACATCTCCCTTAAACACAGTTAATGAGTGTAGACGATTCCTTTTCATTAAAGAAAGTAGACCAATTGAGAATATCCAACGCAAAATGCTTTACTTCAGCATATCAAGCGAGCCACTCTTCAAGCCCTTATAAGGAAGCACTGTCTGGAAAAAGATTATCAAACTCCTTCGCCCGATATTTGGGGATGGGAAAAAACTTACGACGGATTTCAGCCATTGTTGTCTACTATTTCCGGTATCGCAAAAAGTTGTGAAGAACTAATTGCCTGTAGCTGCAAACAAAGCTGTTCTGTGTGCAGATGCGTCAGAAACGGTCTTCAGTGTACGCAATTGTGCGCATGTGAAGGACATTGTTCTCAAAATTATTAGTTGTAAATATTTTCTTTTTTAGATGTAAAACAATTTTTTATTAAAATGGTTACACAAACTTTTTTGTTTTTTTTTCTTGGCTCAAAGGATGAAAGACTTAAGGGGAGGGGCAACTATCTCTTTACAGATCCATCTCAACAAAATTTGACTACAGTCACTGAATTTATTGATCACAAGAACAAAAACTGATACTAAATATGAATATGCAGATAAAATGTCAAATTTTTGCCACCATATTAAAAAAAATAATAAAAAACATTACAGACATCATATTTTAGTATACAACACCTATTTAATAGTGGATTTTATTAAAAAATATGGCGTTTAAGTGGATCAGTCTATGCCTAAAACCTCATTTCATGACGTCATTACCGGTGATGGGGAGTCCGAAATTTTTGGGGTCTGGGTAGTTTTTTCATCTTTGGTATATATAGTATCTATATCCAAAATGGCACGTTCACCGCCAGTACTGAAATATTTTTATGATTTTTAATGCTATCCGATCGCACTAAAAATAAGGTATTACTTCAGAATTCTTTCGGATAACATCGATTTTGATGAAAATTTGTAATTAAGCTTATTTGACCCTCTTTTTCAAAAGTTATGTGTTCCTGATGTGTGCTTTTTGCTTTTGGGGAGTAAAAACTGCCCCTTCTGACAAAAAATTTAAAAATGTAAAAACCATATATTTAAGCGTTACATAGATTAAAATTATTAAATATGTAGAAAAAACATTACTTCATGTTCTAGAATGAATATAATTTTTGATGTGTTACAACTACCGTTAAAACTACCGCTTATGACGAAATTAAAAAAAAATAGTTTTCAACAGCTTCAAATATTTTAATGGTGCATTTATAATGAGTTAAAATTCCGTCACTGTTTATAATATAATTTATGATTTATTGCAACGTTTCATCCCTTACAAACCGCCTTTGTGACAAAATTAACTACCATGTTTACATAAAATTAAAAACTGAAATTATTAAATGAGTTTAAAGGGGAAAAATAAAAATTTTATATACATTGTAATAGCAAGTTTTATTCTTGAAAATCTATGGATCATCAGAAGAACTATTATCACTATCGACCTCCTCCTTTTGATCTGTAACTGGAGGACAATTTTGACAGTTGTCACCGGAGCATGTTCCGCATGTTGCGTTATAAAACAGTGCAACTTCGGCAGCTACAAGCTGCGCCGCATCCTTCTCTGCAATTATAAAATATCATTTTGAGTTGTTCCGGTGCAGGCATATTCAACATTTTGATTGGTAGTAAAGATCCTTCATTATTAATTCATCCTCAATCAGATGGACGAATATTTTCGTTCCCAAGCCACATCTGGGTTTGTAAATAAACCCTCTTAATGTGCTCATTCAGAGCATCAACTGTCGGAACAAGGGATGATAATTTCATAGCACTGTTTTTAGTGGTGGCCTTAATAAAGGACTCATAGCGCATCTGCTCGAGAAACGCAGATAAGTCTTCGACACGGCTCAATTTTTCTAACTGTATCTCTTTAGCAGCTCCGTACAGTAATATTGTGCAGTACCTACCGGCTTCTAAAATTTCTTCCGTCTCTGAAGTACTGTTATAAAATATCTCCACCTGATCTCTTAAATCCGGTTTTCTATAAGAAATTTTTTTGTTTGCCTTTATTGTAGAACGCGGACGTTGTATCACATCCAGTGAAACAATGCGAAAAAATTATTAATTTCGCCCTATCTGAATAATCCACTTCAAAACTTCTGTGTGTGGGTGTGTAAGTTCACCAAAATTGTAGAGAATAAAATATTTTACATGCTCCGAAAATTTAACCGAAAAAATGCGATTGGTTTTTCAATGATAACTTTCTTAATTCCAATCGCGCCAAAAACCATTTCGCAGGGAATTTTAAGGGCTACAAGGTTGAAATTCTTCGAAATTTTTGAATTTAAGTGGCTCGGGCAAGGTGGTCCTCGCACTCAAATGCAAACTTATAACGGTGATATCTCAATTAATTTTTATCCTAGAGGAATAAAAAAAATAATAAAATTTTTAAAAAGTAAAAAAAAAAACTAAATTTTTGTACTCTAGCATTTTGTACGTATCTTCTTTAGTTTTTGAATTATTGTGAAAAATTTAAATTTTTTTACAAAATTTCAAAAATCATTTCAAATTTGAATCAAACTTTTTTCAAATCTAGTCATCCCAAACCGGTCAAACTTCTAGAACATATTGTTAGTACCTACTTAAGTAAAGTAAATGTAAATGGCTTACGTTCAATTTCAATTCTTGCGGTGAAGCCATTGGTTTCATTGCTGATTTTTCCCCGAAGAAAGGAGACATTTTATTTTCGTCACAACTCCGTTAGTTTTTATGCTAACGACTTCTACCAAAGCCCAGTCTAAAGATCTTTTTATGTACTTTTAAAGATGTATTATATGTTTTGCTCCAAAAATTTTCCGTTTTTGCGTTATTTAACGTTGAATAGTTCGACTTCAGTTTTCGGAGAACAAAGTCACCTTCAACGAGTCATAACTCTGTTCGTATTGCATCTACAAAAATAGAAAGCCATTTGTTATTTTATAAGCTTCATTTTTGCTTATAACAATTTTGTTGATAAAACGTAAGATTTTCGAGTTATTCGTGAAAAATCGTTCTAAAACATGCATTTTTTAGATGAAAATCAACATTTTCAATCACGAATAACTTAAAAAGTATTGAGTCACTGAAAAAAACTTCATAAAACATTTTTTGCTTAGAATTGATTCGTCTATCGATTTATGTAGTTACTTTGAATGTAATAATTTCCACCCCCGAGAAGGGGTAAAAGCACACATCGGCCCTTGAGCCATTCCCTAATTACTGTCCAAATTTCATGACAATCGGTTTTATCCGAAAGAATTTTGAGCGAAAAACCATCAAACACTGGACTAAAAGGACGTTTTGACGGTCATTTAGAAACATTTCCATAAATCGGTTTCGAATATCGTCTCAAAAGATATATGAATTTTTAAAATGAATTTTCATTATTACAACACAAGTGCTCGTTCACACGAAATATTATTATAAATTGAAATATTTTAAAAGTTTATTACCTACTAAAGAAGGTTTTCTCTAATTTTAATAATGATACAGTCGCATTGCTCTGACGTTTCTATTTACATTGGACCCTACAAGGGTTCCGGTCGAATACGCAAATAAAATTTGGCCTTTGTTTCATTTGCAGTCCTTTATACATTCGATGGTTTTTGTGAATATTTCGTGTTACAAGGGATCGGACCGATTCACTTTAAAATATATGAGATTTTTATGCGGGTTTTGAGAGATAATATACCTCATTTGTAACTGAACTAATTAATTTCGTTCGAGCCAACGTAATGTAGTATTTTTTGTGTTTATAATTTTGTTTGACATCATAACGTCAAAGGTTCAACTGAAATTAAATAGTAAATTGGCTTTTACAATGATCAATGCAACCGGTATGTCGTAGGTGGGGTAGGCAGCTGGAGAAGGGGTCACTCATCTGGTACACAGATAGATCGAAGATAGCTGAGGGGGTTGGAGTGTGCGTAGCAGGGCCTAGGCAAGACCTCAACCTTCTTCCAAGCAGAAATTTATATTGTAGAACTATGTGCCCAGGAATGCACAAATATAGGCATTCGAAAGATCTACATACTTTCAAACTACCAGGCAGCGTTAAAAGCACTCAAGTCCTACAAATTCTAAAATCGCCTGGGAATGCACACAATCCCTAAAATGGCTGAAAAAAAAAAACAATGTGGGTTCCAGGGCATGAGGGAATAGAGGGATATTAATTAGCTGACGCCCTTGCACAAAAAAATCTGAAGCCCCATTTTTTTCTAGAATGCATGCACTTTTATCGAGCTTAAGTAAAATCAATCAAATTTAAATCCTAGCATAGTACATCACTATCAGGCGGGATTTCTTTAATTAGCTATTATCTCAGCAATTACTGGAATTAGATAACTGATATTTGGTAATGATACTCATTTCTGTCAGATCTTTAACATATTCAAAGGACATTATCAAATTCCACCGAATGAGAATACCCCATTAGCATCGATTAATGTAGTGCGTAGTTCATATACCCTTATAATATACATTCAGCGAGTACCACTTTTAATGCCCCCTCTCTCTTTCCATATCTTAGTTATTAGTCATCCGATTTCAATCAAATTTTTATTGGTGTCAAAGGCCTTTATTATATTCGAGTAAAAGGAACTTGTTGAAACATGTTTTAGAATCCTTATAGCTAACATTTTACAATATTTTCATTTATTCTTTCTGAATTACCGCCACCTTAAAATTACATTTTTGAAACATTAAATAATCAACAACTTGGAAACAAATTGTTTTTCGTAAAAAAGTCATTTCTCATTTTCTCTTTAAATTAACTTTTTCTACCACTCCATGTTAATACCCAAATAATTTTCAGGCCCACAGAGTTTTTAGTAATATTTCATTGAAAATTCTAGATCAAGAAAAATTTTAAAGTGTAAATGGCATTGGATGATAAAAGAAGTGAATTTAAATAGAAAATGAGGAATTACTTCTTTCCAAAAACAATTTGGTTCCATGTTTTTGGTTATATAATATTTAAAAATGCAGTTTTAAAGAGGCTGTAATTAGAAAACCATAAATGAAAATGTTCTATTTTGGGTGCAAGGGTTCTAGAACATGCTGATCAATAATATTGCATTACTTTTTCAATAGAAAAATGCCTAATATGACTCCCCTGGGCGTACCTCATGTCTCTTATAAGCACGAGTTAATGTTAGTTAATATGAATGAATAAAATTCCTTGAAATGTTATTTCCTATCATTTATTTATATATTTTTCTAATAGGCGTTTCATAATAATATCCAATCGCAGATACGATTCTCGAGTAGATTCATTATTAAAGTTTACGTATTTATGCATTTGGTCACCAAAAAATTATAGTCACCCAAAAAAAAAAAATAAAAAATACGACGGAGGATGATAATATTTCGCTTGCAGTTAATACAAATGTCAAAGAAGAAAAATATTTAAAAAACATACAGGGTGGTCATCTTAACTAAATTTTTTTAAAAATGTGACGGAGGACGATAACTGCATGCGAAATGCATGCAGTTAACACAACCTTCAAAAATGAAAAATTTTAAAAAATTTACATCTTAAAAAGACAACGAAAAAATGTGATGGAGAATGATAATATTTGGCATGTAGTTAATATAGCTGTCAAAGAAAGATATAAAAAAATTGTACAGGGTGGTCGCACTTTAAAAATAATTATGAAAACGTGAAGAATAATATTTCGCATGTAGTTAACACAACTGTCGAAGAAAAATATGAAGAATAAAATATGCAGGGTGATCACCCATAAACAAAATTAAAAATATGTGACAGTGGAAGATAATATTTTGCATGCAGTTAACCCCAACTGTCAAAGAAGAAAAATATGAAAAGTATACAAAAAAAAATTAATAGAAAATGTGACGAAAGACAATAATATTTCGAATGCAGTTAATAGAACTGTCTAGGGAGAAAAACATAAATATTAAAATATAGAATAATTTGTGAAACATAAAACGACCGGTTCGGTAAGACTTTGCGAATGACAAGAATACATAAAGTATGTTGAACAGAGGGAAGTCGTGGGTAGATACTTTTAAATATTTTTTTAAATTTGTGGTTAATTTGGAGATTCAATTCCTAAGTAATATTCTCCAACAAAGTAAAACGTTGGAGGAAATATATGCAATGTTTATTTAATTACGAAGAATGTGGAACTCTGGTGGCAACCAATTACAGTACCGGGTCAACAATCGCACGTATACAGTTTTTTCGAAAATTGCTATTAGAAAAAATAGTTTCAAATAAAAGAGTTACGGTTATCTTTTATCTTTATTTCTCTTCTATATAGTTGGTATCTATTTCGGAAAATAAAAAAGTTTTTCACTTGCTATATTTACCCCTGCAATAGTCTGTCGCAACTTTAGAAAAAGAAATACATTTTCTACTTTTAATAATGTTTGATCTTTATATTAACAAATGTTAACAAATATGTAGTGCTAACATGTTGAAAACTTGAGACCGATTCGTTGCTCCGTTGTAGAGTTAGAGGGAGTTAAACGAAAAAGTAATAGTTTTATTTACCAAAAGAGGTCGAAAACGAGAGATGGTCAGCGTAAACTCGTGGCGGTGTTAAATAAAATTATTTATAATAATTAAACTACTTGACAGATCATTATGAATTCCAACAGCTGTCATAATAGACGAAGCGATTCAAAAAAGATCAAGAGATCCATTGAAGATTGCGACCTGTAGAGCGTTTCCTTACATACGTACACTTCTGTGCAATAAAATCCCGTACACCTATTTTTCGCTATATTGAATCATTCTTTATTTATTTGCCAGTGTCAGTGTCATATTTTCGAAATGCCGAAATTAAATGAACACGAAAAAATTCTAATCCTCTCTAAAATTGAAGAGGGTTGGTTTATCAGAGCAGTTGCTCACCATTATCACTTAAATAAAAGTACCGTTATGAGTGTGAAGAAAAGGTGGGAGGAGGAAGGTATCATAAAGAGAAAAGACGGTTCATAAAGAGAAAAGACAGTTCAGGCCGACCGAGAAGTTCAAATCTCGCTCAAGATGAAGCGCTCCTTGGCTATTTGAGGGAAAATCCGTTTCAAACACCAATAGACGCTGTGTACGTGACAAATTTTCCAGCATCGAGGTCAACAGCTAGCCGGAGCATAGGAAAATCAGAATTAAAAAACTGTGTAAGTGCCAAGACGACCATATTAACAGAAGAACATAAGCAGGCCTGCCAGGTCCGGGCTATTTCTGTCAATGTTTGGGCATGGATAAGCATGTATGACCCTGATGTAGCATGGCGTATCATTTTTCAACGTAAATTTTTACATTTGTTATAAATCAAAATCATTAAATCAATAACATTTTTCCAAATGCCTTACTTATGACATTTCACAATCAATGTATCTTTTTTTATAACCTATATGGTAATAAAAAAATCTAAATTAGAAAAAGACTGATTCACATCACTTAATATTAGTAAAAACTGGATTAGTTGATTTTTCAAGTGTACGGGATTTTATTGCACAGAAGTGTACGTACTTACGTGCATACTAGTCTATTGTCTATGTACTGTAGAAAGGATGTTACAGTGTTTTTATTATTTTTTATGTTCAGTTGACCTCAAAGTATGAGAAAACCGCGAAGTACTACCATTTAAAGAGGTGCGTTTTTGAGATCGAAGTAAAAAGGACAACTTTTCACATTTTTGAGTTTTGCTCGAAAACTATGCATTTTTCCTATAAACCCGTCAATAGAAAAGTTGTAGAGAATTAAATTTCCAATCGAAAAGTCACCTTCAGAAGTCAATTTTTTTTTTTACAAAAATACGCCCAAAAGGCAAAACAAAACAAAAAACGAAAAAAATGCAATTTTTTATTTTTTTTATTTTAGCCTGTATTTTTTTTTCGGGTACATTTAGGCAAAGACGTATAAAAAAAGCTGGCGTTTTACCCGTTAAAATGAGATTTTATAAAATTTTTTACGATTAATAGTGATCGAGATATAGGGTTTCAAAGTTTGCAACTTTTAACTTTTTTTTTGCAAATTTTTACTATTTTTTTTTTCAAATTTCGTCCTGTAATTTTTTTCTGAGTGAATTTAGGTATAGACTATATTATATTAAAGTGAAAGCTGACTTTACGCTCCTTGAAATGGTGGCTGGTACAAGTCTCTATGACAAATAGAAACCTACATACAGCGTTTCGAAGACTGTTACTTTTATTAACTTTTTTTCTAATTTTTACGTTCTTTTTTAAATTTCGGGCTATAACTTATTTGTCAAATACTTTAAGTACCGATATTGCTACATTGAATATACTCGCAGCATTATTGTTTAAATGGTCTGCAATAGAAGTTTATGTGATCAATAGTAACCAAGATACAGTCTAAATTGTACTTAAAAAATAACTTTTTACATTTTTCCACTTCTGAACTTTATATCACATGATTTTTTTTTGTTCAAATAACAACTTAGAAAAGATAGATTCAATTAATGTATTCATAATTGTATACCTGTTTTACATTATTTTTTTTTTGTACATTATTTATGAAATTATTCAAATGTTGGATTTAACATACTTTCAAAGTCAAAGTCGATTTCTTCATCGGCATCTACGTGAACATCGTCTTCCGTTATTTCAGTTACATCAGCGTTTTCACAGTTTATTTCCATATGTTCTTTGCAAAAAATGGAGCAATTCATTCCCAATTTCCTGCAACCGCAGTTTCCTCTGCATCCTTTGCATTTACAGGTTATTTTTTCCAGTAAAACTTGTGGTGCAGGAGGTTTATTTGTCAAAATTGGTACTAGTCTATCTGTACTTAAAGTATTTGACAAATAAGTTATAGGCCGAAATTTAAAAAAGAACGTAAAAATTAGAAAAAAGTTAATAAAAGTAACAATCTTCGAAATGCTGTATCTAGGTTTTTATTTGTCGTAGAGACTTTTACTAGCCACCATTTCAACGGACGTACAGTCAGCTTTCATTTTAATATAATAATGTCTATACCTAAATTCATTCAGGAAAAAGTTACAGGACGAAATTTGAAAAAAAATAGTAAAAATTAGCAAAAAAGTTAAAAGTTGCAACCTTTGAAACGCTATATCTCGGTCACTATTAATCGTAATAATTTTTACAAAATTTCATTTTAACGGGTAAAATGTCAGTTTATTTTTATGCAGCAATGTCTATGCCTAAATGTACCCGAAAATTAAAAAAAAATAAAAATTGCATTTTTTCGTCTTTTTTTGTTTTGTTTTTTTGGACGTATTTTTTTGTAAAAAAACTTTTTTTGACTTCTGAAGGTGTCATATCGATCGGAAATTTAATTCTCTACAATTTTTCTATTGACGTGTTTATAGGAAAAATGCATAGTTTTCGAGCAAAACTCAAAAATGTGGACCTTTTTACTTCGATCTCAAGAACTCACCCCTTTAAATGGTAGCACTCCGCGGTTTTCTTATATTTTGGGGTCGATTGAACATAAGAAACAATAAAAACCCTTTAACGTTTTAGTTCCTTTCAACCCTCTTGTTTTTGTACATAGACAATAGCCTATACGTACATGCACACACTTCAACTGACAGAGATCTATGGCAATTTTCAATAGCAATTTTAGTACTTAATAACAATTGAAATTAATCTCAAAACGGTACCATTTTTTAGAATGACATATTCGCTTTACAAAAAGCTGTCTATCGATTCCTTGCAGAATTAAGCGAGTAAAAATAATTTTATCAACAAATTGTCTCGCTGAGCGAGAATAGAGCACAACCCAACGGGGTGTGCAATAAGTAATTAATTTTTGAAAATAAATTAAAAGTTGAATATTATCATACAAAAAAGGAATTAAAAAAAATAAACTTCATACGTTGCTATGTGTACATTATCACTCCTTTACCGAAGAAGAACGAATCTTACTTATCCACACTTATGCATATTTGTTTTTTTTTTAAGTATTTTCTTAATTCCCACTTTAATCGCTCAATATAGACGGTTAAATTTTCTCACGGACTAACTGCCTTTAAAATTAATACGTCCAAAGAAATTAATTGTGGAGTGGAACAGAGCGTTTTTATGTTGCTTTTTGTAACACAAAGAAAAGTTGACGAATTTTTAATTATAATCCTGGTTTAAATAAATAATGTTAGCTCGAAATTAAACTGTCACGTTACTAATTAATGGCTTTGTGGATATAATCTACAATTTTTCAGTCTGCTGAAAGCCTGTTGTTTTTCAGAATTTCTGAACAATTTTTGATTTAATTAAATTATTAACGCTTAGTCAATTATTGCAACACATTTTATATAATAACGGGAATTTATGTCAAAATAATGGCAGCATGAAATTTGCTGGAAAATGGGATGGCACGAAAGTTAAATGAAATTTTCTCTCCATTTCATTATAAAATATAGAATTTTTTAGGGATGTTAGACGTTTTTATTTAAAACTATTTTAAACTGTTCCTCTCCAAGTCTGCATTAAAATTAAAACTTTTACATAATGAAATAGGCAATCAAAAATATTATCACTTAATTTCACTCCTAAACTTCATTTATCTATCAGCAAGTATCCCCATAGAAAACGGTCCTTGTTACGAGAACATATAATATATAATAATGTTAATAATAATAAATAAATGTCTTTATTTTAAACATACAATTTGTAAAATTTTCAGAAATTCACAAATAGTTATAACTAACTTAAGCGATAATTAACCTAATATATATCTCCACTACTAATTTAAGATTTAAAATATAAACAATAATTAAATGCATTACAATGTTTGAAAATAAATCCCTACAAACAACATGAATTCATTGCAAAGTAATATGTAGCGAGAAGAAAGGAAAAGAGAACAATGTGATGAAATTTATACGTTACGGAAGAGTATTATTGCCAATGGCTTCTAATAATATTTTTCTTAATTCTTTTTTGAATTTATAATGAGAAACTTCTATGAGATGGGGCGATATCTTATTATACAGTTTGCAGATATTATATGTAAAAGATCTCTGAAAAATTGCAGTGTAGTGTTTAGGAGTGGTTAACAGAAACGAAAGCAAATTTTTTGGTGCATTTTCTTAAACAAATGTAAAATTTCAAGGCAAGACGTTATGCAGTTTTATACAATTTTGTTGCGCATAATTCTTGTACATTTTGTTTGCCCAATATAAAGATTTTGTTATAATGATTTTAACGGAAACGTATTGTAACAAATTGAGATATCAAATTTATTTATTTTTCCTCAACAAGTATTATTAATTGTACCCTCAAACTTATCTTTTGATACCATTCTATTTCCAATTAGATTTAAACAACTGTATCAAGGGTTTGCACAATAATATAGTTAGTAATGTTCATTTTATAAATATTTGCTAGTAAAAAGTAAAAAAACATTTTGTTCTTGTACACACACTAAATCATTTATTTCACCCCCTTTAATGGGGTGGGGGTGGTAATAGGGATGGCCAATACCAAAAACTTTTTTGAGACCTTAGCTTCTTTTATATATACTAAATACCAATTTTATGGACTCTTACTTGCTTGATTTATCTATTTACCCTCATTATCCCAATTTACCTCCAACTCTTCAACGGAATAAAATCAATATATAATCTGTAGTTCCCGATCTCATTATAATACGCATGTGTACCAAATTTCAAGTCAATAGCTTAAACGGTTCCAGAGTAATCGTGCGCATATAAAAAAAAGTTACAGACCGACAGACAGGCAGACGGGATTTTTTTTTTGCTCAAACGTATCTGACATTTTAAGCCTATTTGAACAATACAAATTTTCAACATTGTACTGCACATGTACCATACGTTACTATACTTCCACTGGATGTGGAAGCAAAAGTATGGCTGGTTTTAAAAAACGTGTTTGAGTTAATTATGAATAGGCTGTGATTTCACCAAATGTATGGAAATAAAATTTGGATCTTAATGGGAAATACTGTAGATATATGAATAATATGATTTTTTGCTTCTCAAATTGCATGTCTTTTGCGCAATATTTAGGCTATAGTATTTGGAATAAGTGTAAGTGCCTTTCTGAACCTCACCCAGTAAAATCACTTCCCTTTATTTTGTATTCCTGATTTTGTTAACAATGGACTTACTTGTACATGTAGTAAAATAATTAATTCACAGGTGTACGAAAAAAAAGGTCTGATCCTAAGGTTCTAATCTAACTTTTCTGAAGTATATTGACGCGCTGAAGCCAATTTTGGACAAAAAAAATTTTTCTATCGGCTCAGTTTCCCTCTACCACCCACCCCCTTCATCCTCTAAAAATTACAAAAAAAAGATCTTGTCCTAAAGTTCTCATCTAACCTTTCCGAAGTAATTTGATGTGCTGAAACTAATTTTGGACAAAAACAAGTTTAGGGGATGAACGGGGTGGGGTGGTAGAGGGAGACTGACCCGATAGAAATTTTTTTTGTCCAAAATTGGCTTCAGCGCGTCAAAATACTTCAGAAAGTAGGTCAGAACCTTCGGGCAAGATCTTGTTTTTGTCTTTTTTATGGGACAAAAGGAGTGGTAGTGTGAAACTGACACGGTAGAAAAAATATTTTGCCCAAAATTGGCTTCAACGCGTCAAAATACTTTGAAAAAGTTAGATCAGAACCTTGGGATAAAAAGGGGTGGTAGAGGGAAACTGGCACGATATAAATTTTTTTTGTCTAAAATTGACTTCAGCGCATCAAAATACTTCAGTAAAGTGAGATCAGAACCTTAGTACCAGACCTTTTTTTTTTGCTCTTTTTAGGGGCTAAAAGGGGTGGTAGAGAAAAAACGAGACGGTAGAATTTTTTTCCCCAAAATTGGCTTCAGCGCATCAAGATAGTTCTAAAAAGTTAGATGAGAACCTTAGGACAAGACCTTTTTTCTGTAGACCTGTTATATTTCTAAATAAATCGAATAGTTAATTAAATATGTTTCTTGTCTTAATCAAGTATGTAAAGCCAACATTTATTTATAATGTTGCATTAAAACTGTATTTGAAACCTGACTAACTTATTTCCTTGTAGAGCCATTTCTGACATTTAACCCAGTGTGCATCTTTTTGAAATGTTGACAGTCAGGAAGTTAGACAGACGACATATTGCACTATTGATATGTGGAGCTGGAGACGTTAATTACGAATTAGAGAAATCAACAACTTGACTCTTTAAGAAATACATGCTTCAAAACGACTGTCTAGCATCTGAAAGAACGCAGACAGATATCCATTATCCACCGATCAGCCGATCCGGATATTCACGCTATTTAAAACGTTCCATTATTGAAAGGTGCAGAGCCTGCATCAGGGCTGGAGGAGAACAATTCGAACGTTTATTATAAGTTGTTTGACTATTTCTTTTTAAAAATGTTTAATAAATGCAGGTGAAATTACTTTTTATTTTATTTACCTCAGAATTTTTAAACATTTTAGAATATAATAATAAATGGTCAAGTTTTTAAGATAAGTGGCAAGATTTGCTTGGCACTTTTCTTTACACCATCAAAGGTCAAAGTCAGCAGACGGAATCTTGATGGAACCGAAATATAAGAAATCCTTTTTTTTTCAGAATATCGTCGCTGGTATCTAAAAACTCCTATACATGTTTGATAGCACAACTGTTCTAGAATACTCACCAAAAAACAGAATGATAAAATCCTTACTTTGTGGCAGTGGCATGCAAAATACTATCCTAGAGTAGAATTTTTTAATTTCAAAAAGTACTTATATCGCGAAAACCGTAGGGTTTTCAATAAGGTCAAGTTGTGATATTCTGATAGGTTATGGCCTATTACGATTTTCAGGATTATCCATTATTATACTCTTCGTAAATACGAAAACGAAGAGTATATTGCATTTGTTCGGCACATTTCTAAAACCGTAAATATCGCTCACAGACAAAAAATTTCCATATCATTGTGTTAGTGAACGAGTTCTGAGCAACTTTCAAAATTTCCGTCCGTCCGTCTGTCCGTCTGTCCGTCTGTCCGTCTGTCCGTCTATCCGTCTATCCGTCTATCCGTCTGTCTGTCTGTCCGTCTGTCCGTCTGTCTGTCTGTCCGTCTGTCCGTCTGTCTGTCTGTCCGTCTGTCCGTCCGTCACGTTTCTTGTAATCACGATAACTCAAGAAAGAAAAATCCGATTGTACTGAAATTTGAACGGTAAGTTAGTGTTATCTAGAGCAAGAACCCTATTGTTTTTGAACAAAATCAATCGATAAATAAAAATGTTATTAATGATTTAAATTTCAAAAAAAAAAATTTTGATTTTTATGTTTTTGTAATTGAATAGTAATCTGGTAGAATGATATTTCATTTTAATATCTAAATATTTATATATTTTACAAATATACATTTCATAATGTAATATACATATGATTTTAGTTCGTGTCTTATAATGTAAAAATTTACATTTTTTTACGGGTAAGGTGGTGGTCTAGTTCTTACGATTTTGACTCGGAATCCAAGGGTCCCGGGTTCGAAACGAAACCCAAATGGGGTTTGGTATTTTTTTTTTTTAATTTTTACTTTATTTTACACTGAGTCTTTTACCAACTAAGTTCGTACTATAAAATTTAAAATGTCTAAAACTAACATTATTTACAAAATACTGCGAAGAGTATCCTATAGAATGTGTAACAATTATATAAAAAGTTCAGTGAACAGGCGAAGAGTACGTTTTTAGCTTGTTTACCTATATATGTGTATTTTTAGTTGTGTATATATGTAGGTATGTGCGCGTTGATTACCTTTTTTAATTACGATAACTTCTGTTACCATGGTAGAATACTCCCTATTATAATTGTCACACAGGGTCATCACCAGATGCGTGTACCCCACGGTGACATAAACAGCTGAAACTTTGCACACTTATACAATAGAGCGCGGGCTAGGATCTAACGGAGCCGGTTTTTCTTTGTTACCCAAGGGTAGAAATAGGAGCATATTTCGAACACAAATATCAAACACATCAAATATTGCATGACGGATTCTTAGTTCAACCTGGAGGGAAGAGGGTAACTACCGAAAAACTGATCGTAATACACACGCTTCCATTAATTAATTTTCGGCACTAATATCTTAAGAACTCTTAAATAAAAAATATATCCTTTGAAAGGTGTAATTTTAGAATGGGAGCATTAGCTAACTTAGGAGGACATTTAACTCATTGTCTTCTGTTAAAACAGTTTTTTGCGTGAATTTTTCTCACACAAGACAGTTTTTGTGCGCTGGAACCTATTCAATACTTCTAAAATGCCCTCTTGTTTGGCTGCCTCCTTTCTAGGAATTTCTGTTTATAGATTCGGGTAGCAAGTAAACAATTTGTATCACTCTTATCTAGTACAAAAATCATATCTACCTTTTCTTCTGGGGAGAAATTCATATTGGTGATATAAATTTAATTTTATCAGAAATAAGTAACACTTAATTGTAACAGAGCGAAAAGCTTCTAAAGAAATGTCAAATTACACAGGTCAACATTTGATCTAAGCGGGAACACCGCACGCAACATAGGCTACAAGGGGTTTTTGGGGTCGCTGATTACGATGAGAGGGTCAGTTAACCGCCATCACGTCAGGTTCAAGGTCATTTGAAGGTCAAATTCAGGAAAACACATGGAAAAAATCTGAAAAAAATCATGCATATGTTTTTGAGGTCAGGGAATCCAAATCCGAGGTCGGCTAAGCTCTGTGAGGTCAAGGTCAAGGTCATTTGTAGACATTTGATCTAAGCGGGAACACCGCACGCAGTATAGGCTACAAGGGGTTTTTGGGGTAGCTGATTACGATGAGAGGGTCAGTTAACCACCATCACGTCAGGTCCAAGGTCATTTGAAGGTCAAGTGCAGAAAAACCCATGGAAAAAATCTGAAAAAAATCATGCATATGTTTTTGAGGTCAGGGAATCCGAATCCGAGGTCGGCTAAGCTATTGTGAGGTCAAGGTCAAGGACATTTGTAGACATTTGATCTAAGAGGGAACACCGCACGCAGTATAGGCTACAAGGGGTTTTTGGGGTCGCTGATTACGATGAGAGGAGTCAGTTAACCGTCATCACGTCAGGTTCAAGGTCATTTGAAGGTCAAGTGCAGAAAAACCCATGGAAAAAATCTGAAAAAAATCATGCACGTGTTTTTGAGGTCAGGGAATCCGAATCCGAGGTCGGCTAAGCTCTTCTGAGGTCAAGGTCAACTGAGCCGGATAGTGAGATGACTCCGTTGCCCACCGTCACCGCGTGGGTGCAACCACACATACATTTTCATGTAATCTTTTGTTTGGTTAATTTGGTTTAGTTTGGTTTACTTTGGTTACTCATCTGTGATATGTGCGTGAGTGAACTCGATGTTTCGAGCGAAAGTGCGTAAAATAAGTATGAATCATATATCAGCTCGTTAAACAGTTGCATATACATAAAAATATATAGACACGGGCAAGAAGTAAAGGTGTGTATACAAAAAAACATCAAGAATGACAACTAAAAAACGTTATCCGTTAAAACGTTTTTTCGCACTTGACCTATAAACACCTTCACCATGACCTAATGGGGCTCGGCTGACCTCAGATTCGGATTCTCTCACCTCAAAAACATGCGTATGAATTTTTCAGATTTTTCGAACCGTAAATGCCGACAACACCTCAAGTGACCTTGGAATAACCTACAAATGACCCTGACCTCACAGAGCTTAGCCGACCTCGGACTCGGATTCCCTGACCTCAAAAACATATGCATGATTTTTTTCAGATTTTTTCCATGGGTTTTTCTGCACTTGACCTTCAAATGACCTTGAACCTGACGTGATGACGGTTAACAGACCCTCTCATCGTAATCAGCGACCCCAAAAACCCCTTGTAGCCTATACTGCATGCGGTGTTCCCGCTTAGATCAAATGTTGACCTGTGTTATCTGAATTGCTTGTTTATGTCAGAATCACAGCCTTCTTGTTTAATCATATGAAAGTCTACCTTTAATATCGGATTTACTGAATTTTATTTTCAATTTTGAAATTTCTTTTTTCTGATTTTTATAATAAATAGATTGATTTATTTTTACTTTTTAATTTAGTAGAAAAATTATCTCAATGAATTCTCTTCATGGATAATATTAAATTGCGTTATTTATTTGGAAAACAAATAACTTATTCCGGTTCTTAAATTATTATTTTTTACTTTAAAAGAGTATTTACACAATTTGAGTAGTAATATTATAAATTGTGTTTTTCCATAGCTAACGTGATAATTTGGAATAAGTTTAATGAAACGCAGTTTTTCTACTAAACCCATAATATATCAGAAAATTGAAGTTTTTGGTATAGGGAATGCTTAATAAAACTTAAAGAAGAATCATTAATAATAGTATCCGTATCTAAGATTTCAATTAGGAATTAGTCGGTGTATCGGATAAAAATAAAACGAACTTATTTCCACTAGTCGACGTTTCGAATAAACTTTTATTCTTCCTCAAGACTTTAGTGAAACGAAACCACAAAAATACTTCTTAGGTGAGAAGGAGTCATAAAATTGAACAACAAGCGAGTTGAAAAATAAAATATCCAATGGACAACATAACATATAATTACTAAACAATGTAAATGTATGGAGGTGAATAAAAAAAGAAGAATAAAAAAACATTTATAATGCTGATATAAGGGTCCATTTAAAAAAATTGAGAAATTCGTAGATCCGAGTTTTGCCTCACCCTCTTTACAAATAATGTGAAATTAAGAAAATAATTTGTTACTAAATTGGACAATAAGTTTTCATAGTGACAAAATAACGTAACTTCTTATCTTCAAAAAGATAAGTTCATATCATGACGATTTCGATATGAAAATGTCTATATCTCTTGAAATACCCTGTATAGACTAGCCAAATTCTATATTGACAGATTTCAAAAAATGAGCTGGTTCCAAATATCTAAAAATATACAGGGTGTTCCCTTAAAAAAAATGTATGTTTGGTTCGTCCTGCAATTATGTGACACCCTGTATTCTTCGTAATAATTTTAGAAGTTGACCGTCAAGGATACCTACAATTTTCGCTAAGAATTTTTTTTTCTATTTCTTTTAATAAAGGAGGTATTGGACATTGTCGCACTAATGGGTCACCCTGTATGTAGTTAAGTAACGTTCATCCTGATTAGTACTTAGATGGGCGATCGTCCAGGGAAATATATCGATCTCGTCCCACATTCTAGCAACTTGTATATCAACTACATAGAACAGAACATTAAAGAATAGTACTTGCTACGAATTTGGTTTTCAGTTTTGATTAACTTTGCATTAGCGTGCTAGAAAATAGATGTTGTTGGCTAAAAGTACATTCAGTACGTGAACCACCGTCGTTGAGTTAAATTTATCATTTATAGAACAAATTGTACTTAAGTTAGTGGCTGGAAGTAGTTATATAAATTGTTTTTTAGATAATGGAACTGATTAACTTTGATTTATCCTGTGAAAGAAAATGAAAGTTAGAATGTGAAAAGGAAACAAACTAATCAAGGATCAATGAGATGAACATATCCCAAATCGATAGAAAGCGTATTTAAGGGTTTATTTTTGTACCAAAAATTTACTAGGAAGAAATTCTGACTCTGATAATAGTTATACCGTCTATTGTCTATTAATTTTATTAATTACTTGCAAGCAGTCCTGAATTTTGATGCATTTTTACGAGAATTATACATGATAATACCTTAATTATCAGTTGATATCATAGAGACTTTCATTCCAAGGTTAAAAAGATTCTTTGTAGGAAGATATTTAACTAAGTACTTCTCGGATAAAGATAATGAAAGATTTTGTAGATAAGATAAATTAACAGGATCCGAGGAAGTAGGTTACTCTTTCTCCTGAGTGTCATTAAATACCGAAAACGAGATTCTATAATGAGTCAAGTTTCTAGATTTTCCCAACGCATACAAACAGTTTTATGAGAAACAGGTTTTAACTGCTTCTAAAAATTCCGTCAAACTATGTCTTAATATTCGATGCTCTAACAAAACATTATTACAATAAACACATGATTTTGTTGAAATTGTCCATATACAAAACAAAACTTCTTCCTCGGCGATTATTTTTTCAAATAATTGTGGAATTTTGCCCATAAATATATTTCGTCGAATATCTTATAATAAGGTTTATTTTGCACGAATGAAAACAGACTAAATTTCAAAGAACGAGCGATCATTAACTGTACTTGAAAACAATTAAATTATATTTGAATATCGGATATAACACAATAACATAGTACTTTGGAAATATAGGTACCGAAATTTCTCATCGGCTGAGTACTGATTAGGTCTCGTTAGGGAGATATTACCACTTGAAATGATTTTGATCTAATCTGATCCGTTTTTAATCAAAAAGTATACTCTTGGTTTCTGTCGCTCAAAAGTTTACAAGATAAATTAGATTTTACGTGACCATATAACCACGATAACAAAAAATTGTACCATTATAAAATAATAAAAATTTTGTACAACACTATTTTTTTATAGTCCTGGTGAGGTTTTTATGGCGTGACATTTGGCATCACAATAATTTCACAATTTCGGAGATAGTAATCCGAAGGATAGGCACCCTAAATTGATTTTGCCGCAATATTTTTGAAGAAGCAGTTTCAAATAAATTACATTTTGCTTCAATATATCGAACCTATACCGTCATATAATTGATTTTATCTTATAAAAAGGGATAACTGGGATTATTTTCATGAATATACTTTTTAAAAGATCTACCCTAGAGTTTTGCCCTGGGTTCACTATTATTTGTTATCTGTGTTAGCGATATTTTTGACTCGATAGATATATCATGCTTACTACATGCTGATGATCTAAGACTCTACTGGCATATAGAGTCCGTAGCTGACTGAAAATATACAAAATAACTTAAATAAGCTTCTGGAGTGGTGCATCAGTAATACTCTGCCAGTAAATGCTGCTAAGTGTAAAGTTTCTTATTTCCCCTTATCATCTGAATGAAATAATTCTTGAACATCCTGGGCATTTCTGTAATCTAGGAGTCTTATTCGACCTTAAATTGTCGTTTTTAAAGGATATTGAAAATCAGCTTTTTTGGTTTCTCTTAACGAGATCACCTGCCACCTTTATTTTCTTCTGAAATAGTGTCCGTGAAAACTACACATGGCAGAGAATCCCAGTGAGAAAATCAAGAAATACTTAAGAGAATGCTACAATTAACATTTTCAGCATCCTTAAAGAACGTTAGTTTTGTTATTAGGAATTCACATAGTGCAGGCAAATCCAGTTTTGAGTATGAACTGTCTGCGGACAGCTATTTCTTTATCAAAATGGATAGCTCTATTCATATACAATGAGGATATAAAAGTCCCGAAAAATCCCGATGTGAGCTAAAGTCACCATTTAGAAAAAATGGCCGCCAGAACCGTTTCTTTTAGAAGGACATATCTCAGTAACCATTGGTCCGATTTTAGATTTCTTTTTTTTTCGCTCTCTTCCTCTTTTTATGTACAATCGAAAGTGTTATTACATCTTTGGGCATAAAATAGAAGATAACTGAAAAAAATAAGACTTGAGTTCTTGGACATATACAAGGTGTCCAGTTAGTGTTTCTTCGGAAGATTGTGCAAAAACGGGTAACTTTATAAAAAAACTTTTTGACAAAACTTCACTGTTTCTTCTCTACTATAACGTGAAATTATTTTCAATTATACAAGGTGTCACAAAAAGGAGTTACACAAGAATGTATAATTTTTTTAATGAAATACTCTCTAATTTTTTGGCGCCAGTTAAGCGTCTAAGGGTCCTGAATTACATCTTGAAATTTTTTGCCAGTCGGATGCAGCGTTGCCAAGTTATAATTTTTTTCCTGTTTTTTTGCCAAATTACAAACATTTTTTTGACACCATATCCCCGTGATTTATTAATTGTTTTTTCTAAAAATGTAGGGTGTTATTCGATAATGATGCATTACCGAAAAACATTTTTGAAATAAATTATTATTATACCGGGTGTCCAAAATATTTGTTTACATTTCTTGTTATTTAATTATTATTTTTCTCAAACTTTTTAAATGGAATACCTATATTTTTTTACATGGATGAATAAAGCATAAAATTCCCCACATTCTAATATTATACATTTCATTTTTTCATTTCAAACCGTTTTTGAGATATGATTATTTCAAATAAGTTTTGCGTAAATTGAGGTGCTTTTTATTTTAGCATTAAAATATAGTATGGCTTTGGTCTTTTGTTTTGCGCTTGTTTTTCACTCTATTCTATGACATTTCTCTAATGTGTTTAAGATTATCGTGATTAAGTTGAATTAATATTATTAATATTTAAAAATACGAATTATAATTATTGTCAATAAGATTTAATATCTATGGTAAATGTTATGTTATTGGTGAATATGATGGAAATTGTTTATTGGCATCAAGAATGTATGGTCAAAAATATCCCTATAGATGTCCTGATGTGAGGTCTCTAGAAAATTTGAAAGAACGTTTTGAACGTACTGGAAATTTTGCATCTGAAAAGAAGGCGAGACGACAAAATGTATTGTAATGAAGAAAATGAGCTGGCTATAACTTTAGCGGTAATCGAAAATTCTACGGCAAGTGTTCGGGAGTTAAGTAGGGATTTAGAGGTCTGTGAATCTAGTGTTTCCCTATGTCTTCGAAAAAATATGTTTCACCCCTATCGAGCTCAGCTGCATCAAGAGCTTTGGGATGTGGATTTAAATCGTAGATTAAATTTTTGCCAGTGGGCTCAAAACCAAATTGGAAAAAATGAAGAATTTTTCAAATTTGTTTTGTTTTCGGATGAATCAACGTTTCATCGCAACGGATTTGTGAATAGGCACAATTTCCATCATTATGCCAGAGAAAACCCTCATGTTGCACAAAAAAATCAGACCAGAGTTTAAATGTAAGGAAAGGAATTATACATGATTATGTTATTCATCCTCGCTTTTTTGAGGGAAATGTGAATGGAGCAGTCTTCTTAGATTTTACGCAAAATACGTTTCCACAAATAATCGAGCATATTCCTGATTACATTACAAATAATATGTGGTTACGACTTGAAGGTGCACCACCATATTTTAGTAGAAATGTTCATCGGGCCATTAGTAATCAGTTTCCTTAAAGGTAGATAGGAAGAGGAGGTCCAATATTTTAATAAACTGTTAAATAATATCTAATTTATAATTTTATTAAATTATGTTAGGTCTCATTACATGGCCGCCTAAGTCACCCGACCTGACTTCAGTGGGTTTTCTCTTTGGGGATTTGTGAAGTCAGATGTTTATAAAGTAGAACCAACAACTCGAGAAGATATGATGGAAAGGATTCGTCGGTGTTTCAATCGTATAAATATTGATATGTTACACTGTGTAAGGCTTTCATTTATTTGGAGACTTCGGTGTTACCTGAATCAAAATGGTGGACATTTTGAGCAGTTGTTAGGTTAGTTTCAATATCGTGAAAAAAAAATTTTTGCTCAAGAACCGTTTATAAAAGAAAGTGTACGATATCAAAATGTGAGAAATTGTAAGCGTTATTCATCCATTTAAAAGAATTATAGGCATTCCATTTAAAAAAATTGAAAAAAATGTAAAACAAAACATAGATTTTAATGCTAAAATAAAGAGCACCATAATTTACGCAAAAATTATTTGATATAATC
Source organism: Rutpela maculata (assembly GCA_936432065.2). Lineage (NCBI taxonomy): Eukaryota > Metazoa > Arthropoda > Insecta > Coleoptera > Cerambycidae > Rutpela > Rutpela maculata. The sequence continues at coordinate 227,182,066 of OW386285.2, forward strand.
ATATCTCAAAAAACGTTTGAAATAGAAACAAAGAGATATTAAAATGTGAGGAATTGTATGTTTTATTCATTCATGTAAAAAAAGTATACTTAGGCATTCCATTTAAAAAAAAATGAGAAAAATAATAATTAAATATCAAGAAATGTACGCAAATATTTTGGACACCCGATATACTAAAGATTTATTTCAAAAATGTTTTTTAGTAAATACTTCATTATCAAACAACATCCCACATTTTTAGAAATAACCATTAATAAATCGCGGAGATATGCCAGTCAAAAATGTTTGTAAACTGCCCAAAAAAACAGAAAAAAATAACTTAAAATATTTTAGGCTGTAATACAGGGCCCTTGGAGGCTTAACTGGCGTTAAGGAAATGCAGGCTGTTCTATTTAAAAAAAATATACTTTCTTGTGTGACTCGTTTTTGTGACACCTTGTATAATTAAAAATAATTTTAAGTTGTAGTAGAGACGAAACATTGAAAGTTTTGTTAAGAAAGTTGTTTTATAAAGTTAGCCGTTTTGCACAATCTTCCGAGAGAATGTAGATGAACGCACTACCGGGCGTCAAAATGACGCGACACCAATTTATTTCTCAGGGGGCGCCAGTCGCGTATTACCCCGTTCTTCTACCTCCCAGGTGGGTTCGAGATAAGATGCACTTCGATTGCCGAATAATAGACCAAGGCTGCACTACCACATATGGGAAATGACGCTCTCTGGACCTGAATTCCCTCGTTAGGGGTTTAGGTACCTCTTAGTTTCCTGAATTTTTGCATAAAAAAATCCCAACCGAAGAATTTCTCTGCGGAGGGATTAATTTTTGTACGTGGAAACCACGTTTTGGTCTATTAATGACGGAATCTATTTCTCAAAGAACGCATAAAAAAATCCCTATCAAACCTCCGTAAAGCAACCAGAAGGTCGAACGTTAATGTGAATTAACTCGACACATCCGGTTTTCTATACAAAAGTTCCAGAGATTATAGACCGTCAACAGGCCTCAAGATCAATTAAGAAACAATAGTTCAAAGAATCCGTTTATTTAACAGAATTGGTTATACAAAATTCTCAAGATAAGAATCGTGCCTTCCCCAATCAAGGTAATGACTTTCAGACCATACAAGCTAGAGCGCTCACGCTAACGATCGATTAGGTAGAAAAGATTCATGCATACCTTCTCAGAATCAAAATGCGAGCTTTTTAGAGAAGTCTGAGACTATTTGTAATTTATAATTACGGCTGACTGATATTAACTTAAATAAGTTTTACTAAATGAATTTAGTTTCGCTAGAGACTACTTAGCTTTAAAGTTCTTGTATCGCGGAGATTCACGTACTCAAACACATTCATGAGGACTTATAACTGCATAAGTTTAATGGCGTTCGATCAGTCCACGATTTACTTGCTCCTATGCAATTGTTCAATATTATCGATATGGCAGCAACCCACCTTCGAGCGACTTTTAGGCAAAATTGAATTTTTGGTTTTTTATGCACAAGGCGTTTTCCTCTATAACTTTGTCATTTGAAAAGCCCTGCTATTGGCTTTTCTACCATTGCTTTGTTTGGACCACTCAACGCGCTCGACCAAATTGAAAGCCGCTGAGTCTACTATGTGAGAAACCGGCCTTGTACATGTGCATTGAGCTTTATCAATTTTTGCTTATCGGCACTACGCCGGCTTTGTCAAAATCTTCTATTTTGCCTTTTGGATGCAGTGCATCACTAATATTTTATGCTCATACTTTAGAATTGGGCTTTCAATGACCGTGCATCAAAGGTCAATGTCTTTGGTGGAGGAATAAAAAATAAAAAATATTTCAAAGTATATTTTCGTGGTACTTTTTAAACTGACTTTGTGGTACTTTTGACCAATTTCGGCGTACTTTTGAAAAATCAATTTTCAAGCCAAATTTCAAGGTACTTTTGAAAAACTAATCTGCGGGTGAAATTTTGGCGTACTTTTGAAAAATCGATTTTCAAGCCAAATTTCAACGCAGTTTTGAAAAATTAGTCTGCAAGTGAAATTTTGGCGTACTTTCGATAAATCGATTCTTGAGCCAAATTTTGACGCCCTTTCAAAAATATTATTTTTCAAAGTCCAATTTGTGGTACCTTTGAAAAAGTATATTATTCATAAATCTTTGTCATTATATACTTCTGCTCTCATATCCTGAACCAAAAACATTTTTCCTAAGTGAAAATTCGGTGTTTCGTCGAATTTTCACCTGGTCATTTCCAACGCCTTATAGAACCCAAAACGGTCCTTATGGACTGATCTGTGCCCCCATACAGACTCTTTAAATGAAATTTTTGCCTAAGTCGAATTTTGATTCTGTCTTCAACTTAGGACGATTTTGGAGAGTTCTACGACAAGAACACTGACTGGACACTCTTTATACCTTAATGTACATTATTAAAAATGATGACAATTTTATTTATAAATAACTATTACTCCGTTAATAGTTGAGTTAGTATCATCGGCCAAAAAACAAATAAAATCTAATTGTGTGCTCTAGAACTTTTATTAAAATTATTTTTTCAAAAATTTACTAGAAATTTCAGTACAAACGTCTCGAGTTTACAAAAGTTTAAATTTCCGTAATATTTAAATTATTTTTTAATTTCCTAAGTTTATCGTTTAATTTATCGTAAAATATGTAATCGTACTTTCTGTAAAATGTGAAGTGAGGAATGGAACAAAAAAAAAATCTAAAATCGGAGCAACGGTTATTAAGATATATGATTTTAAAGAAAATGTCTCTGGCGGCCATTTTTTCTAAATGGCGGCTTTAGCTCACGTCGGGATTTTTTGCGACTTTATGTATTTATCCTATATTAATAGAGCTATCCATTGCAATAAACAAATAACTGTCCCCAAATAGTTCACGCCAAACCCAGTTTACACTGAGATTTGCCTGGTCTAACATGGCTTTACCGACACTCAAGTATTATACAGGGTGTTTCAGATATGCAGTCATTAATTTTTAGGGGCGATTCTATATTAAAAAACATTTTAAAAATTTCCTATAAACATGGGTACGGAAATTCCTACTAAGAGACCCACAAGAACCTTTTGAGCTACATTGACCAGTTTTTAAACCTGGTCGTTATTTTATGTTATCGGTTAAGAATAAATTGAACCACTGGAACACAAAATGGAAAGGAGAGCTTCCGTTTACCACTCCAAACTTATTGTTTATTTTTTTGTGATTATTTTATCGGAATATGACTTCTTGGTCCTAAATACAGAAAAAAGCTTATCTTGTTGTAACACCGGTAACACCTTATGCATTCCCAGGCCTCTAAAACTAGAAATAAAGGTGTCAGGCTCTCACCCCCTCTTCCACTCTCATTACTACTCCCACCACATTATTACAGAGGTAAAAAAAATAAAATTGTGATTTAGTGTGTGTGTTCAAGAACCAATTTTTTTTTGATATCAGTCACTCCCTCCATCACCTCCATCCCAAAATTAAATTGTGATTTAATGCGTGCACAAGAACTAGAGGCCTCAATTTTTTTTATCAGCCACTTCCCCTAGTCCGCCATTACCACCCCCACCTCACTTTAAAATTCAAGGGAGTACAAAAATAAAATTGTGATTTAGTGCGTACAAGAACCTAAGGCTTCAAACTTTTTTCGGCATCAGCCACCTCCTCTACCACCCCCATGCCATTAGTAATGGCATGGGGGAAAAATACGATAGAAAAATAAAATTGTGATTTGCTGTGTGTACAAGAACCAAATGCCTCAAATGTTTTATAACCACCAGATCATTATTAAGGACGGTAAATTAAAATTTAATGTGTTCAAGAACCAAAGGCCTCAAAATTTTACCCCAATATTAAAGGGGGTAAAAAATATAAAATTGTGATTTAGGGTTTATACAAGAACCAAAGGTATCAACTTCTCTTTGCCATCAACCAGCCCCTCTACGACCGCCACCAAATTGTTAAAAGAGGTAAAAAATGAAAAATGAAAATTGTTATTTAGTATGTGCACAAGAACCAAAGACCTCAATATTTTTTGGAGCATCAGCCACCCTCTCTACCACCCCCATTTCCACTATTCTCTCATTATTAAAGAGAGTAAAAAATAAAATTGTGATATAGTGTGTGTACAGGCCTCAATCAGCCTCTTTCTCTACCATTATCGTATTGCATATCGTTTTATGGGTTTTTGGAGACGATTTCAAATATTATATAATCAAAGTTCTATGAACAATTTCTTCCACATAGTGGAATACAAATATAGTTTAAAAATTTTTTTCGTTCTAAGAAACTTAGATAGAAAATTTGGATGTGGAAGTAGTGAGCCAGCGGTTTTTATATTTCATATTTATTTATTATGTAAACGCTTTTTTCTATGTACGTTGATTAATGCATTGAGTATGCTTTAAATGTAAATAATTTTCAGTTGTCTGAAGTAAAATAAAAAGTAAAATTAAAAAAAAAAAAATTTTTACACACAAATAGTTGCTTTCCTTTTTCAGTCGAATAATTTTACATCTTCGTGCATCCTAGAAAATTAATTTGATTTATGATTCTATATAGTTTTGAAATAGCCGCAAGTGTCCATATATCAATACCGGTCGCACCTTTATGATATTGATATAATGATGAATTTATGGTGACAAGTATGTAAATCTGAATAATTTCATGCCGATTGGCTACAGATACGAAACATTTGCGAAATAAATCATCGTATTATGTCAGAAATATTTATGTCTTCATGGTGGTTTCAATATTTGTAGTATTAAAATAAAGACCATTCATAATCACGTTAAATTCATGTTGAAATTAAATTTTGAGGCTTCATCTCTTGCGAACTGCATAACTTTCAACTTTAATGAAAATTGTCAAATTTTTGTGGTTTTAAAATTTTACGATTTTTACCTCAGAAGTTTAGAGGTAACTTTTACATTTAATGTCAACCAAGAAAGTTTAAACTTAAATGCATAACCCTTCAGATTATATATGCGATAAAAGAGCTTGCATTTGAACTTTATGACAATCTTGTAAGTGGCTTCATAGAATTTTCATTACTACTATGCAGTAAGGTTTAAAACTAATTTCCGTTTAACATTCTTACTTCATTAATTGGCAAGAATGAAAATACAGAACATTTTAAAATATGTTTTATTTATTTAAAATATAAGAAGTACGAAAAATGAATCTAACAAAAGTAAGAATTATATAAGAGGAAAATGTCTGGGTATCATAATTTTTTTTAATGTATACTACTCCATCTAGATCAAATTCGTGAAATAATAATGTTTCCTCTTGGTTTCGCACCATTAATTATTTAAGAGACATAATACTATGATTTTTATTTGTTTCTTTTTGGAATTTTTTATCACATATCTTCTTCTAAAAATTAAGTCCAAAGAGTCAGCAAAAAAATAAAATTATCCGATATATTATTGAAAAATTACTTCTATCACTATTACTTTTCCATCAAAGAAACACCTAGAGGTTATTTATTGACAAATAATATAAATAACAAGAAAAATAAAACAATGTATCTTCCTTATTGATTTCTTGGTTTAGGACTCTATTCAAAGAATACTACTTAAAAAGCCTACCTTCTTTAGGGAACACAAGATATAAAATAGATATAAAATTCTAACGTGTATAAAAGGTACTTTTAAAAATGAACAATGCGAATGATATTGAACTATAAAATCTCTATATAAATTTGAAAATTTTATGATAACAATTTTTTCTACTACTGCTTTAAACACATTTCACGGCACAACAAAATATTGTAGGTATGGAAAATAAATGACTTCTTTTGTTACATTTTTTTTGGTGTATGGTATTAGAACTTATTTAAGATAGATCTAAGTAGTTACGTCTTGTTCATTGGATTGCTCATTTCTCTGAAGAGAAAACGGTTTGACATATTTTGTCAATATGGACCGTAATTATTTTATAGTCAACTCTTTTTGTCTTTACACCTCTTACTATGGTCAGTAAAAGTTTCAATCGTTCGAAGTTTTGCTACAACTAGGTGTTCCCTGGATAATCTATTATTGCAAATGTTAGCCTTCACAATCCTGGTCTCTTTTCATGTCAATGTACATTTTTTAAACTTCCAAGCACACGATTACGCAACTGCTCACACACTGCTCAAATACAAAAGAAAAACTTATATATTTTTTAATGCGCTCTAAAACTTTTTTTTTTTAATTTTTTCATATGGATACAAAATAAAGAAAAATCTGCACAGTACAATTGGACTCTTATTGGAGTATTATTGCACTGTGTTCTATTATAATATACCCTTGCTTTATTACATCGAGCTTCATTAATTAAACTGAAGAGATGTATGACACTTCGCGCTGTTCAGATTTGACCTTCAAGACAGATCTTTTTCTTTATTTTCATAGATCTGTTCTCCTTTTTCTGCAGTATTATCATTTTCAATACTATTTATCGTAGACAAATGATATATTATTTGCAAGTTTGTATATTCGTCAAAATTTTACCAAGCACTTTCTTGCTCTATTGGTAAAAATGACCACCACCAATTAGGCCATGCACGCATATACTATTTCGCTACTCCATTATTACGTAGATTCACTTCATTAATTTTATTCACTTATTGTGGTTGAGTATATACTTTTCTGCCTTCCGACTTTATATTTTCGTCTTTATTGAGATATTAATAAATAATGATTTTTTATAGATAAGAAGAAATTATAAACAAAATCTATTGATTGCTAGGACTAAGCACGATTACAAGGAAGTTAGTTTCAGGTTATTCGCTTAAATCAAACTTACCATTTTCAATATTTGAATTAACGTCAGCATAGGGAATGAATTGATACAAATAACTATTCCGAACTGCAGCAGCATCGGAGTTTGAAACCAAACCTGTGTCAATAAGACCACCACAGTAAAGTGTAGTAATTCATCTCTTTACCCTGAAGCTCTAAAACTGTCGAACTTCACTTTATCAAATAATGTCCTTTTTACCTCCAACAACAACATCATAGAATCAGTTACTCAACGTGTTTTCCCTAAGCTCCCTAGGCGTTTACACACAGAGTATATAAGTATTTTCTTCAACTTCGTTCTCCAAAATTCTCCCGACACGCTGCTGACTAATGTGCTTGTAGTGTGCTATTCTGCTCGTCAATGACGATATATGTTTTAATGTCAATTCTTTCACATCTATCTCCTCCTGTTCAATAATATTGAAGTTTTGGAATAAATAAATAAATAAATATTTTTTATGATTAGGATATCCAATATTTGTTTTAAAATAAGTTCGACACAACTTGAATCAACCTTCTCATACGGCAGTAAGGCATATCCCATAAAAAAATATAAAAAATGTTTAATTTCAGCGTTGAGAGAAGGGCTAATTATAGAACAAAAAGAAGTGATATCATAAAATCAAGTTTAGTCTAGAGAACCAACATTGATCAAATTGCGCATTATGTCAATTATTTCTACATCCAGAATAGTGACGCCAATTTTTTTTATTTTTTTAATTTTCTATTGTTCAGATAGGCTTAGAATGTCATGAAACGTCGAGATTTTAAGTGTGAGCAAAAAAAATTTCTCTCTATCTGTCAGGCTGTAACTTTCTTTGTGCGCACGTTTACTCTGGAACCGCTTAAGATATTGATTTGAAATTTGGTACACGTATGTATTTTAATGATTTCTAGAAATAGATTCGATTTCCATCTTATTGCTTTGAAGGGTTGGGGAGTAAATTGGAGTAAATAGGTAAGTCAAGCAGGTAAGAGTCGATAAAATTGGTATTTAACTATATACAAGAGAAGCTAATGTCTCGAAAATAATTTTGGCATTAGCCACCCCCATTACTACCCCCAACGCATCATAAAAGGGGGTGAAAAAGAATTTGTGATTTAGTGTGTGTAGAAGAACCAAAGGTCTCAAAATATTTTGTTTACTTCATCCATTCCCACTACTACTCTTCTTTCAATACCCCCACCCACTACCGAGGTTGGATATCGTTTTATGGGTTTTATGGGTTTTTGGGGTAGACGATTTCAAATATTAAAATTCCATACATTATTTCCACATACTAAATTTTTTCATTGTGAGAGACTTGGGTAGCAAATCTGGACGTGGGCAGCGGTTTTTTAAATTACGAATTAAAAAATTGTGGATGTGAATGACTTCCGTGCTGATTCACACGTTTTTTCCAATAATCTCTTCTCCCTGAATGTTAACAATGTTAACTAAAGTCAATGTTAATGAAAGTTGTTTTATTTCATAATGGATTTAATCTCGATCTTTGTTTCCAGTATATGATTGTAATTGTATAATATATTTAGATACATTTAGTTATGCTAAACCCTCTGAGCAATTTTGTATAAATACTGATAGTCATATCTTTAAAATCACAAAGACTTTTGTATCACATTATGTTATATTTGGTGCTTGTCTACTATATGTGGTGTGTTTATGTTTATTTTAACACTAATATTTGTTGCAGGTAATGTCTTCTCAGTCATAAAGATAAGTTTTCTTGGTAAGTAAGATATGAGAATTATTGTTTACAACGATTAGGGATCGGGACTAAGAAATTCCATTTAGAGTAGCAGATGATTTGATGAGTCAGAAGTCAAGAATATACTGGATGAAGGAATTTCAAGGCGTCAGTAGCAAGAGGTGACAAATATTTTTATAATATGTTATCTTTAACTATTCTTGACAAAAAATAATTTGAAGTATTATCACTCCAATTGGTATCTTTGGTTAGGAAACTAATTTGTGCATAATTTAAAGTCGAACGAAAACGTGACGTGTAAGATTTAAAGTTGAAAAACTATCAAAATATTTAAAATAAAATATTGCGGCCTCAAAATATCACGTTTTGCAAAACAGTAGAAAATTATTTATTGACATAGACGAATAATTTGAAACCAAAATGATTAATTTAAGTTGTAAGAATACAACTATATGTACGAAAATTGCGTATTCTACTATTGATTATTGGTATAATTAAGTATGTTGGTGATGTTTTGCATTAATTAATTTTAAAGGACCCCGCACACAATACATGGATTTTGCGGCTCCGGTCAAATTTTGTGAAACTCTGGGAAATAGTAGTTCTCATTGAGTAGAAAAAAAGTCTAAATGGGTGCGAAGCTCCAAACCCTATTGATTCCGAGATAAGACCAGCTGAATTCGGACCAATCGATATGTATATTTTTTTTCACAGAAGCATTCAAAGTAGCAACTTTATGCCTGGAGCGGGTATAGAAAGTTGCTATTTTAAAGGCTACTGTGAGAAAAATAGTTTACAACCCTCGGGAATAAAGAGAGACAGCCCATAGCTCGTATTTTTTACACGTATTTTTTACACTGCCTTTCTTTTTATTGCCCTCGGGCGTAAATATATTATTATATGAAACGTAGCATATGCAGACACTTGAACACATGAAGTGTAGGGTTATGTAGACATTTCTGTTATTATGCGAATGTTCATATAATATTTTTATAATATTCCAAAGTATTATGACACAATAGAGGGTGGGGTTGGGTGTAGGTTGGTTTTTTAATAAAAAAATGATTGTAAATAACAAGAGCAATTGAACTACCTCACTGCCAGGCTGTCCGGAGGGTGGGATCTGACTCCAGATTTATGATCACTATAATTCGAAAACTCTCTGATACGAGCTTCGGCTGTTTCTTAGAGATATCGGAAAATTGATCCATTTTGGGAGATCCTTGATTCATTTTAGGAAACAAATGACCAAGGTCACCATATCGATAATTTGACCCCAGATTCATGACCAGTGTCTTTGAAAATTCTTGGTACGAGTATAAGCGGATTTTGAACCATGAAAACGGTATTTGAATATTCGCGATTTTTAGCGAACAAAATATTTGCTGGTCGCAGCGTTCAAGCAGCTCTAGCTCAAAACCAGTATATTTTTGAGCTTGGCGCCCATTCAGACTTTTGTACTACTATTCCGAGAGTCATGTGGATTAGCCTACTGGTGGTTTGGTAGGGGTGGTTTCTAGGGGTTAGGTGGGTTAGAGGGTTGGAGGTTAGGTGGTTTAGCCCGCTTGTGGTGTGGAATTTAATTCTTTCAAGAAAAATAAGCGATTAAACTTGCTGTTCCCAAGGTCAGGTGGGTTAGCCTTCTTGTGGTTTAGAAGGGGTGGTCTCTAGGGATTAGGTGGGTTATGGGGTTGGTGGTTAGGTGGGTTATGCCGCTTGTGGTATGGAATTCAATCATTTCAAGAAAAATAAGCGACTAAACTTGCTGTCCCAGGGTTAGGTGGATTAGCCTGCTTGTGGTTTGGTAGGGGTGGTTTCTAGAGCTTCAGCTGGTCTTATCTCGGAACTAATGGGGTTTGGAACTTCACGCCCATTTAGACTTTTTTTCTACTCACTGAGAACTACTATTTCCCAGAGTTTCACAAAATTTGACCGGAGCCGCAAAACCCATGTATTGTGTGCGGGGTCCTTTGGTACAATTTAGTACAGTGTCAGTCCTCAATGTGCTTTTAAGAAAAGAAACAGTGGAAGTATATAAATGCAATGAAACTAATGGACCCGTTTAGTGTGACCTCAGATTCTAGTCAACCAACAATACAAGTGTGTTTTGCTAAAGATTTTGAGCCTTATGTACTATACATTTAAGGGCGAAAAATATGGCCGTTGATCAATGCCTCCAATTTTATTTGGTAAAAACACATATTAATTTAACTGATTAAATTATATGTAGAACTAATCTAACGTATCTTAGGTATATAGCCTATGAATTGAATTGTCTTAAATATATCATATAATAGAGTAATAACACAAAGTTGTTAACGACAATGTTTGTCATCCTTAATAGCAAGGTGCATAAGAAAGAAAATAATAACTGTAAATTTCATTATCCCACTTGTATTGTTGCTTGCCTAATATTTGACGTCACTACTAAACGGGTCCATTGTGTTAATTTAGTGGACGGTTCCGTCTCAGTGTGATTCACGATTTCTATGCTAAAATGTACTGAGTATAACTCATAAGCTATGTATAACTATTAGTTGCAAATAAAATACTAATGTTTATTTCGTAAAATATACATTTCAATACACGAACATCAATCTGGACTTGAACTTTATGACTGCTTATTTCGTGGGCATTTATGTGTAAAAGTGGATTTGTTTTAGAATTCCTTTTAGAACTCCCTATCAAAGTTTTAGGTATTTAGAAAGTAATTATTTATATGAGAAGATCAATCGAAATATAAGTCAAGCAATGCTTGAAACGTTCTATAATCATTAATGCCATTTAATGGCAGAGAACATAGAATTTCTAATGATTCAATATCATTTGAAACTTAAAGAAAAACGGAGGTATCGAAGTTCAACAACAATTTATACCAGTTAAGAAAATTACTTCGCGTTCAAAAGATGGTCCAGTTTCCATTGATAAAGGACTCGAGTACCCTTACTGTGTACTAATGTTTTTCCTAGAGATTCGATACATGTAGTAGCGGATTTTCTTGAAAAGAACCTTCTCCTTAGAATGATACGCTTCAAGACAAGATTAGAGAACATTTAAAAGTTGTAATGATTTTGCTGAAAGAGGTTTTAATTCGGTTGGATTAGAATCTGGCCCGAATGGGGAAATTTCCTGATTTTGTAGCTGAAGCACAATGAGTCACATGGCCCTAGTGCAGCGACCTTCCATTGTTCCCCTAAGGGGGAAAAGAAGTGGAAAACTTGGAACTGACTTCTGATACCGAACTGAACTTTAAAGCTTATTTGGATAACACATGAACCTTACGGGCCTGCAGAAGCATGTAAAGCCAGACCTGGAGGCTAAAATGCTTGTAGTACTAATGGTAACCTATGCATCCCTAATGTGGTGGAATAAAGCCGCAAGAAGGGCAAACCAAAAAAATTCAAAGTGGCGTAACCGTTTACATCACCTTAAAGTTAAAGTTAAAGTAAATTATTCCCGGCCACAATGCCGTCGTGTAATCTATACCCGACCGATAGATCAAAAAATATAATTTTATACTTGTCGCAGTCTTGTTAACTTTTCAACCAGACACATACTTCTATCAGTAAGTGAGTGTCGATACATCACAGTAATGAGGTCCTTTCCTTTGCACAAGAAGTGCGACACTAATTTTGAGTGACAGAGATGGCATCAATACGGATATTATAAGATAAAGAGAGACAATCTTACACCAGTGCAGCTCAGTGCTACACTTTTAGTGCAAAAAAATAGACCTATGGACGACATCAAAAATAAATTATTAGCAATCTGTGACAGTCAATGCGAATTTTCGGATGAAACCTTTGTTAATGACAGAGATTTTAGGATGTCAGTACGAACGAAATATAATCTTGTCTTATAATATAATCTTGCACTTTGATGCGCTGAAGCCAATTTTGGACAAAAAAAAATTATCTTGTTAATCTCCCTCACCTATTATCCACTAAGAAACTAACATGACATTTTAGTCCAAAATTGGCTTCAGCGCGTCAAAATACTTCAGAAAAGTTAGGTCAGAACCTTGAGACAAAACTCTTTTGTTTGCCCTTTTTAGGGGGATAACAGGGGTGGTAGAGAAAAACTGACACGATATAATTTTTTTTATCCAAAATTGGCTTCAGCGTGTCAAAATACTTCAGAAAAATTAGATGAAAACCTTTTTTGTAGACCTGTATTATTTTTGTTACTATAGGTACCTACCTAATCATTTTGTCAACTTCTACCTATTAGGTATTCCAGTTATGTTAAATTTATTATTTAGTATTTTATTATTTTTAAATTTCCATAAATTAAATTTATGTTTCATTTTGATTGAAATAAAAACTTCATCTTCAGCAGATTTGTATTTTTCACGTATCTTCATTAATGAAATATTAAGTACATAATCAAACAAAGCATAATGTACAACTGATATCGTGAATCGATATTAAATTCATGTTACATTTTTATTAAAATAAAAACTTCATCTTAAGCAGATTTATATTTTCTACGCATCTTCATTAATGAAATATTAAACACATAATCAATCAAAGCCTAATGCACAACTGATATCTTGAATCGAGGTATACGTAGTCAATAGACACTCGGGTACGTTTTATTGAAAACTGTGTACGAGAGTATATTTTCAATTAACCAATAGAAGCTAGATTAACAAATATGGGCTAGCCATGGGCGTGTTCTGAGCTGTGAGAAGGTATATTTTACCAATACGCTGCCTGGAAATGCTTCTTACAGAAGCTATACCTCTGAGGATGGCGCCTAAATGTATGTTTTTATTGATTATCTCGGAACCATTTTAGGATAACTTTATGAGACTTACTTCTCGATTTTATATTATTAAGGCTTGCTTTTGTATGGAACTAACCAAAATAAATTTTATCCACATTTATAAATTTTCCGTGGTATACTTTGTTAGTAGTTTAAGACTTAATCATGATTCCTGGACTAATACTACATAAAAATTAAATCGTAATAATTTGCAGTGCGATTCGCTTAGTAATGCGCATTATGATTTTTCGAAGAAAGATATAAGTGAAATGACACGTGTTTAATAGAACCTTTCCTATTATTTTAGTATAACTAGTCCCAAGATCAGTTCAGTAAAAACATGTATTTAAACGCCATCCTCAAAGGGCCATGGCTCCCTTAGTAAGCATCGCCGAACACTTGTTTACAGGAAGTTTTCTTACTATTTTTACGTGTAAAATCATTACCTATTATAGGGGAACGAGGAAATTTTGGGAGTACATTTTTTAAGCCGGTCTTAAATTAATATAGGTATACACTGTATATACATAATGAGACATAAACTAAGTAGTATTTTTAAAACCTTTTACAGAAATTTGTTATCATATTCCTTTAGGACCGAGATAATGAACAATATGAAATATATCATAACATGAGCATAGAATAACATAGGAAATTATAGCACATAGTTTACTGTTTGTACGTTCATTACCATAATTAAAATTAAAACGATACGGCTCAGACTTTCGTTCATCGATTTACCTGAAAATTTAAATAAAATTTTATGACTTGATATTGTATATTCATTATCCCAAATTTATATTCTGCCCGCTATCTCATAAATATTTCATATTAAAGAGTCAGAGCTGCAATAAGAGCCGAATATGTTGGTACTCTGGCATGAAAATGTGCTCCCATTTAGCATGTTTAGTGTTATTTATGGGACAATTTCAACTGAAAATCTGCAAATAGCAAGGAGTCTATAGAGGATCCCACCCGCTATGTGCAAAATTACTGTCAACTATACAATGTAATTTGTATTAGTATATATAGAGGCATGCTGAATCGAGGCAGGATATAAAATGATTAATTGAGAAACATTTTAAAATGATATGCTTAATAATTAGATCATAAGTTCAAAATGTAATTAAAATTTTAGACACATGTATAGATAATACTGAGCATGTAAATAAACGAGCTATTATTGTACAGTGTGAGTTGTTATTAAATTCTGAAAATTCCAGAATTGACTGGTAAATGCGTTTATGTGCTATAAGCTTTTTTGTAGTGGGCTTAGTTTTTGGCATAGGCGACGAGATTTGTAGCATTTGAATATGCAATATTTTAAATAATAAATACCTGCGTATAGCAGATCTACAGGGGCTAGCAAACACAAAAATTGTTTAAGATTACATAACAGCAACAAAAATACAATAACCAATGCTGACAAAAGTCTTAACAGGATAATCGCATATACACACACATACACAGGCAACTCTTCCGGCCCTTCATCAAATTTCATCAAATAACTGGAAAGAAATATTCAAAAAGGGTTTATTAAATCCTGTATATCTCAAAGATAACTCCATGATATCATATCGTCAGTTGTAGATTAAACAAGTTAATGAGAAGGCCGCAAGACATGAATACAAAAAAATGTACTACAAACATCTCTGGATTGACGAGAAATAAATAAGACTCAGAAACTGTTGAAATTCTTGGCTTCCACCGGCGCGGCAGTTGCGAGAATTTGTCAGTAAAACAAGTTAATGTAAATATTTAATTAGAGAATTAGGTAACATACTTAATAGTTCAATAAATATTTTTATGATTGCCGCTTCCCGAATAAACATACTACCAGTGACTATCCAATCTCTTTGTAAAAATTAAGAACTAGATATATCACAGTTGAAACTGCACATGCGATAGCAAAGAAAAAGCCATTCATTGTAAATTTTGTAGCTAAATTTTTTTTTCGCCATTTGACATGAAAATATTGATATAAGAAAACAGAAAAAGTGGTTCTTTACTGCCTAGGCATTAAAAATGACACTTTACTCTTTGTCAAGATTCCATATATTCAAACCTTTAATAGCAGTTGGCAAAATATTTATTTTTATTATCAAAAATATTAAATGTTACTATTAAGCTTGAGAATGAGAGATTATTTGGCGAATTAAACGAATTTCAAAAAACTCAACCGATGCAGATGCATTTCTTATTCAAGATATAAACAATATTTGTCAGAAAATTGCATTAATATTAAGAAAAATTGAAATGAGAATTAGGAAATTGTCAGCATGTCAAGATTATAAACATTTTATGACATCCGAAATAAATTTATTGCAATATTATAATCATCAATTTTACATATTATAAGAATCTAATTAGTTAATTAAATATATTAATAATTATTATTAAAACCAACCGTGAATATTTAAATTATAAATTTGTGAGTGTATTCATGCAGTTTATTCAATAAGTTAATTCAAATGCGGGGTACTTTTCGTTCTAAAACTTAAAGTTAATTAGAGTCCTGTTTACTTAAATGGTTTACTTTACCTATTGAAAACAGAATCATAGTGTCAACATATTTTGAAGTTTTGGAAACAAAGTCTTTTTTAAATAGGCATATCCCAGGAGATGGAATGAAGCTATGAATAGCATAGCATGAAACATATTTTGAAAATTCTTATTAATTTCAAGCTTTAGAGATATTGTTGCATTTGAAGAATTGTTGAAAATTATGAAAAATTAAAAAAAAAATCATGTACCTGGTTTAAATATGGTTTTTACAAAATTTTTGAATCTTGTTTATTCACAAATTTCAAATATCTTTGTTAGTTTTAGAAATAATGACCAGGGGATTTTTCACTGAAATACTCTGTATATATTTCTTAATTCTTATTCTCTTTTAATTTTGTGTAAATACCTTTACAGCTGTAAATGTTACCTGTCCCTAAAAAAAAATTATTTTTGTTAGCAGTTGTTCGCCCTAAAACGTCAAATTTAAAAAATGTTTTTTTGCACATAACGTCCAAATTACTTTACCAATAGTAATTAAATATGAACGGTATACACAGTAAGTAAAAATTTTTCTTAATATCAACCATTCCAAAATTAAAGTTGAAAGCTCCTATATTCAGTGGAATAGTATTGAAACTTTCCAGTGGAATCAAGTATCTAGGAGTAATCCTGGACTAAAAACTTACCTGGAACTCGTATTTGGAAAGAACACTTACAAAAGCAACCACGGCTACCTGGACGTGCCGTAGGCTATTTGGAAAGAATTGGAGTTTGAAGCCGAAAATGATACATTGGTTCTATCTTTAGGTTGTCAGACCCATCCATGGTGACCTAGGTTATCATGTGTATAGTGGCCAAGAACAGAAGAAAAAGTGGCACAAGGAAAGTTGCAGAACTTGCAACGCCTTGCCTATCTAGGCACTACAGGAGCAATGTGCTCCTGTCCCAGAGCAGCTATGGAGGCAATGTTGGACCTACTTCCTCTGCATCTACATGTGAGGAAGGAGGCAGCACTTAATGCCCTAGGGCTGCTATTCAAATTCAGACGAGGTGACCTGGTTGGTTACTTAAAGATTCTGGAGCTAATCGAATTTGAATCCTACTGACTCAATGCTAATCAAGCATGACTTTGACTACCCGTTTGATTTGCTGATTGAGAGCCGGCAAGCGAGCAGCGGTGCTATTCTCGAATTTATTCGTATACGGAACTAAGCGACTTTCGCATAGTCTTCTTCTATGCTCTCTTCTACTCTATAGTTACATTGCTTGAAGGGTTATTATTCTGCATCATAATATGAATTATTTAAACCTACAATTTGTGTTTTGAATTAATGTCAAATATTACGTATGTTTATATGTTTGTTTATAAACAATTTTTACTTATAGTACTACGTACACACTGTTTAAATGTAACGTTGCCCTATCTTTCATAAGAATTTTAACTTCGCACGAAAAGTTCAATTCGAATAGGTCCGAGAACTCGCTTTTCTGCTCATACACGGAAAATATTCCTATGCGATCTATCGTGTACGAATTTATTCGATTAAGTTCAAGAGTAGCACCTGGTCAAAGCACTGCGGTTGGAGAAAGAGTCACTCATCTGACACACAGATGAATTTAAGATGGCCGAAGAGATAGATGTGGGTGTAGCGGGGCCTAAATGCAGGCTATCTAAAGCCCTTTGCACCTCACCCTCACCTGACACCCCAACAATCTTCCAGACTGAAATCTAGGCTATAGATCTGTGTGCCCAGGAATGCCTTAACAAAGGCATTCAGATAACCAGGCGGCGCTAAAGGCTCTCAGGTCCCATACCTCTGAGTCTAAAATTGCCTGGTGAAGCAGACAATCCCTGAAGCAACTTGCAAAAGCCAACAAGGTTAACTTGATGTGAGTGCCAGGGCATGAGGGAATAGAAGGTGATAAATTAGCTGTCAGATTTGCAAGAAAAGGGACTGAAGCGCTATTTTTCGAACACGTAACGAAGGAGGTCCAAAAATGTGAGAAAAAGTCCTACTGAAGGAATACTCCAGACCAAAGACAAGCAAAAAAGTGTATAACCTATTCGACAAAGAATGCCACAGGGCTCCTCGAACTCGAAAAGTCCGACCTAATGTTGATGACAGGCTTTCTAACTGGTCATTGGTCATGGTCATTACCCCTTGAGATACTATCTACCCGGAACAGGTGGAATTAACGCCTGAAGACATAGGTAAATTAACTCCCAGGAAAATCACTTGTAGGTGGTAACTCACAAAAGGTTCTTTAGGTCGTGGTCAAGAAAGGCTAATTTAGAGCCAAGCGATCCCTTTAAACAATCTACAGTCTACAACCATTTCAAAATTCACGTGAAAATTCACGTTCAAAAAAACTTTCCTCCTATGTGATTGCGCTTAAACTTCAAGCGATTGAAATTTCGAAGTCCCTTTTTGATTTCTATCTGTTTAGATAAATATTTTTCGGTAATTTTTGGCACGAAGGTTTAATTCAATAAAAGGCATAGTTTCAGCCAGTTTTGTTAATATTTATTAGTCTAGGTGCCCGCGTACATAAATGCAATTTATACATATCCTCGTATAACTTCTTGTACGGCATAATTGCGCCTAGTCTATCACTTTTTTCCTCTGCGAAAATTTTCGTAAACGCGGCGTTCCTCCTCGGCATGAAAAAGACGATTTCCACGCGTCGGACTGGAAAATCGGCAAATATATTTTGTCGGACAATTTAAGAATATGATTCTATATATATAAATTCTATCTATATATTTCTACAAACTGTCCGACAAAAATTTTGGAACGTTAAGGGTGTCTAACCACCCTAAACATAACGTAACATGACTTTAAAACGTTTATTGATAACCAGCTGATTTTTTCAAGATTGCTTCATAAAAATATGTAGAATCCAATTTTCGAATTGTCGGACAAAATATATTTGCCGATTTTCCGACGAGACGTGTGGAAATCGTCTTTTTCATGCCGAGGAGGAACGCCGCGTTTACGAAAATTCTCGCAAAGGAAAAAAGTGATAGACTAGGCGCAATTATGCCGTACAAGAAGTCATACGAAGATATGTATAAATTGCATTTATGTACGTGGGCACCTAGACTATATGCATAATTACATTATATGCCTTAATTTATCCAAAAAGGGGATATTTTTAATGGTTTTTATTTTTTGCAAGTTATAATATTATTAGAAATGTTTTATGGATCTAGTTTTATTCGAAATTTTATTGCAAACATATTTTACACTCAAGTACTTGTACAGCAATCGGTAACACGTTCAAAAGTTTTATTGAATAATATAATTTCAAGTTGTTGAAATATATATTACCCCTACTGCGAGTTGAGTACGTATGTAAACTTTCACATGTTAAGTTGCGTTTACTGTGGACAAGGCAGTGAAGTATACAATCACAGGGCAAGGTGAGTATCTTAAATTGTTTAAAAGCAATCTACAATCATCCCTCTACAGATTGCCCCAGGATAACCCAGCAACGATTCCGACAGCCTGCAAAACATGCAAAGAGAAAGCTATTGAAGTATGTACCAAGTGGTCCCCTACCAAAATAGCAGGGAAGATTGAATTAGTGAATGACATGCCATTAAAACTGTTGACTGCTAAAACTGTTGACTGTAACCAGGAAAGTTTTTAATTGCGCAATAGGAAAATATTACGTGATATATCAGATATAATTATTTAATACTAACTTATTCTTTGAAAACCAGTTATGAACCATAACTATAGATAGATAGACTGTTTTGAGATTCTGATAATAAAATATTACTATTTTTATGGGTATTAACCGATGTTGTGATATCTGCGAAAAAAGTGAATTTTCGATTAATTCACTAAAATATTGTGAGACACGCAGTCGATAGCCTTACGAAGGCCTAAAAATTGTCCATGCACACATTCTTCGGTCACGAAACCTTTATTTATTACATTTATCAAAGAAATAATAGCCAACGACGTTGACAATTTTGATCTTAAACCATATTAAATTAGAATTTTTAAGGTAATTCGTGATTTGAGATTTAAGAACTACCTCAAAGATTTCGGCAAATAATGGCATGATAGAAGTTAATTTGCCGGATCATCAAGACAGTTTTTTTAACAAAGGTAACACTTTTGACAGTTTGAGACATTTTGGAAAGATATATCTTCTAATACATTAATTAATTAGGAATAAAATCACACGTCTTTTTATTTGCATTTTAACCCAAAATAATGTCACATACTCCTGGGGTAATCTGTATAGTTTTATGATGCCTTTTATAACTCAAAACACAACTAGTAGTTTCAACAGTCATATATTTTTCAATTACCTTGAATTGCCTTATTTTACGTAGAATTGTTAATACCCCCGATGAATAATTATTAAAAAAATATTATTTTTGTTTTATATAGAATCGTTTAAGGAATACAATTTAATGTAATTTCCAGAACCATAAATTCAGTAAAAGTTTTGTTAAGTTTAGAATCCATAAAATAGTTCGGATAGCAATACTTTGTCAGTAAAGTATGTCTACTATTTTGCAGATGTTTCAAAGTCCTGTAGTTTACCGTCTCGGGGACTAGTTCTGGTGCTCTGCACCAGGTACTTTCCTTGTACTTTATATTTGTTTCTAGTGAGACTACTACCATAACTTTAAAACAAAGACAGTTTTGTAATTGAAAAAAGTTTATTTTTACGGTTAAAGTGACAAACTTGGATAATGGCTTAGATCGATTTTATTGCCAAATCTTGGCAGTATTATTATCATTATTCCTAAGAGACAGATCCTTGTGTAACTACATTATACCTGCTACTAATTTTCTTGACAAATTCATACATTTGATAAGGTTGAGATGAAATTTCAATCACTAGACTAACCCTGTCGAAGTTCAACGGAGCTGCATTTTCAAACATCCCTATGTATGAAAATGTATCTCAGAAAATATTCTCTAGAACACATTGTTAGACTTACTGTTAGCAGACGCATTTTCAAGAAATTCGCGGCACTAATTCAACATAATTTTCTCACTTTTTCTTAGGAAGTTCATAGAAAACAAAGGAATACTATCATATTTTCAAATTTACATCTCCAGTTAAGCCTAGCCTGGTAAATATTTAACGTTTCTTTTCCAATCAAAATGAGATACTGATTCCGTAACTATCTTAAAAACTGTAGAAGGGGGATTGCTTTGGCAAAATTAAGCCCAAAATTTTACACCACAAAATGCTCTATTAGTGGCTTAGAATTATTTGCAGAAATCGATTTTTTGACAATATCTCTAGAAGAGCAAAGACAAAATTCTGAAAGAGTGACACAAAATTTCGCCTTATGAATTCGATTCAAAAGTAGTCTAAATGATAGCTTATGGTAATACTTTAAAGTAAACAAAATTTCAAGTTGAACATAGTTTTTGTTTGGAGATATGACGAGTCGAACCTGTTAGTTGACCTGTTTACGGCAAGAAGAATCCAACATTTTTGGCAACCTCGTTCATTGTGTTCAAGATTCTCAAATACCCAAAGTGTATTATTTTGTATGTAGCATTTTCCGTTCTTTTCGAATATAGCATTATATTTTATCAAAAACGTTGTTCAAGTGAGTTACAGCCGATTTTACAGGAAAAAATCAGGATTTTTGCTGATAATATTCGATTAATCGGCATTTTTATACTGGAGACTTAGCAAATTTCCATAGATACTCCAAACCTTGTATCCGACGGCCGCTTTGAATTAAAAAGTAAATGTATATTTCTAAGAAAGATTAGGTTTGGTTATATTACTGAAATGTATTTCAATAATATGTAAGCCTCTTCATCACGTCACGGTACTAATCCAGGAAGAGGTTTTTTTTTTTTAAATTTTGTTGAGAATTTTAAGATAACGCAAGAGGTCACCGAGAATGTCGGATTCGCCTTGGCGTGGATGAATCAAATAACAAGTTTAACTCGTCAAATCTCCAAAACAAAAACTATGCTCAACTTGAAATTACTTTACATTACAGTATCACCATAAACTATCATTTAGACCACTTTTAAGTAAAATTCACGAGGTCCCCAAAAGGGGCGAAAAATAGAGGTTTTTTGAGTCGCTCTTTGAAATGTGGTTATTAACCATTGTGGCGCCGCGCCGTGTTGGCCAGGCAATTTTAGGTGAGAAAAAATAACCTTCACACTTTTCCAAATTTCGTTTTGGAAAATTATGGAAGAACGTTTAAAAATAGAGGAAAGTGGTCTCTTGATAAATTCAACTATTTTATTTGAAACATGTTTTTATGAACTTCTTGTACGAATGATATTGAAAACGAAGTAAAAAAATATATAAAAATATTTACATAAAACTTCTCTGTGTTTGCCCACTTCAACTTATTAATTATTTTATTCTTTTGGTAACCACCCTGTATATTTTTTCACTAAAACCAAAGCAATTTTCTTCAGAAATTGGTAGGACAAAAATGTATGAACTACCTAGGATGAAACTATTTGGAAAGTTTCCTGTCTAAATAAATAATGAATCAAAACTAGCAAAATTCAAAACAAAATTAAAAAACTACATCAAAAATAGAGCACATATAAACAAAATTATTTATATAAGAAACAACTAATTTTGTCCTAAAGAAAATACTACTCTTATATTGTTATGCACTTACAAAATATAAATTAACCCTTTTGCGGCGGGAAACGGACGAATCCGCAAGAATTTTTCGCTATGGTCAGCCGGGAACCGGATATTTACGCACGATAAGAGGTCCACTTAATTACTGGAAATATACGTATCCGCCTATAACACATTAAGGCGCGTTTGCACGCATCCAGTAATTTAGTCGAGTCGTTTAGTAATTTAGTACTCGACAGTACTCAACTAAATTACTGGATGCGTGCAAACGCGCCTTTATTAATTCGACCCTTTTCTTACTCCTCCCACCGTTAGTTCATTTTATATATATATATATATTTATATTTTATGTTTGGTAAATACAAGTTTTATTTCTATTATTAGCATTTTTTTATTGACATTTCCCCTAAATTCATAAAAATGTTGAGTTTGGGAGCCGTACATATTTGAAAAAGTCCTTATAGTTCGCGGCTGCAAACGGACAAATCCGCAAGCGCAGTCCGCTGCCGTCTGTGCAGCGTGGCGTGCTAAAACCGTTGCCATTCTGAAAGGGTTAATTCAAAAGTGTAAAATAAACTAGACTTGTGAGTTAGCCTTACATTCAATAAATTAGTAGTTCTAAAAGCACAGTAAATCGTCTTTGTTTACCTCACAGACAAGTACCTTGTGTACAGTAAGTATTTATGTTTATTGTGCATATTATTTTTGTTCATTTTAAATGTATTCTAATTATTCTATATAATCCAGTCAGTATATACAATAAAAAGCGCTTTGTTTACAAAAGGTAGAGAAGTTTTGAAATTTGGCAGGGATGTAGACTTTGATGTTCTGAATTTGCCAATACGACATCGCGCCGCTCGCGACGTTATCTTGAAAAAATAGCGTCTAAAATAAGACAAATATATTCCTAAGGTACATTTTATCGAAATAACATCTCAAATCAAAAACATTCTCCATACAATTCCCTACAATTTTGCTCCTTTGTATTTTTTTATAAGATCGATAATTTCGGAGATACAGCTTTAGTCCAGTCAGTATATACATTCGAGCTCGCGAAAGGTCGGGAAGTTTTGAAATTTGTCAAGGACACATATTTCGAAGTTTTGAATAAGCTCCTGAATTTGTGACGCCATCTTGGTGAAATGGTAACGGTAACGGTACAATTTATCGAAATGACATTTCTAAGCAAAGATATTCTCCATAAAACTCTCAACATTTTAAGTCCAATTTGCGAGTGTTGGAGGATGACAAATAATATAGTAAGTGCTATTTCACTCGTGATTGTCGAAGAAATTCTGCATCAATCTCCTCTTCCTTTTTTGCTGTTTCCTGCAGTAAATGAAAACTGCCCATAATATTTTCGTATTCGTTGTCAACGACTTTACAAAAATTACAAATTCTGGAACACTTCAAAGCAGCTTTTCGGCGAGTGCATGCAGCACCACATCCCATGCGACATTACAGGAAATGCATTTCAGGAGGTTGGCCGAGCAGGTTCCTTTGTCGAAGTTACCGCGATAAGGCCAAATTTAGGTGTTTCCCATCCCCAATCGAGTGCATTTTTCTCTACACTAAACGACTGTTGAACATGAAGTTCGGCAAGAATGTTACGGTGCGGCCTCAACTATTAGTGATAAAGAAGCGAAGATGGAACGAGGTTTTGGCGGCATACTTTGTGAAAAGCTTATAGCGAGGCGAATTGATACTGGAATTGCCATCGTAATATTTGCTATTATTTCGAGATCAGCAACACGATTCTTAAACACGCTAATAATGTTACTGAGAGAAGGCGACTTTTGGAGTGTATTGTGGAATATTACTTTACCTTGGCTGAACGCGGGCGATGTTCTACAGTTCTAGCGGTATGGACGATAAGGGACTCTGCATCTCCTGCAGCTTGCTTTACCACGAAATTGGCGTCCTCGAGTCTTCTTTTTAGCATATTGATTAAACGATGATTCGTTGGACACAGAATGCTCCTGAGACGAAATCACAGACATGGTTTTTCGAAGATTACCGCAACGGACTGATGAACGCGTGAAAGGCGTAATTGCTCTGGATTTTGGAGCTATTACCTATCTCGTCGGCCGGATAGCCATCGATAACTATGATTGTGATTGGACCATAGTGTTTGTTAACATAGTCAAGGTATTTGGTACAGACGGATGCGAAGGAGGTATTAAGGTGCCATGCTGGATTTATGCAGCAGTGTCCTCCTCCGTGACATGAATATTGCATTCGCGTTGAGTATGAACAGAGTGGCGCAAAAGCTGTATATAAAGATGATTTTTTCCCTTGCGCATGCCTTTTTCCGTAAATAACGATAAGGGGAAAGGCGCAAGTTCGTAATGCAATTGTTATCTTGTTCTTTTAGCAATACACATGCCTTGGAACAGCAATAGTGGATTGACGAGAATCACAACTTTGTCGACACTTTTGCTGAAATTGATAGTTGCAAGTGGAAACTATCTTTTCTTTTCAATTTCTCTGAGACAAATGTTGGTTCGACAATTCGCTACATAGCAATTGTACCCACAGGTGATGGAACCATCGCCAAAAATCCCTGTACTAAAGGACAATACACAATCAATCGCGGGAAAAGGATGGTGCTGTGAAAACCAGTTGAGAAGTTTCTGTAGATCTTCCCTGTCGCGATATATACTTGTCTGCTGCATGTCAACATGTTGTTCACTAGTTGCCATAGATATCCCGCAATATTCCTCCATTGCATTGTAAACGTTATGTAGATATAACATTCCCAACTGTCACTTCGTAAGGACGCTGTCCGTTATCCCTCTACCGTGCGTGAAACCACCTATACTTTTCGTAGTCTGCATAAGCGTCTGTTCTCTGGTCATATCGGACCAAATACCTGATCAAAATTTGTCGCTACGCCGAATGGTGAAAAAGCTATTCTGTGTGTGGGTTGTAGCGATCAGTTCACTTGCTGAGTAAATATAAGTTTCACCAAGTCTGAAGTAACCAGGGAACAAAAAAACAAAAATAGTAACAATTTTATATATCAACCTCCGATTAAAGAACTTATATCTAGATACATAATGGCATTACTTTGTTTGATGCTGAAAGACTCACAACCTAAGGCACTTCTTCCCATAAGTTGCTGATTGGCCCATCGGCTTATTCGCGACCGCTTCGTACACGATAGGTTCAGTTTCGGTTATCATAATCTCAGTTTGACACTTTTGACAGTTCCGCCATTGATGTGAATAAATGTTTTTCGTGTTCTCCGATGAAAAGGTGGTGAAGAAGTCATATTTTATTTAAAGTTATGATTTGCCAATACCTAAATAATATTCTCTATTCATATTTACACAGTTTAGTGACGATTTAGTGCAACATGCAACAGTGATGTGCTGTTTGCAGAAATTGATCGTTTCATAAGTAAGTAGGTCATAGTCGTAACATGATGAGGTTCAGTTTATAGTTTTAATAATAATATTATAAATAATATCCTTCCAATACATATTTCCCTTGAATAAAACATCTTTACCTATTATATTTTTTAAATCTGCGGTAATGCTCCCAGAGGTTAACCAAGAATTATTACATAAAATAGATACAATATTGTACATTTTTCCTTCTACACATACCCGCCACTGTTGCCTATGGGATGTGATGTTCATCTATCCATTTTAATGGACATATAATGTGACTATGTTAGGAGCAAATAAGATATATGAAGAAAATCTAGATATAAGTTCTTTAATCGGAGATATCAACATAATAACATGTATTTTTATAAAACGTTAATTTAAACTGTTTCCTCCTCGAATATATATATTTATATATAACAAAATTTTATTTATGGAATATCTGCCATAAATTGGTGACCCCTCGCTGAACATCAATAAGCAACCCGACACTGAATCAATATGCATCCTTACCATAAATTGGTTACCATAAATTACTGACCCCGAAGCTAAACCTGAACCCGACAATTGTCTAAATTAAACCCAGAGGTCAAAGAATAAAAGGACATCTGAGTTATAAGAAAGCAAAAGCGAGACGACAGAACAAAATAAAGAGTAAGAAATATCACAGAATTCTTAGTTGAGGGAAAATTAAACAAAAACTGTTCGAAGAACTCCAACGAACAAATCCAGAAGAAACTCTGAAAAAGTTGGAAAATATTAAGAAGCAAGAGCTGTGTTCGCGCAAATTTAAATAAGCTATGGATTACATCTATTCAGATCAAGCAAGAAATCTCGCTTAAAAACCTGAAAGATTAAAACAACAAGACTCCTGATATTCCGCATGAGTCTAAATTCGTCGACAAGATACGTTGAATCAAGTATTGCGCGAACAAGAAATTTTTACATCTCAATTGCATGTTATAGCTTGGTGATTGGTGCACTTTCGATATTGTACTGACAGCTGCTAATGGTTCTATTATAAATACCTTCGGAAAGAAATTTTTGAAAATTGATTTAAACTTACGTAGGTTATTTCCTTTTGTTTTTAACATAGCAAATATCAATGTCCCGATTATTGGAGCGGACTTTTTAACTCATTTTGGTTTAATTGTTGATTTGAAACATAAATGTTTAATCGACAATATGACTAATTTGTCAACATATTTATTTTCTAACAATGGTCCATTACATTCTCCTAAGTTATTTAGTATATCAAATGAATTCACTGCATTACTTTTACAATTTCCTAGTTTAATTAGCTCCCCAAATTATAATTTGCCCGTTAAACATTCCGTAGAGCATCATATTGTTACAGAAGGTCATTTACCTTTCTCACGCCCACGTAGGTTGGATAACATTAAATTCAGCTAGCTCAGAATGAATTCAATACTATGGTAGAATTAGGCATTTGCATTGCTTCTTCTTCTTCCGTATCCTCACCATTGCACATGGTGGAAAAAAAAGAAGAAAGTAACGACTGGAGACCTTGTGGAGACTATCGTCATCTAAATTCAATTACTGTTCCTCACAGATACCCATTACCGCACCTCCACGACTTTAACTCGCAGTTGTATAATTGTGTTATTTTCTCAAAAATGGATTTGGTACGTGCTTATCACCAAATACCTGTCGCAAAAAGTGACGTTTCTAAAACAGCGATTACTACGCCGTTCGGTTTGTTTGAATTTGAGCGTATGCCTTTCGGCTTACGTAACGCCGGTCAAACTTTCCAACGTTTCATGAACGAAGTTTTAGTAGGTTTACCATTAATTTTCGTCTATTTAGATGACATCCTGATTGCAAGTAAATCTAGTTCGGAACATTTAGAGCACTTGAAACTTGTTTTTCAGAGGTTAGAATTATACGGCATAAATATTAAACCGCCAAAATGCATATTAGGCGTCAGTCATTTGATATTTTTAGGACACAATATTTCTTCAGCTGGTATTTTACCTTCTTCTGAACGTGTTGATGTCATAAATAATTTTTCCTTACCTACTACAATTAAACAACTTCAGCGTTTCATAGGTATGGTTAACTTTTATCATCGTTTCATACCTTCTTTCGCTGAAATCTTAATTCCTTTACATGCTCTATGTACTAGATTACTGCATGATAAAGTTAAAATAATAAATGATTGGCCTACCGACTGTCTTGACAGTTTTTCCAAAGCCAAAGCTGCTATAGCTGGTGCAACCTTTTTAGCACATCCACGTTGTGATGATAGCTCGTTTTTATCGTTGACAGTTGATTGTTCAAATGTCTCTATGGGGACAGTTCTTGAACAGCGCGATAACGAAGGTGTACTTGCTCCATTAGCCTTTTTCTCACGAAAACTTACTTTGGCACAGACAAAATACAGTACCTTTGACAAGGAACTTCTTTCTTTATTTACAGCGATTAAACATTTCAGATTTTTACTAGAAGGTCGCGCATTTATTTGCTTTACTGACCATAAACCTTTGGTCAAAGCATTATTCACTAAAACTGAAAGATATCCCAGGCAAACTAGACATTTAGAATTCATTGCTCAATTTGCCTGCGAAATCAGACATATCAAAGGGAAAAATAATATTGTTGCTGACACTTTATCACGTGAGCATGATACGTCTTCTTTACAACAATGCATTTCCCCAATTGCTACCGAAAAGTCTAACCTAGTTGATATTAACTTTGACTTAAATTTATTGAGCGAAGCTCAGGAAGATGATTCTGACCTTAAATTTTTATTATCAGATACTTCATCGAACACAAAGAGAACTTTTCATTTAAAGAAAATTACGATTCCATATTCTGACAAGTTTATTTGGTGTGACGTTTCCCGCCCTAAACTTCGTCCTTACGTTCCTATCGTTTTTAGACGGACAATTTTTTATATATTTCATGGTTTGTCTCACCCTGGTATCAAAGCGACTAGAACATTAGTTTCTAAAAATTATTTTTGGCCAAAATGACTTCAGATTGTAATCTCTGGGCAAAAACTTGTATTAGCTGTCAAACTAATAAAGTGACAAGACATACAAGGAGCCCGATTGCTAACTTTGATATCCCTAAGGGACGCTTCGACCACATTCATATAGATTTAATAGGACCATTACCTCCTTCTAAAGGTTGTTCTTATATTCTTACTGTGATCGAACGTTTTACTAAATGGCCCGAAGCTTATCCACTTCAGGATATTACTGCAGAAACTGTAGCGCGTACGTTACTTCAGATGTTTGCCGATTCGGTGTCCCTGTCACAGCGACAACGGATCAGGGCGTTCAATTTGAATCTAAACTCTTTAATGAATTTTCAAAATTTTTGGGATTTCATAGAATACGAACCACATCATATCATCCCAGTAGCAACAGAATGATAGAAAGATTTAACAGAAGTCTTAAAACTGCTCTGAGAGCTTAAGCTTCTACACCACATTGGGTAGATGAACTTCCTATCATACTATTAGCTCTCATCCCATCCCTAAAGACGATTGCAATGTTCCTCCGCAGAACTCGTTTTTGGTCAAACTATACGTTTACCAGATGAATTTTTCATAAAATCATATACTTGTACGGATATTCCTTGTTTTATTACTAAGTTACGTACTTCTTTTGATAATTTAACGTTCATTCAACCTTTTCACCATGTTAATTACAAATCATTCGTCAGTTCAGACATATTGACTTGTAATTTTGTTTTCGTTCGGAAAGAACGTTTTAAGAAATCTTTTACTCCACTGTACGAAGGGCCTTTTAAAGTGTTGTCCCGTACAGATAAGTTGGTTACTTTTGTTAAAGGAACTAAAGCCGTCACGGTAAATATTGGCAGGATTAAACCAGCATATTTATTAACTGACAAATGCGACCGTTGATTAAGAAAGTTCGTTTTGCTATTGACGAATTGAATGACTGACTGATCTTTTTCTTTGCGGGGGAGTAGTGTGGCGATCAGTTCACTTGCTGAGTAAATATAAGTTTCACCAAGTCTCAAGTAACCAGGGAACAAAAGAAAAAACAAAAATAATAACAATTTTATATATCAACATAATAACATGTATTTTTATAAAATGTTAATTCAAACCATTTCCTCCTCGAATATATATATATATATATATATATATATATATATATATATATATATATATATATATATATATATATATATATATTTATATAAAACAAAATTTTATTTATGGAATATTTGTCATATAGGTCTTATTTCGATGGATCCACCCTTTCTTCCAAGTGAAGCATATCTTGTAGATATAGTTGAGCAGACCACTGTCATGGAAGTAAGGCAACATTTATTGAATGATGTGTAAATGCAGTTGCCAGTTGCCCATCCGTTCTGCTTCTAAGTAACGATTACCTACGCTTACTCAACAGCAGGGTGTATTAAATAGGTGGTCCGACGTACGGCACTTTCCTATTATAATAATGGCTTCATAAGTGCATGGTTACTATTTACTTTAGTAGATGGCGCGAGCAATAAGGTCCTACAATTACCTGGGCATGTGCATCGTATAACTAACATAACCTCAAATTTTAAGGTTTTTTCGTTTATTCTCATTTTTAATGTTTGTATAGGCATTTTTAGCTTGGAGCCATACTGGCTCCAAACAAATATTTAAAAATTCACGCAAATAATTTTTCAATACTGTTGATTAATAAAAAATAGACTGCTAATTATAGGTTAGATTCCTAACCTGCAAAAAGTGTCTTATTTTATTGTGACAAACTATTTAAAACTTCATAAACATTGCGTTGAACTTGATTTTGGTTGAAAGTACAGGAACCAGGTAGAAATTTTAATAATAGCTACGTAATACTTGTAAATCTTAAGAAATACATATTTTTGAGGTTAGCTGAGGCGACACGTGCAATGCTGCATGTAGTGTTGCATATATTCTTTCAATATTTTAATTCAGCTACTTAATGTCAGATGTCACTGGACTCTTGTTTCACTAAACAAAATCAAAAGGCCGGGAATGTATGCAACACTGTATGCACGTGTGCACAGAATCTGTAAAATTATCTGTCTATGCGTAAGTAATGAGAGAACTTATTGGTCCTGCCATCTATTACATCATATACGAAGTAAGCACTTATGAAGCCACTGTGAGGGTTGTCGTCGCACCACCTATTTAATACACCCTGCTCAACAGTAACTGTAACTTTCATCACTGCAATGCTGCCGGTGCGGCGACTTGATGCAGATATTTTTCACGAAAAAGGGTACCAGGGCCGGAGGAATGACCGACTTTTGTTTTCTGTTGTAATCGTCAGCGCTAATGTATATTGTACATGGGTAAAGTGTTCACTATTCAGCAGTATGCTCTAGGCAAAATTTCAATGTTGCCCTGGACTTGAGAAGCTGTATCTTTGAGATTACCGATGGTATAACAAATATGTAGAGTAGCAATTTTGTAGAGAATTTTATGGAGAATGTTTTGGATTCGAGATGTTATTTCGATAAAATTTACCATTACCAAGATGGTGTCGCGAGCGGTGCAACTTCATAATGGCAAATTCAAGGGCTTATTCAGAACATCGAAGTTTACATCCTTGCTAAATTTCAAAACTTCCCGACCTTTTTCAATCTCGAATGACTGGACTACCATTTAATTGACTGAAAATACGTTAGACAAACTGGTAATATTTCAACCTAATAATGGTAATATAGCTAATATGCTTTAACGTTGGTCCGCTTGCTCGATTTCCATAGGGTTTAATTTTATTTTGGCTTTATATCATAATTGTGGCAGATTTAATTATGATTTGTTGCTCCTGCAGCACATAAAAATGAATTTTTCAAACGAGATGGTTTTTGTACAGTGAATACTTGCTAATAGACACACGCATTTGGAGGAATATGAATTCAGTTTGCTGCAGCGGTTCCATGAGTTATACGGCAACAGTATTAAATTAAGCAGACAAATTTTAGTGTTGGTTTTTGTGTATTAATCACAATCCACATATATTTTTTCGTGACCATTAAATTTTTTCACAAATTTATTTACGACGTAATATACCAACGTGAATCATTTATCATAAATTACTGTATTATACATTGGCATATATTTTTATGAGCCATCAATAATTCAGGCACAAAAATAAGTAAAAATTGCAAAAGTTCTTGAAAAGTTATAAATTACATGAATAAAATTAGAATAAATATACACGACACAACTATTTTACATTATTTCGCTATGAAAATAATTTAAAAAGCTGACTAAAATGATATGTGACCCATATTACCTTCTGAACAATGTTCATTTCAAAAATTGCAAAACTGGGTAGTGTAGACCTTAAGTAACGGTTCATCATTTTGGGTGCTTGTGAACTTTTGTTAATAAGCCCATGAAAATCACAGAAAATGTGCGCAGGATTAATAGTTGTGAAGATTGTTTTTCAGCTAATTATTGTATAGAGGCCATCAAATATGTTAGTAAAAAACTAATAGAGAAAGAAAATCATGTAGCATAAGTTAAGCCAGTTGTAAGTAGTATAAAATTAATCAAAGTGAATATAAAATCACTATCAAAAGTGACAGGGTACATCAGAGGTATATCTCCTACTAAATTGTCTGTGCAAGAACACTGGTGCATGAGATGAAAAAGACATTGGTACAACAAACTGCAACATAACTTTTTTAATAAGAAGTAGTAGTAGCAGTAGTAGTAGATATATATCAAAGTAAAGCTTATTTTATAAGGAAGCCAATCCCACCATTTTCCAACCATTTATGATGTAATTATATTAATTCGAAATTTTTGGAGTATAATACATTCATTCGGCATGCATGTATTTCATGAATATTAATTTTATAACTTTTAATAAAATAAAAAAAAATGTATGGGGCCTCCTGTACATAGAAACTTGAAACTACTTTACATTAGACAGACTCTAAAAACCAGAAGATCAAGTGACAAATTTTTAATGTAAAATTATTTGAATGGTAAACTAAAAAAACTATGTTAACTTAATATAAAACTGTAAAGATTCACTTATTGGAGAAACGATATTTCTTTGAGAAAATGGGAGATGTAAAAAAAATTAAAAAAATGATTATTTTTCCTGGAACTCCGAAATTAACACTTCAGATTTGATTCTGAAGTTGTATCCACTTATGTGTTAATTATATTTGCCCAAATTGTTTTATTTGCATAGACGGCTGAAAAGAAGGAACAGAATTTTTCGATTATTTTTCGAATCCACCCAGAAAATGACTGATAACTCTGAATCTGTTCCATATATCGAAGAGTTTTTTTTGTTGCTAATGAAATGGGAATCCACATTTTATTTAGTTCGTTGCGGAGGTTAATTTATTATTTTTGACGTGCCCCCGTGTACACGTCTGCGTCTGTAACTCACCAGCACCAAACAATCCCTTAAATGTCAAAAGTCGAATAGGAATTAAATGGCGTCAACGATAACTCGATATCTCTACTCGTTATCGAGATATGGATGGCAAAAAGTGAAAAACGAATTTTATTGAACGTATTGCGATACTACCTTGAAAAATGGGATAACTTTTGATAACTTGTTTTCGAGAGATAGCCTGCACTGCAGATATGAAAGATTGAGTTGTTTTAACGTGCCTCCGTTGCGATACCTGTAACTCCTATTAGTACAGTCAAATTAAAAAACACTGAATAGGAGAAATAATTTACAAAGTAATAATATTTGGGATGCGTACTCTACATATGGCTAGAAATAGATACCCGAAAAGTTCCTCCCAATTTAGGGGTGGAACGTCCGTTTTTTTTTGCAAAAAACCACCCCCAACGGGGACTTACCGCCCGTTTTTCACTTTTATCTTGTAAACCGTTCATCGGAAGAGAAAAAAATATAAGAAATAAAAAAAATTGTCGTTAAATTCTGCATAAAATATGTCCTATTAACCTTGTATCTTATCCTCACCTATTTCGCGTTAACAGCGTCTGAAAGAGAGGTAGTTTGGGGCGCAGAGGTAAAAATCGCTCCTATTCCATGTTTCACAGCGAATATCTTAAAACCGGTTACTTTAACGAGAAAAATGTTCAGGAATGAATTTATTGAGCAGAATTTTCTCTATAAGATGCATATAAAACGGGTTTTGACGCAAGTTATTTTTATGTATTTTCCCCTTTTTTCCACTAAGCTGTGTTTTTCGACTCCACGCAATTATATTAGAGGATAATCTGTACCGTTCACTTAAAAGAAGATTTGGAGTCATGTTTTAACTTTGAGCTTGCTTCAATTTCCCTTCATATCTTCGATGAGAAAGGGTTAGTGAGAAAAACTAAGAAATCGTCTCTGTATGATATTTTCAATGCTGTACGAGAGAGCCAATAGATTTTTCCGATTACCAGTTCATTGTTGATGGCGGCAATTTGATTCATCGTGTAGTATGGCCAAAGAAGGGTACCTTTATCGACGTTTATACAGCCTACGTTCGCTTTATTCGTAATCATTACGGCCAAAAAGTGACTGTAGCGTTTGACGTATATGTATGCTGACAATGCCTGTAGTACGAAGAGCATCGAAAGACAGCAGCGACTTTTGAAACGCATTTCACGGGAAATTATTTTCAATGAGAACACGCCACTGACTGAAACGTAAAATAAAATGATAAACAATCTCACAAACAAGGAATGGTTTATTTCGCAATTGGTGAAGAGATTTAAAAACAAGGGAATCAAAACAATTACTCATAGTTCAAACCGCCTTAAATGAATCTCATGAAAACGATACAGTGGTCATCATCAGACAAAATATTGATCTTCTTGCATCGCTCTCGCACTGAAGTTAAAGTTTATTCACGTGTTCAGTGGATACGATACCACTTCAGCTTTCTTTGGTAAAGGAAAAGTGCAAACGGTGGAATGCGTCAATAAAAGAAAAGATCTCGAAGAGGTTGTCCGTATATTCAACAACCGTAGCTCAACAAAAAAAGAAATTACACGTGCTGGAGAGCAATTCGTGCTAGCAGTATACAAAGCCCCCCAAAAAGAGACATCTTTGAATCATCAAAGATTCATTATCTTCAATAAGTTAGTCGGTCAATCTTGTACTGCCGGGATTCTACCAAGACTGCCACCAACATCCGAGGCATTACATCGACATTCTTACAGAGTATTTCTCCAAATTCATGCTGTGCGAGGAGAACACTTGGAACCAACGGAATGGGGCAGAAAGAAAGTAAGCAACATTTTAGCACCCATTTATACCGCCGAGTTACCAGCACCAATTTACACCCCAAAGCTAATATCCTGCAGTTGCAAAAAGGGTTGCGGAAAACGATGCAGCTGTGTTAACGTTGTTGGACTGCGCTGCTCAACAACGTACTCTAATTGCCATGGGCAAGGATGTTTAAATTCTCAATTCGAAGAAGAGTTCGTCGATGAGTAAAATTGTAAAGAATTTTAGTGGAATAGGCCTACAGGGGAAACCACCTTTAAAAAAACGTGGGTGGCGTGGAAACCAGCTCAAATTGTGGAAAAAAAGAGGAAAATACATAAAAATCACTTGCGTCAAAACCCGCTATACATGCATCTTATAAAGAAAATTCCGCTCTATAAATTAATTCCCGAGCATTTTTCTCGTTAAAGTAACCGGT
Source organism: Rutpela maculata (assembly GCA_936432065.2). Classification (NCBI taxonomy): domain Eukaryota; kingdom Metazoa; phylum Arthropoda; class Insecta; order Coleoptera; family Cerambycidae; genus Rutpela; species Rutpela maculata. The sequence continues at coordinate 227,217,459 of OW386285.2, forward strand.
TTTAAGATATTCGCTGTGAAACTTGGAATAGGATCGATTTTTACCTCTTCGCCCCAAACTACCCCTCTATTCGAACGCCGTTAGTGCGAAATAGGTGAACATAAGCTACAAGGTTAATAAGACATTTTTTATGCAGAATTTAACGACAATTTTTTTATTTCCTATACTTGTTTATCTTCCGACGAATGGTTTACAAGATAAAAGTAAAAAACCAGTTAAGTCCCCGTTGGGGGTGGCTTTTTGTCCCCCTAAATTAGGGGGGAACTTTTCGGGTGTCTATTTCTAACCTTATCTAGAGTACGCATCCAAATATTATTACTTTATAAATTATTTCTTCTAAAATATCTAATTTACGCGGACTATATACGAAGCACACGAATGTAAAAAAGCTTTGTACGTGAAAAATCAAACGAGAAATCAAATGGCGTAAAGTATAGCTCACTATTAGAGAATATTATTAAGGTATTAACCCATTAGTGTATGAAGTTTACTGAAATTGAGAAATGGAATTTTTTTGGTACATTTTTATTAACTTGTCATATATATTACAAATTAGAAACAACATTTTGATTATTATATTATTGCAGTGAACTACAGCCCGTCCCTTTTAAGGGACTCTGTACCTCCGAGCCATTCCATTTTTACAATGTGTGATATGATTTGAAACATAATTTAGGATGGAGTCGGTACACTTCCTGCAAATAAAATTTGCTTTTGATTTACAATATCTACAGCGTTTAGCTGTTGTACTATACTCGGGCCAGTGATTCTTACCATCAAATCGGATATCCTCCGATGGAATCGGGATAGTTTTTCCCCTCAGCTAAGGGGTACCAAAACTTTGTAATAAGTTAAGGGCTATATATCTTCGAAATACTAAAAGGCTAGCTACCCTTTCATCTTTTAAATTAAATTTCTTCATAAGCAGCCACTTATTCACTATGGACACATCGAACAAATAAGCGGAAATTGGCCAATACCATTTTCTTTGCCTCTTTCTTGTTCTATAAATGGCAACAAGTTGGTTCATTTTATCAACGCCCTCCATTATTATAATTAGTGAAAAGTTGAGGCTGGGTTACATCTACTTTTCTTTTTCTTTCACGGTGTAGCCTTCTTTGCGGTGTCATATGTGGTTGCTGCGGTCATTAATTTATTATCCTTCCATTTTACCAGTATCTTAGTTCCGTCTGCAGTGCTTCTCTGGTCGAACGTTCCCCTCGGCCTCTTTGCCATCACTTTTTATCCATCAGTGGACATTTTGCCGTTCTCTTTTCTTGAATTGTTCCAGTGGCACAAAATCCCTTTTCTGACAAATACTTCATTAGATTCACTGATGTGAAATGATTATCAAAAAATATTTTATATCCTTCTTTTGGTGGTACCTGGACTTTCTCTAATAGCTAAACTACTGTGTCCCCTTCTATTCTTAATAATTTTTCGTGTTTTCCCTTTTTGCTCATATAAATATCAAAATTCAGTATATATGCAGAACTGCTATATATTGCCCAATTTTTATATTCGAAACGTATTGGTTTCCCCTTTATAAATTGTTTTGCGTAATGCTTCCCGTAATACGGAATCATGCTTTCGTCGATCGATAGAAACTCACCATGCTGCCTAAACTTCGTATTGAGCTTTTCAATTATGGGTCGCAATTTGTATAAACGATCGTTTGGGTCTCTAAGTCTGATAAAATTGGTGGCACATCATTTTGGTTGGACCAATACATCCTTTTGTTTGGGTATTTACCATATCCTGACAGCAAATGTCCTCCAAAGAAAACGTATAATTCGCTGAGAGTAAGATTTATTGGATTATTCTTCTGCTACGAATATACAGTGGTTTGTTCAACCATGGTTTCACAAAGGCCCTTAGTGAAAAATAAATTGAAGAAATCAGTTGGAGATTTGCACTGTTTTGCTTCATTAGAAAGTGGCACCGGAGTACAGTTAGCGTTTATGTTGAATTTTGGTTCTAACTTTACCCACTCGATTTCTTGAGCAGTCGATTTTTTTGGTTTGGGTGTCGATTTTTTTGTTTCCGATGGTACTGATGACAGTGGTTTAGATGTTGATTTTTCTTCAGTTCGTACATATTTTGATAATGGTAAATCATCACTTGATTCATATTCATCCTCTCGTTTATCGTTCTGTTCATCATCTTGTTCATCGTTGGTTACTTGTTGCATTACACATTTTGTTCTTAGCATATTCGGCCCCAAATCATTTAAATTTGCTTCGTACTCATCATCGCTATTATCACTTTCTTTCTCGGTTTCATTTTCATCTTCCGGCTGAATTGCGAAAATATCTACACAATAATCTCCAATTTCTTCTAAAGCTTCTAAAAGCTGATATAGGCTTAGCCTGCAATAATATAATAAATATCAATAATTGGAATAACAATTTGGTAACATTATATAACAATATAGGATTTACGTTAACCATTCAGTATGGAGTCCCTTATAAGGGACGTGAAAGAAAATGATTATGGTACGCCAATCATTGCGGTGAAATACATAAATATAGGTTATGTTCAATCGCTACAGTGTCTATAAGTAACCAGCAGTGACAAATCGTAGATGTGGGAACTGATAAAATACTGTCTAAATATTTACTTACCCTCCGCGAGTTGTGTTGTATAACATTCAATCAATTCAGTTACATTAGGTACAAGATAAGCACGAGGTCAAGACAAGCATAGGTCATTTATGTTTAAGGACAGGTTTACACTAGCTCAAGAGGCATTTTAATAAAAGCCCACCACACATTGAGAAAAATCCAAATATATCAGCGTCCCTTATAAGGGACTAGTTAGGTAAATTATTGCAAAACTAATCAGGAGTAGATGTTTTTATTGGTTCTGCAATAATGAGTGTTTTAAATTATTTATCTAACTGTATATTAGCATGCCCGGATTAAGGCAACAAAATTCATAAAGTAGGTAATTTCACAATAAATAAAAAAGTGTGTATGTTGTGATTTGCTTAATACCTAAATAATATTCTCTAATCATTATGAAAGCAAATAAATAAAAGATAATTAATTGTAAAAATAGCTCTGTCAGGTATATCGATTTGTTTGTCGAACGCTACTGGACTAAAGCCATTAGCCTAAGATGTGCGCGGTCGAAATATGTTGTTCACTGAAGTAGGTCACAGGTAGGTATCCTGCAGAGTAAATGTGATTACTTGGCTTTAGAGTTCTTTGGAGGAAACAAAATAGAAAATTGACAATCTCTTTTCCGATATAACATCTTTACACGTGCGTGCTTGCATAAAATATTTTACGGTTATTGCAGATCTGGCCCCGGAGTAAACGGCGACATGTCGATCCCTTATTTTATGTAAAACGATGTGAACTTTTATGTGTTCGGATTTTCTGAATTTAATAAAAAAACACCTGTCTACTCCGCGCTGATACCGATCATTATATTAAAAAAGTTTGCGAGAATGTGATTTAATATTTATTTGGTTCATCCAAACGGAGGATATTTCGGTGAATTACGTGTGTTCATGTGCTTTTAGTATATTTTTCTGGAATGTAAAATTAACTACGATTTTTTAAAAAATATTATGTTTGTCAGTGATAGGGTCAAAGGTTGAAAAAGCGCTACCTTGCCTACGTGTCGTTTATTGCTTACAAACTTCTTCGGGACTAAATAGCTCTAATTAATAATAAATTGTTATTCATTAATTATGGCTGTTTGGTACTGAAAAAATGTATGCGCAATAAACGAAACGTAGAGTAAATATTTCCTTTCTTTTTTTTTTTTCGAGAAGGGGGAACCCACACGGGCTGCCCATCCCAACTTGGAATGGGTCTGAGTGTCAGCCTCTAACTGACTAAAACCCCTTCTCCTGTAAAGAATACTCCGACGGCACTGCAGCCTCCTGGGCTTATTGTGCTCTCCCTGTCTTGCTGTCTTGGTTTGCACTGTTCATTTTAATACTCCTGTATCACTGACAAGGTGATACAGGTCTGAAAATGGGCGAGTTATAATGGTCTCCGGGTCTGGTTGTGATTGCCCGTAGATATTATAACTCACTCTACCCATTTTTCCTGTGCCGTTGGCAGCAGGTCTGAGAAAATTGGCAGAGTGGTAGTTGCCAGGTCCATTATCTTTCCCCGTTGATATTATATCCTGCAGTCCAGACCCTGAAGTCATATAATAGAATATAACTACCTTACTTACCTAATAAACTTACTAGGTAGGTAGGAGTAGGACCATTGTAACAGTTTATTTTTTGCTGATAACGGCTAACGGGTATAGACCAAAAGGTGTTAAGAAATTTTTTTTTAAATAGTCGACGTTTCGTCAAGATTTATTGACATCCTCAGGACTATTTAGATGAGTTTTTCTTTGTTAAATTGAATTTTAAAAACAGAAACAGAACACATTGATATTAACAAATACATGTAATTCTTTAACGTATGAGGAACTCGTTTATTTTATGCTGTCTCGAACTCGTTCCCGCCTTGAACTTCAACTGCCGCGGAGCCTTTGAGAGCGGACGTCAGGTTGAATACAGACACGAGCGTTGAAAAGAGATTATATACTTATATATGCAATAAATTTGATTTGATTGGTCATGTTTCCGATAATATAATTAAACTGTTCTAGAATATAAGGCGTCAAAGATGATTGAACCGTACGGACTCATATATTTCTGAACCTTTTGGGATATGTTGTTCAGTTCAGTATAGATATTAGAAATTTCAAATACAGCTCTAATTAAATTTCAGCATATCGAATGGTTATAATTCAATATTAAATTATTTACTTTTTATTAGGAGAAACTGGAAAAAAATAGATTATTTCCTTCATGAAGGTAGAAAGTGGAAAACAAATAAAATAAATAATTTTTGGTTTACACAGAGACGTAAAATATTAAAGCGGCATCCTGGTTCTCAGATTGAACTGCGAAAGCAGGACAAATATTGGTTAATGATTATCATAACGCTTACCAGTTGTTGATGATTATAATGTATATTACAATGTTTCTAATATGTAAATTATTATTATTATTATTCATGTTTTATATTTCTTACTGCAAACAAAACTTTGTATACCTACTATTATTTTTATTTGCAACTACTGCTTACCTTATGTGTCGTTCTATTTTACTTTATATTGTTGGTAAGTAAATAAATATTACACAGCCCCACAAAAAAAAAGTTGTCTGTCCGGTGGACCAGACTAGTGTACCCTTATATATTTGGACTCGCTGAAACCGAATCCGAAGACAGAATTGTCAGATTGGCTCGTTTTTTACCCCTAAACCCATCCACCCCCCACACCCCCAAAAATGGTCAGTCCGGTGGACCAGACCAGTGACTCCTTATGTATTTGGACCTGCTAAAACTATAAATGAATTCGAAGTCAGAATTGTCAGATTGGCCCGTTTTTCACACCTAACCCCAAAAAACATCCCCAAAACAAAAATAAAGTGGTCTGTCCGGTAGACTATACCAGTGTATTTTTATCTATCTTGACCTGTTGAATCCGAATTCGAAGTCAGAATTGATAGATTGGCACATTTTTCACCTCGAACCCGCCACGTTTTCACCTCTAACCCCCCCAAAAACACCCCTCCCCCCAAGAAAACTGGTCTGTCCGGCGGACCACACCATTGTAACCTTATCTATTTAGATCAGGTGAAATCGATCCCAGAAGTCAAAATTGTCAGATTGGCTAGTTTTTCACCCCCAACCTCCAAAAGACACCTCCAAAACAAAAAGAAGTGGCCTGTCCGGTGGATTATATCAGTGGTATTTTGATCTGCTAAATCCGAATTCGAAGTCAGATTGGATCGTTTATCACACCTAACCTCAAAAAATACCCCCAAAACAAAAAAGCGGTCTGTCCGGCGGACCATACCAGTGTATGGACCCGCTGAAATCGAATCCGAATTCATAATTGTCATATTGGCTCTTTTTTCATCCCTAACCCCCAAAAAATACCCCCTCCCCAAAATGGTCTGTTCGGCAGATCATATCAGTGTATCCTTATGTATTTGCTAAGGATACACTGGTTTGGTCCACCGGACAGACCACTTCTTTGTTTTGTTTTGGGGTTGTATTTTTGGGGTTAAGGAGGAAAAACGAGCCAATCTTACAATTCTGACTTCGGATTCGGCTTCAGCGGGTCCAAATACATATATATAAGGATACATTGGTATGGTCCGCCGGACAGGCCATTTCTGGGTAGAGAGGTCGGGGGTGAAAAACGAACCAATCTGACAATTCGGATTCGAATTCAGCGGGTTAAAATACATAAGAATACTTCGGTACGGTCCGCCGGACAGACCACTTTTTTTGTTTTGGAGGTGTTTTTTGGGGATTAGAGGAGAAAAATGAGCCAATCTTACAATTCTGACTTCGGATTTGGTTTCAGCGGATTTAAATACATAAGGATACACTGGTTTGGTCAACCGGACAGACCATTTTTTGGGAGAGTGTTTTCTTGGGGTTAGGGGTAAAAAACGGGCCAATCTGACAATTTTGACTTCGGATTCGGTTTCAGCGGATCCAGATATATAAGGATACACTGGTTTGATTCGCCGGACAGACCACTTTTTTTGTGGAACTGTGTTATTATTATTATTTACTATTATATACACATATTATGGAAGATTTACATTTGTTTTTACGTAAAAGTTAATGTTTTTAGTTTTTATTCATTCAAAGCACAAATTTTCATTCATTCTGACGACTGTAAATCGTAAAATATTAACAATATAGAAAAATAGTTTAAATAGAAGTTGTAGCTTTGTTCCTTCTCTACAATATTGGTAATACCTAATTTTAGGATAGAACTAACAGGAGATAATGGAAAAAATCCTATTTTGACCGTAATTTTTTTCAACAAGCCGGTTGTAGCAGGCAACGATGTTTTTGTGGAAAATATTAATTAATGATTATAGTAACCCCTCCTACATTATATAGGCATTGTAGGATTTATTCACTGGTCAAATGAGAGATTGACTGTACTACAGTACCTAATAGAGCTATTTAGATTTTTGTTATCAATTCTGTTTGGAGGCAAAAATGTTCAGATTCATATGAGTAGTCATGATTGCTAACAAAACGCGTTAATATTAACATTTGAGTGGACCGAAACACATCAATATTTGAATTTGCGAATGCCTTAATTCCTAATTTGTTACTATGTGTCTAAAACTAATTCTTGTCAATTTTTAGCAAAATCGGTCAATTTTATACCGGGTAGGGTTTTTGTAAAATATACATTGCCACAGTGCAGACCACGCATATGTCTAGTTTCTACTGGTTGATTGAAAATACACCCGCGTACAGAGTTTTTAAGAAAACGTACCCGATTGTCTATTGCCTACGTGTATCTCGATTCACGATATGATTCACAATATGATGAGTTATGTATTTTGATTTGAAAATATAAATCTGCTTTTAAGATGAAGTTTTTATTTTAATCAAAATAGAAAATATATAAATTTAAGGGGGTATAGTAGGTAATAGGTAGAAGTTAACAAAATGAGTTCCCCTAGTTATCTATTTAAACTTAAAAACAATTTCAGTAGAGCACATTTTCCCCTTCATTCTCACAGTTTCCTGTCTCTCTTAGATTCATTCACTTTATTGAAACTGTTATGATGCCAGGCATTATTTTGGGGTATTGCATTTTCGAGAGTTTAGGCCAAGTTTTCCTATCTATCCAATGTGTTTTTGTGAGGTTAGAAAAGCCGGTAATCAAAATTATATTTCGTTCACACTATCATCCTAAAATATCTGTCATTAACAAAGATTTCATCCGAAAATTCGCATTGGTTGTCACAGATTGGCAATTATTTCTTTTTAATGACGTCTATTATTGTGAATTTATCAACACTTACTACTGATAGGGGCAGGTAGTACCTACTTAAAAAGTTAACATCGCCCAAAAAGTATAACATTCTTTTCATTCTAGCGGTCGGGTACAGATTACACGACGGCACTGTGACCGCATGTAATTTACTTTAGGAGTAGTCTCAACTGTGACAAGGTAGATTTTATAAAAGTGCAAACGGGCATCTATGATTTTCAAAATTAATAAAAAGTCCAATTTTTCGATTTTTAACATTTTTCAAATCGACGTTGGAAATTTTTGTAATATTCTTTATCTATGGAAAAACATGTACGGTAAAAGTTTTTCGGATAAAATATATTTCAATTTTATAGAAATTGAAGATGTCTCTAAAAAGATAAAATTTTGCAATAAGAATATTTTTATGGCAAATCTCAAATTTCAGTTCTAGTACTTGTGGCGTTCCCATGAAGATTATTATTAGTTAAATTAACAATTTTTAATTTTAGCATGACGTTAATTTCTGTACGCCAAATATAAACATTAAGATCCCCAACTCTAACTAAAACACGAGTCACTTATGATCCCCATGAGTCTACCGAAGTCACTTCTATACTCCTACAGAGCATTACTCATTGGTTTCTCGGATAAAAATGTCATTTATCTAAGGTGTTTTATTCCATTTGAAGAGTCTTTCCATTCTATTTACAACTGATTTAAGCTGGATTCCTAGCACTCTTTGTATTCAATTTCCTTCAAAACTGCTAATGAAATATTCAGTGTCCTATCTTTCTATAGCTTAAGAGGCTCTTACTCACATCTGTGTTTTGTGTCTTTTGGCATAAAGTTTCGCGGATGGAGTTACCTATTAAATTTTATGTTTCCCAATAATGATGTGTAAAGTTCTGAGCTGGTGTTCAGAATATAGTTTGTAAAACAAAGGCTAAAAAGGTCTCTGTTGTTTATTACAGAGAAAGGAAACTACGGCATAATGTTTGGAATGTGGTTAATTAGTTGACATTTGTAAATTTTGTGAACCAAAGGGATTACATTGGAATAAAGCTCTGTATGTTAAGCCAGAAATGGAATATAACTTACGGTAAGTGACGTACTCTGTTGTTAAACATGCTATGATCAAAAGAACCGCATTGCTTGTTAACTATTCCACATTTTATTTAAATTATTCAGGAACTACAAATAGCTCCATTGTATTCATATACATGCATTATAGATATTATTGGAGCGTGAACAAATAAATAATATTTCTTTGGTTGTGAAGAAACCTTAATGTATTAAGTTCAATAATATTCTTGACACGGCAAGATATACAAAACGTGTGTATTTGAGCTCCGTTAAATTTAAAGTAGACATCAAACTTCACGACTGAATGTTAATATTAGAAAACATTTTATGTTTCTTAACTTTGGCCCATCGGCAAAGTCATGTGTCAAAAACGTATCATTTTAGCTCAGCGTTCAGCCGAATTAGAGATTCCTCATTAAAACTAATGAAGCTAAAATTATACATATGAGTAGTTTTAGTACCTCAAATGAAATAAAACAGTTTTTGTGAGTGGGGCACCTGCTTCGCACTCAAAAAAGTGTTTTAGTCGAAAAATAAATTTTTTATCGTTTATTTAAATCGGTTTATTTTCACGACTAGTCACCGTTACCAGAAGACGAGCTATCCTAACTTGGAAATTATGATCTAAGAGCTAACAACGGTTTCGTTACGTCATTTTTAATCAGGCTAGCTAGAACTTCCATAATCGGTCCGTTCCTTGTAGCGTAACAATAAGATAATCGAAAATCTGGCAACCATCCGTGGGTGGCTTTTGCGCCCCTAGATTTTTAAAGAGCGAATCAAAATTAATAAAATTACAATATTATAATCAGTCTGGCACTTTGGGATATCAAAGTTAAAAATATTTCAAGTGAATAAAAAAATCGCCAGACCGGTGGGTAGGTGGAAAGTTGGTGCAAGAGGGGGTTGAAGTGGCGCACAAAACTGCACTATTTAAAGTAAAATAATCAAGTTGTGTTTGATTGATTATTCTAAAATACATCCCCACAATTGATGGACAAATGGCTAAAGCTTTGTCTGGTAATCCAAAGGTCTTGTGTTCGAATCCCTGACAGGGTGGTTTTTTCATTTTTTTTAACATCTTTTTTTACAACAAAGTTGGTATCACAACATTTAGAATGTCTAAAAACTAACATTATTTACAAGAAAATTGCGAAGAGTAACCTATATAGTGTGTAACAATTATATAAAAAGCTCAGTAAATCGGCGAAGAGTATAATGCTTCCACTAAATTTATGGTTGACTCTACTATATAAGATATTTCCTTGAGGGGACAATTATATTTTATAGCTAACACGACAATAAATATAGTAGTCTATGTAATGAAGGCAGAAATAGTGTAAATATTTAGTGCAAAGACTACTAAAAAAACTACTACTACTTTCTCCCCTCATTTTCGAGAGTGCTGAACCAGATGCAAGTGATGGTAGAAGTTTTTGACCGCCGCAACCCCCTGAAACGACCAAAAACTTTTATGGATCCCTTTATGTTTTCATGTATGGGGTGTGATTTATCGACGGTTTGTACTTGAAATAACATGGAAAGGGGGTTATAGAGTAAGTGGAATCCATACAGTAGACCTAGGATTAAACCCTCCCGAGGGGTGGAAAATAATTTTTTTTAATGATTCGGTTCAAACGCGTATCCCCCCGTTTTTGGGGTCGCCTATCACGGGAAAAATATTAATTTTTGGCTCCACCCCCCCCCCCCTCATCTCTCAAATGGACAGAAACCATCCTTCACTCATCAGAAAGCATGCTATCCAGAATTTACAGGTTTCTCGACACGTGCACGTTATTCCTATGCATATGCCTTCATTTTTCATGGAAAAGAAGGTGATAGTGACCTCGGGGGTTGCCTCAATCCTTCCAAGGAGCGTAAAATTCATTAAATACACTTTGGATCGTCAATACGCCTTCCCCCGTTTTCGCAGGCGTTGATCACGATAAAAATATTCACCTTCATCTCCGACTCTCCTCAACCTGTATGGACGGAAATTTACCCTCATCCACCAGTTATCGCTGGGGAGATGATTGAGTAAGTTGCTGAGTTAGGGTATAATGATTCTTTCATCGGGGAGTAATGAATAATACATTTTGTCGTCAATGGCAATGTTAAAAAAAAAAGATATGCACATGAAATCATGTGTCGAAAAACCTGTAAATCCTGGATCGCATGCTTTCTGGTGAGTGGTTTCTGTCCATTTGAGGGATGATTAGGGGTTAGTGCTAAAAATGAATATTTTTCCCGTCCCATCAGCGATCCTTAAAACGGGAGATACGCGTTTGAACCGAATAATTTAGAAAAATGATTTTTCATTCTCGGAAGGGTTTAATCAACCTCTAGACCTGCTGTCTGGATTCCACTTACTTTATAACCCCCTTCCTTGTTATTTCAAGTATAATCCGTCGATAAATCACTCCCGCTCAGACCCGTTCAGATATGAAAACATAAAGGGATTGGCCGTTTCAGACGGTGCGCCGGTCAAAAACTTCTCCCACCACATGCATCATGTTCAGCACCCTCGAAAATGAGGGGGAAAGGTAATCTCGTCTTTGCACGAAAAAGTCGTCTTATAATGTTTCATTACCAGTTTAATTCCAGCGGCGCACATAGGTATATAAAGTTTTTCATCAAAAAATTAAATGGTTGCATATTTTAATAAATTCTTGTAACGACGCACCTGAAATTAAACCCAAAATTCCGGTCACTATTCATTACATAGACTATAATATGACTTAATAAATAATGAATAGTACGAGTAGATATTTATATAGTAGAACTAACTATATTTTTAATTTGTCACCTTTGAATTTTATCATCGTATTAAAAATTTTCATTTTTTTTTAAATATTGTAATGTTCATGCCTTGCTGCTAGAGATTGCAATTTACCGGAAGTTTTAATAACCGGTAAATCGGTAAATAAAAATGTAAATAACCGGTTAACCGGTATTTACCGGTAATTTTTAGAATGAATGATCAGGGTGGCGAAAATGGCAATTGTCTTTTTCCATGTACAAAATTATCTAAATGTAATAAAAAACATTTTTATATACGTATAATTAATATAATTAGGCTTTGAGAAACATATTTTTTCCAAATTGAAATTCGCTTACAGTCGATTGAAAAAATTATACAGTTTTGCGAAAGACATATCTAGAGAGTGTAAATCAAAATTTTGTAATTCACTCGTATTATCTTTAGTTGATTATGGTGATGTTGTATAATATGGAAAGTTATTATTGGCGACAGCAAAAAAGAAAATTCAAAACTTCAAAATTCATGTATGCGTTATATTTACAGTATCCCATATAGACAACATATGTCACCACATCTAAATAAACATAGCATATTAAACATGGAAAACCGCAGACGTTTACACATGCTCACACTTATTTGGCGAATAATTCATAATGACGAACCTCAGTACTTAAGAAATAAGTTATTTCACGAAATCACTTGCATAATACAAGATACCTACAAAATTTTTTGGTGCCTCATCAGCATGAAACTGCGATTTTTCAAAGATCATTTACGTATTTTGCATCTCATCTTTGGAATGAACTTCCAAATGAATATAAAAAATATAAATTAAAAAAAAAAAAATTATTAAAGTTGTCAAAAATTACATTTTGGCTGATCAGAAGCAGGAGACTTGATGCTGCGTTGTGGATGCGCGTATATTTCTTTTTCTTTTTTCGATATAATTTTATTTACTTTTAACCTTTTTGCTTCTCTTCGCGGGGTTTGCCCTTTCCCCTTGTCTGCTCGCATGTCTGAGTGCTGCTGTTGTTATTATTGTCATTATTATTATAAAATATAGCATTTGTTAGATTATTACAATTCATTACTGAATATTAACAAATAAAATAATAATTATTTTTTTCTTGAAATTTTAGATTTTTATGTATTAATATTTTTTTATAATCTTTTTATAATCTTAGATTTAAGTTATTTGTATTTGGGCAAATGGAAGAAGAGCTCTACAGTTCAATTTGTACCATTTTTACTTTGAGTAAAATAAATGAATTATTATTATTATTATTATTATTTTTTTTTTTTTTTTTTTTTTTTTTTTTTTTTTTTTTTTTTTTTTTTCGGTTTGCCCGCTGCCGGACAGGACTTCCGTGGCCTCCGACACCTCACGGTAGCCGCGCCGGCGAATTCCTTGCAGCCACTCTCCACGACCTGTGGAGTTAGTGACTGCAAATACCTAAATCGTGTGCCCTAAGTAGACGAAGGGACCCCAAGATAACCGCCTTCTGCATCTGGCCTGCCAACCATTCTGCCGAATTCTGACAGGCCGGTATGATCTTCAATTCTGAGAGCAGCGAAGGCTTCATCCCTCCGAGTACGCCGATTATTAGGACGACCATCTTGACAGAGTAGCCTGGGTACAGCACTTGGAGCTCATACCGGAGATCACGATATTTGGTCCGTTTTTCCCCCTCCTTCAAAGCGATATTTGTCTCAGCAGGTGCTGAGAATTCGATGACAAACATCACTTTGTTCTGATGGTCGAGGAGGACTATGTCAGGCTTGTTGGCTTGAATTAGCCTGACGGTCGGGAACGAGTAGTTCCAATAAATTCGGCACCTATTATTATTATTATTATTATTATTATTATTATTATTATTATTATTATTATTATTATTATTATTATTATTATTATTATTATTATTATTATTATTATTATTATTATTATTATTATTATTATTATTATTATTATTATTATTATTATTATTATTATTATTATTATTATTATTATTATTATTATTATTATTATTATTATTATTATTATTATTATTATTATTATTATTATTATTATTATTATTATTATTATTATTATTATTATTATTATTATTATTATTATTATTATTATTATTATTATTATTATTATTATTATTATTATTATTATTATTATTATTATTATTATTATTATTATTATTATTATTATTATTATTATTATTATTATTATTATTATTATTATTATTATTATTTTTCGATGTTCACAGGTTTTTCCTGGTAGGTATTTCAGGTATAAACGGCCTTGCGGCAAGTTTAAGCTGAAGAATTGCGTAGGGTAAGTATTACTATGTAGATGTTATTTTATTGTAGTATATTTCTAACGATGTTGCATGTGGATAATAATGTTGCCTTCTGCATTTCCAGATAGATTTTCGGGGGAAGATTTAGTTCTTTGATAGAGTTATGAAGAGATTTTGGTATTTCGCCGGTATTATTATTATTATTATTATTATTATTATTATTATTATTATTATTATTATTATTATTATTATTATTATTATTATTATTATTATTATTATTATTATTATTGTTATTATTATTATTATTATTATTATTATTATTATTATTATTATTATTATTATTATTATTATTATTATTATTATTATTATTATTATTATTATTATTATTATTATTATTATTATTATTATTATTATTATTATTATTATTATTATTATTATTATTATTATTATTATTATTATTATTATTATTATTATTATTATTATTATTATTATTATTATTATTATTATTATTATTATTATTATTATTATTATTATTATTATTATTATTATTATTATTATTATTATTATTATTATTATTATTATTATTATTATTATTATTATTATTATTATTATTATTATTATTATTATTATTATTATTATTATTATTATTATTATTATTATTATTATTATTATTATTATTATTATTATTATTATTATTATTATTATTATTATTATTATTATTATTATTATTATTATTATTATTATTATTATTATTATTATTATTATTATTATTATTATTATTATTATTATTATTATTATTATTATTATTATTATTATTATTATTATTATTATTATTATTATTATTATTATTATTATTATTATTATTATTATTATTATTATTATTATTATTATTATTATTATTATTATTATTATTATTATTATTATTATTATTATTATTATTATTATTATTATTATTATTATTATTATTATTATTATTATTATTATTATTATTATTATTATTATTATTATTATTATTATTATAATGAACAAACAAAAGGTTTTTTTATCAAAAGGAAAAAATCTAAATGAAATAAATTTAAATAAATAATTATTCTGTAAATAACAAAAATTACAAACATAAACTCAGATAGAGCATTTACTGAATACCTAATCTAAAAATACAATATTTTTTAAAAATAGCCCATTAAAAGGTCTAGTTTTTCAAAGCTGTATCTGTTAGTCGTCTGATATTTGTACATAGAATACCACCAACTGAAAATGCCCTTCCTCTATCGATATTGGTAGGTCGATAAGTTAATAAGAATTGGTAATAACATTCTTCTAAATGTTTTCCACGGATATTTGAGGCAGTGAAATATTTAATTTCCTGTCGCAAGATATTGTCAATGTCTCTCTTACGTGTATTTCTTAGGTGTTTGGGTTTTACTTTTTATAATATTATTTTTATTTATTTATTGTTAAAAGTGCTCAGTGTTGGGACAGTCACTCTATATTTAGTGAATACTAGTCACTGACATAAATAGAAACGTTGAATACGTGACATATCGTAAGTTCAGAATTTACCGTAATAACCGGTAAAAAATTAAAATAACCGGTAATTATCGTCATGTGTTTTTTATCCCGTTTACCGGTTAACCGGTTAATCGGTTAACCGGTAATGCAATCCCTACTTGCTGCACTAGCCTGTTTTCACACTTCTCCATGTGATTTATCGTTGGCATTTCTCACAATCAATAAATGAAAATCTTATCATGAACAGTTAAATGATTCACCGTACCCTATCATATCCTGCCTGCATAAGATGGTCTCACTCGCACTCACGGGGGAGGTGGGGAGGATTTTGTGGCTCTGGGGGGGTGTTTCCACCGGAATTTCAGTCTGGCGTTGGGATGATTACTTTGTGGGGATGTATTTTAGAATAATCAATCAACCGCAATCTGATTATTTTACTGTAAATAGTGCAGTTTTGTGCGCCATTTCAGTCCCCTCCTGCATCCACTTTCCATCCACCCATCGGTCTCGCGATTTTTTTATTCATTTGAAATCTTTTCAACTTTGATATCCTAAAGTGCCAGACTGATTATAATAATGCAACTGCATTATTATAATGAACGTTAATATTCGGGTAAATCTGCTTCAGATATTGTCCACATACCGCCAGAGACATATGACTTTTTAGTAGTTTCATTACATCTACGAAATATTAAGTAAGAATTTTTCGTAAAATTTTTAGTACTTTTTAGTCTGATGGATGTTTTGCGTATTCCTAGTTTTTCCGTTATTTACAAAAAGACGTTTTAGGATTATAGTCGAGGGCTTAACTATACTCGTATATCGATAGGTAGTATTTAAAGGGTGAATCAAAATTAATAAAACTTTATAGGATGTATTATACGATAAAAAAGAATGGGCTAGTTGCTTCGCTCTCGCTTGCTCTTATTACCGTACCTAATCAAACGCTGGCCTATACTGTAGAGAAAGTTTCATACATGAAAATTATCGTAGAGAAAGAGAAAGGTAAACATTTTGAAGAGGATGACTTCAGCTTTTAAATGCATATTTTCAGTTTTTCTCATTTCACAAGAACGAAAATAATGAAGAAACGTATGTCGGAAGTAATAATAAAGGAAATAAAATATCAGTGTTTTTGCAATATCTTACAGTATATTTAAAATATCAAATTATTATTTCAAACTTCTGTCTATAATTTACATAATATCAGTCAAACCGTCTTTTTTGCCTAGATGGTACTTCTAGGAGACGTGTCTAACTGTTTCTCTGTTTATTTTCTATATAATTATAACTATACTCTTCTTCTGCTTTTGTCATTGTTATAGATTACATAAAGTATATATTCTAATATAGCTTTTTGATATGTTCTATGATTCAAATAATGATAGTAACATTTTCTTTGATTAAAACTTTTTGTTGATATGTAGGTATTGTATAAGCCAATCCAAGTAACATAAAAGTTATTTTTAAATGATTAATTCTGTAAGCACTTGATTTTAATGCTTTTTGGAAAAGTAAAATTCTACTCTAAAAGATGGTATGTCATGTACGTCATGTCAGTTGGTTAGTACGTATGAAAACACAAACTCAGTACGTAATTCTTAACGAACTGTATTCTTTTTTTTTAATCGCTTCTTCTACTATTAGAATAGAAGTCTACTCAGTGCTATAATAGTTCGACGAATAGTTACTTCCACATCCAAAGGAAGTATAGTAACGCAAACATTTTTTTGAAAATTTGTATTGTTCAAATAGGCATAAAATTTCACGAAACGTCGAGATTTTAAGTTTGAGCAATAAAAAAACTCTGTCTGTCGATCTGTTGGTCTGTCCGTCGGTCTGTGTGTAACTTTTTTGTGCGCACGATTACCTACTCTGGAACCGTTTAAGATATTGACCTGAAATTTGTTACACGTATGTATTTTAACTAGATCTGGAACAAGATTATATTTTGACTTTATTCCGTTGGGGGTAAAGGAATAAATAGGTAAATCAAACGAGTAAGAGTTCATAAAATTGGTATCTAGTGTATATATAAGAGAAGCGAAGGTTTCAAAAAACTTTTGGCCTTCGACCCCCATCTTATTATTAAAGTTGGTGAAAAAAATAAAACTGTGATTTAGTGTGTATACAAGAACAAAAGGCCTCCATTTTTTTTACTTCATCCACCGCCACTACCATTCCCTTACCACCACCCTATGGGTTTTTGGGGCAGGTGATTTCAAATATTATGTTATTAAAGTTCCATAAACAATTATTTCCTCATAGTATCAATTTTTTTTGTGTTGTGAGAGACTTGAATAGAAAATCTAGATGTGGAAGTAGTGATTCCTTGGGCAGAGATTTTTAATTATTATAATAAATTATTTAACACGAGTTTTAGTGGACCACATCTCTCATTTTCAGCTTATATTTAGATAAATAAAATAATAATTTTTCCGTTTAACTCACTCTAACTCAAAAACGGAATTGAACTCTAAAATTTTTACTGTTTATCCACTACATATTTGTTAACAAAATGTGCTAATATAATTGCAAAATTTCATCAGAAAAAATATGATTTTTTTCCTAAAGGTATGTTAATAAGATGTGAGAATTTTCACAGGTAAGTGTAGCAAGTGAGACACTTTTTAACTTTCGAAATAAATGCCAAGTATATTGATAAAAAATAGAGACAAAAGATGTAAGCAACTTTTTTATTTCAAACTTTTTTCTAAGATTAACAGTTTTCGAATAAATCGCAGGTGAACTTGTGATTTCCTCTTTGGTGATTGGTGGCTTGGTATAGTAATTAGTTGATACAATTACATTTTTTATTATTAAACAAATTTTGCATAAGTTCCCTCCATTGTTTTATCTTATCTTCAGTATCTAATAGTGCCACTCGATCACTGTTGGTAAATTATTTATAACAAAAAATTAACTACTTTAAAGTTGGATATTTTGAATTCAACAGCGTGCAAAAGTTGTCTCTGGTGATAATTAATATTTCCATGTATATTTTCTTCCATATTTATTTCTGCTTCCCGAATGACGTTGAAATCTGTAAAAAAATGCGTAAGTGTTAACTAAAGGCATCATTTATTTTGAAAAATAAAAGTTTCTGTAATTAAATGCAATATCGAGTGCAAGCAATCTGAACATTACTGATTAGTTTTGCACATTTTGACCATTTCTTTTATTTATCGATAAATTTAATATGTTAAATGTTACTTAGTTGTTATTCTATTTTCGACAAACTGAGTGCAGAGCAGAAATGTACCAAGCCGTTGCTAGAGATGAATGTACTATTAGTTAAATTAAGATACAGTAAAACTGAAACACTCGAGGTTCATTACAATTAATTATCAACCGCCTCCTTCGTTGGTATATTGCCTAGCAAAAATTATTAGCGGAAATTGAAGATTCTGACCGAATTGTAGGCACTGATCGAATAATGCCTCCACAAAATGTCATATCTCATGCAAGGATGGTCTTGGTAAAATTTAATGGTCTCGCTACCTAGACTGGAAACTGATAGTACGAGATCCGACCACGTGATTACTACGTCCGTCCGTTTTTTCATCAAAATACAATTTCGTTCATTTGATTTGAAGACATAATATAATTAATTTCAAATAGAGGTACGTAAAGAACTTAAAAAGTCTGGGTTGCCGCTTCTCACTTGGCCGCAACCTCTTGCTAACCGGGTGTAAACAGATATAACTTCGTTAAATGTATACGTTCATAACGTATCTTAATAAAGTTTATATCAAATTAAAGCTAATTTTTATCTCTACACGATGGATAATACGGTTGCTTATGTAAAAGTGCCTACAAATACTGTCAAAGATACATAAGAGCGAGAGAGAGTTAGCGCACCACAACATCCATCAGACAAGGATGCAGTGTGCCAGCTGTCCGTCGTTTTGAAACTATTGCGCATGCGTCGATATAGTACAGTAACTAGAGCTTTTAATTTGAGAATAATGTCATATTGAACGGATCTCGTTCATTTTTGGCAGTATAATTGTAAATGCTTCACAGAAAAGTTTCTATATTGTGCGGGGGCTTGCTAATTTATAGGGGGTGGCACTTAAAAAATACATATATTTATTGGAGATGAAATAGAATCAAATTTTAAGAAGAAAATGTGCTATGCAATTTTTCACATAAATTGATAGTTTTTAAGTTATAACGACTTCAAAATTGCGATTTTAGCTTAAAAAAAGGTATTTCCAAACGGTTTTCGTGAAGTATCTCGAAAAGCATTACTTTATCGAAAAAATGTTACAGACCAATTATGGAAAGTACAAACTGGGAATTAATTATATTTTTTGTTTATTGATGTAGGATTAATAATTTCGGAGATATTTAAGTTTATATTTGGTATCCAAGTGTTTCGAAATTACCTTTAAAGTTTAACGAATTTTTTTTCTAAAGCAAGTGCTTTAAATGAGCAAAAAAATTTGAGCATCTAGGTAATGCTACATGTTAACGAAAAACTGTACTTGAGATAATTTTTTTAAATTACTGGCTAATTAGAGTAACAAAATGACGAGCCCTTTTATATAAAAAAATATAAATACGCATATTTTTCCGTCATAACTTCTTTATTTCTTATGCTACAGAAACGAGTAAAAATAATTTGAAAGCGCAATTAATTGTCTTTAATTTCATCTCTTAGCATGCGTGACGTAGATGTCACAATTTCTGAGATATTTAACATTTAAACCGCATTTTTCGTCTCATAAACCTTCGGACGCCATTTGCAAACTTTTATATCTCCGAAACTATTAAATCTATGTAAATGAATAAACAAGCGAAATTCATTATCAGTTTATGAGCTTTATTTTTGATCTCTACCCATTTTTCAATAAAACTAATATTTATTGAGATGCTTGGAAAAGGAAAAAAAAAATTACGTTTTATCGAAAATACCTTTATAATTTAAATTGTATTTTTTTCTAAAACAAGTGCTGTATATAAACCAAAAAAATTGAGCATCTACGTCATGCTAGACATTAATGAGAAACAGTGTTTGAAATTCCTTTTTTTCAATTACTGGCTAATTACAGTAACAAAATGGCGACGTTGTTATTAAAAAAATGTGTAGACGCACACTGCTTCGGTCATAATTTCTTTGTTTTTTATGCTACAGAAACAAATAAAAAACAGTTGAAAGCCTAATTAATATACTATTATTCTACTTATTAGCATCCTTGACGTAGGTGTCACAATTTCTGAGATATTTAACTCTCACTCTAAATAATTAACTAAAATAAACTTAAATATCTCCGAAATTATTAATCCTACATCAATAAACAAAAAACATAATTAATTCCCAGTTTGTACTTTCTGTAATTGGTCTGTAACATTTTTTCGATAAAGTAATACTATTCGAGATACTTGACGAAAGCCGCATGGAAATACCTATTTTTTAAGCTAAAATCGCAATTTTGAAGTCGTTATAACTTAAAAACTATCAATTTATGTGAAAAATTGCATAGAACCTTTTCTTCTTAAAATTTGTTTCTACTTCAGCTCCAATAAATATATATTTTTTTAAGTGCCACCCCCTGAGAGGGGGTGGCATCCACCTCCTATAAATTAGCAAACCCCCGCACAATATCGAAACTTTTCTGTGAAGCATTTACTATTATACTGCCAAAAATGAACGAAATCCGTTCAATATGACATTATTCCGAAATTTTGCATATTTTTTACCTCTAGGTACTGTACTAATAGTTAAGGTGCTCAACTTAAAACGCAAGCAGTAAGATCGACTTAAAATACTCAAAAAAAAAAAAAAATCATAATCAATAAATTTATCTTCAGCTGTATTCGAAATAATATTAGGATAACAAAAAATATTATTTTTAAGTCAAGTATGGTGTCGCCGTTATTAAATAAAAAATAAAAAAATATATAAAAATAAAAAATAAAAATAAATAAATAAATATATTATAAATATAATTAAATAGAGCACCTTACCTGTCGATGTATGCGCAATAGTTTTAAAACGACTGACAGCTGGCACACTGCTTCCTTGTCTGATGGACGGTGTGGTGCGCTCGCTCTTATCTACCTTTAACAGTTAGCAACCTCTATTTGCGGGCACTTTTACGTAAGCAACCGTATACCATCGTGTGGAGATAAAAATTAGCTTTAATTTGATATAAAATTTATTAAGATACGTTATGAACTTATGAATTTAACGAATTTATACCTGTTTACACCTAGTTGGCAATAGGTTGCGGCCAAGTGAGAAGCGGCAACCCAACCTTTTTAAGTTCTTTACACACCTCTCTTTGAAATGATTTATATCTTCAAAGCAAATGAACGAAAGAAACTGTTTAAAAAAATATAATTAATTAATTTTTAATTAAAAATACTTGCTTCCATATTTTGATAGGCAACCCGGCAGAACCGTATTTCTCTATTGATAAATAATTATCTATAAAAATTGTATTTTGATTAAAAAACAGATAGACGTAGTGATCACGCGGCCTGGTCTTAGACTATGAAAGACATTCTTGATACTAAAATTCAACGAAATGAATCCTTCGGCCATCCAGAAAATATTCTTCTCAGATGACAGGTTGCATATTCGAGAGCATGGACTTCGACGTTTTCTGAAGGTAAGAAGGTCTTCTGCATCTGCATCTGTTATGATGAAAGTGTTCCAAGTATCCCCTCCTAGTTTCGAATCAAATAATTACTGTGATCTCATGAGGTGGTAAGAAATTCCAACAATGAAAAATTTATTAACAGTTCTGACCAAGCCCCCCCGTATGTATGGGGGGTCTATTGGGTACAGAGTTTAGGGGCCCGGGCTTGTAAGGGGCCCGCAGGAAGGGCACGTCTGACCTAAAGTGATCGTTCCGGATTAGGCGAGACAGTCCGTTTTTGGAGGTGTCGTCGCGCAAAAGTCCCGAATTTGTTTATTCACAGAAAAGTTGAGGTAAAAAAAATTGTCTTCAGATTTCTACCCCCGCTCATCAAAAAATATTTTTTCTTTAGTCCCTCCCCGGTCATAAATTTTCATGTTCGAGAGAAAAAAAGGCGTTTCATGACGTGAATGTTGTGACTTTCAACATTTTCAGTAGAAAATGTTCAAAGTATCCGTGTCACACACAGTGTGTTCAACGGTCTGTGGAGCAGAAGTTTCACCAGCAGTTTGGGATACAAACGCAAGGATGATTTTGAAAGAGTACAAGTTGATTGCAGGAAAAGTATCCTTGATTTAAGAGGAAGTAAGGTACGTCCTAAAGAAGTAACATATTTGAAGAAATTCTCCAAGTAAAACTCCATAATATAAATTAAGCATATTTTTCAGTAATATGTATTAGCATCTTTGTCGCAATATTATACTTTAAAATTGAAAAAAAAAGTACAAAAATTTCACTCCATACTCATTGACTTTTGTGAAATTTTGTTCAGTAAAAAAGATCAAATATTCCAGTGCAGATTATCGAGTAATCAATGAGAGAATAACTAGTAAAATAATTAGAATAAAATAAAAACATTTTTTTAAACTATGTACAAAAATCGAAATTCTGCATGGATAAATTATAAATTGTTCTTTAATTCTGTAACAACAGGAAAAATATAATGTAAATAATTTAACATACATATATTTTCAGGTTCACCTTGTAGATGAAGTTAAAATTTTGAAATCCCAAAACAATAAGAGTGGGTGATAATTTTACGACACAGCATCGTTGCTCAAGATAGAATCTTCCATGGCCCGTAAAATTTTTGCACTAGAAAGGTTTTATGAAATCATTCAGCAGTTTCGGAGCTTTACTTCTTTCCATCTATAGCTTGCCATTCAGAAAATTATCAAAAGAAAAAGGGACGACTCACTCCTTTTTATATATTTTTTCTTATATCTTCGGTCTATTGTCTTTGAATAATCTCGTTAAATGGCTGAAATGTGGGTCAAGCTAGCGAATGTCTCTAGAAATTTATAGGGTGTTTAGATAAGGAACTATTTTCTAATAGTAGCTTTATTTTGCTTTATAATAAAGAGGTTGTACGTAAGTAGTGATGAACATAGTTAAGTTTCTCTCGACATTTTGTCATATTTTTCAAGAAGCCTCGAATTATATCTAACACATTTAGCGGTATCTTTTTTTAGAAATAATTAATAGATATATAAAAACTTTCTATTATTCTGTTACATATGTTTCTATTGGCGTATATTGTATTTGCCAGTCACTTTTATAAAACAGTAAATTTTTATAGAAGAAATGTTTTCATATTATTGCACTAATCGGCAAATTCTCATTAACATTTTAAGTATGTGTCTGTTTGTCCGTCTGTTCCTCGTAAGGACGATGAATGAAGAAGAAAAAGTCCAATCATATTGATATTTTAAGTTAGTTGATGATTACCTAGAGGAAGAACTAATATAAACAATTCAACTTATTTTCAAAGAACTGCGAATAGTATCCTGATGTTCAACAGTTTAATGTAAATCCCAATAAATTGGCGAAGAGCACGATGTTTACTTCTACTTCTTCTTACTATGTGAATAAAGTTAACTGATGTTTTTATAGGTATTATCAAAAACGATTCGCATTATCGAACATTGTATTATATATTATATTCATTTGATATAATCAAAAAAGTACCTTTTCCTACGAGCCTACGGGAAATGGTATTCCGCACTTATATTGCGTGCGAGAAACCGTCATTTCCCGAACAAGTGCGAAAAATATTTACCCCACTCATTTAAAGGATGAGTACATCAATTTGAAACTTCTGTTTATCATAAATATTAATAACATATTTCTTTAATTTAGCTAAACGGATAGCAGTGTTGGAAGTGCTTCAAGACGCATCAGAATAGCTTTCAGAAGAAATCGGCGGCTTATCCATGGAAGAAAATTCTTCGCCAATCGGGATCTTTTTCGAAAAATTTTTGTTATTTTCTATGGGAATACATTTTTAGCCAAGCAGAATCTTGTTAGTAAAATTTTTCTTATTTTTGATTGATTTTTTGACATATCCTTTTGCCACGGTGCACATCGGGAAAAATATGCCTTTTTTGGACAAAAATCTGTCGACAGTAGAGATTTCAATCAAATCAATTTAAAAAAATGGCAAATACTCTTAAGATATTGTACTTTAGAGTAGTGCTGCGGCAAAGTGGCTTTGGATTAACCTAACCTAAAAATCGCAGATATTACATCCACATCCAGTGGAAGTATAGAAACGACAAAAAATTTTTGAAAAATTTTATTGTTCAAATAGGCTTAGAATGTCATGAAACGTCGAGATTTTAGGTTTGAGCAAAAAAAATGTCTGTCGGTCTGTCTGTAACTTTTTTGTGCGGACGATTACTCTAGAACCGTTTAAGATATCGACTTGAAATTTGGTACACATATGTATTTTAACGAGATCTGGAACTAGGTTATATTTTCATCTTATTCCGTTGAATGGTTGTGGGGTAAATGGGGGTAAATAGGTAAATCAACCAGGTAAGAGTCCATAAAATTGCTATTTAGTAAATACAAGAGAAGCTAATGTCTCAAAAAAAAATTTTAGTATTAGCCACCCCCAATACTACCCCCACCCCATTATAAAAGGGGGTGAAAAAAATTATTTCATCGTAGATGATCATTCGAAAGCTTATTTTAAAGAGGAAGATTAAATGATGTATTTATTAGAAATAAATTGAAAATTTTTTTAATCCTATATATAACCTGCCAGAAAAGTCATTTTTTAAGTAACCTATAATATTTCAAAATCCTGACATGATGAGCCAATTCTGAGGCCAGATTCGGATTTAGCGCGAAAAATTACTTCAGAAATTGGATAATGTTGGGGTTAAAACTGAATGAAGTAAAAAAAAAAATTGAGTCCTTTGGTTCTTGTACACATACTAAATCACATTTTTTTTCACCCCCTTTTATAATGGGGATAATAATGGAGGTGGCTAATGCCAAAAATTTTTTTGAGACATTAGCTTCTCTTATATATACTAGAGTACCAATTATATGGATTCTTACCTGCTTGATTTACCTATTTACCCACATTTACCACAATTTATTCCCCAACCCTTCAACAGAATAATATGAAAATATAATCTAGTTCCAGATCTCCTTAAAATACTTATGTGCACCAAATTTCAAGTCGATATCTTAGACGGTTCCAGAGTATTTAGTATATATAAGAGAAGCTAATGTCTCAAAAAAAATTTTGGCATTAGCCACCTCCATTACTACCCCCACCCCATTATAAAAGGGGGTAAAAAAAAGTATGTGTACAAGAACCAAAGGCCTCAATTTTTTTTTTACTTCATTCAGTTTTAACCTCCGATTAAAGAACTTATATCCAGATATATAATGGCATTGATTTATTTGTTGCTGAAAGACTCACAATCTAAAGCACCTCTTCCCATAAGTTTCTGATTGGCCTATCGGCCTATTCGCGGCAGTTTTCTACACGATCGGTTCAGTTTGATTATCATATTCTCAGTTTGACAGTGTTCGCCATTAATGTCAATAAATGTTTTTCGTGTTCTCCGACCAAAATGTGATGAAAAAGTAATTTTATTTTAAGTTCTGATTTGCTTAATACCTAAGTGATATTCTCTATTCATATTTACACAGTTTAGTGAAAATTTAATGCTACATGTTGAAGTGCTATGCCGTTTGCAGAAGGCAGTTTAGAAAAGAAGAAAATCGGTCGTTTCATAAGTAAGTAGGTCATAGTCGTAACATGATGGCGTTCAGTTTACAGTTGTAATAATAATATTATAAATAATATCCTTTCAATACATATTTCCCTTGAATAAAACATCTCTACCTATTATATTTTTTAAATCCGAGGTTATGTTCATAGAGGTTAACCAACAATTATTACATAAAACATGTACAATATTGTACATTTTCCCTTCTATACATACCCGCCACTGTTGCCTATGGGATGTGATGTTCATCTATCAATTTTAATGGACATATAATGTGACTATGATAGGAGCAAATAAGGTATATGAAGAAAAGATAGCCATTATGTATCTAGATATAAGTTCTTTAATCGGAGGTTTTAACCCTAACATTATCCAATTTCCGAAGTAATTTTTCGCGCTGAATCCGAATCTGACTTCAGAATTGGCCCATCATGTCAGGATTTTGAAATATTTTAAGTTACTTAAAAAATGACTTTTTGGCAAATTTTGAGGTTATGTATAGGATTCAAAAAAATGGTCAATTTATTTCTAATAAATACATCATTTAATCCTCCTCTTTAAAATAAGCTTTCGAATGGTCATCTACCGCGAAATAATTTTTTTCACCCCCTTTTATAATGGGGTTGGGGTAGTATTGGGGGTGACTAATGCTAAAATTTTTTTGAGACATTAGCTTCTCTTGTATATACTAAATACCAATTTTATGGGCTCTTACCTGCTTGGTTTACCTATTTACCCCCATTTATCCCAATTTACCCCACAACCATTCAACGGAATAAGATGAAAATCCAGACCTCGTTAAAATACATATATGTACCAAATTCGATATCTTAAACGGTTCCAGAGTAATCGTGCACACAGAAAAGTTACAGACAGACCGTCAGACATGTTTTTGCTCAAACCTAAAATCTCGACGTTTCATGACATTCTAAGTCTATTTGAACAATAAAATTTTTTTAAAATTTTTTTGTCGTTTCTATACTTCCACTGGATGTGGAAGTAATATCTGCGATTTTTAGGTTAGGTTAATCCAAAGCCACTTTGCCGCAGCACTACTCTAAAGTACAATGTCTTAAGAGTATTTGCCATTTTTTTATTTAATTTGATTGAAATCTCTACTGTCGGCAGATTTTTGTCCAAAAAAGGGCATATTTTTCCCACTGTGCGGTGGTGAATTTCCAACTACCGTGACGCTTACATTTGTTGTATCTACTCCAGCACCCGTAAGTAGTGAGGAAGAAGAACGTCTAAAACAATGGCCCGTGTACTGGACAGCGTTGAAAAAGTCTAAATATTCAGCATCATTTAGGGTACTTGCTATAAATGTTCAATTCAATCACCTATACGATACATTTTCCCAACATACAACATCCCGTCCCAAAAACCTGCCTTACATAAAATCTCAATTCTGTATCAGGAACATAGAATATAGCAAGAGGTATCCCACAATAAGAACATTCTGAAGGATTTAAGAATATTCTTAAAAAAAAAATTAAGAACATCCACAAAATTTGAGTACATAATCAATTTATTTAAGTACATACAAAATCCAATTTTATAAATTGACTAATAATTATTCTAAGCAGGTTTTTCCTAATTTTCTTTCCTGCGTGATAATGAGACATCCATGTCTTCTCATCTCCTGTCTTTTTATGGTCATGTATGACCTTTTTTAAGCTTCGGCATTTTACAAATATAATGCATTTAGTCTTCAGTAAAAATGCCACACAAATATTAGTATAGGGAATAAATCAAAATCTCTTGGCCTATCATCAGTCAAATTAAAGCGCGTCACGCTTACGCGTTTGTTACGTTTTAATAATATATGAATGTACACTGAGAAAAATGAGATAAATGAAATAAATAAATACCAGGGTGCTTGTTATTCAATAGCCAAATTTGAAATTTCTCACTTTTCGACTGGAAGTTTGTTAGGTTTACTAAAAAGATAAAGTAGTCATTCGACTTAAGGAACATCAGACACTAAATGAGGAAGAAAAAATAAAAGTTATTCTTTAAATAAACAGTGCTTCTATACATTATTCGGTTGCTGTACGTAGGTGCCTTAATGAAAATTTTTTTCAAACAAACTTTAACTTTCAAACAAACACTTTTACTGCCATTTATGGTATTGTATTATATTTAGGGCCACTGGGAGAGCACCATCTAGGTGAAATGGTGCCTATTTACCATGTAGATTATATTTTTATAGTAAATAAAGATATTATTATTACTATTATTAAATAGATTAGACGGCTTAGCTTTTCTTTTTTCTTCCTTATTTAGTTTCTGATGTTGATGTCATTAAATAAGGAAGAAAAAGAAAAGCTATTCCGTCCAATTCATTTGTTTGAAATATTTTCATTAAGGCACCTACGTACAGCAACCGAATAATGCATAGAAGCAGTATTTATTTAAAGAATAACTTTTCTTTTTTCTTCCTCATTTAGTGTCTGATGTTTCTTAAGTCGAATGACTACGTTATCTTTTTAGTAAACCTAACCGACTTTTATACAGGGTCAGTCGAAATGTGAGAAATTTTAAATTTGGCTATTGAATAACAAACACTTTATATAAGATATCGAGCTAAAATTGTGTATAGAGGTATTTGAGACAACTGCGAATCGAATACGTTCTCCAATTTGCTGATAAAAAATTGCCTAATAGTCGATCTCGAAATTTCGACCCATTTAGATGAGCATAGTAGGCCTTGAAAATATGAAAATTACAAAATTTTCAAAACAGTCAAATAAAGCTCATCGAGCACTATATCTCAAAAAAAAAAAAATTAAAACCGGCCAACGCGTTCCAAAATAACGGGGCGTTCTTAAATCGTACACACTGTATATCTAGATAATTTTTATCTTCAGAAACAGCATTTGTTACAGTAAATGTCCTTTGTATCTTAAAGTTACTAGGAGAAATTCTCGCTGAAAACTCATTTTTACCTTTTACGTGAAAAGTTAAAATATTTGTGAGTTTGATTCTTCCGAAAGTTCCTGCTACGTTAAGAAATAACAGCAACCTAAAACAAATCATAACTATTATTTTTCAAGAAGAATAAGTTACCTTTATCATCAGGAATTTCTTGTCCTTAACATGGCGAAGAAATGAGTGCTTTAGAAATTTTGGTATTATAATTCTCACACTGGACTTTTAAGGAAGTTGTTAATTTGTGATATTTGTTAATATCGATGTCGATCTTCAGAATTGGCGTAGATTTTAGCACAGAATAAAAAGTTCAAAGAGTAGATGACTTACCGTTGTTTTTTCTCCAAAATACGCAAGAAGTAACGTCTGTGGTTGTCGGGTTATTCTTTTCGCAACGTTCATAAAATTGACTGTAATATTGTTCATATCTCATCTTCGTAATAAACTTGCAGTTATCTCATCAGTAGAGTTCTGATTTCGATGGAAAAAAAAATCATCAATTGATTAGTAATATCCTAAATAATTATATTTTTTATACACAAAATCTCGTATAATTCTGACTAATAACCCCAAATAACAATTTCACTAATTGAAGTTGCGCCGCTTGTAAACAAGTTATTTGATTGCCATAATAACACCACCACCACTTTCTTCTATGTGATGTTCGTACCATTGTCATATTTTACATCTTGATATTTACACCGTCTTGCCAGACGCTTCGTGATTCATGCACCTACGTTTGCTGCATATTATGTTTGACATTATCAAGTCATCTGGCGTGGCTACTTGTTAGGTCAAAGCTCTTTGCCATCAAAATCAACAACAGCTCAATGTTTTGAAGAGCGTTCTGGTTGCCTCTTGCCATCTGGTCGAGCCATTAGTGCGATGGATTATCCAGGAAATTCATAGCAGGCGTCTACACACCCACATGACAGAAATATGTAAACTGTCAGGTTTTATATAAACTATGTCTAAGTAATTTTAATTTTATAGTAAAATGTTTTGTTATAATTTTAGAGCAAAATGTTACCAAAGTTTTAGATTAAGCACGCAAAAACATAGGAACATATCTGACGAACCAACTGAAAAGGAGAGAAACAGTAAAGGAGAGAATAAAAACAGCATACAGAGTCACAAGAGCAATTATACCGTTCATTGAGAAAAACAAACTATCATGGGGCCTGGCCAAACGGCTGTACATAGCCATCATACTGCCAACAATGACATATGGAGTTAAAAACGCGGCAACAACAAAAGCCAACAGAAGAAGTTTGAGAAGAGCTGAAAGAGACATCATCCAATTACTCAGAAAAACAACAGGGCAAAAACAACGACATAAAACATCAACACTACTAGAAGGGAAGACAATCACAAAAATGATAGAAATGTACGCAATGAAGTACTGGGGACACGTCCAAAGAAGGGAACCAACACACCTACTGAAGAAAGCACTAACACTGAACAGCAGCAAACTTAAAATTGGGAGACCATGTTACACGTAGAAAACAACAATCGAGAGGATCATGAACAAACTGGGAAAGGACCAAACATACTGGGAAAGAAAAGCGAGGGGAAAGAATGAATTTCACAAAGAAATCGGATCGATATATACTCTATCAGAATCAGAAACGGAGGAATCAGAAGCCTCAGAAGAAGAAGAACATATCTCACAAGAAGACCCAGAATAGGCAGAAGCCCAGAACCAAAAATACAAAAAAAAGGGGGCTTAAACGCTCCCTCACGACATAATGCGGTAACGCATCTCACAAATACCTAACCTGCCATCCCACATTCCTTTACCATGCGCCATGTGGCTCTCGCTGCTGGCAACAAGCATGACCTTAGTCCAACCCAGCGTGGACGTAGCAGGCCCAGCTGTATAACTTGGGAGTGGCAGCAATGCCTACCTACAATGGTAAATCAATCAATCAATAAATCAAAATGTTTTAAGATATTTTCAATAAGACTATTACAGAACAATTATTTTATTATAATTTTAGAGCAAAATGTTACTCAGGATGTTATTAAGCACAGAAAAATATAAAACAAAATATTGAAACTGCAATATACAGTAAGTCTCTTAAAATTGAACCAACTTTATGTAAATTAGGTGATGTATTAATTTTGTTTTAAAATGTATACCTTTTATACATTTTTATGTCAATTTAAGTTTTATATTATTTCGAACCTTCCAAGCCACTATTCTACAGCCTACATGTATTGGAAGTAAAAATAGCAAATTCTTAATAACTTCGTCATGCTAAATAACAATATAAAAAGCAAAAGTTCAAGTTGGTTCTGGTTTTCCCAATACAGGTAATAAAGTGTAACGCAGGTATAGGGGTCTAGAGACGATCCAGCTGCTGAGACCCGACATTGTCGGTCGGCTTTGAAGATAATTGGAATTCCTGCGGACCAGTTCACTTTTACGAATGAGTTCAAAGCATGCCCACAAGGCTGGCTCCCTGCCGCTGGATCGTGTGCAGACCCCTTATAAACCCTTGTTTATGGGCTGTCCTATCACAAATAACAGGTAGAATTAGAATTCTACGAAAAATAGACATATTCATTCTCAGGTAGTCGTATTTGTACCTTGTGCATAATAAGAGTTCATTTTCGAAAGTAAAAACAGTGCTATTTTGAAAATATGCCACGAGATTGTGTAAATACACCTAACAACTTTTATTATACTTGTGGTGAAGTGACTTTTGCGCATCAAAAACGTAATTTTACTCCCAAAATTAAGAAGGCGTACCAGTTGTATTTTGGTTGTACAATTGGAGATGAAGACAAAAAATGGGCACCTCATATATGTTGCAGCAATTGTGCGAACAATCTTTGCAGTTGGCTAAGTGGAAGAGGACGTTCAATGGCTTTTGCTGTGCCCATGATCTGGCGAGAACCTACAGATCATGTTATCGATTGTTATTTTTGCGTGATACCTCCTATTAGACAGGGTATTAACAAGAAAAAAAGGATGGTAATACAATACCCCAATATTACCATCTGCCATTCGCCTGGTTCTCCATAGTGATGAACTAACTATTCCTAATTCACCTCAAGAATACAGCCTTGATTCTGACGGAGAATCAGATAATAATGTAGATGACGACTTAGTCCAGCCATCAACATCACAAGATTCCGATTTCTCTGCCGAAGTGTCCGGTGGTGAACCACACAAAATTAATCAACACGAATTAAGTGATCTTATAAGAGACCTTGATCTGTCCAAGGCAAAAGCGGAGCTTTTGGCATCTCGATTACAACAATGGAATTTACTAAGAAAATGTTAAAGTTTCCATGTAGCGAAGTCGTCAAAAAGATCTTATACCTTTTTTTCAAAATGGAAAATTACTTGGTTGCCTGCAAGGACATTGACGGTTTAATGAGGGCTTTACACATTTCCCATGATCCTAATGACTGGAGACTTTTTATTGACGCCTCGAAACTTAGTATAAAACCTGTTTACTTCACAATGAAAATAAATTGCCATCAGTTCCAATCGCCCATGCTGTCCTCATGAAGGAAAATTACAGTAACATGAATGTATTGCCACAAATTATAGAATATAATAAGTATAAGTGGCAGATTTGTGCATACTTAAAAGTGATAGCTATCTTTCTTGGTATGCAGCAAGGGTATACCAAATATTGCTGTTTTCTTTGTGAGTGGGACAGTCGAGCGCGATTAGAACATTACAAAAGAAAAATTTGGCTGCCAAAACTGGGTTTTGAACCAGAAGAAAAAAATGTTGCTAGCATTCCATTAATTGATTCACAGAAGGTAATACTGCCACGACTCCACATAAAACTGGGGCTTATGAAAAGCTTGGTAAAATCTATGGACGAAGAAGGACGTGCTTTCAGTTATTTAAAACAAAAATTTCCCAGACTTAGTAATGCGAAAATTAAAGGAGGAATTTTTGTGGGTCCTCAAATAAGAACCTTTTCAAAGATGCTGAATTTGACAATATTCTAGAAGGTAATGGAAAAGCTGCTTGGAATTCCTTTAAAATGGTAGCAACACACTTTCTCGGTAACAAAAGAGCAGAAAACTATAGAGACCTTGTTGGGAATCTTCTTTCTTGCTCCCAGAAATTAGGATGCAATATGTCATTAAAAGTCCACTTTCTACATTCACACCTAGATTACTTTCCAGAAAACTGTGGTGCAGTAAGTGATGAGCATGGAGAGAGATTCCAGCAGGATATTCAAAATATGGAAAAAAGATATCAGGGCAAATGGACTTCTGCGATGTTGGCAGACTACTGTTGGACATGTATAAGAGATGCTCCAGAAGTAACTTATAAGAGACGGGCTAAGAAGCGCAAGAAGAATAATTAATTTTCTGATTAAAGGGCTTATATTCTAATTAAATATATAGTATATAACATGTATTTGAAGTATATATCAAAATGGCAAATATTTTTTCGCATGATGTAATTAATTGTTTTTTTTATTAAAATTATACCATAATATGTGAGTTAGGTCAGTTATTACAATTTTTATAGCCAACAAATTTTTTTTATGACTGTCAGACGTAGCTGGGACCAAAACAATGCAAATAAGTGGTTTTGGTTAACGATACAAAATAAAAGTTAAAATTTGTAAGTGTGTGATTACCACTTAACTGTAGTCAGTTTCTTTTTAAGAAAAATATGTTCGCTTGTTACTTCGAATAATTTATGAGGAGTGCGACATGCTGTGCTGCTCTATTTCCTTCTTATTATAGAAAATGATTGTTCTACAGACAAAGCACATGTATGTGAAAGGACAATATAGTATAAAAGAAACCATAAGAGATGTATTGAAGCTAACTTTAAATTCCTCGTACTTCAATATTCTTTTCTGCGAAATGAACACTTGTATTATTTCAGAACTGTTATCCCAGCATAACATGCAATATTTAGGGCTCCGTAAATGCAACTGTAATAAAATGTTTTCAGAGTATCAGTGCCAACCAGCCGTGTTATTTGAAGAATTGTAAAGTTTTCACTAGCCAATATTCTGGTTGTAACTTTTCATGTCATATATTTGTCTATTCTTACTTCTAGATGTTTCATTTTAATTATTATTTCAAAATAACGATAACTAGCATTTTTAACTTGGCAACAATGGATAATAAGATTGACCAGTTCGCATATTTTCAACAGTGATGGCAATAATCTAGACTGTGATTTCCATTCGAACAATTACCTACTGAATTATTGTTGTTGAAAAGATATAAAACGGTGTATGGTATCATCAAAAAACTAATAGCCCGTGTTACTATCAAAATTGGTTGACGTGAGACCGTATGATAGGATATAGTAACCAAAATAATAATAATTATAATAATAACTATTTATTTCTAGCAGGTATGCACTTAATTATAAGAAACATTTGCTAATGGATATTAAATATTTCTTATGATCCCGTTGTGAAGTTCTCTTCTAGAGATTTCCACAAGGCATTTGGATTTTCGTCAAGTGGTGTGTTACTTTACTTATTTAATATTTAAATTTATTTTAGAAGGTTGAAGTTTAAACTTTTATTATGAAAAATTGTCATTCCCAGCCACTACTATCTAAGAGGTAGATTTTGTTCAAAGTTTCTAAATTATTCCTTTACAAGAAATATCGTTCCATCTCATATCTTGATATGAACGTGGGATTTAAAAATAAAGTATATCATGCTTTCAACTTGAAATAATCATATATTTTTTCTGTAAACTTGTATATATTTAACCGAAAATGACAGTGGTACCTAGTGTATGCTACCGCCGGGAAATGACTTATGCCTATAACTACTAGGACCTACAAAGAGTTTACCGGAAATGAATTATATTTGTAAGCATCGACGTCTATGTGGACGAAAGCCCAAAAATTCTTTCGGAACCTGGATGTGCTAAATAGCTATTTGTGTATTAAGAGCGCAAAGTGCCTCATTATCGACGTGTTAGTAAATATAATTAATAATCAACCGGCTCGGTGGCGCAGTGCTTAAGGTGTTAGGCTTGGAGTCCCTGGTTCGAATCCTTGCTTGTGTAGTGGTGTTTTTCACGTATTGCCGAGACGGTAGCAGTGGGCTAGACTGCGGTTGTGTGAGAGACAACACGATCTAGTCGCTCTCCTTTCCTGAGTTCCAGTCTCAGCTGTGGCAGATAGCAAAGTCGCAGGGAATGGGTGTTGTGATGTTGCCTATATGCGCGTCCTGGTTGAGTGGTAGAATAGCCTACGGCTAAACTCCGCCAGGACATTAATATAAATAAGGAGATTAAAATAAAATAAAATAATATATAAAATAATAATGATGGTAATAAACTAATAACACTAATGTTATTTAACTAAAAACTAAACAATTCTCTATTGTCTTCTAATATGGTATATGACAATGTTTTTGGCATTTCTGCTACACCAAATTTTGCTAAACCGACGAGTTGTCGATTTATATTCTCCGTCTAATCTCATGTCGCTTTGACGGACATTGTCAACGGAAACTTGAAGCCTTCCTTCTCACTTACTTATTCCTAACATGTTTGGATGCTTTTCACTTGCTCGATCTACAATGCTTTATGCGTCGTTTTAATATACGCTTAAACCGAACTCATAAGTTATTGCTTCAAGATTATCAAACAGATGTATGAAAGTCATCTTGACCTGCGTCCTTACTTACGTCTATACCCTACATTGCCTATACTCTACCTACCTATACCCTATACTCTACACTGCCAATCCTCCTGCACATATTATATATTCGTGATGCCTTTGCCAACGTACACTTCTGTGCAATAAATTCCCGTACACTTGAAAAATCAAGTAATCCAGTTTTCACTAATATTAAGTGATGTGAATCAGTCTTTTTGGAATTTAATTTTTTTTATTACCATATAGGTTATAACAAACTGACATTGATTGTGAAACGTCATAAGTAATGTATTTGAATAATGTTAATCCAGAAGAAAAGCATACCTCTACGTATTTTTGTTTTTCTTTTTTACTATTTTACACCATTCGATGAAAATGATTTCGATTTATAACAAATGTAAAAATTGACGTTGAAAAATTCACAAATTCGACTGCACATAACTGCGATTGCATTTATTGTGTAAATAATGTAACCTAATATTTTGTACATATGTCCGTCATTACAAGACTGAAAAACTTCTTCATCGGTAAACACAACAGTGTTCCAAAAATCCAACGGGCGATAGACGCAATTTAAACAAAACATAAGGCGTGCTTGCTTCTATTCTTCAGATAATATGGTCTTCTTGACACTTGTACAGTTTTTTATTTCCTATTTTCCTATCCTTCGACTAACTGTTGACCTCGATGCTGGAAAAGTTGTCATGAACACAGCGTCTCCTGCTGTTTGAAACGGATTTTTCCTCAACTAGCCAAGGAGTGCTTTACGTTGAATGAGAGACTTTTATTCAATTGATAATGGTTAGCAACTGCTCTGATAGACCATCTCTCTTTTTCATGTTTAGTTAATTTTGGTATTGTGAAAATATGACATTGATACTGACAAATAATAAAGAATGATTTAATATAGCGAAAAATAGGTGTACGGGATTTTATTGCTTAGAAGTGTACTTCTGATTTAGTGCTGACTATTTTCACTAAAACGATTTTTTTTAATTTAGTTGGCGAATAATCAGGACCAGTTATCTGAGTGTTAGTATAATTTCCAATTTTTCTTAATCCGTATTGTCAAAAGCTTTATTGAAAATGATAGGCCCGTTACTACCAGGGTATTTTCTAAAATAGTTAAATATTATTTTTTGGATAAGTTAGAAAAATATTTGAGCGCTTAAAGCATACTTACAATCCTACATCAACATGAATTTAGGTGCAAAAAGTCCATTATAATACTTTCGCTAAATGTATCGACACAAGCGGCTATCCTGTTGGGAATTTTTATGATTTTAGTATAACATTCGACTGCATTGATCACAACATGTTACTTCTCATACTCTTTCAATCCGGAATATTTAAAGCTGCATTAAGTTGGATAAGTACCTGCATTCCTACAGGGGAGTAGTCAATGGGTAACTATTAGCAATATTACAAACAAAAACAAAACGGTAATAACGGTAATAAGCTCAATATATAAAAGTTAATATGCGTTCACCAACGCAGTTCAGTATTGGTTCTTAGTTGTTTTTCTTTCATGTTGATATGAATGAATTGGGTACTTTAACATCTAATAAATGTATATTTTATAATGTACGCTGATAATGCGTCAGCAATTCTGTAGCATAAATTAGACGAAATATTAGAAATAACATATTACATGTTATTAGAAAACCTAAGAAACAATTTTAATCATAATTTATTTTATTTTAATATGCAAAAGACAGTACCACAATTTTACAATTGAAAAAAAGAATTTCAGATATTATATTATCTGTTAGTAATTCTACAATAGCTATTGAAATTAACGTCGAATTTTTGGAAATGACCACCTAAAATTGTCTGGTCTGTAAAAATATTTTTAAAAGTTTCAATCTATTAACACTCCCTTTTCTGCTTATTCTCGAGTTGTGTGTATATGTTTTTAGTAAAAAGGATACATTTAGTTTTAATAAATATGTGTATATATTATATACAACCTAGGCAAAAAAATGATCTCACGTAGTGATTTTTCTATTACATATAAATCTCCAAGTGTTTTGGGTCTAGAAGCTCTCAAACTATTCTCCAGTGGGGTATAACATTATTTCCTCGCTGTTTAATAAATTAATTATTTTTTTGTAACGTGTTCGAGATTTAGACTGAAACTTATTTATTTAGAGAAAAAAATTTTACTACCCCAGTAGCTCAGAGACTCGGCAGATGAGTCATGGGTCAGAAAACACTTTACAAATGGTTTTACGTGTTTGATAGATTGTAATTAATATATGACAGATGTTTTTATAATTTTTCTTAAAGAGATGTTAATTTGACTTATATAAAGATAATTTTCCTAGAGAGGTGGGGCGCCAATCTTTCTATATTTGTAATTTACACTAAAACTGAAGTTTGATTACAAGAAAGATAAACTAATCAAATTATAAAGAAAGTATAAATTGTTGACTAAAAAAAAAAGGTGTAAATTAATATTCCTAAAGATATTATCAAAATGGTTTGTATCAAAATAGTTTGTTTAAAAATAGTTTGTTTCAAAATAGTTTGTTTCAAAATACCTAAAATAAATGGACAATGTGGTTATAAAATTGATTTTATTATAAACCAATCAAACTGGATGTGTTTTTGTTATAAAACGACTAAACTGAGGCCTTAAAAATTAAACAAATTTATGTACAAAGGAGAAAACAAATGGACGATAATACGTTATGTAGATATTATTTAAAATATTGTCTTAAACATGAACCGACAATATGGTGTTTAGAGATCAAAATTTATTATATTAAATAT
This sequence comes from Rutpela maculata, assembly GCA_936432065.2. Classification (NCBI taxonomy): domain Eukaryota; kingdom Metazoa; phylum Arthropoda; class Insecta; order Coleoptera; family Cerambycidae; genus Rutpela; species Rutpela maculata. Next base: position 227,255,939 of record OW386285.2, read on the forward strand.
AAGCGTTTCGTAGAAATTGTGATCACAAAGTCTTTACAGAACTTTTTATATATTTGTTTTTAATTAGATGTTACGCCGATAATTTACATCTTAATAATAATTGAAAATACTAACTGTTCGTTGAAAACATATTAAAGACAAAATTGAAAATGGAAATAGTTTAAGAAAAAAACATTTGCAATTTGATACTTCAAAGAATTCTAAAAATGTTAAAGCATAAAAATATGAGATATATATAAAAAAAATCAGATAAAAATTTTATTTGCGACACTTATCTGGAATTCTTAGTGAATTAAACTAGTGACTCCAAGTGAGGGATGATGATGGTGAAATCCAACCCACATTGACGTAATCGCTGATTAAGTCAAGAAGTTCCCAGTACCATGTTCGACGCTTCCAGAAATTCCATAAGGACAAATCACATCTATTCTAACATACTATCGTCGCGATCTTCGTAAAATGTTGTCCTAGACAAATATGTACATTCCATCTTCTAATTACGTAGAGGAGAAGAAAGACAACCCCATTGGATGGTTAAAAAAAAATTAAAGTTTCCAACCCAAATTAAAATAAATGCATATCTACGATGTGCATCCAAATTTAAGAGATTTGTATCTAATATTAGAAGATTTGCATCTAACTTTAGAAAATTTGCATCTAGCTTTCGAAGATTTGCGTCTAACTTTAAAACCCTGGAAAGAAATGAAGTGTAAGCGTGGCTTGCTGCAAAATGGCCATTGCCAAATCTAAATTACAAAAAAAATTATTTCTTTATAAATCACTTACGGATTAAACAGGTGAAAACAATTAGGCCTGCTTCATGTTAAAGAAGAGGGACTGTCAACCCTTTCGATGTTGAAGTCGTAAAAAAAAACTTAATGAGAACACATCACTCAAAAATTTAGCAAACAACTCGAAGTACTAAGTACCTTCAAGTAACCGAGAAATATTTAGTTCTGACTTCCCTTTCTCGTAGTATGTAAATCGTGTCGCCTCTTTACCCTTTCCACTCTTAAAGCTAAGTTGGAATACCCAGCTACCTTGAGTACAGCTTAGACGTAACTCTGGTTGCATACCGTTGTGTTTGTTTTATGAAGTAAATTTAAAAAAGAATAATTGAAACTACCGCGGTCATTCACGCTTGAGTTAAATTTATGAAGCAGCAATATGCATGCTACACTCCCTCTCTCGTTAAAAAAATTTTTTTTTGTTACTCTAATATTTAAAAAAAAAATTTCTACCTAGTGACTTAAGCTATATTTACAAATTTCAAGAAAGATATCCTATATTACTGTAAAATTTAGACAAAAGGTATGTAATGTTCTATCTAGGAATGTACTATACACTATTTACAAATACTAATTTGAATAATTTAATGTTAATATATTAAATACCAAAAGTTTATTCAAGAAAAGTACTAATTTTAGATCCGGTCATCCAACCGAGACGTCAGAATTCGAACCTAGGTAGGGCTTCAAATCTTTGACATGCCATGTACCTGCATCTGATGAATACATATTATCTAATTGATAAATTATATTCGAAATTTTTTTTCGAACCGTGCATAAAACATATTTGGGGGCTAGTTTGGCAGAAAACTTGTTTACCGCGTCCGATAAAACTTTGTTTCTAGACCAGACCTTATCACCTACCGCAAATTTAACATTGTCACGTTTTCTCAGATTATAAGCCTTTTTTTACGCTCATAAGTTTCTTTAGTTTTTCCTTTACCTCAGAGTATACATCTGATAAACCTGTAAAATCGGATACATAACCTTGTCGGTCTCCCGGAAGTAAATTAATATCCTTAGTGGATTCGACTTCACCATAATAATCTCCTGACAAGGGAACATAGCGCGCAAAATTTAAAAATGATGGAGCATACCCAGTAACCTCATGTTTGGCGGTATTTATAGCCTGCTGAATCTCAGAAAGATGTTTGTCCCAATCTTTGTGTTCAGTTATATAGCTTCGGATAGCCGTACCTACTGTTCGGTTCTGTCTTTCAACGAAATTACATTGTGGGTGGTATAATGCATTAAACCATATTTTCTGGACATGATATTTATCAGCAAAAGCCTTAAAGGAATTTCCCGCAAATTGAGAACCGTTATCACAAATGATATATTGTGGAACTCCATACACTAAAAATATATTGTTTTCCATAAACTTTACTATGTTATTAGCAGTAGCAGTCCTTAAAGGATGAACTAAAGTGTACTTGGAAAACCAGTCGCCCACAGCTAACAAGTGAGTAAAACCTCGTGGAGATCTAGGTAATGGACCCATAATATCCACAGCTATGACTTGCCAAGGAAAATTAACATTTTTGTCTGTACCCATTTTGCCTATTCTTGCTTCATTAGAGTTTTTTTGAGTAGTACAAATTTTACAAGAGCGTACGTATCTCAATATATCTGCGCATCTTAGGCCAGTAATACAAATCTTGAACTCTACTAAAACTCTTATAAAAACCTAGGTGTGAACTAGTAGGTGGGTCATGACAACTTTTAACAATCTCAAGCCTTTGAGACTTAGGAACTAATAACTTCCATTTAGAAATATTACTCTTAAAAGGAATTTTTGACGAAATAAATTTATAAACAATGCCATCATTGACATTCCAATCAGGATATTTTTTTGGGGTTTTGAGTATATTTTTCCTCATTTTTACATAAAATTTATCCACATTTTGGGGAGAAATATCTAATAAATCTACGGACGTAGGTATACTCCTAGACAAAGCGTCCGCTACCACGTTATATTTTCCTTTTCTATGTGTTACATCAAACGAATACTTTTGTAATTTTAAAGACCATCTAGCTAATTTTCCAGTAGGATTTTGTAAATTTTTTAACCATTGTAAAGCCGAGTGATCAGTAATTACTGTGAAATATTGTCCTTCAATGAAAAATCGAAAAAATTCTATAGAAATATCAAACTTAATAATTCTTTTTGACAAGTAGAATAAGCTCTCTGTGTACGTGTTAAACTTCTACTCGCAAACGCAATAACAGATTCTTTACCGTCTATATACTGAAAAAGAAGACCGCCGATACCTACATCGCTACCATCGCATTGTATAACAAAAGGTTTACTAAAATCAGGTGCGTTTAAGATAGGTGCAGAGACAAGAGCCTGTTTTAATTGAATGAAAGAATTTGCTGCTTCCTTTGACCACAATATTGACTGTTTCTTCCTTACTTTACCTTTCAAATGATCATTCAAAGGTGATACTAAAGTTGAAAAATGCGGTATAAACCATCGATACCACGAAGTCATACCAATAAATCTTTTAATTTCTGTGGTGTTAGTGCGCCTTGGATAATTTACCATAGCAGATATTTTATCCGGGTCTGTGCGTAAAAACCCAAGATACTTAAGAGATTTTCTAAAAAACTCGCACTTTTTTAAGTTAACTGTTAGATTTGCATCCTTTAAAACATTTTATACCTCATTTAAAATTTCTATATGTTTATCAAAGGTTTCAGAAATAATAATTATATCATCAAGATATATAAAAAGATTTGGTTCAAATTTGGGGCCAAAAACAGCATCCATAAGTCTTTGTTTCGTCTGCGCACTATTTATAAGTCCAAAAGGTACTCTATTAAAATGAAATAAACCCCTACCAGGCACAGCGAAAGCAGTTTTTTCCTTCGATTGCGGGGTAAGTGGTATTTGCCAAAAAGCCTTTCTTAAATCGATCGAACTAATATATTTAGCCCCTCGTAACATGCTTAAAATTCTATCCACTCTATTAAAAGGATATGCATCTGGTTTAGTGATTTTATTTAAATGCCTACCATCAAATGTAAAACGATATTCTCCAGTTTTTTTTTTAACTAAAAGTACAGGTGAACTCCAAGGGCTATGTGAAGGCTCAACTACTCCTAATTTCAACATTTGGTCTAACTCTTTATTTAAAATATTCATCATGAGGGGGGACATAGGGTACTGTCGTATTTTAAACGGTTTACAATCACCCGTATCTATATCTAGCGAAATCTTGTCAGTACACCCTAAAGTATCCTCAGACGAAATACTTTTAAATGATTCATAAATATTATCAACCCGTATTTGTTGTTCTTTAGTAAATTTAGTAATTACACAAGGTGACATTTCTGATTCTGTATGCAATTTACAATTTACAGACCAAGAATTATTAAAAAAATTTAATTTTACTGAAAATGTTTTACAAAAATCACTGCCTAATATTAATTTATGCTTTAAAGAAGGTACTACTAGAACTTTAAGTATTTTACATATATTGTCAATGCAAAGTGGTAAATAAACACATCCTATTACACGCTGAGAACTTCCATCAGCTGTTGTTACTGACGTTTCTACACATTTATCTATTGTTAAGTTAAATTTTTCTAAAATAGGCAAATAATGACCTCCTAAGACACTTAAATTTGGTCCAGAATCTAATAAAGCTGTTATATTTTTATCAAACATTTTTACTGTGACATAAGGTCTATTATCAAAGGGTTTTGTCAAAAAAAAACGGTGCGATATTTACTTCAGAAGTAATAGTATTGCGATAAAAATTTGAAACTATAGTTAACCAAGCTTTCCATTCACGGTCCTGTTTATTTTTGTCAAAAGAATTTAATTTAAACTTAATTTCACTTACAGGTTTTTTTTTAAATTTACTTTATTACAAAAAAATTTGGTTTTATTTACATTACCGTACCTAACTACTCTAGATTGGGAGTGGTACGACCTTCCAACCCTCATGCCTCGTTTTTTGAACACGAACATGTCAATAATTTCACCCTGTTTTCCACATTTAAAACAGAATTTCTTTTTAGGAGCCCTGCAATTATAAAAGCTGTGATTTTCAAGACCACGTTGGGCGCCATTTATAACATTATTTCCTCGCTGTTTAATAAATTAATTATTTTTTTGTAACGTGTTCGAGATTTAGACTGAAACTTAATTATTTAGAGAAAAAAATTTTACTACCCCAGTAGCTCAGAGACTCGGCAGATGAGTCATGGGTCAGAAAACACTTTACAAATGGTTTTACGTGTATGATAGATTGTAATTAATATATGACAGATGTTTTTATAATTTTTCTTAAAGAGATGTTAATTTGACTTATATAAAGATAATTTTCCTAGAGAGGTGGGGCGCCAATCTTTCTATATTTGTAATTTACACTAAAACTGAAGTTTGATTACAAGAAAGATAAACTAATCAAATTATAAAGAAAGTATAAATTGTTGACTAAAAAAAAAAAGGTGTAAATTAATATTCCTAAAGATATTATCAAAATGGTTTGTATCAGAATAGTTTGTTTCAAAATAGTTTGTTTAAAAATAGTTTGTTTCAAAATAGTTTGTTTCAAAATACCTGAAATAAATGGACAATGTGATTATAAAATTGATTTTATTATAAACCAATCAAACTGGATGTGTTTTTGTTAGAAAACGACTAAACTGAGGTCTTAAAAATTAAACAAATTTATGTACAAAGGAGAAAACAAATGGACGATAATATGTTATGTAGATATTATTTAAAATATTGTCTTAAACATGAACCGACAATATGGTGTTTAAAGATCAAAATTTATTATATTAAATATAAGCGTTTCGTAGAAATTGTGATCACAAAGTCTTTACAGAACTTTTTATATATTTGTTTTTAATTAGACGTTACGCCGATAATTTACATCTTAATAATAATTGAAAATACTAACTGTTCGTTGAAAACATATTAAAGACAAAATTGAAAATGGAAATAGTTAAAAAAAAAAAACATTTGCAATTTGATACTTCAAAGAATTCTAAAAATGTTAAAGTATAAAAATATGAGATATATATAAAAAAAAATCAGATAAAAGTTTTATTTGCGACACTAATCTGGAATTCTTAGTGAATTAAAGTAGTGACTCCAAGTGAGGGATGATGATGGTGAACTCCAACCCACATTGACGTAATCGCTGATTAAGTCAAGAAGTTCCCAGTACCATGTTCGACGCTTCCAGAAATTCCATAAGGACAAATCACATCTATTCTACCATATTATCGTCGCGATCTTCGTAAAAAGTTGTCCTAGACAAATATGTACATTACATCTTCTAATTACGTAGAGGAGAAGAAAGACAACCCCATTGGATGGTTAAAAAAAAATTAAAGTTTCCAACCCAAATTAAAATAAATGCATATCTACGATGTGCATCCAAATTTAAGAGATTTGCATTTAATATTAGAAGATTTGCATCTAAGTTTAGAAAAAATTTGCATCTAACTTTCGAAGATTTGCGTCTAACTTTAAAACCCTGGAAAGAAATGAAGTGTAAGCGTGGCTTGCTGCAAAATGGCCATTGCCAAATCTAAGTTACAAAAAAAATTATTTCTTTATAAATTACTTACGGATTAAACCGGTGAAAACAATTAGGCCTGCTTCGTGTTAAAGAAGAGGGACTATCAACCCTTTCGATGTTGAAGTCGTAAAAAGAAACTTAATGAGAACACATCACTCAAAAATTTAGCAAACAACTCGAAGTACTAAGTACCTTCATGTAACCGAGAAATATTTAGTTCTGACTTCCCTTTCTCGTAGTATGTAAATCGTGTCGCCTCTTTACCCTTTCCACTCTTAAAGCTAAGTTAGAATACCCAGCTACCTTGAGTACAGCTTAGACGTAACTCTGGTTGCATACCGTTGTGTTTGTTTTATGAAGTAAATTTAAAAAAGAATAATTGAAACTACCGCGGTCATTCACGCTTGAGTTAAATATATGAAGCAGCAATATGAATGCTACAGGGGTAATAATAAAGCTAAAAAAATCGCTGCCCAAGGAATCACTACTTCCACATCCAAGTTTCTTACAACAAAATACTATATTTACACTCTACTATGTAGAAATAATTGTTTATGGAACTTTAATAGTATAATATTTGAAATCATGTACCCCAAAAACCCATAAAATTATATGCCACATCGGTAATAGAGGTGGGGTGATGCTGGGGGTGAACGAAATGGAAAAAGTTCTTGATAACTTTGGCTCTTGTACACACACTAAATCACAGTATTTTTTCACCACCTTTAATAATGGGGTGGGGGTGGTAATAGGGATGAATAATGCCAATTTTTTTTGAGACCTTAGCTCCTCTTATACTTACTAAATACCAATTTCATGGACTCTTACTTGCTCGATTTACCTACTTACCCCCCACTTACCTCAATTTACCCTTCAACTCTGCAACGGAATGAGATCAAAATATAATCCAGTTCCAGATCTTGTTAAAAAACATACGTGTGCCATATTTTAAGTGAATATCTTAAACAGTTTCCAGAATTACTAAAAATTGGGACAATTAAATCATTACATAAAGGTGGTGATAAATTTGAAATAATTAACTACAGACCGATTTTCTTAATTTCTAATGTTGCCAAAATAATTGAAAAAATCATAAAATGCAGACTAATAAATTTCTTGAACAAATATAATTTAATATCTGAACATCAGTATGGCTCTAGAGAAGGAAAATCGGCAGAGGACGCAATGCACCATTTAGCATCTTACATTTATAATAACTTAGATAAGAAAGTACCTACTTTGTGTGTCTTTATTGATCTTGCTAAAACATTCGACACTGTTTGTCACAGAAAACTACTGGACAAATTAGAATGCTATGGTATAAGGGGGAACACTTTCAGTTTAATAAAAAGTTATCTATCAGACCGAAAGCAACACGTTAATATTGATGACACTATTAGCAGTTTTAGACAGGTAAAATACGGTGTACCTCAAGGGACTGTCCTAGGTCCAGTCCTATTCACTATTTATATTAATAGCTTACTTTCTGTTAATACAACAGGAACAATACTCAGTTTTGCAGATGACATGGCAATTTTATATGAAGCAGATTCCTGGCACAATTTAAAGAAAAAGGTGGAAAAAGATCTTAAACAAATAAAACACTGGTTTCAATATAATAAACCTACCTTAAATTGTGAAAAAACAAAATATCTGCCATTTACTTCTTATTGCAATCATTTACCCAACATGGGTTCGCTAATTATCGACTCAGAAACCCAAATACCGGAAGCAACATCAATGAAATACCTCGGCATAGTAATTGATAGACACTTGAGATGGGACTTACAAATACAAAATATAATTAAAAACCGCCGCCCAAGGAATCACTACTTCCACATCCAGATTCTCTATCCAAGTCACTCACAACGAAAAAACTTTGTGTGTGAAAATAATTGTTTATGGAACTTTAATAATATAATATTTGAAATCTTCTACCCCAAAAACCCATGAAACGATACCCCACATCGGTAGTGGGGTGGTGATAGGGGGGTGGTAGTGGGGGGTGGACGAAGCAAAAAAATATTTTGAGGTTTCTGGTTCCTGTACATACACTAAATCACAATTTCTTTTCATCCCCTTTAATGAGGGGTGGGGGTGGTAATGGGGGGTGGCTAATGACCTTAGCTTCTCTTGCATATACTAAATACCAATTTCGTGGACTCTTACCTGCTTGATTTACCCATTTACCCCAAATTTACCACAATTTACACCCCAACCCTTCGACGGAACAAGGTGAAAATATATATATATATATATATATATATATATATATATATATATATTATATTATGCAAGTGATCTCGTGAAATTAATTTAAGTACTGAGGTTCGTCATTATGAATTATGAGTCATATAGCCCAGAGGACAAAAATCATTTTATAGTGAAACCCACAAAAAGTTGCAAACTGAATAATTTTTTTTTTTAATGAGTTCGTGAAAGTGTATAGAATAATATCCTGAAAAGTTTACATTCCGCTCGGATGCAGAACATAAAAAAAAGTGAAAAAACATTTTTTTTTTATTAATTTTTTTCAAAATTTTTAAATTAAGTCAGGCCAAAAAAAAACAAAAAATAGGGTCGGGTAGACCACGTGTTTCTGAATAAAAAATGTTCTAATAAAATTTATTGCTAAAGCCACGGTTTTCCCGGAAAAAAATAGTGAATTATCTTTGTCACTCTGCTCGGCCAAGCGCACGGTTAAATGCATACTACGGAACCTCCAAAAATTCTTAGCAGTTCTACCAAGTAAAATAAAGCCTTTTTCTCTTTCTGATTACACATTTTTAACATTTTTCTTAGTGACTAAGAGGATAAATAGTGAGTCTGGAGGGAAAGTATATAATTATGAACGCATACACAGACACAACACATAGCCGCTGAATCGCTCGCATGAATTTTTATTTGCCTTTGCTGTATTGTATTTATTACAGATACACCTAGCCACATTTCAGCTATATCCATTGAATTCCTTATACATTTGTTAATGTATTGGAAAAGTTCCAGAATTTATATTCAAAACAATCAAAGATATTTTCACAGTTATAAGGATAAGATCATGACAATCCCAATTTCTTATCATGATATGATTAATCATATTTTCGAAAAAATGCATAAAAGAAACGAATTTGTGTTTGAATATTTGAAAAGTATACATTTTTCCCGAAATAGTGATATTTAATTTTTTTCAATGGGTCAATTTCTCGGCAAGTTACAGCCTCCACTATATATATTTATCAAGAAAATCATGAAGCAATTAAATTAAAACGATTTGAGATGAACTTTTTTTGAATCCACGTTACTACAACTTAATAAACCATAATAATCATGAAGTGTACATACTTTTTAACAGTTTTCAATGAAGAAAGAATTTTTTTGAAGGGCTTTTATTTTTTCTATATTTTTTATTGCGTCGATTGAGTTCGGGCGTGATAATATATATATTTATATTTTTCCCATCATCCTTTGCTTGTTTTGTTTAAAACAAAAAAGGATTAGAAAGCTACAATTTCCATCTTTTAATTGAACCAACACTCATATGGATTGAACAAATTCTGATTTAGTGACATGTAATTCAATGCGTCGGCGTCAGTCATGCGTATTCAAGCCCGCGCACGCATGTATCTCGCTTCGAGTTATAACGTTACATTTGACTATTTTTTTTCCGGGAAAACCGTGGCTTTAGCGATAAATTTTGTTAGCACATTTTTTGTTCATAAATACGTGATCTATCCATCTGTATTTTTTATTTTTTCCTAGCTTGACTCAATTTCAAAATTTTGAATAAATGGTTAAAAATTTTTTTTCACTTTTTTTTATGTTCTGCATCCGAGCGAAATGGAAACTTTTCAGGATATTATTCTACATAGTTTCACGTACTCATTAAAAAAAAGTTTACACAGTTTGCAACTTTTTGTGGGTAAATACCTTCATCGACTGGGCTAATATAAATGTGAGCATGTGTAAACGTCTGCGATTTTCCATGTTTAGTATGCTATGTTTATTTAGATGTGGTGATATATGTTGTCTATGTGGGATACTGTAAATATAACGCATACATGAATTTTGATTTTTTTTAATTCTCCTTTTTGCTGTCACCGAGAATAATTTTCCATATACAACATCACCATACAACTAGTGACTACATTTGAAATATCGGAAACGAACAAGGTAAAGAACAGTGGTCCCAAGATTGAATCTTGAGGAACACCTGTATTTAAGTTTTGCAAACGTGACATATTTCGAGTACCATCATCATTTATAATCACAGCTTGTTTTTTTCCATTTAAGTAATTTTTCATGTATCTAAAAGTATCAAAAGCCTTTGAAAAATCTATCAGTACCAAACATATAAATTTTCCACCATCAATGTTTCATCTACTAAATGTGTTAACGCTGTTGATGTGGAATGATTTTTTCGAAATCCCGATTGTATGCTTGAAATTAATATACTTTTATTTAAGAACTCAATGATTTGGTTATAAATACGTCTCTCTAATATTTTAGATATAACAGATAGCAAGCTAATTGGCCTAAAATCAGACCAACCACTAGTATTATTGTTTTTGGCAACAGGTTTAACCAATGCGTGTTTCCATAATGTAGGATTTTTTTTTTAAATTATTACTTGGTTTATTATATGCAGTATATAGAACACAGTACGGTATGCACAATTTGAGGTGATATTAATGTCGGCTGTACCAGTATCTTAGGATGATTTCCTCAAAATAAGGAAAATTATTCTCAATGTTATATTTTGTTCCATAAAGAATTCTTGTTTCGTATTTGTTATAAAATATTCATTAATTACAGCATTTTCAATTTGAAGTTCAAGGACGTTATTTCTCTCTTAGGTAATAATATGCATAAAGTTTAACAGGGTTAGAATTAGTGCTTAGTGCTTTACGAGGCGCAATATAATTGAACGAAGTCATAAAGTAAAATCAGCATTTTATACCAATTTTATCCGCCACTTTTCTAATTACAATTAACCGTTATCCGCTTTCTGTTCACTGAAATAACTTTAATCTCTTTTAATAGCAGTAGTTTTCGTAATAATTTACGTCTTTGAAGTTAAATAAAACCGAAAAGTATTATCTAGTACAGAAAAAGTAATATACCAGCATAGTAAAATTATAATACAATTTATGTCGTGCCACACGAGTTATTTTGCTTAGAATATGGAATCGAATAGAATAGAATAATATGTATTATCCATAATATAGATAGTTACATGAATAATAACAGTTTGATATTTCTTAAAAAAATATATTTTGCATTTGTAAAATAGCGTTTTCGCAGTATGACTTGAATCAACAGCGTGGGACATATCAATGTGTTCTCTCATATAATTATTACAAATATTTAATGATCTCCATTTATTTGCTCAAAAATCTCATTCATTGTTTTTGCACTGCAAGAAAATCTGAATTCGATTTAATTAAAAAACGCACATAATTACTTCCACATCCAGCGGAAGTCTAGTAACAAGAAAATTTTTAAAAATTTTTATTGTTGAAATAGCCTTAAAATGTCATGAAACGTCGAGGTTTTTAGTTTGAGCGAAAAAAAAATTCTGCCTGTATGTCTGTCCGTCCGTCTGTCTGTCGGTCTGTAAGTTTTCATTGTGCGCACGTTTACTCTGGAACCGTTTAAGATATTGACTTGAAATTTGGTACACATATGTAAATGGGTAAATCAAGCAGGTAAGAGTCCATAAAATTGATATTTAGTATATACAAGAGAAGCTAAGGTCTCAAAAAAATTTTTGGCATTAGCCACCCCCATTACCACCCCCACCTCATTATTAAAGGGGATGAAAAAAAATTGTGATTTAGTGTATGTACAAGAACCAGAAACCTCAAAATATTTTTTTACTTCATCCACCCCCTATTACCCCCACCCCACTACCGATGTGTGGTATCGTTTCATGGGATTTCAAATATTATATTATTAAAGTTCCATAAACAATTATTTCCACATACAAAGTTTTTTTTCGTTGTGACTGACTTGGATAGAGAATCTGGATGTGGAAGTATTGATTCTTTGGGCAGTGGTTTTTTACTTCCACATCCAGTGGAAGTATAGTAACGACAAAAACATTTTTAAAAATTTTTATAGTTCAAATAGGGTTAGAATGTCACGAAACGTCGAGATTTTAAGTTTGAGTGAAAAAAAGTCTGTCTATCAGTCTGTCTGTCGGTCTGTCAGTCTGCCGGTCTGCCGGTCTGTCGGTCTGTCGGTCTGTCGGTCTGTCGGTCTGTCGGTCTGTCGGTCTGTCGGTCTGTCGGTCTGTCGGTCTGTCGGTCTGTCGGTCTGTCGGTCTGTCGGTCTGTCGGTCTGTCGTTCTGTCTGCAACTTTTTTGTGCACACGTTTACTTTGGAACCGTTTGAGATATTGACTTGAAATTTGGTACACATATGTACTTTAACAAGATCTAGAACTAGATTATATTTTCATCTTGTTCCATCGAAGGGTTGGGGGGTAAATTGGGGTAAACTTGGGGAAAATAAGTAAATCAAGCAGGTAAGAGTCCATAAATTGGTATTGAGACAAGAGAAGCTAAGGTCTCAAAAAAAATTTTGGCATTAGCCACCCCCATTACCACCCCCACCCCATTATTAAAGGGGATGAAAAAAAATGTGATTTAGTGTGTGTACAAGAACCAGAAACCTCAAAATGTTTTTTTACTTCATCCACGCCCACTACCACCCCCTATCACCACCCCCACCTCGCTACCGATGTAGGTTATCGTATTATGGGTTTTTGGGGTAGAAGATTTAAAATATTATATTATTAATGTTCCATAAACAATTATTTCCACATACAAAATTTTTTTGTTGTGAGTGACTTGGATAAAAAATCTGGATGTGGAAGTAGTGATTCCTTGGGCAGCGGTTTTTACACTATACTCTGCGCTGTTTAGTCCGCGAAGGCGTTCCGTACACTTAATTGCAATTTTGTAGAGAACTGTTAATCCTAGAGAGAAATGTTTCAAATAAAAAAGTTAGCTCTATCCTTTATCTACATACGTTCTCTTATACGTGGTATCTATTTCGAAAGATAAAAAAGTTTACGCTTATTATATTCGCACCTTTAAATTTTCAGTTTATGGACATAGCCTTGGAAAAGAAATCATGTTTTTTACTCTTATTAAGATATTGCGTTCATAATAGCACATTTGTTAACAAATATGAAGAGATGATGCGATAAATGTTTGAGATCAATTCGTTGTCCCGTTTTTGAGTTAGAACGAGTGAAACGAAAAAATAATTATTTCTATTATTTTTCAATTTTCTCACATTTTTGGCTCTATCCTTTCTCTCGACCAGCCAAAAGAGTCGTAATTTTTATTTCATCGAAGGATAAGCTTCTGAACACTTCGATTAAGGTGATTTTATTTGCATCTAAAAAAAATGACCGCTGAAGTAGTTGACCAGTAAGTGACGTAACAGCGGAAACTGCGGAACTGTGTGTGAGAGCGTATCTCTCTTTCATAGTATCATGAGTTAGATGAATTTCTCTGTCCCTGACAGAGAAATTCATCACCCTCGTTTTGTTGCCTCGTGAGTCTTGTGCTTTAAATAAAGTCGCCATGAATGTTACCCATACGTAAAATGTGTATCCATATTTAATAATTCATCTGGTTAGGTTGTCATTTGTACTAATAAAGCACATTACTGTTATTACCATAAAAAAACATGGAGACTGAGTGGAGACATCCAAAGCCAACAAAGAAAAACAAATTTCACTATGTACCAACAATTTAGTTTTCAATTTTAAAGAAATGTAGTGAAGTGTAAATTATCTTTGATATTACTAGTTGTTCTAAATAAAACTGTTCGCTCACTGAACTATAAAAATGCATTTCTAGAGCTCATTACGATTCACTGTTACCTACTATAACTGTTATAATTTTTGTCTCTACTAATTATAACAGCTCTAATCTAATTAAACTTAATTAAACAATAGCTATTCTTCGTAAAAGGGATTTATTCATCTGAAAGGACTGAACACATTAACAAGTTTGTTAATAAAACTTGTTAGCTTTTAACTTTTCGCAATTGTGAATAGCATTAGGTAATAAAACCTACTCAGTCATCCTGTTCCTAATTGGCATCCGGGAAAGGGTAGGTGGTTTCAATCAGGGGCGTCTCGTGACATGTTCTCCAATTTTCTCGGTGTCGTTAATTTATTTTACCTATTTTATAACTAAATGTAATGTATATGAATTGACATAATTGTAAATTTTATGCATATCTACTGTTTCATACAATTTTTGAATCTTATTTTTAATTTACCAAAACACATAACACAGATAGTAGACAATCCCCAAATCTAAAGTCGAGACTCGATGAAATGCAGGCAACGTACCTTATCCACCGACATTGCCAGTGTCGGTAATAGGGATGGAATCCAGTACATAGTCACACAACATCATTTTCTTAACATTTATGAATAGCTATTCATTGTTCATTTTCTGACATTTCAATATTCATATTATTTCATATTTAGATTTATATTTGTTAACCAACGCCCTATGTTCGCATGAGAGGCGTGAACATCTTAGAGGTCGCTGCTAAGCTAATTTATTAGATAATTTTTGAATACCGGTAATTAGATATTATTTGCGCTCATTTTGTATGTTTGGTGTGGTCTTTTTGCTCTTGATAGTTGAAAATTATTTTACTATATTCGTGAACTTTTGATATTACGCAGGATCACACAACACGCTACAGCCTTCTAGACTGCTGTATTGTTCAACTTGAAGATTATAAGGATTTAGGCGCGTTAGTTACAACCACACTCTCAAATATCTCAGAAATGATAGCCTCAATTGAAGTCAAGAAATACCTAGATCAATTAATACAATATCCTACCT
The DNA here is from genome assembly GCA_936432065.2 of Rutpela maculata. Lineage (NCBI taxonomy): Eukaryota > Metazoa > Arthropoda > Insecta > Coleoptera > Cerambycidae > Rutpela > Rutpela maculata. The sequence goes on from OW386285.2 coordinate 227,271,155, forward strand.
ACGATAGAATAGGGCACTGCCTACACATTCAAATTGTCTACCAAGTCCTACTGAAATACCCGTAATTGGTTTTGGAAAATTATAAATATTTATAGCTAGTTTTGGCAATGAATAAAAATATTTCAATCAAATCGAACCACGGCGGCTAACGACTAGCTGATCTTGTGCGGTGCTGGATTCGTGGATCCAATTTTTATAAGTTAGAGAGAGAATCGACAGTTTCACAGGATTTACCCAACTAGTTTGTTTCGTGATCCAAATGGGAGTAAAATTATAGATGTTAATAAAAAGTCCACAGTAAAATTGATAATAAGTTTCCCTCCTTAATCACAAAACCGACTGCTGTGGAAAATCCTGATAATAAGGCAGACACAAACTAATAAATTAAAAATATAACTTTTAAGATAAAATATATCATTTATAAAACATCCTTTAAATAGTGAAATCTGGTGAATTTCAAAAGAATATAAACTAATTTAAAAGCAAAAAATATATATAAATGTGACCATAAGGTCTATATGGTTAAAAATATTTATTTAAAAAAAAAATAAATTGTCATAGATATTATTGGCAAATACACCGTGAATATCCTATAACAATCTGAGAAATAGGCAATAAATATTAAAGATCGAAAATTATTACAAAATATACGAAAAATATATAAGTTACAAACTATGAATAGTTGATAAGAATTATGAAATTCACTGAAATCTTGCAATAATAGATTGTCTCACATAAGGAAACTGCATAAGATGGCGGCATATCATACATCTGCTACTTTGGAACATCTGGATAACCTGGATAATACTATCAGTTTTGCTTTACAGTGTTGAGCTTGAATTACTCCAAAATGACACTATTGAGCTTATCTGGACTGGAATATTCTGGACTATAGTGAACTCGAACTTGACTTAAAACTCTAAAGATGACTGGACTATAACTTGTAAATCTTCAGCCGCTAAACTTTAACCATTACTTAATTACATTTAGTATTTAAAACTCCCGAATATTGTGATTTATTTGTAACCATCTTGTGACTGACAATAACTACATTGGTACTCGATAAATACTTGTCTCCAAAATAACTGAATCGGTCATTTGAGAAACCACACAAGTCCACCATCTACCAAAAATGACATTTTTGCTGAAATGCAGTTCGGAAGCCTAAACGCATCTTTTCATAGATAAACCACACATGTATCGTGTATAGTACGGAAGCAGTGCGCGTTTAAAATAATGAGTTCATTTTAAAACAACACTAGTCCGGACTTGTGTTCTTTCTCCATAGAACGCTGAACACAATCTCACGTATTCTCCTGTTCAGAATCTTCACGTTCCTCTATTATATCCCTAGAGTTATGTAGTTATGAGTTTACGGAGTTACTGGGTTATGAAGCAGAAGGGTTTGCTGCTGGAGTGCTATAGGTTTACTTGGTAACAAGGTAACAAGGTTCCGAGGAGGGCAGAATTTAACTGATTCCCCCCCCAATCGAGAGCCTCCTATTTTTTCATAGAATCCTCAGGGTTGTGGGGTTACGAGGTTAAAGAATTTGCCGTTGAAGAGCTATGGCGCCATAGGGTACTTACTTTCAAGATTTTAATGTCACAGTGATATGAATTCCTATACTTGGAATCTCCATTTTTCTCGTTGGATCTGCATGTTAAGAGGTTACGAGGTTATAGAGTTATGGGATGCTGAAGTTATGGGATTATGGGGTTGAGGATGTATGATACTCAAGCACAAGGATTCGAGGTCACAATCTCATTAACTCCCCAATCAAAATTCTCCACGGTTTTCATCGGATTCCTAGGGTTATGGGGTTAAGAAGTTATGGGGTTTTACGGTTTCTTTAACTTATGTAATCAATACTGAAGTACCACAATGTTCTTAGGTTGAAGTTTTAAAGTTAAATCACTTTTGGAGTCTGATTTAAATAAGCTGAGTAAGCAGTATTTCGATACAATACTTTTTTGGTGTTATAAAAAACCTGACGTGCTGGGGCAAAGCAAAGGTCAGATTCATATTCAGAGACTCAAAATACAAGGGATATCGTCAGTATCGTCAGTACCCCAGCACAGACCACATTTTTTTTTTCTGGGCTTGTGTAATCAATAGTAACTGTTTTTCATTTTTGATTCTTGAGAATCGCTAGAAAGTCCAGAGAGTCACTAGAGAAACCACACAAGTCCAATTTTTCTTTTGGAAAATCCCAGGTGGGTTTTGCCAAAATGTGTAACTGGATATAATATTCTGATCTACAATTGTCTACATTAAATGAATTATGTTTTTGTTATATGTGATTATTTGACATGGTGAATCTGGAAAGTTTTTCTTAATTTTCTAATCTTTCTACTTTTTAAGGGCTATGGTTTGGCATTTTTTATAATTTCAAAGTACTGAACGGATTTTCCATAAAATAATTGATTCTATATTAGTGATGTAAATTCGATGGTAAATAATATAAATCGACATCAATGATATAAAAATAAATTCTATAGCAAAAATCTGCGTTAGGAAAGAAAGAAAAAAATACTTATTAGCGCACGGTTTGTAAGATAAATTAAATTAATTTACACAAATGAAAAATGCGGCTTCTAGATGCTAAATACCGGGTAGAGAAATCAATTAAATAAATTTAATTACCTTAATCATGTGCGATGCACTAACCAAATTTAGATAACTATATAATTGACACAGTATATTTTTATCAATTATCTTAACTTGCGTGTAACTTATTATTGCTGCTGCAGAGTTGGAAATGGCTTTCCAGTCTGCAAGGCCGACAAGAAATAATCTCTCACCCTACTCTAGTTACTGCGCAAACTATCATATTCAATTAAAATAGAAAGAAAACTGAGCATATGCTATATAGGCAACTGAAAATACTACTGTGTAAATAACTCATATAACCGTAAATCACTCTGCTCTCTTCAATCAAAAAATGATATATTTTCCAAAGATCCGCTGGTACAAAGAATTATATCCCTTTTCGAATGGCTAAATGAAAGACGCAAGAAAACCTGTTTCACTTGGACTCCGAGTCATCTTGGTATAACCGAAAATGAAATATCTGCATGACAGGCAGCCGATTTGGAATTAGTAGACACTAATTTAGTACGACATTCAGAGCTACCACTGATTTCTGAAAAAGTTACAGCAAACATGTGGCAGGAAGAACGGGATAGGGGTGAATGCAAACTAAGGCTGTCAAACAGGAAATAGCCAAATGGAAACCCCCTTGTAAACTTATAAGGTGAGAAAAGTCGTGTTAACACGATTAAGAATAGGTCATAGTCATCTCACCTCCTTTCACCTCTTAAAGGGAGAACACAACCAAGATGTGCTAGTTGTAATGTAATAATCATTGTCAGACATATCCTTTTAGAATGTTATGAATTTAGTCAAGCACGGCAACGTTTACATGTACCAAACACCTTGAGGAAATGTTTAAGTAATGGAAGAACAGAAGTAGAGAGAACATTAACTTTTATTAAGGAAATTGGTATCTTCAAAAAATTGTAGATACGCATCTAATTTATTTTAAGGAAAACTGGCTCTATGAAATATTAGTGAAGAGAATTGTCTTAGAAGAGAATGATTGGTGGAAGAAGCGGCTAATGACATGAGCAGTCGATGTCGCTGTGGAAAAAAAAACACTCATATAACCTTGATCTACAAATTGTACTAAGTCGATTTATTAGAACGACTAAAATAAAACGATGTTCCTTTGCGCTATATGTTATATGTGAAACAATTTGATAAGAGCTGTAACCAAAAGATAAATAGACCGTTTAAATATAAATACACAAAAAGGTATACCTTACATCTAAACACAATAGCTATTATCAAGTAATTAAATGTCTGGGCTTTATTTAATTTAAGGATGGTAATTATAATGTACAGTATGCACCAAGATATAGTATGTTTTATTCGATTTTAATTAAAAATGCATTTTACTCTAAGTGAAATGCTACACTACCACTCCCACCACATTATTAAAGGTGGTGGTAGTGATGCAAAACGAAATTTTGAGGCCTCTTGTTGCCTGTACACACATTAAATCACAATTTTATTTTCCTCCCCTTTAATATTGGCGTGGGGGTGACAGAGAGGGCTGGTCTCTTACTTGCTTGCTTTATCTATTCACCCCCATTTACCCCCCAACCCTTCAACGGAATAAGATTAAAATATAACCCGGTTCCAGATCTCGTTATAATACATAGGTATACCAAATTTCAAGTTAAAATCTTAAGCCGTTCCAGAGTAATCATGCGCACAAGAAAAAGTTACAGAGCAGCCGACAGAGACATTTTTTTTCTCAAACCACGATAAGGAAGTAATTATAGTTGCACAATAGCATCACATTATGTTACTGATGATATTTTATACAAATAGAAGATGATGAGCTCACGGTTTCAATATTTATTGATTATTTATTATTCTATAATTTGACTGTATCAATAATTATGATACGTTATTAGCGATACTATAATTACACTGATTTTTCTAATATGGCAATATCATTTATTGGAAACTGTTTAGTGAATATGAAAGACATTTTCACACTTGATAATAATACTTCGACACAAAAAATTTTGGAACGTGGTGTACCCCAAGAAGAATCAACCTTAGAACTCTTACTTTTTTTCTGTATATACGAGAAATTACTATTGAAATCACTTCATATAAAGGACATAAATGTAACAAATCTATTGATAAATGATGATTTGTATAAACTAATAATATATACAAAAGATCATAGCTTATGTATATATCCCACAAATATTTGGTAAAAAAAACTCTATGCTAGTTGCATATTCCAAATATTGATATTAGAATTCATGGAACGACTGTTAATAATGGAAATGATGCAAGCAGTTTAGAGTTGATATAAAACTGAGATTTAAAAACCATATCACTAAATGAGTTAGAAAAGAGTGTCGTAATTTAAATAATATTTATGCTAGTAAAAAACACTTAAATAATAATAAAATAAAATTTCTGTAATACTCTGATATTATTACATTTTGTATATTATCAGAAGAACTCAGAAAACACAAAATTCTTGGGATAGATTAGTCTGTGGCATCAGACGCGGTGAATATATCTCACATAAGATTAGACGAATAGATTAGCTGAATATGTACAATAGACGATTACTAACTCCTGTTTTTTATATAAAATTGTAGCATTGAATGTGTCACCTTATTTATATTCCAAAGATCAATTTAGAACGGATGTTTATAATATAAACATAATAAAAATTTTAATTACCTCTCCAGCTCACAGAACTGCTTTATGTGTACGATCATTTTCAGTTGCTAGCATTTATAATGGTGTACCTATCGAACAAAAAAAAATGCCGAATAAGTAAATTTGAATTTCAAATAAAAAAAAAACAACTCTTACAGAATCAGCAAAGTGATTTTAATTAAATTGACTAAGGGCTGGTTTGTCGGTGCTCTGTTAGTTAATTATTTATCATTTAGTTACTTCTCACCAGAGGTATCTTCTATATCAAACTGACGGCTAGTGTGCCTAGCTGAATATTGAAAAATAAAACCTAAAATAAATAATGGGTATTAATAGTAGTTTGATATTAATCTATACTAACCACATCAATTTTGGCTTTTTACGCCTCATTTATATTAACGTCCAGGCGAAGTGTAGCTATAGCTATTCCACGACTCAACAGGACCCACTCACATACATGGACACCTATTATACAATAGACAATCTACGACATTGCCATCTGCCGTAGCTGAGACTCTAACTCAGAGCGACTATCCGTGTTGTCTCTCATTCAACCATGGTCTATCCCACTGCTACCGTCTCGATTACACATGAAAATCGCCACTACACATCCATACCGTAGCCAAGATTTGAACCCGGGACCTCATGGTCGCATGCCCAACACGTTTAAAATCTTTTATTGGGTCTACTCATATCTTATAATAATGTTTTAATGTTAAGCCTAATATGTCATATATTATATTATATATACATGTACAGATCTATGGGCGATAGATCTATGAGTAAACGAGGAACATATTACATTTATAATGTCGGTTACTAGCCAGCATCAAAAGACTTTTCGCAGCGTTTGCATTCTTGGTTGCCATGAATGGCTTAGTAGCAACTAAATATACGATAACTTTGTCCAAGTAAGTGTCCCAGTGCCCCTACAAGTAATACCGGAAAATACAGGAAAAAAACCGTTTTTGATCATTCGGATTAATCAATTTATAAAACGTAAACGGATCAGTGGGAATGTACTAATACTATTTACTGCCACTACACTCGGCAGTTTATAGGATTGGAAGATAGTATTTAAAATGACGATTTTTTTCGATTTTGGCACGTGGTAGATTATCACGGAATGGTGGTGTGGGGGTACGAGTCAGTGGTGGCATGCTCAACACCGTAAGCTTTGCGCCACTGAGTTTCTTGTAGGTTCGGTTGTGTAAGATGTAGTAATGGGGTTAAATGGAGGAACTCCGGGAGCTGAATTTCGCGAAAGTCATTCACGTATCGTGCCACACCCCAAGATATTCGATTGATGCGCTTGGACGAATTTTCAGATCCTGTAACCTCAGCGTGATGGGGCCTAAGCTCCTCTTTGTGTTTAGAATAACTGCTTTTGTTTTCTCAGGTGTTAGCTTAATGGACTTGGTTTGCAATCACCTGGCCACCTCCTCAGTTGCCCAATTACTCCTTCCCATTATATATCTCTCGTTTGCTGCTACCAGATCATCTGCAAGGGAAGTTATCGTGACCATTTCTGGTTGAGGCGCTTGCAGTTCTCCATCATAAAGGACACTCCACAAGATAGGACCTAGTCCTGAACCCTGTGGACCTCACTTTAAATTGTTATGTCCGACTGTCTGTTCTCTGTCTCTGTCCTCTCTGTTCTGCGGTTCAGGAGTAATGCGGTCATGATATATTGTACGAGCATCCTACGTTTGAGGGACGTTATTTACTAGGTGTGTGTTGGAACGAATATAGGCAGGTGGACCTTGTAAGGGGAACTAACGGTTTGTGCCCAGATCCAAAAAAGGTCTGGTTCTTATAATCAAGGCCTCCCGAGCCTTTATCTTTGTGGCGGTTAAATCAGGGTTGGTTTTAGGTCAGCGCGGAACGATTTGTATTCGAGTATGACGTAATATATCTTACCTTGTACTTTTTTTAAAGAATTCTGTAATATCCAAAGTTAATATGGTCATAAACTTTACGATATTATAAAATTCGCTAAAAAAAGTACAAGGTAAGATATATTGTGTCATACTTGCATAGAAATCTGTCCGCGCTAACCTAGAGCCAACCCTGGTTTTTGACGCCACAGAGATAAATCTCCCGAGCCTTGCTTATAATTCAGACAGGTTTTACCTTGCCAGTAAAATAACACAAAAATACTATCATTGAACACGTATTAAATATGATTATTTTCCATATTGTAAAATTTATTGTTTCATATATGCAGGACTATAATTGACAACAGGGACCTCTGCTTGGCTCCGTACGGTTCGAAACGTTATTTATATTAATTATTTTCATTATTATTTAGGATACTGATGTTGAGATACCTTAAACTGTTTTGCCAGTATTCTTTGCTTATTTGATTATAGGTAGGTATAAAATATACACGGTTTGTCTGCTTTGGTGTACCTTAATTCGTATGAAAAGTATTAAAGTACTTTTATGACTTCCTGACCATCTTACCCATGACAGTCATAAGGTAAAGAGAGCTATATTGCTAAGTTCGTTTTCGTTGATGGATAGGTATTTTCTTTGGTCACTTATCATTTCTTGCAATATAGATTCTAAGGATTTGATCTCGATGTTGATAATCGCTGATATTGAACCAATTTTTCATTTATTTCTTTTATAATCTTATCCGAAGAATTAAGTGTTAAATATCTTTAGGTCAGTCTTACCTTCTTACTCTTTCTCGCATAACTGTGTGAAGCCTGAGGGTTGGAATTTTTGGTACTGAAATCAAATAAAATGTTGTCATTCGGCATCCAGAAATAAATGTGCAAATTATTTAACATTTGTCATGAATCAGTCTTTGTGGTTTACTATTTTACTATTTAAGTTTCCGTTTTCTTGCTAATATCTCATTTACATTTCTGTCTTGTGAACCATACTTAGAGATAAACTTCATCCGTACAACACCACTGTCTTGGGTTAAATCTAGAATCGTCCTAACAGGCCCCAGGACGATAGTCAACCGACAGATGTGCGGTTCCATCTAGTGTTTAGTTATTTACTCGACACTTTACGGCGCGCTGATTGCAACATACAAATTGCTTATGTAAATGTTGCCTTTTAACATTAATCTCTTCTTGCAGTAGTTATATTCTTCGGGGATCTGACACTAACAATTATCCTGGCAAAATTGGTTAAAATTTTATTGTACCACATTGAAATCAGTAGAAAAATGTAAATAATATTCAAATATTAAAAACACTAGATATATTTTTTTAACGTAAGCAAATGCGCTGGTGATAAGAAAAACAATTTATAACAATAATATTTTTCTGCAGGTTTTGGTATATTATTGCTCAATGGTGTTCTCATTATAGATTTTCATCATGAATACTATCACTCGATGCACGTTTCACCAACCATGTTGGTATCATCTGGAAATCATCTCCAAATGATACCAACATGGAAACGTCTTTAATTACGCGATGATGCCAGTATACTCGGCAAAACGCTCGTCGAGTGATAGTATTCGAATGTAGTATACGAGTATAGTATTCAAGTATTTTGGAAAATACTTCAAGGCGGTGTCACGCAGAAGGTTCCAGCACCTTCCAGAACTTTTTTATTTACTGATTTCGTTAAAAAAAAAATAGAATTCTTCCTCTAAAAAACACTAACTTGCTGTCAAAATTTCAATATAATCAGACTTTTCTTTCTTATATTATCATGCTTACAAGGAATGTGATGGACATACAGACAGACGGATATTTTGAAAGTTCACTGATACAATGATAGCGACATTTTTACGGTTTAAAAATGTGCTAATCAAATGCAGTAAATACCATATACTCGTACAGTATTCACCACTACAGCCCAATATCTCGGCCATTTGTTGATCGATTTAGATCAAATTTGGTATACTTTTTTTGTTTCAGATTGTGATTAAAAAGTTATTTAAAAATTTTTTTTTCGAAAGTACAATCGGATTTTTCTTTCTTAAGTTATCGTGCTTACAAGAAACGTGACGGACGGACGAACGAACAGACAGACGGACATTTTGAAAGTTGTTCAGAATTCGTTCACTAACACAATGATATGAAAATTTTTTGTCTGCAAGAGATATTTTACTCTTGCGAAGACTATGATAATGGGATATTGGAGGAATAAATTGATAGTAGGAAAAAATCTTGATGACTTAAAGCTTCTTTATCATTACATTTGGATTCAGCACTTCAAAATACATATAAAATGATATGTCTGGTCATCAGTTCGGAATTTTTTTTTGTGTGCCGGTGATATCGTTAAATTTTTTTGAAATGAGAACTTCTCTTGCATGTGGCTCAAATTTGTAATTTTTTCCCCCTTTTTTTTTCAATATCTCAACTACCTCTTGACGGATCTTGTCTCAATTTGGTAAGGAAACATTTTTTAGGCCAAGAAACAATAATTTATGTATTACATCAAGCTAGTCCGTGGAGGGCGCCCTATGAGCTATACCTGACGATGAATATTTTTCTATCTTTTTTTTACGAAACGTAGTGGCTCTTTTGACTAGAAAATCTCATGCAGGGGTCATTTCTACGTAAAAAAAAAGGTACACTTGATGGAACTTGATAATTCCAACCGTTTTCGAGAAAACTGCCGCATAGATCTCAAAAATTCTTCGAGAACAAACCCAATTTGAAATTGCACGTAAATGACAGAACTAAGACGTCACCAAAGCACACTTTTCAATAAATACAATTTTTCCTATTCAAATTGGGTTTGTTTTCAAACATTTTTGAAATCTATGCGACAGTTTTCTCGAAAACGATTGGAATTATCAAGTTCTATTAAGGGTACCTTTTTTATGTTAAAATTACTCCTGCATGAGATTTTCTAGTAAAAAGTGCCACTACGTTTCGTAAAAAAAGGAGAGAAAAAATATTCATCATCAGGTATAGCTCATGAGGCGCCCTCCACGGGCTAGCGTGATGTAATACATAAGTTATTGTTTCTTAGCCCAAAAAATGTTTCCTTACCAAACTGGGAGAAGATCGGTCCAGAGGTAGTTGAGATATTGCAAAATACAAACAAAAAAAATTACAATTTTGGCACCCTGTATCTTTTTCCACAGCAACAATTTACTAAAGTATGTTTAGTTATATCCCCATATTTTGGTCCAAAGAATCTACCCCTGAACTATGGCCTATTATTAATGGTCCAACCTGTATATTGTAGGTAAGAATAGTATTTTAGTTTTCAAAATAAAATATTTTAATAAACTTTGTTCTAATATTTACCACATTTACGTTAACTTATAATGTTTATACGACCCAAATATGTTTTAACTCGAGTCACTGATGACAATTTGCATATAAGGCAGAGATTAGAAAAACACACGTTATTTATAAGTAAAAACTGTTCCCAGCTAGATGCCGTAATAAATATTAAATTACAAAAAATATATAAAAATAATTGTTTATGGAACTTTAATAATATAATATTTGAAATCCTCTACCCCAAAAACCCATAAAACGATACCCCACATCGGTAGCGGGGTGGGGGTGGTGATAAGGGGTGGTAGTGGGGGTGGATGAAGTAAAAAAACATTTTGAGGTTTCTGGTTCTTGTACACACACTAAATCACAATTTTTTTTCATCCCCTTTAATAATGGGGTGGGGGTGGTAAGGGGGGTGGCTAATGCCAATTTTTTTTTTGAGACCTTAGCTTTTCTTGTATATACTAAATACCAATTTTATGGACTCTTACCTGCTTGATTTACCTATTTTCCCCAAATTTACCCCAATTTACTCCCCAACCCTTCGACGGAACAAGATGAAAATATAATCTAGTTCTAGATCTCGTTAAAGTACATACGTGTACCAAATTTGAAGTCAATATCTCAAACGGTTCCAGAGTAAACGTGCGCACAAAAAAGGTTACAGACAGACCGACCGACAGACAGAAATTTTTTTTTTTGCTCAAACTTAAAATCTCGACGTTTCCTGACATTCTAAGACTATTTGAACAATACAAATTTTTAAATTTTTTTTTGTCGTTACCATACTCCCACTGGATGTGGAAGTAATTATATTCAGTGAAGTAGGAACATGCACGTTTTTCCAACTGGATTTAGTAATAAACAATTAATTAACAACAACAAATTAAATTACAAAAAAAATATAAAAATTATATACAACTAGGTAACATGCATATCCATCTTTTTAAATTCAATATAATTTTACTATATATATAACGCTAAGGCAATGTTCCTTTGTAGTAAAGTAACGAGTAAAAGTTGCAGTCGCGCGTGGCCGCAAATACCTATTTTATTACCATTTTGTTCGAATATTACTCAATTCACTTTTACGTGTAGGTATTTGCATTCGGCAACGCCCAGCCGTAACTTTAATTCGTTTTGTTTCACGATAGGTTTATTAAATATGTCTCACTAACATTTCAAAGTTAAATTGATGTATTTCCTAATCCAAGTAAACATCGCTTGAACCTGAGAGACACAGGCTGTATATTGTAAGTAAATTCGATGCCCCACGTGACTTCGTATTTTTCTGCTTAATCAAAAACCTTAGTAACAGTTTGCTCTAAAATTATAATAAAACATATTTTTTACATATAAAAAAGATAGTATATGGGCCTCTGGTGATGGCTCTCTATGACGATATGATACTAGTTTTCTGCCACGCTATTTTACAAATGTTCCAAATTTAAAATAAAAAAAATCGGCCGCTACTGGAAGCGGCTGGAACCTCCCCACCCGGTGAATCTTTGAAGCCGAAAAGAGCACTAAACAATATGAACGATCTCATTTAATTATATTTATTAAGTTGAAATATATTTTTTGTATTAAATCAGAAAAAAAGTCTTGCGTTCGGTGGGATTTGGACCTAAGAATTTGAGTGTTAAATTTATAGTCTGCACAACATTAATATTTTATTCAATGTTTTTAATACAAATATATGCTTCATCGGATCCTAGCCCGGAGCCAGCCAGATAACCACGGTGAACACCGCCGTGGCGAGTGTGAGGCTGGTTGGGGTAGGTCCGGTTTGGCTTGGAGAAGAATAGAAAAGTAGCTCCTGTCTTCTGTAGGCAGGCTTAAAGACTAGGTTAAAATTATAATGTGTCCACATGGACCTAAAATTAATATAAAAATAAACACAATTCTATAAAAACGTTCGTCGCAAAAGCACTTAATAATTTTGATTATTGATACGGGAAACAACTAAACGAAAAAACCTGTTCGTTGGTAATGGGATAAATGGCAGGGATGGTCATCTTTGGAAAAAACCATATAACTCTTGGGGGACAGCTTCCCTGCCAGATGTAGCCAGGGTAGTGTTCATGGTGGATCGTTTAAGTTTGAGTTGGTATATTTTGTTTTATCTTTTGGCCTCGACCAATTTTTCACTAAATCGGTCGGGGAAGTGATAGCTCTCATTTTTGGTTCCAATGTTTCTCTGGGGAATTTGGTTTTTGAAAAATGTTTAGGTTGGTACCAATGTCTTAAATTGTTTTTAGGTTATGTAGTACTATTTTTAGGTTATGTTGCCGGAAGAAATTCCGGCGGGATGCCGGAAGTAGCGGAAATAGTTTTTTAAAATATAATGTCACTGTCACTTTTAAAATTTTATTGGAAAAAACTCGGTGGGGTTGCTTACACTTGTAGGGCTTGCAAGCGGTTTAGGATGGCCTCTCACACCATCCGTGGGCTTTATAAAGGTTGAAAAAACTTGTAATCTCTCGACGTACTCGACACGTCAAAAATTCTCAGCATACAGTCTGCACGCTTTAACACACTAGCAGAGAACTCATACCACAAATGGACCCGTAATATTTTTTGGGAATTTTCCTTTGAGTCCATTTAATAAAATTTGACATTTTTCTGAAAAGTGATATTTTTCCGAAAATTTTTGAAGTGACATTTCTCCGAAACTTTGACATTTTTTCGAAAATTTGACATTTTTCTGAAGTGACATTACTCCGAAAATTTGACAATTTTCAAACATTAGACATTTTTCTGAAAGGTGACATTTTTCTGAAAGATGACATTTCTTCGAAAATTTGACGTTTTTTCGAAAATTTGACATTTTTCTGAATTTATGACATTTTTCTGAAAAGTGACATTTCTCTGAAAATTTGACATTTTTTCGAAAATTTGACAATTTCCAAACATTTGGCATTTTTCTGAAAGGTGACATTTCTTCGAAAATTTGACGTTTTTTCGAAAATTTGACATTTTTCTGAAAAGTGACATTTTTCTGAAAATTTGACATATTTCTGAAAAGTGACATTTCCCTGAAAATTTAACATTTTTTCGAAAATTTGACATTTTTCTGAAAAGTGACATTTCTCCGAAAGTTTGACGTTTTCCTGAAAATTTGACGTTTTCCTGAAATTTACTTACAGCCTGACAATTTTCAAACATTTGACATTTTTCTGAAATTTGACATTTCTTCGAAAATTTGACGTTTTTTCGAAAATTTGAGATTTTCCTGCATTTTTGACATTTTTCTGAAAAGTGACATTTCTCTGAAAATTTGACATTTTTTCGAAAATTTGACATTTTCCTGAAGTGACATTACTCCGAAAATTTGACAATTTTCAAACATTTGGCATTTTTCTGAAAGGTGACATTTTTCTGAAAATTTGACATATTTCTGAAAAATGACATTTCCCTGAAAATTTAACATTTTTTCGAAAATTTGACATTTTTCTGGAAAGTGACATTTCTCCTTTTCCTGAAAATTTGACGTTTTCCTGAAAATTTGACATTTTTTAAAAATCTGACATTTTTCTGAAAAGTGACATTTCTCCGAAAATTTGATATTTCTTGGAAATTAAAAAAAAAAAATTTCGTGACTTGTAGAAATATTTTTTTGATATCATCATCAGTTCGCCTGTTATAAGAATTTTATGCTTTTACGACGTCATCAGAACGTAGGTGTATTTTTAATTCACTTGTATTCTATCCATCTACAATATTTCCATCTACGTTTCAAACTTTAATTGGATGTTTCCAATAGTTAAGTCGATATCTGCACCAGTTTCTAAGAATTTTCTTATTTGTGACGTCATGTGACGTAGGTGTATTATTAATTCACTCGTAATCCGTCCGTCTACAATATTTATACCTACGTTTCAAATTTCAGTTCGATATCTTCAACCGTTCCCGAGTTATCAGCCGAAATCACTGAACACCTCTGTCATTATTAGAATATCACCCTGTACATTGCACTGCTTTGAGGACAAAACAAGTGAACGGCACTAAACGTAATCCGATCTCAACCAAAACCTTTTCAGATCTTCTGGAGCACTAAAGAAACCCTCATGCAAAGTTTCATCCAAATCCGTTTACTAGCTTCGCCGCTATCGTGCTAACATACATACACACACACACACACACACACACACACACACACACACACACACACACACACACACACACACACACACACACACACACACACACACACACACACACACACACACACACACACAGACATTTTTCAAAAACAACTTTTTTGGGTTCCTGGGACCTTAAAACGTAAAGATTTGATGTTATCTCAATTTTCGATTTTGGACTAATTGTAGTAACCTCCCACAATTTTATTGTGGGGAGGTTAAAATTTAGTCTAACATAATTTATCGTGTTTAATAAATATTGGCATTCGGTAGCACCCGACTCCACCTTTCATTCGTTTTGTAATAGTCTTATTAAAAACACATAAATGACATTAAAGTTCTTTCGAAGCTCAGAGACACACCGTATATTATACAATTTCGATATCTTGTTCATCTGCGTATTTTTATGTGCTTAATCAATATCCTTAATAATATTTTGCTCTAAAATCATAATATAACAGAGCTTACATAGAATATGAAAGTTTACTATAAAATTTTACATATGTGCCAAATTGAAACGAAAGATTTCAGTCTAAAAGAAGTTATCGTGTTTACAATAGACGCTTTACACACATATGTACATGTACATATACAGACACACAGACATTTTCTATTCGATATTCGTTATGAAACGGATTTCTGTGCAAAACTTTTTTGTTCTACAATTTTTATCAAATATTTTTATCCGGTTATAATAGCTAAATTTTGATATTTTATATCAGTGCTGAAAAACACTATAATCATCTAGTTTTTCAATATACATAGAACTTGTAAACCATACAAAGCCATCAATGTAAAAAGACGAAATAAACAGTAAATAGTCACTTTAATATTATTTTAACATAAATTGAATTAAAATTAACATTACTTAAAGTAGTTTAGTTTCATTTTATTATTTCAATAAAAAGCGACTTATATGGTAGCCATAAAATGATATAACTTCAACAAACTGACTTTTATTATATGTATAGTTTGTTTGGAAAAAATGTCAACACAAAGCTCTTTCTTATTTAATAAAACGTCAAGAATGGACGAAATAAATCAAAACCTTATTTCTGATAACACAGAATCGAGCAATAGAGGCTGAATACTGAAATTGGATCAATAGAAACGTGGCTGCCTTCCAGACCTGAAAATAAATCATATCTTCAGTTCTCTCTCTCATTAAACCTGGGATTTAACTCGAAATTAATAGTGAAAAAAAACTTGTAAAATAATCTGATACGTCTGAGGAGAACTTGCTAACGGCTAGCGAATATTAGGATTTGAAAAAAATTATAAATAAATACGGATATACATACCATTTTAAAAATTAAATACAACTAATATATTTTTGTTGAACGAACGGGGAAAGACATATTAGATTATTATATTGAGTTACTTCCATATTATAAGAACTAAGAACCTGAAAAAATATAATGTCCGCAATATGCAATAGACTTAAAACTTAAGTATAAGTTAAAAAATCGTTAGTAAAAATAAAAGTGCACACTTCGCAAGTTACTTCACCCAATAAACAATGTTCCAATGTTTTAGTTTATTAATCAGTTAAAACAAAAACAAAAAAATTAATGGATATAAAGAATAAGCAAATAAAAAACATTCCTTGTTTTATGCTCTAAATTTGATAATTATTATAAATGAAATTTCTGTTGAAAATCGTTTGTTTCAACTAATAACACAGGCACACAAAAAGAAAAAAAAGTCGAAACCCCTGCCCCCACGTATTTTGAGATGCTGAAACCGAATATGACAATAAAAAGAGGTTATAATTAGCACCCCCTTACAACTCTCCTAGGAGATTGAAATTCCACTTATTCTAAAAATTTGAAAAGTAGGTTTTTTGGTGCGCTGAAACCGAATATGATGATAAAAACTGATTTTGAACCACCCAGTCATCCTCTAGAACCCTCTACAAGCCTCAGGAGAGGTTGAAATTCCACTTGTTCTAAATATTTAAAAAGTGTATTTATTTTTAAGTTTCTTGGTGCGCTGAAACCGAATATGACGATAAAAAATGTATGGGTGTGCTAGGGAGTGACTGGGTGGTCAAAATCGTTTGTTATTGTCATATTCGGTTTCATCGCGCCAAAATACTTAAAAATATACATACATTTTCAATTTTCATTAGAAGTGAAATTTTAACCAAACTGGGCGGTTGTAAGGGGGTGCTAGGGGGTGATTGAGTGGTTGAAATCAGTTTTTATCGTCGTATTCGGTTTCAGCGCACTAGAAAATTTACTTTTCAATTGTTCCGTACAAGTGAAATTTAAATCCCCCAGGAGGATTGTAAGGGGGTGGAAAACTGGATAATTCAAACCTTTTTTTATTGCCAAATTCGGTTTCAGCGTCTCAAAATACATGGGGGTAGGGGGTCTACTCTCTGGGTTTTGACTTTTTTTTTCTTTTTGTGTGCCTGTGTAATTATTAACAATAATATGCATCAACAATAGGTGTTGCGAATCTACGCTGATTTCCAACAAATGCGATATTTTTTTTTAGACTGTATTTAATCAAATATATAAATAAAACTTACCAATTTCATGTATGGTTCCAACCACTATTTTATTTTAATTTTAAATATCAGAAATAGGAAAGTATTCGGAGAGGTAGGACAGGAAATTTCTGATACTCTACTCTAAACTTAAGTTAAATTTAATTTCACTAATATTTATACGAAGTTTACACTAATTTTATTATCAAGACTAAAGGCCCGTCTGTGTTGGCTTTCAGCTCAAATCTCTATCGTTAATTTAGAAAAACAAAAAAGCATTCTGGTTTTTGTACATTATAAGAAATCCACAAATAATATTTTAAATCTATCCACCCAGCGACATCTCTTGCTGACAAGAAATATCAAACAATAGTACAAATTGTAGATTCCCCTAAATTTTAAAAATAAATAATAATTAATAATAACTAGGCGTAAACATTCCCCCGCCCCTGAAAATTATTTTCAGAACCGGATCTGGAATAAAAACTAATTTGAAAAAACTACTATAACTTAGTAACCCTCATAACTTATTAAAATATTTTTATACTTAACTATTATACCCATTATATAACTAAATAATAATAACCAAAATAACTATAATTTTATTGCGATGGTAGCGGACAAAGTCGTACCACCGGTCTTTTATATATACCAGTTTTGGTTTTAACATTGGCGACCCTAATCACCCCAACTTTACCCGGAAATACCTCCTCAATAATACCCAAGGGCCAACGCAGAGGAGGAATATTATCTTGTCGAATAATAACCAATGTACCGACTTTTACAGGGCAACTGGGACTATTCCATTTCTGACGGACCTGTAAATTATTTAAATATTCTATATGCCATCGCTTCCAAAAGTTTTGAACCATATGATCTAACAAATGTTTTCTATTCAAAATATTTGGTAATTGATTTGTTAAATTTGGAGCAGGCAAATGTTCAAGAGGCGTAAGAGTAAGAAAATGTGCGGGGGTTAACGCTAAAGGTTCTGAAGGATCTGAACTTAACCAACATAATGGTCGAGAATTTAAGAGTGCCTCGATTTGAGCTAAAACAGTATTCATCTCTTCATAAGTTAAAATTTGACACCCAATTACTTTAGTTAGATGAGACTTAACGGCTTTAACATTGGCCTCCCAAATTCCTGAAAAATGTGGACTCGCAGGGGGTTGGAAGCGCCATTCGATTTTACGTTGCGTTAATTCATTAGACAAGGTGCTGTTGTATTCATCTGAGTCAATCAAGCTATAAATTGAATCTAATTCTCTTTTAACACCAATAAAATTAGTGCCACGGTCTGAATGCATGACAGCGCACGCACCACGGCGAGCTAAAAAACGTTTAAAAGCAGCGAGGAAGGTCTCAGTGGACAGGCTAGAAGCTAATTCTAAATGCAAAGCTTTTGTCGACAAACAAATAAACAGACAAATGTAAGCCTTTTGACTTTTTATCCCTCTTCTACGCCCGAGCGTAATAAAATATGGCCCACAATAATCTACGCCACTGTGAAGAAAGGGCTTGGCTTCCGTTACTCTAACTGTCGGCAAGTCAGCCATTAACGGAAAGGTAGGTTTCGGATTGAATTTAAAGTAATAATTGCATTTTTTAATCCGACTACGTACAATACCTCTAGCCGCAAGAATCCAATATTTTTGCCTAAGAATTGATAAAACTAAATGCGGCCCTGTGTGTAAATTTTTACGATGACAATGGTCGATTTATAAGATCAACCAAATGATCCTTTTTCGGTAAAAGAAACGGATGTTGTTGATTATATTGCAAATTTGAATTACTAAGCCTACCACCTACCCTTATTAGACCACCTTTCAAAAAGGGACATAAGTGGCGTAAAGAAACAGAACATAACTGTTTCTTTTCTAATAACGAAATATCTAAAGCGAAATGTAACTTTTGAATTAATTTTAATAAAACAATCTCCGCCTTTTCTAAATCAGAGATTAAAATGGTACCTTTTGTTGGCAAAACTCTTGCAAATCTAAGAACATAAACAGTAGTACGAAGTAATTTAGTCCAAGAACGACGATTAACTAATAAATATAATGGATGTGGCTCATTGTCCGAAATTATAACCGAAACAACTATTTCTTCGAGTGAAAAACAGTCAATATTATTAATAGACTTAATTGGCCGATGTTGTTCATTCATTTTTAACCAAGTAGGACCTGTAGTCCAGGTGATATTGGCAATAAATTGTGCAGGTGATAAACCCCTTGAAAGACTATCACAAATATTGTCTTTACCTTCAATATGATACCAACAGTTGGCCGGGACTAAATCTTGTATTTTAGATACTCGATTTGCCACGAACGTTTCCCATCTATAAGACGGTGACGCGATCCAATTAAGAGTGACGGTTGAGTCGGAGAGTGCCACAATTTTTTCAATGTGAATACGAGATTTATATATATCTAAAACATATTTGAACAGTTTTGCCGACAAATAAGCAGCGCAGAGTTCCAACCTAGGAATAGAAATTGTCTTCATAGGTGAAACTCTTGATTTGGCACATACTAAACTGGTTTGTATTTGACCATTAGTAATAACACGCATATATATGACACAACCATAAGATGTCAAACATGCATCTGCAAACCCAACTAAAACAACGGACGTATTTTCAAAAATACCTAAATGCCCATTTATTTTAAAATTGTTTAAAAGTGAAAGTTCAGATTGAAAAACTGTCCATTTATTTTTTATGTTACTCGGAGGATGATCATCATCCCAATCTATTTTAAGTTTCCACAACTCTTTAATTAAAAGTTTTAAAAATAAAGTGATTGGTGCAATAAAGCCTAAAGGATCAAATAATCTAGCCGCAGTTGAAAGAATATTTCTTTTAGTACAAATTCTATTGTCAATATTTACTTGAAATGTTAAAATGTCTGAACTAGGACGCCACTGCAACCTAATATTTTTAAAGTATCGGTTTCAAAATTCACAACTTTAGGGGATCGATTTTCTACTGGAATTTGTTGTAAAAGCTCCTTTGAATTAACTGACCATTTAATTAAATCAAAACAACCTGCTTTAAATAATCCAACTAGCTGCTGATATAAAATTTTTGCTTGTTCTACATTAGAAATGCTAGTTACCAAATCATCTATATAAAAATCCCTTTTAACAATAGCTGCTGCTAATGGGTAATTTTTTGCCTCATCTGTCGCCAATTGATGTATGGTTCTAATAGCTAAATATGGCGTAGATTTGACACCAAACGATACAGTATTTAATTCGTAAACACTAATAGGTTCATTTTCTGAAAACCTCCAAAGTATTCGCTGAAAGCATTTATGCTCATTAAGTAAATTAATTTGTAAATACATTTTTCTAATATCAGCAGTGAAGGCTATTTCGAATAATCTAAAATTTAGTAAAACTGTTAGGGCCAGTTGTACGAATTAAGTTGAGCCAAGTTCAGCTTGAACCAAGATCAAAAGCCAAGGTTACCATTGTTACAATAATCGTAACCATGGATTTTGATCTTGGATCAAGCTGAACTTGGCTCAACTTAGTTCATACAACTGGCCCTTACAATGTCAGATTGCAATTTTGGACCTGTATATAATAGGTCATTTAGAGAAATAGAAGTTGTACTTTTAGCACTAGCATCGAAAACACATCTCGAAGGTGTGCTCGCACTATCAGCTTTAAAAATGTCATGATGTGGAATGTAATATCCTAATGACATCGAATTGTCACTAACCTTCGACATATATCCCTCTGTTAAATACTCATTAATAACAGCAGAATATTGTTTCTTTAATTCAGGATTTTTCTTAAATTTATTTTCTAAAAATAAATATCTTCTGAGCGCTGTCGAATACAAATCGCCTAATTTAGACGGTTCATGTTTGAAAGGTAACTAAACAACATACCGACCCGAACCTTCCCTACGATACATTGATTTATAAATACTCTCACATTCCAAATCATCAGGACTTTCAACAACTTGAGAAGGAACTTGTCCTAGTTCCCAAAATTTACTAACTAATGACTCCAAAGACGGTTCTAATGTGATACAAAAATTTTTAACTACTTCTCAATCTGCGAGAATAGGAGCTGACCCCATTACTACGAATCCTAAACTTGTTTCTAATGCAATTGGTAAATGGGGAGGCCCTTCGATTTTAACTCGACCTAGTAAAAGTGGAAATATGTCTGCCCCAATGACTCCATCTATTTTCCTGGGTTGACCGAAAATATCATCTGCTAAAGGTAAATCTACAACGTGTGAGAGTAAATCAGTATTCACGGTGTAAGACGGTAATTTATCCGTTATTTTTTCTACTAATAAAACCTCCAGTGGATAACTAATGCTTGGATTAAAACGTGAACTGATTACTACATTTGTTTTTCCGTGAACCGAGCTACTGGTATGACCTATGCCACTGACAGCGGAATGTCATTTTGATATGTCTAATTTTAAACGTCTAGCGCAATCTACTGTCAAGAAATGTGCTTGACTACAAGAATCTAAGAAGAATCTAACCCTATGCTTTTCTCCATTTTTACTGAAAATATTTACAACTACTGTAGTAGACAAAGAAGAATAGTACTGTTAAATCGGTAACTACTAGTAGTAGTCGAAAAAAATGTCGAAGTGCTTTGATGAGCAATGTTTGATGGGCCCGCACAAGTTTGTGGCCGACCCTGTATATTCTCAGTATTATTTAAACTATTATCTAACCAATGTGATTTGCCAATTGACTCAATTGTAGAGGTATTCACATTTTGACTAATTAAATTATCATTAGTATTATTTACCAATTGTTGAATTGAATTATTATTATCCTTTGATATATTAGACGATAACTGCGATTTATTAAAATATACGAGTGTTATGTCTGTAGTTGCAAATTTTGCAATTTGATGTACTTTTATATACATCAACCCTATGCGTACCAAAACAATTTAAACATAATTTTCTCTCTTTGATAATTTTATAACGCTGTAATGGCGATTTCTCTAAAAATTTCGAGCAATTTGAAATCGAATGAGAACTACCATTGCAGATCGAACATTTATCAACAGCTTTATTATTTTGTACAACAAAAGAATGAGTTGTTTTAATTCTATGGCCACTGTTTAAACTTGACTTATATGAACTTTGGGAGCGTGTACAAATTTTTGCCTGCTCTTTTACAAAATCTATAATTTCCTTGTAAGTAGGTATTGAAGATTTTCTACGGGTATTTTCAAATAAATTCTTTGTTTCCGAGTCCAACTTATTCAAAGCTAAATAAGAAAACACATAATCACATAAATCTGTTATTTCTAATTTTTTCAAAGCGTTCGATGCTGCGTCAAATCTTTCAAGGAAATTGTTTAAACTATTTGCTGACGGAGAAGGTGCAGGCTTGAATTCTAACATTTGTGATAAATAATTATTAGCTAAAGACCTTTGATCCTGAAATTGATCAATCAATGCTTGCCAAATAAACACACCACCACAGATAGTAGACAATCGATGCCTTGCCAAATAATTTCATAGTTTTCCCCTATGGGCGCTATACCTGCGCAAACTGATAAGGCTCTATCTGAGAGTTTACCTATTAAGTAATGAATTTTATCAACATTATTCAAATTTTTGTTGTCATGAATGAGACTCTTAAAACATTCATAGAATATAGGCCAATCTTTAATTTTTCCTGAAAAACTAGCTAACTCTAATTTGGGTAACCGGGGAATGTTTTTTTGTGGTGCCTCTTCTCTAATAATGACATCAGTTGCCTTACTAGCAGAGGGCTTGTTGAAAACCTCTTTACTTATTTCTAAAATATGGCAATAAATTTCATCAAAAGCATCTAAACACTGAAAATTTGGAACAAAGTCCGAATCTATTTCTACCTTAAGCATATTAATTTCATCCACAATTTGTACATATTGCTTTTTTGTATCCTCTAGGTTATTAAATCTAATACGAAAATTATTTAATTCGGCATTATTAGTTTTTATCTTTTTGCCACAATCATATTGTTGTAATCTAGAAAAAAGTTGTTTCCGTTTTGCTCTCAATACTTTTAATCTTTTTTTCTTGGTTTCAGCCATTTTCCAAAATTTAAGAAAAGTATTATTCTAATATTAATAAGGAATTTCAATAAGCAACAAAGTAAAAGGTGGTTTGAAGATAAAATCTAATAAAAAGTACCAAGTATCTTGATAGAGTTATACAAATAATTATTTGTGGTTCTTCTGTCAACAAAAAATATCAAAAAAATATTTGTATTTAAACCAGAATGCCAAAGAATTTGTATAATTAAATATAATAAGCCATATAATCTTGCTTAAAAATACTTTATGATTTTTAAGACAATTTACCTAATACCCAGTAATTACAGGAGTATTAATATTTGTAGATACAAAATGTATCTACCCAACAAACCAAATGTTAAATATACTTCTAACAAAGAAAATAATGCAAAACACAGAGGGGCACTTATTTATCCAAATGAAAAACTAATAATATTAATCAACCAAATAACTAAAAAATTTTAGTTTTAAGTTCCAACAAAAAATATATTTGTGAATATAATATGATTATATACCTAAATTTTTTAACTAATAGATAACCAAGTTCGAAACTAATATTTTATAAAAATGAACCAACCGGATCGAACTGGACCAAAAAATGTGTTGCGAATCTACGCTGATTTCCAACAAATGCGATATTTTTTTTTGGACTGTATCTAATCAAATATATAAATAAAACTTACCAATTTCATGTATGGTTCCAACCACTATTTTATTTTAATTTTAAATATCAGAAATAGGAAAGTATTAGGAGGGGTAGGAAAGGAAATTTCTGATACTCTACTCTAAGCTTAAGTTAAATTTAATTTCACTAATATTTATACGAAGTTTACACTAATTTTATTATCAAGACTAAAGGCCCCTCTGTGTTGGCTTTCAGCTCAAATCTCTATCGTTAATTTAGAAAAACAACTGGTTTTTGTACGTTATAAGAAATCCACAAATAATATTTTAAATCTATCCACCCAGCGACATCTTTTGCTGACAAGAAATATCAAACAATAGTACAAATTGTAGATTCCCCTACATTTTAAAAATAAATAATAACTAATAATAAATTAATAATAACTAGGCGTAAACAATAGGTTTTATTTATAATGCATGTTAATTCTAATATCAAAATAGATCAATTGCTTGGAATATATTCGCAAAACTAATTTTATAGATTGAGTTATGCCGGCGCTAGTGCGTTTATTGTGAGTTTTATTAAATAGTTGCTTATGGCAACTAAACTACAAGGCTGATAATGAATTTTAATAGCCTCTATTCTGATAACAGACGAAAAGACTAACTTTATACCGTTTTCTGCATCATTCATTTGCAAGGAAGTTTTTCTCGAATATCTAAAAAGATTCAAATAGAAAAGTTACTTTCATCCTATGGCTTTATTTCTTCTTGATATACTTTCTATTTATTTCGAAATTTGACGTTCATATTAACCCAGTTTGTTAATAAATCTGAAAATATAACACGGGACTTTAAGACCAATTCATCATTCTGTTCTTGAGTTAAAGCTAGTTAAACGAAAAAATTATCACTAATAGACCCCAAAAATGAGTCAAATGGTCTACGAAAACTCGTGACGGCGGTAAATATTTTTTTATAATAATTAAACTACTCCACGGAGCATTATAAAATTCAGTAGAGTTCTATTCCAATAGTAGAAAAGCGAAAAGAAATTGGCGCGCTAAGCAAAAATAGAGCACATATCCAGTGGTTTGTGTATTTTTTTAAATGGCTTATTCTTGTAGTATATGATATCATCTTCAGTCTGTACCGACAATTGCTCTAACCCCCAAGAATCGAAAAATTTAATATTTGAAGTATCGTTGATTTATTTTTGAAACGCAGCATATTTATGTCTTGGGGGTAGCTGATTATGAATTTGAATTTAAAATAAAAAATTCAAGCGACTCAAATATCGTAGATGGAGTTTGTTTCCAAAGTAAGTGTGTTAAATGAGCAAACAAATTTGAATGATCTAGCTGCATTTTAACGAAAAGCAGTATTTGATTTTTTTTAATTTTTGGGTAATTACAGCAACACTATGGCGACATTTTCGTTAATAAAATGTGAAGACGCACATTGCTTTAGTCATATCTTCATTGTTTTTATAATACAGAAACAAACAATCATTTGATAGCTCAATTAATTATTTTGATTTTGAGGAAGTGTCATTGTTCTGAGATATTTAACCTTTAAACTAAATGTCCTATGGATGTCGTCTTTAAATTTTCGTACCTCCTAAACCATTAATCTTACTTAAATTATAGAGAAATAAAAAAAAATGTTTTTTCTAAAATATATTTATAGAGAAATATTGCTCTAAAACAAGTGTTGCAAACGGACAAATAAATGTGATTATTTTGATCATGCTATGATAAAAAAACCGCTGCCCAAAGAATCACTACTTCCACATCCAGATTTTCTATCCAGTCACTCACAACGAAAAAATTTTGTATGTGGAAATAATTGTTTATGGAACTTTAATAATATAATATTTGAAATCCTCTACCCCAAAAAACCATAAAACGATAACACACATCGGTAGTGAGATGGGGGTGGTGATAGGGGGTGGTAGTGGTGTGGTTGATAAAGTAAAAGAATATTTTGAGGTTTCTGGTTCTTGTACACACACTAAATCACAATTTTTTTCATCCCCTTTAATAATGAGGTAGGGGTGGTAATGGGGAATGGCTAATGCCAAAATTTTTTTTGGGACCTTAGCTTCTCTTGTATATACTAAATACCAATTTTATGAACTCTTACCCCAATTTACCCCCCAACCCTTCGATGGAATAAGATGAAAATATAATCTGGTCTCGTTAAAGTACATATGTGTACCAAATTTCAAGTCAAAATCTCAAACGGTTCCAGAGTAAACGTGCGCACAGGAAAAAGTTGCAAACCGACAGACAAACAGAAAATTTTTTTTTCGCTCAAACTTAAAATCTCGACGTTTCATGACATTCTAAGCCTTTGAACAATAAAAATGTTTAAAAAATTTTTTGTCGTTACTATAATATTTCCACTGGATGTGGAAGTAAAAATAGTATTTAAGAATTATTTTAATTACTAGCTAATTGGTAGTGGGGGTGGATAAAGTAAAAAAATATTTTGAGGTTTCTGGTTCTTGTATACACACTAAATCACATTTTTTTTTCATCCCCTTTAATAATGAGGTGGGGGTGGTAATGGGGGTGGCTAATACCAAAATTTTTTTTTGAGACCTTAGCTTCTCTTGTAATATACTAAATACCAATTTTATGAACTCATACCTGCTTGATTTACCTATTTACCCCAAATTTACCTCAATTTACCCCCCAACTCTTCGACGGATCAAGATGAAAATGTAATCTAGTTAAAGTATATATGTGTACCAAATTTCAAGTCAATATCTCAAATAGAGATTGCAATTTACCGGAAGTTTTAATAACCGGTAAATCGGTAAATAAAAATGTAAATAACCGGTTAACCGGTATTTACCGGTAATTTTTAGAATGAATGATCAGGGTGGCGAAAATGGCAATTGTCTTTTTCCATGTACAAAATTATCTAAATGTAATAAAAAACATTTTTATATACGTATAATTAATATAATTAGGCTTTGAGAAACATATTTTTTCCAAATTGAAATTCGCTTACAGTCGATTGAAAAAATTATACAGTTTTGCGAAAGACATATCTAGAGAGTGTAAATCAAAATTTTGTAATTCACTCGTATTATCTTTAGTTGATTATGGTGATGTTGTATAATATGGAAAGTTATTATTGGCGACAGCAAAAAAGAAAATTCAAAACTTCAAAATTCATTAGGGATTGCATTACCGGTTAACCGGTTAACCGGTTAACCGGTTATTAGGACAGAAAACACATGACGATAATTACCGGTTATTTTAATTTTTTACCGGTTATTTCGGTAAATTCTGAACTTATAGTCCAAGATCCCGTGAACGCCAGACTTACGTCATTTTATAAAATCTGAAAATTTTTCTACAGAAGTACACTACTACAAGTAAGAACAATTGGCTACTATGAACAGTCGGTCGCGGTGGCTTTGACAGATAACAGGAAGCAAAGGTGTATAAAATCTAAATTTAATATATGTTACTTGGGCAACTATTTTAAGGTGTTTGTACATTCGTACATCGGTTTTATAAGCAATTATTACCTTAAAAAAAAACAACTAAAATTTTTTTCGCAGTTATTTTAACAAAAAAAAAAAAAGAACGGAATGAGCAGGGGTCGAACCGCCGACCTCGTGACTAGCAAGACGACGCCTTAACTCACTCAACCACCTACCTACCTCTCTGAGAATATTTACTTAAAGACTTTATAAAATAACGTAAGTACAATTACAATTTTTTATACTAGCGGGGAGTTGCCACCATAGAAAGTGTCTGGCAGTGGAGGACGTGAATTATTATAGTATCTCGTAAACAATATCAAAAAATTATGCTTTATAGTATGATGATTTTGAACAGCAATTCTATACACCTTTGCTACCTGTTATCTGTCAAAGCCACCGCGACCGACTGTTCATAGTAGCCAATTGTTCTTACCTGTAGTAGTGTACTTCCGTAGAAAAATTTTCAGATTTTATATAATGACGTAAGTCTGGCGTTCACGGGATCTTGCTCTATTACGATATGTCACGTATTTAACGTTTCTATTTATGTCACTGACTAGTATTCACTAAATAGAGAGTGACTGTCCCAACACCAAGCACTTTTAACAATAAATAAATAATATTATAAAAAGTAAACTCCAAATACCAAGCCCTAAGAAATACAAGAGAGACATTGACAATATCTTACGACAGAAAATTGAATATGTCACTGCCGCAAATATCCGTAGAATACATTTCGAAGTATGTTATTACCAATTCTTATTAACTTATCGACCCACCAATATCGATTGAGGAAGGGCATCTTCAGCTGGTGGTATTCTATGCACAAATATCAGACGATTAACAGATATAGCTTTGAAAAATTAACCCTTTTAACAGGCTATTTTTAAAAAATATTGTATTTTTAGATTAGGTATTCAGTAAATGCCCTATTTGAGTTTATGTTTATAATTTTTGTTATTTAAGTGGATATTTTTGTTATTTACAGAATAATTATTTATTTAAATTTATTTCATTTATATTTTTTTCTTTTGGTAAATTAACTCCTATATAAAAAAGTCTATTTGACAGTCACATTTTTGTCACTTTGACAGCGATAAAAACCCCCACCGATAAAAATGCCTGTTTCTCAAAAGCAGAGTACACCAGTAGTAGCACGTCACTTTGAAATCTGTACTGTCAGCTATAATTTTTAAGTATTGTGGAAACTATACTGTACGATATAAGTCGTTTTGGGAAAATTATAATTATTTTTAATAAATTATTGTTGTTGTTCGTTCACATTCATATTCTGTCGTTAATTTATCTTGCCAAAAAACACTCGAGCTTTTCTTGTATGGATAAATTTCTTTTTAACTCAAAGTTTTGCCAATCAGTAATTTTGCTCGAAAAACTGACATTTGACAAAATTGCTCGACCTCCGGTCTCGCGATTTTTTCATGTCAGTTTTTCTTATAAAATCATTGATTGGCAAAATTATTTCGTTACAAAGAGAAATTTATCCGATAAAAAAAAGCTCTTGTGATTTTACTGTTGATAAAAAACCTTTTGTTTGTTCATTATATCAAATATACGTATATAAAAATGTTTTTTGTTAAATTTAGATAATTTTGTACATGGAAAAAGACAATTGCCATTTTCGCCACCCTAATCATCCATTCTAAAAATTACCGGTAAATACCGGTTAACCGATTATTTACATTTTTATTTACCGATTTACCGGTTATTAAAACTTACGGTAAATTGCAATCCCTATAAACAACCTCGAAAACTATAACAATCATTATTTTGTTAAAAGAAATATTAAAAAATTTCAGTTTGATCGAAATTCAATTTATATAAGAAAAACAGCGGGCATCTTTATTTTTTTGTTAGAGAAGTGCCTGGTAAAATAGAGTGCCTTAAATTTCTGCAGGAAATTAAAGATCTGCCGTAATAATCTACCACGTTGTAGAAACAATTATGGCTAAAATTACATTATGATTAATGTCAAAGCTTTGCAGATAATTTTGAGCATTAAAGAGAATTAAAGTTGTTTACAAACTTCTTGATAAGTTTACAATCAAATTTAAACTACGATATTCAGTCTTTCATTTTACAAAACTTCTAGCTCCCAAAACTGTACATTACGGCATGTAATAATAATTGCACCAAAGTGACACTTCTCGTTAAAATAAGGGGTTTAAAATTGAGCACAAACTTCGTTTCAATCTTCACTCATATGACTTTAAGTACCAAGTAGAGTGAAGTGGCGTCTCAAAACTGTATTATTTATTCTATATATTTAAGAAGCATCGTTGTAATTTTCCTTATATTAAAAGGCAATATTTATTTCAATATCAAAGTTTTTTTAGATTAGTGATAATGTTGTGAAATTCATTGAAAAATGGCAAAAGTTGACTTAGAAATTTCTTGTCTCAAAAGACGTTTTATAACAAATCAAAGTAAATTTTTGGAAACTAGGCCGAAATAGTTATTAAGGTACCAAGGGTGTTATAAGGATAATAACGCACCGAGGTCGGCAGTGTACAATCCCGAGGGCCTCTGGCCCGAGGGAGTGTACGTCGACCGAGGGCGTCATTATCCTATAACACCCGTGGTGCCTTCAACGTTTAATGTCCTGCAAGTCTGTTATTTAATTCGAATTTTTTTTTGACATTTACGATTTATTATTTTGACATCTATTATGTTCAGAACGATTTGATTTAAAAGAGGGTAAAAATCAAAATTGTTTGTAAACGCCGCCGTTGCATAGCAACGCATTTTGTTTGTCAATAACGCTATCATAATTTGCTTGTTTTGGGTTGTATTATAATTTTATAATGCCCTAGGGCGTTATAGATATTCATAACGCCCTAGGGCGTTATTTTTCTTTTAATGTATCTCAAAATAGGGTGGTTATTGTAAAATAACAGACTTGTAGGACATTAAAAATATTAATGTCCTACAAGTCTGTTATTTTACAATAACCACCCTATTTTGAGATACATTAAATGAAAAATAACGCCCTAGGGCGTTATGAATATCTATAACGCCCTAGGGCATTATAAAATTATAATACAACCCAAAACAAGCAAATTATGATAGCGTTATTGACAAACAAAATCCGTTGCTATGCAACGGCGGCGTTTACAAACAATTTTGATTTTTACTCTCTTTTAAATCAAATCGTTCTGAACCTAATAGATGTCAAATTAATAAATCGTAAATGTCAAAAAAAAAAATTCGAATTAAATAACAGACTTGCAGGACATTAAACGTTGAAGGCACCACGGGTGTTATAGGATAATGACGCCCTCGGTCGACGTACATTCCCTCGGGCCAGAGGCCCTCGGGATCGTACACTGCCGACCTCGGTGCGTTATTATCCTTATAACACCCTTGGTACCTTAATGACTATAACGTCGCCTGACGAAGTTCGACATGATAGGAACAAATTTGCGAAGAAATTTTACTTTATTTGGGAAATTGTGAAAAACTGAATTTTTAAAATACAACTTGCGTTTTCTCCCACAAAACAGGAGCTAAAAATCTATTTTGTTTGTTTGTTAATTGTAACACACAGTGCATTTAATGTAACAGTATAGTCAAAATACATCTAATATTTATAGAAATTTTAGAAAAAAATATCGCAATAAAAATGTAGCCTGCTAGATTTTCTTTTTATTTTGGGAAATTGACAAAAACTAAATCATACTAAATTACAAGATAAACTAAAGTTATTTTTAGTGATTGATTCATACTGAGATATCTTGAGTGAAACGCAAGATATATTTTTTTTAAATTTGGCTGTCCTGCGATCGAGCGAGCTACGATCGGAAACCGACGGATGCGGGCACTCGTTTGCATTATTTTGAGTTATTTGGTACTATTTGAACAAGTACAATTTTCTTGTGTTAGGTTTTACTGGCTTTATTTTGTTTAAAAGATGTGGTTATTAATATAGTTGTTTAAAATCCCTTAGGTTTAATTACTTCCACATCGTGGAACAATGAAACAAAAAAATATGTGATTTTATTTTGTTCAGTTTTTTTTATCTTCAGCCAACCCCACTACCACCTCCTTTAATAATGGAGTGGGCGTGGTAGTGGGGGACTTGGAAGAATCTTTGATATGGAAGTAGTAATTCCTTAGGCAGCGGTTTCTTTACGTCATCATTAGAAGCACTTAAATATATAACTGTATAAGTAAAATTGTTTTTATACAGGGTGTTTCATTAATAATTGGTCCTACGCTAACTGAAGAATCCTTAGCAAAAAATCTGAGACAATAATTCCAATCGATCAGTTTTATGTGACTAGGAAATGCCATTTGAACTAAATAAATTGATTTACCTTTATTAATTTTATGATAAAGCCATTTAATAGGAAAACTTCGCGAATCTAGTCAAGTTTCTAATTTTAAAATATCTTAAATATTCGTTAATTGGGTGAACAGTGAACAGAGTATCATTTAACTTCCATCTTTATAGTGTCTTGGCTTTAAAATACAAAAAGACAAGACAAAATTATATTAAATTATTAATTAAAAACTAAGGGGCGAGCGTAGAGGCGACTTCAATGTGAATATCAGTCCTTATTCCGTTGAAGCAACGTCGAGCGCGGTTAGTACTTGGATGGGCTCCCATCTTGGGAAATACAGGGTTCTCGTCCCACCTTCTAGAGGCTTGTATATCAGTGTATACTCGGAAGTTACGTAATTTCAGACGAGGATTACGTAGTGGATATACCATCCTTCGGCGGGGATGTAAAGCAGGCGGTCCCTTGTCTATTAAATGTTAGGCAAGTAAAAGATCCCTACTCTTCTTAAGGGAAGAGGTTCGGCAAAATTTCCAGGTTGGGGGTAGCTCGTCTCCTGGCGTCGGTGATAGGCCCTGGTAGCGGAAATAGGCCGACGTTAAACAGTTAAAAAAAAAAATTAAAAACTAAATTAACTTGTCGATCACGATTAGACGGTCAAAGCATAAAAATAACTTGTATGTGTATAACTATGTCTACTAAACATTGGTGATATTTTCATAAAATTACTCCAAAATTATGCATTTTCCCAATAAAAATATATATATACGGATTTTGATATCATTCTATTCATATCGATTTATTAATTTTGCATTTTCTGTTTTTTGTAATCCATAGGCATAATGTCTTTGCATTTCACATAATTTTAAGCCCTTTTTAATTTAACAACATATGTAAAATAATTTCTGTACGAAGATTTTAACCTTATCGACAACTTGTGAATTTGTGCCTGATAGAATTAGTTATTGCGTTTATGAATTCGTAATACGTATTTTGAGTGTATTCACGAAATCTGGAATTTAGGAGAAGTGGTTATACTTGTTTACGAGTCTTTTACACATGTTACAAATATTCTACAATTATATCAATTCGGCTTTCAGTCAACTGAACATTTCTATCAAATCTCCAACCCCAATTTTGAGGCATATTTGTCTTCCTGCTCATCTTGTTTCAGGTGCTTATGAGAATAATCCCTAGTCTGTTTGGGCCACATAGTACTATTATTCATTTTTTTCATTCTTGCAAAGAGGCAATACAACTGGCTATAACTAACCACTGACTGTAATTACACAAAAATTTTAGTTAATGTTAAGTTGTCAACTGACAAGTTCAATTCAAATGTAGCCCAGTCAATGTATACGTCCGACTTCGCAAAAGGTCATGTAATTCTAATGTTTTAACATATTGTTAGGATCTACGCCAATATTAGGAAACCAAGTTTGAAGCTTTGAAAGAGCAGTGCGAGCTGCGCAATGCCCAAAAAACAGCGAAATTTTTGCACTTGTTTCGGTTTTTGTTCAATATCTCCTAAAGTATGCGTCCTACAGAAAACATTGTTATTAATTTTTTTAAAGTAAATTTTGCTACGATTTAAGCCCGAGTTCCGTACGTCAAGAACCTTTCCAGGCACAGCTCTTAAAAAATTGGCATGTGTGTCTCGAAAAGGTGACAAAACTTCATATTGGTCATGTATCTTGCCAAGTATCGGGAAAAGTACTCATCCCACGAGGAAAGTCATGGTAATAAGCTTGTAATAAATTTATTTACCTTTAACTTGAGCTCAGTAGGTCCAATAGTTCCCTCGAAAATGGCATAAAACCAAATTTCGGATAAAATGGATTTTGGAAAAAATCGATTTACACAGTTCATATTGTAACTGGTTTTTATTTTTTATTATAAAAAGATGTAATTACGATAATAATTAATGTTCACATGTTAAAAAAGTAACCTGCTACATAATGTTTTATTTGTTTCGACGGCTCTGGCTTTTAAAAATCCTCGGTGACTCTTTGTACAGGTGGGTAGAGCTCCTCAACTTGTTCGGCAAAGATAGGAGCGGGGTCGTCTTCGTCGTTGTCGGAATACTCAAGTTGCATAGATGGAACGTTCTGGCATGATTTTCCACAGCCAAATTTACATAGCGTTGAGCATTTTAATCCAGTTTTGCGGCAGCTGCACCCCCCACTACATCCTTTTCTACATGAACAAGATATCAAGCGTAGAATATTCTGTGGAGTGAGACCCATGGTAGTAGTGAAGGCTATTTAAAGTGTCTGTCTTTATATCACCACCGTTAAGAGCCACGAACCATTTCTCTCCAGCTCTGGCTACAGCCTCATAAGTGGAATCTGGCTGCAGGAAAACTGCAACTAATGAAGAGGGGATTTTTCTGGAGGATGCTGGCCAACTTTGTTTTTCATTTCCAGAAAGAGTCAGAGCTGATGTCGCACCCGCAGAAAGATAATAGTCTCTTGCGGATATTGTGTGGCTCCGTGGGTGTAAGATGAGCTTGAGAAATGGACACACCCAGCTTCACGTTTGCCACTTTTCTGGAGGTAGACGTTTGTTGCAGCTGAGCTTAAAGCATTGCGTCTTCTTCAATAACGCTATAACACGGTCAAATATGGGACTTTTGGTTAGTGCTGTGACAATGATGTCCCGATTAGAGTTTTCTTCGGCAACTTTCACTGTAACGCCCTGCTGTTCAAATGCATCGCGAAGCAGTGCGATGAGGCGCCTCTTGTTGGTTTCATTGGCCAATAGTTCTTCCTGAGGTCCCAATCAATTTTCTGCAATTATTTTTAGTATATAATTGTGTTTGTTGTGCTCAAAACTGTTTACATAGATTTTTCCCAAAATCTATTTTATCCGAAATCTTGGTTTTATGCCACTTTCGAGAGAACGACTGGGCCTACGGGCGTCCTTCTGAGCTCAAATTAAGACTAAATAAATTTACTACAAATTCATTACCTATCCTATGACTTTCCTCATGGGATGAGTACTTTTCCCGATATTTGGCAAGATACATGACCAATGCGAAATTATTTCACTTTTTGGAGACAATTGCCAATTTTTGAAGAGCTGTATCTCGGAAATTTCTGAACGTACAGAACTCGATTTATGCTTAAATTATAACAAACTTACTACTACTTTAAAAAGAGGAATAATAACATTTTCTGTAGGACATTAAACGTTCAGACTGAAAGCATGTCATCCACAGAGGCTTACATAAGAGCCAGACCAATTCAATATAACAGAAACTCCTTTTTTTGTAAAAACACCACTAAAATTAGGCTTTTTAACGATCGCTAACTATGCCAAAAATGTCATTTTTAACACCAGTATTAAAAGTGAGTTTCTTTTAGCACTAGTGTTAATTAGTATATTATTCAAGGAGCATATAATAATGCTTATTATTCGCGAGGGTGGAGTTTAAGACACGAGCCGCAGGCAGCATCACCATAGTGAATAGTAGCTATTATATGAGAGTAGAATACTATATTTTTACTATTAAGTATTTTTGATTAAATTGTTTATTGAAAAATTTAATTATTTAATACAAAATTATGTTTAAATTTAATTTGATAAGCCGTTCTTTTGACACATAACAGCCTACTCAATATAAATTTAAAAACGAAATTGTATGATAAAAAGGGTCTGTTTCTGAAACGTTAAATAAAGTTATCTATTCATAAATTTTATAATAACAGTAAAATTGTTCACTCAATTGTAGTTGTGATAGTTAATGAATAATTCCATTTAATGTTTCAGAAACTGGCCATAAATTTTACTGAAAAGTTGCGAGATTGCACTGAAATTGAAGAAGTACCTGCAAGGCCATTATTATTCACTGGTAGCAGTGAATAATAGATATATTTGTG
Organism: Rutpela maculata; assembly: GCA_936432065.2. NCBI lineage: Eukaryota > Metazoa > Arthropoda > Insecta > Coleoptera > Cerambycidae > Rutpela > Rutpela maculata. The sequence goes on from OW386285.2 coordinate 227,306,629, forward strand.
ATTGAACAATTACAAGTATAATTGGTATATTATGAAATGGTCGTGGATAAAATAAAGTTTACCTTACCTTGTCTAGCTTCATGACACAATATTATTTTTAACAGACAAATACAAATAGAAAATTTTAAAATATTGCAATAATACGGAGATATTATGTTTTAGTAGTGTTACAGTAAAAAATATTGTATGAATATACGTGTTAAAAGTGACTTTATTTTATTCGTGAAAAATAAACAAAATAAGATATCACTTTTAACACAAATCATAAATAACTATTATTGTCTTCGATTGTTAAAATTGCAGTCAATTTATAAGCTTATAATAGTTATTTATGCAACAAATGCAGAAAGCGGTACTTTTCCACGAATGAGAAGTTTGACTGTACGCGCTGTATGAGTTTCACCCAATATTTTTTGCGATTATCCTCAATGTCCATATACAGTGTGACTCATTTCAAGTGGATACACCTTCGTAACTCAGTTATTGGTCATCCAATTCCAACAAAATTTGGATCAGTATCAAAGATCTATACTATATCCTTTTTGAGTACAATAAAACTTATTCTAGTCATTGGCGTGCATTTTTATTAAGAAACAAAGGGTGTATTTTTCAAATCATATTAGGCATTTTTTTGTTGAAAAACTAATGCATTATTATTGATCAGCATGCTGTAGAATCCCTATGTTCAGAATTTAACATTTTGATTTTTGGTTTTCGAATTACGGCTCTCTTAAAATTACCTATTTTAAACATTAAATAATCAATAAATCGGTAACGTTTTTTTTTTAGAAAAAAAGTCATTCTTTATGTTCTCTTTAAATTAATTTTTTCTACGACCCCACATCACATCATCGACACCTTCAAATTCGGTAATCCTTAATGCCCGAATAACCCTGATAACCCAAAATTTTTAGAAATTTTACAATGAAAATATGAAAATTCTTGTCCTACGAAATTTGAATGAATGGATGATATGGGATGGTAGAAAAAGTGAGTTTAAAGAGAAAATGGGGAATGACTTTTTTTCGCAAAAAATTTCGTTATCAATTTATTGATTATTTAACGTTTAAAATAGATAATTTCAAGGGGGCCGTAGTTCGAAAACAAAAAATCAAAATGTTGTTAAAATACAGGATATAGGAGTTTTACAGCATGCTGATCAATAATATTGCATTCGTTTTTCAACAAAAAATTGCCTAATATGACTTCTCGAAAAATTGACCTTTTTTTTTTCTTAATAAAAATGCACGCCAATAACTGAAATAAGTTTTGTTTTACGCAAAAAGGATATAGTAAAGGTTGATACCAATCCAAATTTGGTTGAAATTGGATGACCAATAACTGAGTTACGAAAATATGTCCACTTGAAATGGGTCACACTGTATAAATCAATAAATTTCAGGACTAATTTAATCCTTTAAATGCACTCTTTCGATTGTACATCACAGTGAAATGAGGTTACTTTTTTGTCGCTTTTTACTTTTTTTCAATATTACCATAAACATATTTCACACACAAGGCCCATTGAAAAAAGTACAATTTTTTTATCACTCGTAGAAAAATATATTTTTAAATAAAGTTCAAACTGTTTATTCCATTTCTATTAGGAGATTTGACTGTAATGATCCCCGCTATACTTTTTCTGAATAAATGTTATAGGACTAGCGTATGGGCATAAAATTCGAGATCAAAGAGCAAAATATACTAAGAAACCCGTAAAATGGAGGACCGACGCAAATACATGCATCGATGTGTCGGCATTATCTTTCGCCTTTAATGCAGCGAAGCTGAAGAATTGGGACTTTTAACAGACTAGGCCTAAAACGAGGTCCAAATGATACAAGGTGGTCCATTTCGTTATGTTCAAACTTCGAAAATGTAATCCAGGTTCAATTCTAAGGATGAGAAATAGAAATAGTAAGTCTCTTTTTGCTTGTTTCAAAGTTAATGGATGACGAAATCTTTAAAAAGCAAAACAAGTTAGTACACTTGATACAAACTTACTCGTCCAGACATATTAGGAGAAATTTCGTTACAGAAGAAAATATAAATTGTAAATCTAAAAGTCAAAATTTTGAACATAATGGTATGAATCATCTTGTATGTGGAAAATAAAATACCTATTACAATAGTAAGTTTTATTAAAAAGAAACTTTTGTAAGATAAGTGGATTGTCCCACGATATTTCTGTGGCAGATAGTACATAAAAAAAATAAAAGTAAGGGAGATGTGGGAGAGTTGGTACCATGGGAGAATTGGGATAGTAATTATTTATACCGATTGGTTGGTAGTTTGATATTGTGTGTCACACAGGTTATGTATATTTGTGAGAGAAGTAAATAAACTGCCGTATTTCGCTCGGGTGCTGTGTACTTCAAATATCAGGTAATTTTAATTGTTTTATATACTGAAAAGTAACTTTTTTTGGTTTAAATTATCCAATTCATTGCTTTGCGGGTGCAAGTGTTGCTGGAGAGTTATTTTACAGCGACCGACGTTTTAGCTATTAAATGTTGGGGTAATTTTATGATTCACGTTCACCTAAAAATAAATCTGATCACTTTTAATGACACCGAACAGTTAGGTAGAGTTAGGACGTTATTTTAAGGAAGAGTTAGCCAATCCTATGTCTCCCCATTCCATGTATGAATTAATTTTATTATATTATTTGGATCGTTTTTAGGTATGCCGTTACGCTACAAGAAAAAAGGAACAATCCTCTCGTGCCAATCCATATAATTCAAGAAGCCGTTGCAGAATGCAAAAATAATGGCGGCTTAAGAAAGTACCATATGCACTCAAAATATGGTACAATTTTCACGTAAATATTTTTGCAATATTAGCGATTTGCGTTAGCAAAAATTTTTATCGTTTGTTGCAATATATTTTTATTTTTCTTCTGAGCATTTGTCAGATTTTTTAGTTAATTATATTCTTTCTCGTTTGTTATTGTTTGCAATAATTAAATATTTTTCCGTATCTTTATGAAGATTTAATTACCTGTTCCAAATCTCCCAATCGGTATTCCCAACTCTCCCTCGTAAAAGGGACATTTGGGACAAATACATGACACTAGAAAATATTTTTCCATACTGCTATTTACCCAGTAAATGTATCTAATATTTGCAAGAAGTGGTCCAATGTATGAAGGTATATTACTGTATTTTTAATTTTTTTAAATTTTCAAAAATAAAAATTTTAAAAATTAATTTGTGAAATTTGTCCCAACTCTCCCACATCTCCCGTACTCTGTTATATAAAATTATTTCCGAAAATGAATAATAAATGAGTTGTACATATAAACATCAGTTTTTGTAATACCTTTTAACTGCCTTAAAACACAAAATTCATATTTTAAAGTTAGATATTTTCTGTCTAGACACCAGTTTACATAGTATTAGTGAAACCCTTTCATCTGATTAAGGGATAATTTTAGGAGGTGGCTGTCAGTATTTACAACTACTTTTCAAATTTTTTGCATATTTCTGAATGTTCTTACAAAAAAATAACTTTCAGATCATTAGATACAAAAAAGGTATTCTTATTGCATTTCAGTGAACTGAGCCGTTCTCAAATAATTTATGTTTACAAATCAACTTACACTTACAACATTATATTAAAATATCCCTTTGCACAAATAATGCTTCGAAATATTACCGTGATATTTCTCTAAGCAGTCAACTTGATCATAATCAAGTGACATTTATCATAATTTATGTTACCATATTATGTTGCTGATTTTTCTGCAATATTTTGTTTTAGACCCGGAGCCCGCCGACGACTAATTGGGTGTCATAGGTTTACTCCCAAAATGTGTGAATTGTTGTTAAATTGGGACAGTAGAGCACAGAAATGACCATGCCAGCCCTTTTTTGGGGGCAGGGACGTACGGCAGGCCCTAAAAAAGAAATATGACTTGTAAAAGTAAAAAAAAGTCAAAAATAAGTTATAGGTTTACGCATGGGGGTTGGAGGGATTTCTTAATTTACCCCCAAAAATCATGAATCCAGACTCCCATTCATTTTGAGTGGTACAAGGAAGCGCTACGCTCGCCCAAATTTGAAAAAGAAGTCAGGTAAAAAAATGATAAGTTTATGAATGGCAATCAGAACCTGGTAAGTATGAACCTGAGTATGAAAAGACATTCGCCATCTTTGAAAAGTGGTGGTGCGAACGTCGTGCCTTTCACGATAATTGACGGCGTATCGACTCTTTCTACCGCATGTACTAGTTACCTTTGGATTCCGATGAGTATCATAAATTTACGACTGGCAATCAGAAACTTGGTAATTATGAACCTCCTGAGAGCGAAAAATATATTCGCCATCTTTAAAAAGTGGCGCGAAGGTCTTGTCTGTCACGATAATTGATGGAGTATTATCGGAGCTTCCTACCGCATATATTGGTTACCCGTGTAATTCGATGAATATTATAAACTTACGACTGGCAATCAGGCACTTGGTAAGTATGAATCTCCTCTTTACATAAATACGTGCACCATTTTTGACAAGAGCCAGCTAGAGGGGGTTGAAATATCTAAGCGCCTGGTTCCACTATAATTATTTATTTTCATTCTACTAAAGTTTGTTTTTTTGTGATTAGTTTCTTTTTTAGTTTTAATTATTCTCTCTTTAATCATCTTCTCGTAGACGTGACACACACACACACACACACACACACACACACACACACACACACACACACACACACACACACAAACACGCACGTGCGCACACAAGTTTCTGATTGAATTACACGGATAACCAGTACATGCGGTAAGAAGCTACGATACGGCGTCAATTATCGTGAGAAGCAAGACCTTCGCACCACTTTTCAAAGATAGTGAATATATTTGCACACTCAGGAGGTTCACACTTACCAAGTTTATGTTGCCAGTCGTAAATTTGTGATATTCATCCAATTACACAGGTAAAAAGTATATGTGGTAGGAACAGCCGGTACGCCGTCAATTATCGTGAAAGGCAAGCAAACTTTTCAAAGATGGCAAAGGTTTTTTGGTACTCATGAGGTTCATACTTACCAGGTTCCTGAATGCCATTCATAAACTTATCATTTTTTTAACCTGACTTTTGTTTCAAAGGGCATAGCAGGATAAGCATGTGTTAGGTGCCCCCGCACCAATCGGGTCGAAATTTTTAGCACAAGTTGATAGTAGTGTTAGATGAAATTTCCCAAAATATTATTTTTGGAAAATCATTTTTACGGGAGTTATGGGAGTAAAAAGAAAAATGAAAAAAAAATTTTTTCTCGAGAACGGGTAAACCGATTTTCATGAAAAAAATATATGTTATGGCTTTTGATAGTGCAAATGTGGGAAAAAAATATTGGACCCATTCGTCAAAAAAAAGTGATGAAAAAATTTTTTCAAAGTAAAAAAAAATTTTTTTTTAGGGGATGTTCCAGAGGCACACCCACCATTTTCTTCCAAATAAATGCTTATATGCCCCTTTAAAACATATCCAATTTTCAAAGCGATCGGAAGGGTACAACATACTCAAAATTGATAATCATTGGCAGACTGCGGGCGGCGTGTAGTCTATGTAATGAAGCATTATAAGACGACTTTTTTGTAAATATTTTGTGCAAAGACGAGATTACCTCCCCCCCTTCGTTTTCGAGGGTGCTGAACACGATGCAGGTGGTGGGAGAAGTTTTTGACCGCCGCAACCCCCTGAAACGGCCATCCCTCTTATGGATCCCTTTATGTTTTCATATATAAACGGATTTGGGGAGTGATTTATCAACGGGTTATACTTGAAATAATATGGAAGGGGGTTATAGAGCAAGTAGAGTCCAGACAGCAGGCCTAGGGGGTTGATTAAACCCTCTCGAGAGGTGTAGTTTTTTTTTTTTTTCAGATGATTCGGTTCAAATACGTATACCCCCTTTTTGGGGTCGCTGATCACGGGAAACATATTTATTTTTAGCTCCAACCCCCTCAAACGGGCAGAAATCACCTCTCACTCACCGTTTGAGAGATGAAGAGGGGTTGGAGCTAAAAATGAATATTTTTCCCATCAGCCCAAAAACGGGGGAAACGCGTTTGAACCCGAATTATTTGATAAAAAATGATTTTCCACTCCTCGGTAGGGTTTAATTAACCCCCTAGACCTGCTGTCTGGACTCAACTTACTCTATAATCATCTTCCATGTTATTTCAAGTATAACCCGTTGATAAATGACTCTCCAGACCAGTATAGAAAACAAAGGGATCCATAAGGAGGTTTTCGGCGGTCAAAAACTTCTCCCACCACTTGCATCGTGTTCAACACCCTCGAAAACGGATGGAGGAAGGTAATTTCGTCTTTGCAAGAAATATTTACACTATTTCTGCCTTTATTACATAGACTAGCGGTTCATTACTACATCTTACTACAACGGTCACTGGCGGCCATTACAACCCTACCATTTAAATCAGTATCAAACTTCAAGAAGTATGGTGCAAAAATTCTTTGACGTCAACTGTGGGGTCAAACAAAATCTAGTTTGAAAATCTGAAGATTTTGCAAGGATGACGTCCGCAGTCGGCCTACGAAAGAACTAGTTTTCAAAGTCCACTACGAGGAGGTTACAGTGCCTTTCACTAGTGAAGGTGCCTGTTTATTGTGAGTCCTCTTGCCTCTCATGAGTCGGGGTGTTTATTTATCGTGAGTCTCCTTGCCTCTAAATAGTCGTTTGTTTATTGTAAGTTCCCTTGTCCCTTATTAGTCGAGGTGCTTGGTTATTATGAGTCCCCTTGCCTCTCATAATTCGGGTTGACTTTTTTGCGTGAGTCCTCCTGCCTCTCACGAATCAGGTTACTCTATATTGATGAGACTTTTCTTAGTCTTCATTCTTCAAGAACATCCCATAAAAAAAATTTTATTTTGAAAAAATTTTTCAAAAAAGTTGCAGGGGGTTGCGGCGGTCAAAAGCTTCTCCCACCACTTGCATCGTGTTCAGCACCCTCGAAAATGAGGGGGAGAAGGTAATCTCGTCTTTGCACGAAATATTTACAAAAAAGTCGTGCTTCATTACATAGACTACGCGCCGCCCGCAGTCTGCCAATGATTATCAATTTTGAGTATGTTGTACCCTTCCGACCGCTTTGAAAATTGGATATGTTTTAAAGGGGCATATAAGCATTTATTTGGAAGAAAATGGTGGGTGTGTCTCTGGAACATCCCCTAAAAAAAATTTTTTTTTATTTTGAAAAAATTTTTTCACCACTTTTTTTCGACAAATGGGTTCAATAATTTTTTCCCACATTTGCACCATCAAAAGCCATAACATATATTTTTTTCATGAAAATCGGTTTATCCGTTCTCGAGAAAAAAATTTTTTTTCATTTTTCTTTTTACCCCCATAACTCCCGTAAAAATGATTTTCCAAAAATAATATTTTGGGAAATTTCATCTAACACTACTATCAACTTGTGCTAAAAATTTGGACCCGATTGGTGCGGGGGCACCTAACACATGCTTATCCTGCTATGCCCTTTAGGCGAGCGCAGTGCTTCCTTGTACCGCCCAAAATGAATGGGAGTCTGGATTCATGATTTTTTGGGGGTAAATTAAGAAATCCTTCTAATCCCCGTGCGTAAACCTATGACTTATTTGTTACTTTTTTTTTACTTTTACAAGTCATATTTCTTACACTTTTGAGGGCCTGCCGTACGCCCCTGCCCCCAAAAAAGGGGCTGGCATGGTCATTTCTGTACTCTACTGCCCGAAATTAACAACAATTCACACATTTTGGGAGTAAACCTGACACCCAATTAGTGGTTGACATGGTTGATTCCATGTTCTCGGAATTATCACACGTAATTTGAACTCTGGGAGAATGTTTCAGTAATGCTGTTGCAGCTGTGAGACGTTATAAAGAAAAATTCCCGAATAGAAACATTGCTGATGAATTAATGAATATCACCAATAGCACTTTAAGAGTACTATATGAACAGTTGCATCCGTTCCATTATCGAAAAACTCAGGAATTACTACTTAAAGATATGCCAATGAGAGCTGATGTTTGTGATTTGTTGCTTGAATAAGTGCAGAATACTCCAAATGTTTTATAAAAAATTCTATATACTAGCGAGGCTACACTCACACATATAAGTCGTGTTTAATTCCTGAATTATGCGTTTCTGGGTTGAGAAAAACACTAATGCAAAATACAAACCCACTTTCAACACATTTTCAAAAGAAACATATGGGCAGTAACTTTAGGGAATCAGTTTGTTGGATCCCATATTCTTCTTGTAAATTTAGTGATATATACTATGATGTTTTGAAAAATACCTTACATGAATGATTAGGTAATATTTCATTGCGAAGGAAAAGCAACATGTCTTTTCTGCATGATGGCGCACCCAAATATCCGCTTAGAAGTCAAATCTCGACCGATGTGAATGATTTTCTTTTTTAAAATACTCGTTATTCGAACATGTCAAGGATTACAACGCCACACACAAAAAAAATTTGAATCCGAAATGAAACATTATTATCATTTCTGACGTTTCTTGTGTCGCTGTTCCGAATCCGATGTTAGTTTCCTCCCTACGCGTCAGGATTTTCCGGAAAATTCCTTTTTGTGTGACTGTGTAATTCTTGCCATGTTCGAGCAATATACAAAGGTCGAGTTCAACATGTTTACTGGAGATCATCGAATTGGGTATAAAACTTTAGGCAGTACCACAATGGAGTAGAGTTCGTAACGAGTATTCTAAGAATAAATTTATTCAAATCGATTCAGATTTGACTTGTAGGCAGATTTTTTATAAAAAATCTGAATTTCAGCGCACTGTGCACCGCTTTATAAGAGAATATGTTGTAGAAGATGGTTAAACAACCCACTAGATGGATGGGTTGGAAGATGCACCGATTAAGTTACCTCCTTAGTCTCCTGATCTTGATTTTACTCTGAGGAGTTATTTTAAATCAAGGGCTTATACGCTTAAATTGACACCATTGAACAGTTTTTGAATGTCAATCATCCTATGCGGAAAAGGGCAAGTAATATTATTTAACACTGCGCATGATGCGCTTTAAATGTTTTATCATTGTGAGATTCAATTTTTACATCAACCACGCAATTTGTTTGCGTCATGTTACTAGAAATTCCTTGAATAATTTTGATTTTTCTATAATCGTTGATATTCAAAGTTTTAAACAATTTTAAAGTTGTGAAAGTAGTTTGTGAAGCGGAGTCTAACAGTGCGCATGCTTGAACTTTAACACCTCTTTCGGTAATTAAATAACCTGTGCTGTAGCTAATAGTATTTGAGAACGTTCCGTGTGAGTAACTAACGTAGGATGCTGTGTAATAATATTTTGTAGAGGTGCTGAAGGGTTAATTTGTCGTTCAATTTCTCTATAACTGTTGACATTCAAAGTTTTAAGCAATTTTAAAGTTATAAAAGTAGTTTGTGAAGCGGGGTCTAACAGTGCGCGTGCTTGAACTTTAATACCTCTTTCGTAATTAAAGTAACCTGTGCTGTAGCTAATAGAATAGAATAGAATAGAATAGAATATAATAGAATAGAATATTTATTTATTTATATGATTTTTTGATACTAAATTAAATTTGTTGAGGTATTGCACTAATCTTATTTTTAACGCTTTTTCGAAAATTTTTGCAATATTAGAAGTCAAAGATATAGGTCGGTAATTTTCCATCAAATTTTTGTCCCCCTTCTTATATAAAGGTTTAATTATAGCAACCTTGAAATTGGATGGACATATTCCGGATTGAAAAATTTTATTTATGAGATTGAGATAGTATTTGAAAACATTCCGTGTGAGTAAATAACGTAGGATGCTGTGTAATAATATTTTGTAGAGGTGCTGAAGGGTTAATTTGTCGTTCAATCGAGGGACTATTGTTCAGAGAGGGAGTTGTTTTACTTTCAGAATTAACCGTTTCTTCTTTTGGAGTTTCATTTGCGGGGAAAGGGGTAATTCTATGTAAGAAAGTATGTGATGTTTCTTGAAACATATCATACAACCAACTGAAGTGCATTGTGCGAGATTATGGCTAGTACCCAAACAATTAAAACACAATTTATTACTCTGAACAAATTGACTTCTTTGGACATCTGAGCATTCTTTAAGTTTCGAGCATATGTAAATTGTGTGATTTTCTAATTTACGAAAGAGACATTTTATCTTTGTATTAGTGCTATGGGAACTTGGATTATTTGCGAAATGTGTTACGTGAGGTTTTATTTTAAAATTTGGGGTAGAGATATTTTCAAAGCAAGACACCTTTTCTCTCAAAATGTTAAAAACCCAACAACTTGGGAAGTTCCGTTGAAATCTTTTGCAATTCAAAGACTTGGTGAGATCAAAAATATAGTTTTTTTGAAAGTACATAAATTAGTAATAAATCCCATGTATCAATTAGCACATTTAATGCTCTTAATGAATTTAAATGTTGTCTAATTTCAGATGAAAAATTTCTTAATTGATTGGCGCTCCCATTTGTTACAGATGGTGTGTCTAATAAACACTTTATGTGACTATTAATTATGACAAGTTTGTTGTCATATTTCTTTTTCGGCAAGTCAAGCGCGACTTGGTAATTCTCATTAGTTAAATGTAACTCATTTATTAAAGCTTGGTGATTCATTCTTTACTTGAGTTTTAAGATACCTACATAAACTTTTGTGCGCTTGTTATTTGCTCATTTTTATCAACCACCGCAGTAAATAAATAAATCTATAAATGTGATACACTCCTCATATTTTCCATTAAATGTAGGCAAAGTAATTTTGGGTAAATTGACCTAATTAATAAGCATGTTCTTCCGGTTACTACATTTATCCGAAATATTATGAGCCGATAAAATTTGTATTATTCTTATTAATTTAGCTTTTAAAAATAAATATCGATTTTATACTTCAGTTCTGTCATCTTTCTGACCTTCGTTATCATCTTCGAGTGCGTTTTGAGCATCTTTAAAAAAAACCTTAAACGCGTTTCACGAACTGTAATAGTAATTTACGTTATAAGACCGGAAAGTGGTGTTTTGCAAGCTTCTAGGACTCATCTGCGGTTCGCCCTGGAATCTGCTTGGGTCGACCTGCAAAACACTGTTTTTCGGTCGTGTAACGTACAATATTTTCTTTCGGCCGAACTTCAAAATCTGAATCCATATTTTCCATAACTTGTGAATTGACTTTTGACAACTCGTAAAAGTAAAGTGTATTTATCTATTTGACACTTATCTCAACAATTAACACAAATTTGTTTTCATAGAAACGAGAATAGCAGGGATCGGAAAGGACTTTGCCGATCTCTAATGTCACTTTCCGGTCTAGCTCGGGAAAACGTTATTTTCTGGAGGATAATGTCTCCAGAAAGGGTGTACTTTCTAGTCGGACGAAAGAAAACTCATTTACGTCAATTGTTGAGTTTCCTTCAGAATTACGAATAAAGGTTTCAATTCTAGTTATGGCCGCTTTGGTACGAGTGCGAGATTTTTTACGCTCTTCCATGATTGATTAAATGAGATTACTTACAAAATAATAGCTTATGCTAAGTACAAATTGCAATGTACAAAATTCTATGAAAGTTACTTTATAGAAAAAAGATCTACTTCTTTTCTAAGATCTTTTCTTGAAACAAAGCGTAAATTTCAAAACATCCAACTTTTTATCTAAATTTCCAAATTACTTGAGCGTCTGACCTTGTGAGCGTGATGTACAAATCCTGTGAAGCAAACAGCTGAGCTGCCAATGTGTTGAGGAGGGCAACGGTCCAGCGTGTACTGTAACTGCAACTATATACCACAGAGGGAGACTGCAACTATAGATCAAAGAGGGCAATTACCATACACCATAAACCATGAACTATCCGGCTCGAAGGATCACTATTTATGTCAGCACTTATGCTTTATTTGAAAGTGCTAATTTCACTTACTGGTTCTTGAGAGGAATGGACTGTAGTATTCTTTGAGTGGGTTTGCGTATGAGACAAAAACATAAAACATAACATAAACACACCACAGATAGTAGACAACCCCCAAATCTATAGCCAAGGCTGTGCGGAAGGACATTTGGAAAAACGCAGACATACATCCACACCCACCGGTGTTGTCAATACCTGGGCTGGGGGTCGAACCACAACCGGCTTTAATGTGAACAGACCGAAGTGTACGATGTGGCAACGCTGCAATCTTAAACTCTGTCAGTCGTATTAATAATCTATGTAATGAAGGAAAAAATAGTGTAAATATTTCGTGCAAAGACGAGATTATCTTCGCCCCCCATTTTCGAGGGTGCTGAACACGATGGAAGTGGTGGAAGAAGTTTTTGACCGCCGCAACCCCCTGAAGCGGCCAAGAACCATCCGTTTTAACCCTTTATGTTTTCATATATAAACTGGTCTGGGGAGTGATTTATCGACGGGTTATACTTGAAATTACATGGAAGAGGGTTATTCAAAGAATTACATGAAAATATTTTTATGACAAAATAAATTATTTGCTTACAATTAATTTAAAAAATCTAGGTCGTTAACAAACAACATAACAATCCTCATATTCCTCAAAATGCACATCGCATACGATCTCTTCTCCTTCATCAACGCCCCAGCGATAACTGATGGATGAGGGTAAGTTTCCGTTACACGGGGCACTGCACCAGACAACATAAACTTTTCCATTTCTCTCCTTTCACACACCATAAGCATCTTTGTATCGTTCAGATTTGGATATTGCACTGTCATAAAAATGTTTTATGCACACCACTTAATATTTTGTAGGCTGCCAATTTTTCCTAGAAATACTCTTTAGCCACTGTTTCCTCATTTCTGTCTGGTTCTTTGGGAAATCTAAAGGCTCGGACATAACCTTCAGATGAAGAACTGTAATTGCTTGTACAGCCAGGTACACAACATTTATCCGGCATGTTGTTATTGTTTTCAGACCTAGAATTAATTAAAATTATTTTATTGGTTTTGGTGGTAAAAGTGAATTCAATTAAAAATATAGCTTGCATAAAAAGTAAGGTTATAACGTAATTTGACGCACAAAAAGTGATTTCAGGTGCGAGCGGTGCGATAATTAATTAAAATGATGAACTACTTACTTTATAAAACACAATTTGTGAAATTACACCAACAAAGAAGCACTTTTTATGTATTATAATGCCAATTTATTCGTGACAGATTACTGCACAATTTAGTTTTGCCAAGAACGGGGACTGAAGCACACGTTGCCACATTTCCATATACTGGCCTGTTCACATTAAAGCCGGTCGTGGTCGAACCTAGAGTGCGGTAGGCAGTCGATCAGCATATTCGCCACTCAATACGCCTTAACCAATTGAGCAACCGCGCCGGTAGCGGGGAGATGAGATGAGAGATACCATTTAAGGTATACTTAAACTTTATTGTTTAGTGACATTAATTATATTAATTAGTATTTTTATATAACTTGACAGTGACACATATATGATTTCCTGATATTTACAACATATAAATTTCATAGTGCCTCAAAACGGATTCGAGTACGGAAGAAAGTATATGGCTCAATCTTCTAAGCCACAACAGTATGCAAATAAATTTTGTTCAGTCGCTGACAAAATATAAATGTTTTCACTTTTCAGCAAATAATGTCAATGTTTTCCTATTTAACTCATATCCTCGAAGAAAGTCAGAATCTTGGTCCTCCTCTACTGTTTCTACTTTTTATTAATGATTTATGCCGTAAAATTAATTGTAACAAACCATTTCTTGTCGATTATTTAGAAATATTTAGTAGTATTGGGTCTGAGGATGATCATAATAGGGTACAGGCTGAAACTAATAAGTTACATGACTAATGCATATTAAACAAACTTCTCTTGAATAATAATAAATGCAAAGTTTTATCATTCACTAATAGGACGACTAGTTTTAATTATGAGTATAGTGTTATCGTTATTACCTTATCCCGATGCACGGACAATAAAGATCTAGGCACAATTTTTGATCATCAGTTTGTTTAAAAAACACATTAATTCAAAAACATCAGAAGCTATGAAAATGCTTTGTTTCAATATAAAAAATTGTAAGAATTTTGATAACTTACAAGCCTTGAAATTTGTGAATTTTTAAAATTCCTATCTTTTAAAATTGAGGAATCGAGTACAATGTCTTACTTAATCGATTTGATTTTGGCAGTTTAGAACTGAGGCTCAACTGTTCATCTTAGTAGTCACTTGGTTTCAAAAAGTACCCACACTTCGGACTAATTCTACAGCAGCTTGGACTTTTCTTTTTTTTTTTTTCTAAAAATATTTGAATTTAAAACTGCTATAGAATTAGTCCAAAATGAGATCACCAAGTTACTATACTATCTGTATTATTATAAATTATAAGAAATGAAATTGATCAAATGAATTGACTGTCCATTCTATTGCAATAACTCAAAACTAATGCGAGTTGAAATCACCCATTACAAACATGTCAGAACATTAACAAAATAAATAATTTAATAATAATATATGTGCCAAAAAACAACTATAAGATATAGCTGTGAGTCACTTGTAAATTAGGATTTTAAAATGTTCTAGATTTATAGTTCATGCATTGATGTCTATTTAATATTTTTACACTCAGCACTGATTATTTTTACGTTTTGTCCTGTAATCTTGTTGGGTAAATAAAGATTACTATTATTATTATTATTATTAAGAATACTGTGATTTGCCTTTGTACGTTGTTCCTTGTTGATTAACTTCATATCTATGATGAAAATTTTTTATGTTTCTAGGTTTTTTGTTTTATTGGATATATAAATATTCAGACAAGAATAATTATTTATATATGTTCAAAGATCACATTTCAAGATATAACGAAAAAACGATTGCTTTAATTAAATAGAGTAGCAAAGCTAAAGCAGCATTACACAAAGGACAGAAATCCTACAAGCAATTGCCGTAGAGATCAAACATCTAATATATTATTCGTTTTGTGAATGGTACATAGAGGAAGAATTAAGTTTATCCTCGAATGATCCAATTTCCCAGAGAAACTTTATTAGTGTTAGCTAAGAAACTATTTATTCATCTTAAATTACTGCGACTACAACCAGGAAACTGTTTTATAGTATTCAGCAAACAAAGAAAATTTTTAAAAAGCAATCAAAATACAAAAGTTAAATATATTATTGTATTAATATTATTCAATTTTCTGGCACGTTTGCAAATTACGTTACAAAAAAATTTTAAACTTCCTTCAAAAAAAGATCGCTAAAAATTATGAAATAAAATTTAACCGTCGCACAGTTAATTAAATCTTATTACCTAATATCGATACTGAAGTCGGTGTAAAAATTAACAAATAACAAAATCAAACGTATTTTTAGCAGACTTAAATATCGATATTAGGTGGTAATAAGATTCAGTTAACGGTGAAATTTTATTTCATAATTTTTAGCGATCATTTTTGAAAGAATTTTAAAATTTTTTTTTTTCACACTTTTTATTTGCCTCTTTATTCAGCTTCCATACGGTAAAATACCCGTCGTTGTGACTTTTTAAATTTTAATATTAGACGCGTCTTCAGAGAATCCTGAAATCACTAAGTATCAAATTTCATGTAAATCTGGAAAAATATTGCAATTATCGCTGCCATATTGGATTCGCCATTTTGAATTCTTAACTTTTTACATCATATTTGTTATCAGCTACAGCTAGACTAGCCTAATTGCCAATTTTAGTGCAATTCCAATGGAGTTTGAGTTTTTGGTCATAAAATTAAAAATTAAAAAAAAATAATTGTAATTTAATATTAATATAGCAAATGATATACCAAATTGGTTTTAGATTAATACTGAATGTATATAAATTTGTTATAACAACACAAAAAAATTGGTCTGTTCAGTGGACCAGACGTATCCTTATGTATTTTGACCCGCTGAAAACACACCTCCAAGTAAAAAAAAGTGGTCTCTCCGGCGCACAGTGGGACGAAACCCTACTGTGCCACCCAAATCACTCTACAGTTCAGTTAAAATTATCAGAAAGTTCATTTTTTTAATGTTCGTTTTGAAATTCTTTATCAATCTGTCGAGCCGAATTTTTGATTTTTGGCTATGATTTTTTATAATTTTGATCTAGAATTGAATTTTTACTCAAAAATGTGGTATTTTTCAGTTAAAATCAGTCGACAGGTCACAAATATATAAAATTCGCACAGTTACAGTTTTAAATCTTTACTCGACAAATACATAATCGATCTGCCAAAGTAGATCTTTGATTTCCTTTTTTTATTCTTGACAGCTGCCAAAATCGCTGTCAAATTTAAAAATTTACAAATGTGTCTCGTAATTTTGAAAATATTGTGCGTTTCCACAGAAGAAGAGATATAAAATGTGTTAAAACTTTCTAGTTTTATAATTGATATTAAAATAAAGTTTTCAGTTTTGGCAGCTGTCAAAATTTCTGTCAACTTAATGGAAATATCATTTTAAATAACATAAATCTACAAAAAAAAGGTCTTGTTACTCATCTAACTTTTTGTTTTGGCTCACTGAAGCCAATTTTGGACAAAAAATCTATTGCGTCAGTTTTTGTCTACCACCTAAAAAAAGTCTTGTCCTAAGGCTTTGATCTAACTTTTCTGAAGTATTTTGACGCGCTGAAGCTAATTTTTGAACAAACAAATTTTTCTATCGTCCCAGTTTTCCTGTACCATCCCTTTCATCCCCTAAAAAGGACAAAAGAAAGGTCTTGTCTTAAGATTTTCATCTAACTTTTCTGAAGTATTATGATGCACAAAAATGTTTTCTGTCAGATCAGTTTTCCTATACTACCCCCTTTTATCCCCCTATTTTTTTTTGTGCAAAATTGGTTTCAGCGCGTCAAAATACTTCAGAAAAATTAGGTCAGAACCATTGGATAACATTTTTTTTTTCTTTTTGAGGGGATAAAAGGGGTGGTAGAGGAGAAACTGACATGATGGAAAAAAAATGTGTCCAAAATTGGCTTCAGCGAATCAAAATACTTCAGAAAAGTTAGATGAGAATCTTAAGACAAGACTTTTCTTTTGCCGATTTTAGGGTATGAAAGGGATGGTACAGGAAAACTGACACGATAGAAACATTTTTTTGTTTAAAAGTTAGCTTCAGAGCGTCAAGATACTTCAGAAAAGTTGGATCAGAGCCTTAGGATAAGACTTTTTTAGGGGATAAAAGGGTGGTAGACAAAAACTGACGCAATAGAATATTTTTTGTCCAAAATTGGCTTCAGCGAGTCGAAATACTTCAGAAAAGTATGATGAGAATCTTAGGACAAGACTTTTTTTTTGTAGACTTGTGTTATTAAAAATGGTATTTTTATTCAGTGGACAGAAATGTTGACCGCTGCCAAAAGTGAAAACTTTATTTTAATCTCAATTATCAAACTAGAAAGTTTTAAAACACATTATATCTCTTCTTCTGTGAAAACTCACAATATTTTCAAAATTACGAAACACATTTGTAAATTTTTAAATTTGACAGCAATTTTGGCAGCTATCAAGATTAAAAAAGAAAATGAAAAATCTACTTTAGCAGATCGATTATGTATTTGTCAAGTAAAAATTTAAAACTAAGATTGTACGAATTTTTATATATTTGTGACCTGTAGACTGATTTTAATTGAAAAATGCGATATTTTTTACTGAAAATTCAATTTTAGGTCAAAATCATAAAAAATTATAGCCAAAAATCAAAAATCCGGCTCGACAGACTGAAAGAGAATTTCAAAACGAACATTTAAAAAAAAAATAACTTTCTAATAACTTTAATTGAACGCTCTTGGGTGGTACAGTAGGGTTTTGTCCCACTGTGCGGCGGATCAGACCAATGTATTCTTATGTATTTTGATCCGCTGAATTCGAATTCAAAGCCGGAATTGTCAGATTGGCTCGGTTTTCATCTCTAACCTCAGGAAGCACCCGTAAAAACCGGTTTTTAGCCTTTCACATTGTTATGGAGTTGTTAGGTCATGGGGTTAAAGTGATATGAGGTTTTGGCGTTGAGGTTATGAAATAAACATATTAAAAAATTTCTAAGTACTCATTTGAGTGTAAAAGGTGAAAAACCGGCTTTGGGGTTTTTTTGAGGTTACACATGAAGACATGTTTTGGGAGTGTTTTTTTTGGGGGGGTGGGGGTTAGGTTAGGTTAGGTTGATATGAGTGGGCTAGTAACAGACCCTCCACCGCGACCATCTGGTCTATTGTGGCTCTGGGGGGGGGGGGGGGGGTTAGGTTAGGTTAGGTTAGGCCACTCAATACGCCTTAACCAATTGAGCAACCGCGCCGGTAGCGGGGAGATGAGATGAGAGATACCATTTAAGGTATACTTAAACTTTATTGTTTAGTGACATTAATTATATTAATTAGTATTTTTATATAACTTGACAGTGACACATATATGATTTCCTGATATTTACAACATATAAATTTCATAGTGCCTCAAAACGGATTCGAGTACGGAAGAAAGTATATGGCTCAATCTTCTAAGCCACAACAGTATGCAAATAAATTTTGTTCAGTCGCTGACAAAATATAAATGTTTTCACTTTTCAGCAAATAATGTCAATGTTTTCCTATTTAACTCATATCCTCGAAGAAAGTCAGAATCTTGGTCCTCCTCTACTGTTTCTACTTTTTATTAATGATTTATGCCGTAAAATTAATTGTAACAAACCATTTCTTGTCGATTATTTAGAAATATTTAGTAGTATTGGGTCTGAGGATGATCATAATAGGGTACAGGCTGAAACTAATAAGTTACATGACTAATGCATATTAAACAAACTTCTCTTGAATAATAATAAATGCAAAGTTTTATCATTCACTAATAGGACGACTAGTTTTAATTATGAGTATAGTGTTATCGTTATTACCTTATCCCGATGCACGGACAATAAAGATCTAGGCACAATTTTTGATCATCAGTTTGTTTAAAAAACACATTAATTCAAAAACATCAGAAGCTATGAAAATGCTTTGTTTCAATATAAAAAATTGTAAGAATTTTGATAACTTACAAGCCTTGAAATTTGTGAATTTTTAAAATTCCTATCTTTTAAAATTGAGGAATCGAGTACAATGTCTTACTTAATCGATTTGATTTTGGCAGTTTAGAACTGAGGCTCAACTGTTCATCTTAGTAGTCACTTGGTTTCAAAAAGTACCCACACTTCGGACTAATTCTACAGCAGCTTGGACTTTTCTTTTTTTTTTTTTCTAAAAATATTTGAATTTAAAACTGCTATAGAATTAGTCCAAAATGAGATCACCAAGTTACTATACTATCTGTATTATTATAAATTATAAGAAATGAAATTGATCAAATGAATTGACTGTCCATTCTATTGCAATAACTCAAAACTAATGCGAGTTGAAATCACCCATTACAAACATGTCAGAACATTAACAAAATAAATAATTTAATAATAATATATGTGCCAAAAAACAACTATAAGATATAGCTGTGAGTCACTTGTAAATTAGGATTTTAAAATGTTCTAGATTTATAGTTCATGCATTGATGTCTATTTAATATTTTTACACTCAGCACTGATTATTTTTACGTTTTGTCCTGTAATCTTGTTGGGTAAATAAAGATTACTATTATTATTATTATTATTAAGAATACTGTGATTTGCCTTTGTACGTTGTTCCTTGTTGATTAACTTCATATCTATGATGAAAATTTTTTATGTTTCTAGGTTTTTTGTTTTATTGGATATATAAATATTCAGACAAGAATAATTATTTATATATGTTCAAAGATCACATTTCAAGATATAACGAAAAAACGATTGCTTTAATTAAATAGAGTAGCAAAGCTAAAGCAGCATTACACAAAGGACAGAAATCCTACAAGCAATTGCCGTAGAGATCAAACATCTAATATATTATTCGTTTTGTGAATGGTACATAGAGGAAGAATTAAGTTTATCCTCGAATGATCCAATTTCCCAGAGAAACTTTATTAGTGTTAGCTAAGAAACTATTTATTCATCTTAAATTACTGCGACTACAACCAGGAAACTGTTTTATAGTATTCAGCAAACAAAGAAAATTTTTAAAAAGCAATCAAAATACAAAAGTTAAATATATTATTGTATTAATATTATTCAATTTTCTGGCACGTTTGCAAATTACGTTACAAAAAAATTTTAAACTTCCTTCAAAAAAAGATCGCTAAAAATTATGAAATAAAATTTAACCGTCGCACAGTTAATTAAATCTTATTACCTAATATCGATACTGAAGTCGGTGTAAAAATTAACAAATAACAAAATCAAACGTATTTTTAGCAGACTTAAATATCGATATTAGGTGGTAATAAGATTCAGTTAACGGTGAAATTTTATTTCATAATTTTTAGCGATCATTTTTGAAAGAATTTTAAAATTTTTTTTTTTCACACTTTTTATTTGCCTCTTTATTCAGCTTCCATACGGTAAAATACCCGTCGTTGTGACTTTTTAAATTTTAATATTAGACGCGTCTTCAGAGAATCCTGAAATCACTAAGTATCAAATTTCATGTAAATCTGGAAAAATATTGCAATTATCGCTGCCATATTGGATTCGCCATTTTGAATTCTTAACTTTTTACATCATATTTGTTATCAGCTACAGCTAGACTAGCCTAATTGCCAATTTTAGTGCAATTCCAATGGAGTTTGAGTTTTTGGTCATAAAATTAAAAATTAAAAAAAAATAATTGTAATTTAATATTAATATAGCAAATGATATACCAAATTGGTTTTAGATTAATACTGAATGTATATAAATTTGTTATAACAACACAAAAAAATTGGTCTGTTCAGTGGACCAGACGTATCCTTATGTATTTTGACCCGCTGAAAACACACCTCCAAGTAAAAAAAAGTGGTCTCTCCGGCGCACAGTGGGACGAAACCCTACTGTGCCACCCAAATCACTCTACAGTTCAGTTAAAATTATCAGAAAGTTCATTTTTTTAATGTTCGTTTTGAAATTCTTTATCAATCTGTCGAGCCGAATTTTTGATTTTTGGCTATGATTTTTTATAATTTTGATCTAGAATTGAATTTTTACTCAAAAATGTGGTATTTTTCAGTTAAAATCAGTCGACAGGTCACAAATATATAAAATTCGCACAGTTACAGTTTTAAATCTTTACTCGACAAATACATAATCGATCTGCCAAAGTAGATCTTTGATTTCCTTTTTTTATTCTTGACAGCTGCCAAAATCGCTGTCAAATTTAAAAATTTACAAATGTGTCTCGTAATTTTGAAAATATTGTGCGTTTCCACAGAAGAAGAGATATAAAATGTGTTAAAACTTTCTAGTTTTATAATTGATATTAAAATAAAGTTTTCAGTTTTGGCAGCTGTCAAAATTTCTGTCAACTTAATGGAAATATCATTTTAAATAACATAAATCTACAAAAAAAAGGTCTTGTTACTCATCTAACTTTTTGTTTTGGCTCACTGAAGCCAATTTTGGACAAAAAATCTATTGCGTCAGTTTTTGTCTACCACCTAAAAAAAGTCTTGTCCTAAGGCTTTGATCTAACTTTTCTGAAGTATTTTGACGCGCTGAAGCTAATTTTTGAACAAACAAATTTTTCTATCGTCCCAGTTTTCCTGTACCATCCCTTTCATCCCCTAAAAAGGACAAAAGAAAGGTCTTGTCTTAAGATTTTCATCTAACTTTTCTGAAGTATTATGATGCACAAAAATGTTTTCTGTCAGATCAGTTTTCCTATACTACCCCCTTTTATCCCCCTATTTTTTTTTGTGCAAAATTGGTTTCAGCGCGTCAAAATACTTCAGAAAAATTAGGTCAGAACCATTGGATAACATTTTTTTTTTCTTTTTGAGGGGATAAAAGGGGTGGTAGAGGAGAAACTGACATGATGGAAAAAAAATGTGTCCAAAATTGGCTTCAGCGAATCAAAATACTTCAGAAAAGTTAGATGAGAATCTTAAGACAAGACTTTTCTTTTGCCGATTTTAGGGTATGAAAGGGATGGTACAGGAAAACTGACACGATAGAAACATTTTTTTGTTTAAAAGTTAGCTTCAGAGCGTCAAGATACTTCAGAAAAGTTGGATCAGAGCCTTAGGATAAGACTTTTTTAGGGGATAAAAGGGTGGTAGACAAAAACTGACGCAATAGAATATTTTTTGTCCAAAATTGGCTTCAGCGAGTCGAAATACTTCAGAAAAGTATGATGAGAATCTTAGGACAAGACTTTTTTTTTGTAGACTTGTGTTATTAAAAATGGTATTTTTATTCAGTGGACAGAAATGTTGACCGCTGCCAAAAGTGAAAACTTTATTTTAATCTCAATTATCAAACTAGAAAGTTTTAAAACACATTATATCTCTTCTTCTGTGAAAACTCACAATATTTTCAAAATTACGAAACACATTTGTAAATTTTTAAATTTGACAGCAATTTTGGCAGCTATCAAGATTAAAAAAGAAAATGAAAAATCTACTTTAGCAGATCGATTATGTATTTGTCAAGTAAAAATTTAAAACTAAGATTGTACGAATTTTTATATATTTGTGACCTGTAGACTGATTTTAATTGAAAAATGCGATATTTTTTACTGAAAATTCAATTTTAGGTCAAAATCATAAAAAATTATAGCCAAAAATCAAAAATCCGGCTCGACAGACTGAAAGAGAATTTCAAAACGAACATTTAAAAAAAAAATAACTTTCTAATAACTTTAATTGAACGCTCTTGGGTGGTACAGTAGGGTTTTGTCCCACTGTGCGGCGGATCAGACCAATGTATTCTTATGTATTTTGATCCGCTGAATTCGAATTCAAAGCCGGAATTGTCAGATTGGCTCGGTTTTCATCTCTAACCTCAGGAAGCACCCGTAAAAACCGGTTTTTAGCCTTTCACATTGTTATGGAGTTGTTAGGTCATGGGGTTAAAGTGATATGAGGTTTTGGCGTTGAGGTTATGAAATAAACATATTAAAAAATTTCTAAGTACTCATTTGAGTGTAAAAGGTGAAAAACCGGCTTTGGGGTTTTTTTGAGGTTACACATGAAGACATGTTTTGGGAGTGTTTTTTTTGGGGGGGTGGGGGTTAGGTTAGGTTAGGTTGATATGAGTGGGCTAGTAACAGACCCTCCACCGCGACCATCTGGTCTATTGTGGCTCTGGGGGGGGGGGGGGGGGGGGGGTTAGGAGTGAAAACAAGCCAATCTGACAACTCTGACTGGACTTGGATTCAGCGGATCAAAATACATAAGAATACGCTGGTCTGATTCGCCGGATCGACCACTTTTTTGTCTTACAGGTGTTTTTATGGGATTAGGGATGAACAGTGGACCAATAAATAACAAATTACTCAGGATTCGGATGCAGTGAGTCAATATACATGAGGATACATTTTTCTGATCCGCCGCACAGTGGGGCAAATAGCTAATTTTTTGGACAAACGATAATTCCCAAGCCTGGAATTAATGAAATTTAATTTTTTTTTTAAACTATTTGTTATAAAATTGCCTTTAATTCTATCGAGCCCGAATTTTGAAATTTCAAAATTATAGATGGCTAATCCAATATCGCGGACATAAATTTTGAAAGTAAATTAAAATTTTATCAAAAGATTGTTTAAAATTATAAAAAATTGTTACTTGGGTGATTTTTTGATTTCTTATCTCATTTGTGATCCCCGAATTTTACGATTCAAAAAACCAAGATAGCGGATCCAATATGGCGGCCATAATATATTTTTAAATGAAATGCATAAACTGTTAAAAATTGTTACTTAGGACTTGTAAGGGTTTCTGATCGAGAATATGACATCTAAATGACGTAATATCGTAATCCAAAATGGCGAATCCAATATGGCGGCCATAATATTTTTTTAATTGACATGTAAATGCGCAAATTGTTAAAAATTGTTACTTGGGGGTTTAACAGATTGCTGATCATGAATCTGAAGTCCAAATTACGTAATATCGAAATCCAAGATGGCGGATCCAATATGGTGTCCGTAAGTTAAAAAAGAATGACATATCAAGAAGGAAACTGTTAAAATTTGTTTTTCGGGGGTTTCGCAGTTTGCTAATCTCGTTTCGGATATTAAAATTTCGATATTTTGCAAACCAGAAAATTAAAATCAATATGGCTGCCATAAATTTTTTAAAATTATGATGTATGTGAGAAAATAGTTAAAAATTGTTACTTGCAGGTTTTTGCGATTGCTGACTACGCATTCGTAATTTCGAATTCTAAGATGACATTCGAATATGCCATCTTATAAAAAAATGAGATAACCAATCAAAAATCTTGATATCTTTAAATCTAATTTTCAATAATTTGCGTATGTACATTTCATTTAAAAAAATATCATGGCCGCCATATTGGATCCGCCATATTGAATTCGCCATCTTGGATTACGATATTACTTAATTTAGACTTCATATTCATGGTCAGTAACCCTTAAAAGCCCCAAATAACAATTTTTATCAATTTGTGAATGTACGTCTCATTTAAAAAAATATTATGGCCGCCATATTGGATCCGACATCTTGGATTCGATATTATGTACTTCGGACTTCAGATTCATGATCAGCAATCTCTAAAACCCCCCAAAGTAACAATTTTTAGCAATTTGCGCATTTACATGTCAATTAAAAAAATATTATGGCCGCCATATTGGATTCGCCATTTTGGATTACGATATTACGTAATTTAGATTTCAGATTCTCGATCAGAAACCCTTAAAAGTCCTAAGTATAAATTTTTAACACTTTGTGCATGTACATTTCATTTAAAAAAATATTATGGCCGCCATATTGGATCCGCTATCCTGGTTTTTTGAATCGCAAAATTCGGGGATCAGAAATGAGATTAGAAACCAAAAAAAAAAAAAAACCCAAGTAACAATTTTTCATAATTTTAAACAATCTTTTGATAAAATTTTAATTTACTTTCAGAATTTTTCTCCGCGATATTGGATGGCTAATCCAATATATATTTAATTTTGAAATTTCAAAATTCGGGCTCGATAGAATTAAACGCAATTTCATAACGAAAAGTTTAAAAAGAAAGAAGTTTCATTAATTCCAGGCTTGGGAATTGTCGTTTGTCCAAAAAATGAGCTGTTTGCCCCACTGACTGTGCGCCGGGCAGACCACTTTTTTTTTCGTTTTAGGGGTGTTTTTGGAGCCAGGAATGAAGAACGAGCCAATCTGAAAATTCTGACTTCGGATTCGGATTCAGCGAGTCAAAATACAAAAAACTACAGTGATTTGGTCCGCCGGACAGACCATTTTTTATGGGGGATGTGTAATTAATAATTTGTATTTTCTTAATCTCTAATAATCATTATAAAATGGGAGGGCTGTAGTTACAGCACAGCATAAGTTTTGTTACTTGTAAATTAATAGTGGTGTCTGTCTTAATGGGATGATATTCGCTAATGGAAAAACCAAGGCCACAAAAAAACAAATCGGCATGCAGAGGACTAGAAAATTTCATTTCATATCATTACACTTTAAAGACCCGAATTTATTATAAATCGGGACTAAACAGCATAAATGATACATGTTATGTAACCTTTGAGTTGCAATATAAAACACAGGACTTTTATTTACTTTACTTAAAACTCATTTATAAATTTAAATTACGTTATTTTGATTTTTGGTTTGATTAACCAGCTCACGGTAGGTCTCGCTGTCACTCCTGGAAAACTCTCCGCCAAGATAGCATTGTCTAAGCTGGGTTGTGTTCAAGTCATGCACGTTGCCATCAGCTAGAGCCACATGGTGCATGGTACAAGTATATAGAATGGAAAGTGTGGGAGGTTGTAAAATAGGTTACCCCACTGCGTTGTGATTCTATATCAAGCAATGCAATGTTTTTGTGTTTGCTTCTGAAGTTTTTTCTTCTGAGTCTCGCTTCCTCTGTTTTTGATTCCGGCAGTGCATATATCCCTGCGAGTTCTTGATTATTTCCTATTTTATTCATAATCCTCTCAATGTGGCATGGTCTCTTCATTTACTTCCACATCCAGTGGAAGTATAGTAACGACAAAAAATTTTTTTAAAATTTTTATTGCTCAGATAGGCTTAGAATGTCATGAAACGTCGAGATATTAAGCTTGAGCAAAAAAAATTTCTGTCTGTCTGTCGGTCTTTCTGTCGGTCTGTCTGTCTGTAACTTTTTTGTGCGCATTACTCTGGAATCGTTCAAGATATTGACTTGAAATTTGGTACACGTATGTATTTTAATGAGATCTGGAATTAGATTATATTTTCATCTTATTCCGTTGAAGGGTTGGGGGGTAAATTGGGGTGAATAGGTAAATCAGGCAGGTAAGACTCCATAAAATTGATATTTAGTATATATAAAAGAAGTTAAGGTCCCAAAAATTTTTTTGACATTAGCCACCCCCATTACTACCTCCACCCTATTATTAAAGGGGGTGAAAAAATTACATTGTAATTTAGCGTGTATACAAGAAACTAAGGCCTCAAATTTTTTTTACTTCATTCACCCCCACTACCAACCCTCTACCAGTGAAAAAATAGTGTGATTTAGTGTGTGTACAAGAGCCAAAGTCATTAAATAAAATTTCACTTCATTCAACCCCCACCACCACCCCACCCCCTGTTACCGATGTGGCATACAATTTTATGGGAATGATTTCAAATATTATTCTATTAAATTTCCATAAACAATTATTTCCACATAGTGGAAGAGAGAGATTAGCGCTCTCGTCGGTAGGTGTGTGGATATCCTCTTTTTTGGACATGAACCCACTTCATTTCGTACGTTTCCATCCTTTTTGTTATAGTTTTCCCACCTATCATTGTTAATTGTTATTAATTGTTATTGTATTGTTATTCCAGTGTTTTTATATGTAATTTTCTCTCATCTCTTCATTTCAGGATTCTTCCAGTAGTGTACATATCGTCGTCCGTTGATTTGCCTTTGATAAATGCTCTCTGGTAGTCTGGTTTTTCTCTAACTGCTCGAAAAGCAATTGCGCATAGTATTAGTACTATATGTTACAAATCTTCTCTAATCATCTGCGCCCTGTAGTGAGTTGTTTTTAGGGATGGGTACTGATTGAGGGGTATGATCGTGTTCCATCTGATAGGTAAAGAAATGCTTTCTATTCATTCTTTGATGATAATTTCTTGGGTTTGCTCCTTTAGCCCTTTCGGTCCATAGTGAACTCATTCCTTGTTTATTTTATTGATTTCAGCTTCAATGGTTCTTCTAGATTTAACTATTAAGTACTGAAATCTATTATTATTTAACGCTCAAATCTTCACAATTTCAACAATATTGCGAATGTACGGTTTTCGAAATGTCTTTGTCCTTTTTACACACTTCTCAGTTAATTTAAGTTTTTACCCGAACACGCAACACAAAGGAGTTTTTGTTTTTGCTTTAGGTGTCTGTATCTAGTTACGTTTAGTAGGTGTTATTTTGTAGAGCCTAAACTGCTCAACCAATTTTGAAAAATAACGGTAACATGACCAGGAACAGCTCGGATAAACGTATTGATGAATCTGTAAAAAACATCTTCCAATTAGGTATATACAACTTTTGCTCGTCAGGTGGAGATCTAGTCTGATAAAGAAAATTAAAAGTTAAATAAAAAGTTAAATGAAATAATAGCTTACTCGAATAAACGAAACTTTCAAATTAAACGAGGAAGCAGCAACTTAGAAGCTAAAACTTCTGCGTTTTGTGTCAACGTACTTAAATGAACCCCCTATGTTTTTAATGGCTTTCTGGATGTTAAAGAGAAGGTATAATCAACATCTAGGTACTTTCCTGTAGAAGCTAACAAAAGTACAAATAAATGTAGGTTAATTTTAGTTAACTTTATACAAATAAAAATAGAAAGTATCCTTTTCATTTAATTTATATACCGAATATACTTTATATGCATAAAATTCATTTTTGGTATTCTTCTTACCGTTCTCTCGCCAATATTAAGATGTAAATTCAGCTTTGGCACTGATGTTTTTCGATGTTGCTGCAGATTAAAAAAATATAAAGTGCTTTTTCTTTGTTCCCATCTTACTTTGACCAGATTTTGAATGTTCTTCACTTTACAGAAGCCACAGAAACAGAAAAGATAAATACTATTTATCACAAATAACTTAGCAACGCAGTTGCTAATTAAAATGCAAACAACAAATATCTAGTAATAAATTCCATAAAACGATATAGGGATAATATTTATTTCTTATGTTATGATGAGTTATGGACGCTTTTGTGTAACGCTGTTTTAAAATAGATTAAATACTTATCATATAATCTTTTATTCAGGTTGTTATTAATTTTACCCAGAAATCAACTCGCTGTAACATATTTGTCTAACCCTGTGTAGTATTTTAAATACTAAATATAGTAAATACCTTTATAAATAACTTTTTTCGATGTGCCATTTGTTTGAGATTCAATTAAACACTGCTTCCCTTTAATCACAGATAGGGAAATGAACTGCTAGAAATTCCTTGACATTGTGCGATAGATATGACTTAATAAAAGAATAAGTGAATGCAAAAAGACATACTTCGAGATATTTTCTAACCAAAACTAACGATATTGGCCTCCTGAAGGCCTTTTTTTCTGTTGTAGACTGGAGTCGTAGCAGACGATAACTGGGTACACTTAAGGATAGGATTTTGCAGAGCTAGAAGGAAATATGTGTATGACAGTTGGAGCACATAGTTAAGCAGTGCAATCCCAATGAAAGGAAACTGAAAAATAATTATTTTTTTAATATTATCAAAAGTGAATGTATATTTGTAGGCATGGAGCCCACATGTAATCGCTTCATCTACGCAATGGCGTTGCTTCATTTCCTCTCTACTTATTTCACGAAAGGGGCTTAATGAGAAAGACGAAGAAATCATCTTTGTGTAACATATTCACTAATATTCAGGTCAGTTCCAAAATGACCCTTCGATTTTGGTGATGATAAATTTATTTCTGATGCAGAAAACATCATTTATCGTGTGGTACGATCGAAACAGGATATATTTAACGACATTCACATCGCATAAATAAAATGAATTTGTAAATCTCTAAAGGATATGATTTTGCAGAGTGAGAGGGAAATATGTGTTTATTTTCGATTTATTATAAATATTTAAAGAACCAACCGTAGTATAATCTTTAAATCTATTTCAGATACCTGCTATTGTTCTAACGAATACAACTATATATTTTTTTTTTATTGGAAATTTCGATTGTACTTGAATATTGTAGTTTGTCAATGAAAATAGTTCCTAATTTAATTATTATATCATGGTATTTAACTATATACAAAATGTATGATAAAAACTGTATATGGTTGTATTCCTTAAAGCAATGAGAAGTATTTGAAACTATTTTAAAGAATATACCATTTATGACTTTTCGACGAATCTCATCTGAATGAGACAGTGGTCATCACCGGGCAGGTCATCGATTTTCTTACGCTCATTATTGATCTTGTGTCTGAAATAGACATTCGGTTTTTAAAAGATGCTTAAGAAAATATAAAGGAAAGCGTGTAGTTCTTCAAAAATTTTGGAAAACTGTAAAGAAACCGTGCGTTTACCCATGCGTTTAGTGGTTGCAATATCACTGGTGCGGCTGTACTACATTAGGATTGCGCTGCTCAAGTACGTGCTCCAACTGCCATATGGGTAAGGGTGCTTAAATTCAGCAACAGAACAAAATCGGACATGGTTTTGGTGGAATAGATTCGTAGAGAAAATCATTTAAAAAGATGCCCCAATAGCTCTAGCTCATGAGTGATGAGGAAACAAATAACAAAGTGCATGTTTACAAAAGACAGGCAAACCTAATAAAAATTGATTATAAAAAATGTTTTCGATACGTGCACGTGATAGAGGATATTCCGCTATATAATTTCATTATTAACGATTTTTTTTTTTGTAAAACCGGCCATTATGGAGATATTCGCTGTAAAAAACTAAGTTTGACTGTTTTTTGGCAGCGCGCTCCAAATTAAACCCTCAAATTTGAACGTTATTTGCAATTATTTGGGGATTAGTTGAAAGGTTAATACAAGGTTTTTTTATGTAGTTAATGACAAATATTCTCTTTTCGTTACTCTTTTTTCTTCCGAGCGGCGCGGCGGTTAGTAAGAAGTATGAGAGAAACCAGCATGAAGTCACCGTTGGGGGTGTTTTTTTTTAATAAGGGATGTTTCATTCACTGGGCTGGTGGGAACTCTTCGGATCTTCATTCCCGCTCTCACTGATATCCGAAATATAAACACTTTACAAATTATTTCTCCCTTCTCCCTAGCTCCTTTAGTCACAAAGTCTCTTCAGGCCTTTGCTTGGGGGGAAAGGGGGTTGCATTATCTGCAGTGTATTATTATCATTATTAACTAAATTAGCGAAAACTAAACACAATTATTAGTTTACATTTTAAACATTTAAAAGTTTTTCAACGTCTATATATTTTTTATTATTTAACTGAAATTAGTGTCTTGTTATAATATTAATATTTAAATATAGATAAATAAGAGTAAGTAAGTAATATTAAGAAAATCTAATAATAATATTTGAATTCTTTAATACATTGTGCTTAGCTAGGTTATAAAATTCCTTAATACTACCCAGTAACTTGTTTTTTATGTAAATTTAAGCAAATGATGAATGAATAATATCTCAATGCGTTTCTTAGGGTCGGCTGATGGAACACCAGGCAGGCGGTTTGAATTAAAGTGTTTTGGATGCAAACATTTTCCGTGTTCTCAAGAATTCATTTTACTTTTATTACAGCTAGATTGATGAAAATTTCTTAGTATCTGTGATCTTAAGTTAACGTTATGTTAATAAATACTATTTCGAGCAGGACACCTATTTGAGATCTTTAGCAACAACTATGTGAAACAATCTAACCCGGTTCAGATATTTGATATACACCAGGTCATGTTACTGATATTTCCCCAATTATACTATTATGATTAATTTTTCAAGAAACTGCTGTGACGGAGAAAATTTTTATGGGAATATTTGCAACTAATTATTTCTCATTTATCCTGTAAAATAATATACTATGTAACCTTAGCTTAGTTATTTAAAGATTTTCAACTAATTATTATGCGCAATGAAGCCGTCGTAATCCACAGATTTAACAGGCACTCAAAAAATGTCGGCGCCTTTGACCCATCAAAGACACCGCATCGCAAAGCACATTTTTTGAGTGTCTGTTAAATCTGCGGTTTACTTTTTTTAAATACATTATAGCAGCAGTTAGCGCTGAGGGATCCGTAAGTTTTACGATTCAGTCCCGATTCAGCCCTGTGCGCAGTCGTTGTCGCGTGTCTCATCGATTGCCACTTAGACAAATATAAGAGCAGTTTGGGGCCAGCCGCTTGAGTGAATAGTATATGGTCCAAGAAGCCAAATTAAAGAATTCGATATAATTTGGGGGTACTAATTTTCCTTTAAGCCACAGCTATATGGATGTACAGAGATAGCAAAAAACTACGATTGCCATCTGAAAGTGGTAGCTAACAATAATGGCGGTCAATCCAAGATGGCGAATGTAGACGTTTAAAAAAACGACCGTATCTCGGTAAGGTATTGTTCGATTTCAGTGTTGCTTTGTTTTAAAATGACAGCTTAAATTGTGAACTTTTTGTAAGTTCCCATTAATTTTTTCCACGTAAGCAACCATTAATTAGTAAATCGCTGATTAGTGAAAAATGCATTAGTTTTTACATATAATTTGTTTGTTTATCATAAATTTTCTTAAAACGTAGACGTTTTGAAAAAAAATATTTCCAACAAATATTGTAGCACAAACGATTAACTTTAATTTGGTGTATTATACTTGTGTGTTTGGACAATGTGCACTGGAAAAATGCTGTGCGATAAAAGTAGCAGTACGGGCCAATTTCATAATCGAATTTAAAGTGAGCTTTAGATAAAATTACATTTGACTGCGACAGTTAAGTGAGGGATCTGTCACAGTCAAATGCAGCCTTGATTAAAGCCAATTTTAAATTCGATTATGAAATTGACCTTTTGCCACGGAAAAATATATGACGGACAATAACCAATACCGATATGTTTTATAATTTTTAATAATGAAAATTTTTATTCATGCAGATTATACATATTTTATTATTCCATTTGAAATATAAAAAGTGGTCACAAGCTAATCAAATGGAGACGTCTTCTTCGAAGTGGTGACAGTAAAAATGAACTAACAAAATTCCTTGTTGAAAGTTGGCAAGAAGAAAACAGGAAGACAAAGATTGGTGATAAGGATTTATTTGCTACTTATGGTTGTAAATGTATCAAAATAACTGCTAATGGCGTCCACGAAGAAGAAAATCTTTTTTCATCCCAAGAAGAAGCAGATACAATGCTACATATAAAGGATGCTGCAGTAAAATACTCAAATGTTATTTGCGTATCTGACGACACAGATGTTTTGATTTTAGCTCTTTACATATCATCTGAAATTAGTCGGGAGAGTAACTTGTACATCAAACGTGGAACAAGCGGTCGAGTCAGGTTAATTGACATTAAGAAACTTGCATGTGCAGTTGGCAGTGAAATCATATCAGCATTATCTGGTTTACATGCATGAACAGGTTGCGATACACTCAGCGCGTTTTTGGGACAAGGGAAATTGAAAGTTCTGACGTCTTTACAAAAAGGTGGAGAATTTATTTAATTTTTTTATTGCCGGGAGGTCAGTTTGCATTATCTAAAAATGACCACTATTTAATCCAAAAGTTTACATGTCAGTTGTATTCAAGAAATACCAAAACAGAGAGCATAAATGACCTAAGATACCAAATTTTCCGAAGTAGACAAGGTGATGTTGAATCAACACAACTTCCTCCATGTGAAGACTGACTTTGCCAACAAACTATCAAGCAGCAATTTGGAAGCGATGTCTAAAAAATTATCGTCAAGTTCCAGAAGCAGAAGATCATGGATGGACGATAGACAATGATGGAATACTCTGCATCAACTGGATGACCGGAGCACCCGCACCTGAAGCAGTTTTGGAACTTTTGAGTTGTTCTTGTGCGAGGTCATGCCAACTACTATCGTGCACTTGTATGATGAATCAGTTGAAATGTACCGGCGTGTGTAAGCTGACTAAATGTGAAAATATGCATGAGCCCGAGGCAACTGCAGAAGATGTATTTTTTTATGAACCACATGAATGTAGTGACAGCGACGACGATTTGTGAAAGTTTAGTTGAAACCATATGGTTAAGAAATATTTCAAAAGGAATAATAAAATATGTATAATCTGCATGAATAAAAATTTTTATTATTAAAAATTATAAAACTTATATCGGTATTGGTTATTGTCTGTCATATATTTTTCCGTGGCAAAAGGTCAATTTCATAATCGAATTTAAAATTGGCTTTAATCAAGTCCACATTTGACTGTGACAGATCCCTCACTTAACTGTCGCAGTCAATTGTAATTTTATCCAAAGCTCACTTTAAACTCGATTATGAAATTGGCCCATACTGCTACTCTTATCACATAGCATTGTTCCAGTGCACATTGTCCAAACACATAAGTATAATACACCAAATCAAAGCTAATCGTTTGTGCTACAATATTTGTTGGAAATATTTTTTTCTAAAACGTCTACGTTTTAAGAAAATTTATGATAAACAAACAAATTATATGTAAAAACGAATGCATTTTTCACTAATCAGCGATTTACTAATTAATGGTTGTTTATGTGGAAAAAATTAATGGGAGCTTACAAAAAGTTCACAATTTAAGCTGCCATTTAAAAAAAGAACACTAAAATCGGAAAATAACTTATAGAGATACGGTCGTTTTTTAAATGTCTACATTAGCCATATTGGATTGGCCACCATTTTTATTAGCTACCATTTTCAGATGGCAATCATAGTTTTTTGCTATCTCTGAACACACGTACAACTGCGGTATGAAGAAAAATTAGTAGCCCCAAATTATACCAATATCTTGGCTGGCCCATATATTAGAAAGCACGTGGATACTCCGACGTAGCTGTGACGTCATCCGTCCGTGTAAGTAAAACTTACCCGCTGTAGAGAAATTTTCTAAGGCCGAATTGATCCGCTAGAAATTATTCTCTTGTGAAATCATTGTATAAATTTCCGTGAAACGCCATGCTTTTAGCTATTTCTCCCACTCGGTCACCGTTTGGTTCACTTTAGCCCGCAACCGTCCGTAGAGAAATCATTATAGGAGTTCGACATCGTCATCAACGTTAACCGCGTCACCTCATCATAACCGCCGTCATAGTTTTAGGTGCAGCTTCGCTTCCGCCCGCCATAGCATAACCGTAGCTTTAAGTTCTGGTTAATTTTAGATCATTGTAGTTACTTGTAATATTAAGAGAAGTGTTAATTACCTGTAGAATTGTATAGAGCAAGTTTTGATATTAATAAATATTGTTGTGCTCTACATTATGCTTTCTACTGCTGTGTGTGTGAAGTGTAAGTTTTCGTTTGATCAGCTGGACATTTTTACGTTCCTTCACTGTAGCTACCCAAGCTCTGCTTAACTGGCATTTGAGGGTAGTGGTGTTCCCACACTTGATTAGGAACTGGCAACCGAGTAACGGTACCGTAATTACAGCCGTTGCTTGTCAAAGTGACAATTCGCAGCCTCACTGGAAAGTACGTTACATAGTACGTTACATTACTTTTAAAATAATGACCAGTGTGCAAATTATCATTGTAGAATTATTTGATTTGCTGAACTTGTTTAATGAGCCACCGAAAATATATATTGCTGCCAGCAAACCTTATCGTTGCATCAAGTATATTTGAATATCGATAAGAATGATGCTTGGAGACTATCATTACTGGTTGAAAGTGTTTTTGCTGAAGCTGTTTTATATGAAATGGTGAGCTGTCTGGAAAAAGTATTTTATATCCACAAACAGGGAATATCGAATATTAAAATATATGTACAATGCAAGGTTTTATCGTATTTCACTTGGTTTCCTAATTCTATGATTAAGATGCTCGTTCTAAATGATATTGTCGTCATTACTAGAAACGCAATGCTCGCAACAAATGCTGGTGTTGCGTAGTCCTCACAAATATGATACAAAATCGGTTTGTTGCATATATTTCTGCCATATTACTCGCCCTCGTCTCTGATGCAGGCAAATGAAAAGTTTATTAGCTGTTTTCACTATTGTATTTACACTATGGAACTACGCAATTCTTATAACTTTTCTTATTCTGAGTAATTTTGCGCAGACAAACCCGTCACACACAATTGCTCAACTATCGACGAAGCACTGGTTAAGACCCAATATTATCCAAGTCACACATGAGAATATTCGATATCGAGGCCGGTCGACGTGTATTATGATATCTCAATCCGCCACGTCCGTTTTAGAGAAAGCGATATTTAACGGCTATCTCGAGGACAAATATAATCGCAAAAAAATTTGTTTCTTTTTTTTGGAGCACTTTTGAATAATTTAAAAGTAATTTAAAAAATTGTAAATGAACTCATTGTATTTAAAAAAATATCTATGACAATATATCTACCTCGGGTAAGTGTTGAAAAGGGACCAAAAAAAACCTTTATCTAACCCTACATATTTTATTATAAATAACCGACATTAATATTTTCAAAATAAGCACCATTTCATCGAAGTGTATAATAACCGATTTTAAACATATTAATTAATTCAATTTTTTCAAAATTTTTTATTTCTTCTGCATTAACACAAAGAACACTTTATCTGTAGTTAATTCAAAATCAATATTGAAATATTTCGCTTTAAGCTGCAGCTAGCTTTTCTGCTTGGTAATAATATAATAAGATTATTTACTTATCACTGAAGTTCCACAATCGATATAACATTTACGGAGGAGAGTGAACATCTGTAATCTTGATCAACTTGTTTGTTTCCCAAGTCGCGCCAAATTTTCTTAATCTAAAGCACTTTCTCCTTACCCCAACATCGTTGAATATGAAATAGTTTAATGAAAACTTCTCATAAAATATTTGAATAAATCGGCTGCTCCAGGAAAGAACACAGTAACCAACACTTTTTTAAATATATAAATTTTAACTCATGATGTGCTGTGCTGCTCTTTTTTATCCAACATCGGTTGTTCTATCTGCAAAGGATATGAAGATATAAAATGCAGTAACGCAGTATCTCTGGACTAAAATTGTGGATTTCACAATGCAAAACATGGTATGCAATTAATAATAAGAGAGAGCACAGTATGTTATTGTATGCCGCGATTTTGAATAGGATTTAGGATTGTGAAAGAAAATGAGAACATATCACAACATAAAACACAGCTTCTGCATATGTACTACGTATTTCAATAAAATAATTATTGTCTCGTTAATATGAAACAATTGCAACGCAACAAAAATTGTAATGTAAACCTGTTAGAACTAAAAAAATCCAACAAAAAACTTGAGAGAAAATGAGATTAGATGCACAAGAATAATATTCCAAAAGTAGTAATATACCAATATTATGATTTCAATATTAGTATGTTAAACTTAAATTCTAATTTGTGTGCGCAATTTCGTTCGATCTTGGATACATTTAACTTCAAAGAAGTAATTAACGAGCCAACACGCATGACGAACACGACTGCTTCTATAAAAGACTTAATTTTGGTAAATTTTGAAAATGAAAGTGAAATATATGAAGCTGGTGTTAAGGATATTCAAATATCAGATCATCTTATTAACAAAATAAGAAAAATAAATTCTAAAACAATTAGCTATAGGCGTCTAAAAAATATTAACATTGATAATTTTCAAAAGGACTTAGAGTCTATACCGTGGAATCTAATAAATATTATAAATGATGTAGATGAAAAAATTTCATTTCTGAACAACCATATTATTGAGCTATTTGATTTCCACGCCCCTATTAAAACTTTCAGTGTAAAAAAAGACAACTATGCACCCTGGATAACTGATAACATAAAATTAATGCAGAAATTGAGAGACAGAGTATTAAAAATATATAAACAAACCCGTACAAATGAACATCGGACATATTATAAGCAGTTAAGGAACTTGATAAACTCGGCTATAAAAACGGAAAAAAAAGGTTTATTTAAGATTTAAGTTACAAAATTCTAATATTAAAGATAAATGGAGAGAATTAAAAACATTTAATATTGCTAAGAACAAAAATTTTAATTTATCAGAACACTTAACAGATGCAGATGCAATTAATAATTACTTCCACATCCAGTGGAAGTATAGTAACGACAAAAAAATTTAAAAAAATTTTTATTGTTCAAATAGGCTTAGAATGTGATGAAACGTCGAGATTTTAAGTTTGAATGAAAAAATGTCTATCTGTCGGTCTGGTCTGTCTGTAACATTTTTTTGTGCGCACGTTTACTCTGGAACCGTTTGAGATATTGACTTGAAATTTGGTACACATATGTATTTTAACGAGATCTAGAACTAGATTATATTTTGATCTTGTTCAGTCGAAGGGGGGTAAATTGGGGTAAATTTGGGGTAAATAGATAAACCAAGCAGGTAAGGGTCCATAAAATTGGTATTTACTATATACAAGAGAAGCTAAGGTCTTCAAAAAAATTTTGGCATTAGCTACCCCCATTACCACCCCCACCCCATTATTAAAGGGGATGAAAAAAAAATGTGACTTAGTGTGTGTACAAGAACCAGAAACCTCAAAATATTTTTTTATTTCATCCACCCCCCACTACCACCCCTTGTCACCACCCCCACCCCACTACCTATGTGGGGTAACGTTTTATGGGTTTTTGGGGTAGAGCATTTCAAATATTATATTATTAAAGTTCCATAAATAATTATTTCCACGTACAAAATTTTTTCGTTGTGAGTGACTTAAATAAAAAATCTGGATGTAGAAGTAGTGATTCCTTGGGCACCGTTTTTTTTTTTGTTAATTCCGCCTTTAATGATTCATTGCCTAATGACGATATGATAAACTTTTATTCGAACAATGCGCATGCGCACTGTCATCTTCTTTTTTAACGAATAGGCTTCAGCAAGTTCATTTTCACAATAACACATCAGAACAATGTAATGTTTTACCAGGTGTTCCTCAAGGGAGTATTATAGGTCCACTTTTATACACAGTTTACACGTCAACTTTCTGTGAATCAATAAAATTTTGTAAATATCATTTTTACGCAGATGATAACTCAATTATACTGTTCCTTCAATTTGAATGACTTACGTGAATCAACCCAACTGATTAATAAAGATTTAGAAGCTCTTTTTGCCACTTCCATTAACCATTTGTTGAAAATAAATCCTAGTAAATCCTGTACTATATTACTCTGTAGTGAGAATTTAAAAAATAATATTCAGAATGATCTCGTTTTGCGTAGGTATCTTAAATGACTTAATACCTTTTACAAATCATTCCAAAAGTCTGGGTCTGCTAATTGATCATAGACTTCGGTTTAAAGAACATATTACGAACAAATTACAAAAAGCATATGCTTCCTTAACATGATATATGCACAGCGTTATTTCCTAAATCATGATATCAAAAAAATTTTATGTGAGTCCCTCATGTTGTCGCAATTTA
Organism: Rutpela maculata; assembly: GCA_936432065.2. Lineage (NCBI taxonomy): Eukaryota > Metazoa > Arthropoda > Insecta > Coleoptera > Cerambycidae > Rutpela > Rutpela maculata. Next base: position 227,345,210 of record OW386285.2, read on the forward strand.
GTCATTGTGACAGTGTTTATGGACCCTGTTTGGACGGGACTGAGATCAGACGCATACAAAAAACTACAAAACTCCTGCTTACGTCTTATACATGGAATTAGGAGACGCAACCGAATATCACATAAGATCCAAGATATTAACTGGTTAAATATGTACAACCGGTGGCAATTACACATGACTTGTTTGTTTTTCAAGATTTTAAAATTGAAATCACCACCTTATTTATATAACAAATTAAGATTTAGGACTGATGTACACAACATAAATACTTAGGAAAAATATACTTACCATTCCCCAACACCGCAAAGAAATTTTTAAAAGGTTTTCTTCTATAACGCTGCAATTTGAGTTAACAAAATTGGTGATATGAACCTCAACTTATCATACAATTCAGTTAAAATTAAACTTAAGAAGCACTTATTGCAAAACCAGCTATCACATTAACTTCTTATCTTATTAATTCTTTCTTCCTTTCTTCTTTCCGCTTTCTCGCTCTTTTTGTATTCATTATATTCTCCATTATTATAACATTTATATTATAATTTAGTGAATAATTATTGGTGGAAGAGCAGAATCTGTTACACAGAATTCTGAACCTTTACCTTTTATTTATCAAAATTAATTGTTTTTTTTATTAAAACAATTTGTAAATTTATTGATAAATAATAAATGTGTAAAAAACTTTTAAATCTAAAAGCAAATAGCGAGGACAATGGAGATAAAATTAAATTGTTATTTCTATATGGGGGCTTTTAGTGATAAAAAGCATAGCAGGATAAGCATGTGTTAGTTGCCCCCGCACCAATAGGGTCGAGATTTTGAGCACAAGTTGATAGTAGTGTTAGATGAAATTTTCCAAAATATTATTTTTGGAAAACCATCTTTACTGGAGTTAGGAGGATAAAAAAAATTAAAAAAAAATTTTTTTCTCAAAAACGAATAAACTGATTTTCATGAAAAAAACATATGTTTTAGCTTTTGATGGCGCAAACATAGAAAAAGAATATTGAGTTCATTTATCGAAAAGAGGCGGTGAAAAAATGTTTTCAAAATAAAAATTTTTTTTGGACAGTGGAGAACGTCGCCCTCAGGACAGCAGTAGACGTATCATAGTTCATACGCAACGCAGATATCTTCAAGGACTTGAATACACCCCAGTTCCCGAAATTAACCGAGAGAGAGCCAAGAAACTGTACACCTTTACCGACGAGCATGGGAATCTGTTGCTCAGGGAGACAGCTGACTACGATCCAGCCGACGACGCATCGAGGCACAAGAGGCCGAAGATGCAGATCATGAATAAATCCTCAGAAGAGACATGACGAATACCCAACCAACCACCCACTATCCTGCGGGTACCGGAAAAACACCGCCCAGTACCTGTAGAAAAAAATGTAGTCACCTAGCTCCGTGCAGGCCGAAACTGCTACTAAAAGCACTTAGGCCTGCATTTCCTCGAGCTACACAGCTCATCCCTACGTCAATTGACATTCTGTGTACCGGCAGCCAATCCAGCCAAAAATACCTCAAAGTTTCCAAACAGACAGATGACTACCCCGGGGGTGACAAACTGGCGAAGAAAGAAGATCAACACAGAAGAGCGCCAGAAGAGGTCTTAGGCAGCAAGGTTCAATAGCTAGGACTAAGGCAAAATCCTCAACACCGCTCACATTTGTGAGTGGGGTTGTTTTAAAGTAAGCTCACCCGCCCCTCATGAGGCAGGTCCAGGACTACACGATGTATTCGGTTAAAGAGCAATAGTCCACCCTAGTCATCTGAGACCGTCGTCAAAGCCAAACACTAATCTACAAATTATACCACAAACCAATTATAACATACGCCGCACCGATATATTATCCCATCTTCAGAACTCAACAAAATAGATTAAAAGTACTTTATACCTAGTTTATTCGGAACAGGTATACAACAACCTATAGAAGCAACAACTCTCGAACCAGTCGGCTCAAGCAGGACAAGTATAGCGATAATGCTATAATAAAATTAGTTTGATGTAAATATACGTATATTTGAATTATTTAATACATCTTTTTATATATTTGATTTTTGTGTATCTAAAAGTATATTATTATTTTTGTTGTCGATTGTTTCTTCTTTTGTTTTTTCTCGACTCCGTAGGAACTTCCTCGTTTGCGAGTGAATGAGTCGCTATACACACCCCCTCGTGAAGTCATTAATAACTTCCCTTTACCGACAAATCTCAAACAACTACAACGTTTCATAGGTATGGTAAATTTTTATCATCGTTTCATACCTCATTTTACTGAAATTTTACTTCCCCTATATTCTCTTTGTAACAGTTTATCTCATGATAAAATTATAAAGATAAATAGTTGGCCCGATGAATGTTTAGATGGATTTTCGAAAGCCAAAGACGCTATTAGTAATGCAGTAGTTTTAGCTCATCCTTGCAATAATGACGATACTATCTTATCTCTCTCAGTCGATTGTTCTAACCTTTTGGTGCAGTTTTAGAGCAAAAAGATAATAAGGGATTTCTTGCTACGTTAGCATTCTTTCCCGTAAATCAACCATAGCACAAACCAGTTATTCGGTTTTCGACAAAGAAATTTTAGCATTATATACTGCAATTAAACATTTTAAATTTATACTTGAAGGTCGAAAGTTTAATTGTTCAGATCACAAACTTTTAATCAACGCTTATTCACAAAAGCAGAAAGATCTCCTCATAGCTCAATTTTCTTGTAAAATACAACATGTTAAAGGAAAACATAACGTAATAGCTGACAGCTTGTCACGTATTTACGACACTTCTTCTTTAAAACAAGATATTTTACCACTTCAACTTAAAAATTCTCCCTTCCTTAATGTTAACTTTGACCTAAAGTTGCTTAGTGAAGCTCAGGAGAAAGATTCAAATCGCAACTATTTATTGTCAGATAAATCATCACTAGCTAAAACCAATTTCATTTTAAAAAAGATACAAATTCCAGATTCATATGATTTTATTTGGTGTGATGTTTCTCGTACAAAAGTTAGACCTTTAGCTCCACTTGTTTACAGACGATCGATATTCGATATTTTTCACAACTTATCTCATCCTGGTATTAAAGCCACTAGACTGTTGATTTCAAATAATAATTTAAGTGTGTCTAATCTATAATTGTCTAAAGGACTATTTTTAATAAAACAATTAATTGACAAATTAGTCTTGTTATCAATTATTCGAGCTACTTTAAAATCGACAACTAAACCGAAATGAGACAAGAAATCTGTTCCGACGATCGGAATGTCAATGTCTGCAATATTGAAAACGAAAGGAAATAATCTGCGTAAGTTTAGATTGACTTTTAACAATTTCTTACCGTATGTAAAAATCGTTGAACCGTTAGCCGCGGTTAATATCGTATCAAAATTCTTTTTTAAATCTGTGAAAGCATTACGTGGCACCACAGATAAATCGGCTCCAGTGTCGATTAAGAAGTTCAAGTTGTTAGATCTATCGTAAATAAAAAGTCGACGTTTGCTGCCAGAAAAGTCAAAGTCAGACGTCATAAAATTATCAAACTTCAGTCATCTTTGAGGATTATCAGATTTTTTACAACTTTTATTGAATTTGCTCCATTCACCTCCACAACGATAAGCATTGGCACCATAAAGTTGATGGTACTAACAAATAGTATTCTGTACGATCAAACTTCTTGGGAAAGTTATTACGGCTGGGTGAACGATTGCGATTAGAAATACGAGTTTGTGAAATGTTTCTACTCCTACAATTATTGCAGAAAGAAGTAGAAGGTTGAGGTTCGAAAGATTGATCAGGTAATTTAGATTCTAAAGATTTTAGTCGAGAATTAAAAATTTCTTGTCTTTGTAAGACTTGATTAATTGAATCATGGAAAGTGATTGAAAATTTTTTATAGTGGTAGTTAAATCTGATAACGGGGTTGATTCAGAGTCAAGAGGATTTTTAGAGTATGATGCAACCATCGAATTTTGACAAGACTCCCATATCCGATCTGCAATATCGAGAATCTCTTTTGTGTCTGTTTTCCCGGAAGCTGTAATAGCGATATATACAGTTTGAGGCAAACGTCTTTTCCATAATTTAATCAATAAATCTTGACTAACCATGCTGAAACCTCCAACCATATTCAGCATGGATCTATAGAAATCTGACGGCTTCACCCACCGGGAACATGAGAGCAAATCGTTGAGATGTTTCTCCTCAGTCGATGATAAACGTGAAATTAAAATTTTCTTTAAATTGATATATAAATCTGTGTCCGGGGGATTAGATGTTATATCGTATATCTTATCTATCACATCTAATGGCAAATTAGCTATAACCTGATCATACTTTTTTTGTCATTGACAATCTTTGCGACAGAAAACGGTGATTCAATTTGGGAAAACCAAATTTCAGGTTTTGATTTCCAAAACGGGGGTAGTTTGACGGATGTGACATAGTGGTGGCATAATTAATTGATTGATGATTGGTTGATTGACTATTTCTCAGATAAAAAGGGAAATGTACGTTAACTCACTCACCGGCAGATGACAGTACTTGTAATGTTCAACTTCAATTGGGAGTAGGAAATGACCATAAATTATCAGTAAATTTTCTGTGTATTCTTCTCTTCATTAAACGATAGGCATCATCTGGATTCAATTTATAGTGGTATGTAGTATATGGAATCTCTTCTTGCAGTCGTTGACAAAAGTGGTTCTAAATCAGGAATGTGGATGTGTGCCAAATTATATCAATCAATTTAATAAAATTTTAGGTGTTTATATAATAAAAGTTTTAAGCATTTCTTTTGCTTTTAAACTTCTTTCAATCGGTTTGTTTAGTCCTTATATTCTTGAAGTTGGTTTATATCTTTATATTCTTGGAGTTGATTTATATTTTTATATTCTTGGAGTTGGTCTTCGGGTAATTATGTCTGAATATTCTTCTAGCTTCGAGAGTAGAAATAATTTTGCCTCTTCTCCAATTAATCCTATTACATAGATCTCATCACGAAGGTCATGTGTATGTCGGGGTCACCAAATTTATAGCGATAATGCTATAATAAAATTAGTTTGATGTAAATATACGTATATTTCAATTATTTAATATATCTTTTTATATATTTGATTTTTGTGTATCTAAAAGTATATTATTATTTTTGTTGTCGATTGTTTCTTCTTTTGTTTTTTCTCGACTCCATAGAAACTTCTCGTTTGCGAGTGAATGAGTCGCTATAGTCGCTATAACAAGTTATGTAACAGACTGCGAAACAACTTATGGCAGGCTCCAAAAGAAGTGGAAACCATACAGCATCCCCACTCAGGGACCGACACTTACAACCTTGCTAAGGCAAGGAGAATTTCATTCTTCTTCCATTGGTTTCAGTACCAACACTCCGAACATAAATTAATCTCTTTCTATATTTAAGGACCGTTAGTAAATTCGCAAATAATTGTTCATTATGTAGTGAGTTATTTACAACATTTGTATATTGACTATAGTCCAGACGCACACGCCTGATCAAAATTGTTTACTATCAGCACGATAGTAAACAATTCGGCTTATAACTTCTTTTGTTTTACCGCGAACTGTTCTTACTATAAGCAAGTTAAGCCAATATTAAGTAACAGGTTTCTTTTTGTTTCCGCCAGGGTCTGTCCGTATATTGTCATTTGTCATCGGTTTGCCGCTTTGCAGTAGCTTTATGCGTAGTTGGCTTATTCTTGCTTGTATAAATAGCTCCGGGTACCGGGTGATTGAGGCCCCTTTCACACGGTCCGGGTGTTCGTCTGTCCGAGTTTTCGCCCATCACCCAGACAAATAGTAATACATAGGTTCTTTCACACCTTCCGGGCACGCTTAAATCTCCATCCGGGCATTAAAAACGTTCGGATCTACCCGATACAAACATCCGGAGCTCGGACGGGCGTTCGTCCGGACTGCACCTTAGCGGACCATAGTGTACAATGAATGCCTTCACATGATCCGGTTGTTTAGTCGTTTCAGTGCTCTATTACCTTAACGTAACAGCCATTTCAACAAGTTGGATGCAGTTCCTCATATTTGAATCTTACCTCTGTAGCTGTATCTGTACACGTTGCAGCAAGTTATCAAAAGATGAGACCGACATGCGGAAATAATTAAAGAATTTTTGTTCATCTTCTCTCAGTTCTTGGAAGAGCAAGAAAGCTCATAGTAGATATCTTTTCTGCAACAAAGGGCCAAATTTGCCACGTTTCCTTCTTCGCCGATGTATTAACAAAGCGAGCATAATCTTTCTGCGTCTACTGTCCATGGCAACTCGCAACAAACTGTAGTACAATATCAATATATCAAGAGATCCGGACCCTGGTAGACACTCGTGTGAAGAGAACACCCGGACGCCGCCCGTCCGGGCAGTTACCCGGACGGACGAACACCCGGCCCGTGTGGAAGAGGCCTAACACTGCTTGTGCTTTACCTCATAAAATTTTGTTCTCACCATTTTGTTTGAGACTTGTTTGTTTGCTTTCATAAATAAGTTTCCGTAGTTCAATAAATTATTGTTTCCTTGTTTTTAAAGTGCTTGTTTTCTTTATGCACTGATCACCTGGTCAAAACTGTCTTCACTGATAAACAGAGTTCGGGAATTTTATTTCGGCGCCAGAGACGGCTTTCATATAGACATAATATTATATTGCAAACAATCTACTGAGACATTCAGAAAAACGACGAAATGGTGAAATATTCATTATTGCCAGCTATAATCTATTTTTGGTAATAAATTTAACCTAAAGAAGGTAATGGTTTTTGCAAAAACATATAATATATATAGCTAGCAAACAAAAACACAATTTTGAATCAAACACATACTTTTCTGTTCTGTTTAATATGTGTGGCGTGTTTATTTTCATAATAATTAACTATAAAAATCCAATAAGCTGTTGGAAACACAAAACATTTTTTTCCCAATAAAATAAACAATTTTTATATAATATTAAATCATCCATAACAAACATAGTTAAGGATTAATGGCATAAAACTGCCATATATCATGTGCATCACAAATGTACACAACGTAATAAAGTGAATTTTATTTCATTTTAAAATGTTAATAGGTACTTTTATCGGAAATCTACTCCATTTGTGAAACGTACTGACAATTCGGTGTTTTCACAAATTTTAAAATCTCATTGACTGTGAAGGTAATACTTAATTATAACTAAAAACATTTGAATTTCCACAACCAGTTGAGTAATATCCAAAAAAAAGTATTTTTAAATTTGAATTAAAATTTTGCCGCCCAAAACACTATTGTTGACGTCATCCGTCATATTGATAGTAAACACCTAATCTCAAAAATACATATCTTTTAAAAATTTTCGAGTAATATGTCACTATTATGAAAATTTCCGCTTAGTTCTCGTACTTTCAACTAGAATCTTGTTCAATGTAATGTTCATACAGTTTTACATATCTTCTCCCAATTGATCATTTTTCGGTTGACGTCACGCTGTCGGCATGGTGGGCACACAACTCATTATTTTGTTTTTTAGAAATAGGTACAAGCTGTTATTTTTTAATTACAAGTTTAAACTGCTTCTGCTGTTTTGAAATATCAATTTAAAAATAACAGATCGCTGAGAAGTACTGACATTCGCATATCGCAGTGCGCAGTTTGTTGTATGCAAATTTTTCGGTCACGTGAATTTGACGCAGCTGTCTGAAGGGCATACAAAACCTCATTTACTGTTTGTTTATCATTGTGTGCACAAGGTTTTCAGTAACTATTGCAAATGGAAACAGCGGCTATTATAACAATCACACTTTAATAACAAAGGAATGCAAATGAAAACAATGAGTTGTCTGCCCTCCATGCAAAATGGCGCCAACGACAGCGTGACGTCAACCGAAAATATTATGTTGGTATCTTGGCTACTACTGCTATCTGTTATTTTCGAACAGAAATGACAGTCTGTTAATGTTATTTAAAAATAACAGTTATAAAATAATAGGTTGTTAAATAGCAACTCATCTGTAATTGTTTTCGTTTGCATTGTCTTTTATTGGATGAGGTTTTGTGTGCACTCCAAAGAGCGGCAAGTCACGTGACTGAAAATGGTCAATAAAATAAGGCGATTTTTGTAGGTTTGAAATCCAACCTATAATTAGCAGCCTATTTTTAGCAATCAACAGTATTGTAACAACATTTGCGTCAATTTTTAAATGTTTGCTTGGAGCTATACTAGTTTCAAATGAGAAGTGCTGATACAATCATTAAAAATGACAATAAACTTTAAAAACTTAAAAGTTGAGGTTATGTTGGTTATATTAATGTAACCGGTGATGTCACAGCCCGTTTTGTATAATACCCGTTCAGTTATTATCAGGGTGTATTAAATTAGATGCTGCGACAAGGACCCGTTGAGTGGCTTCATAAGTGCTTACTTTGAATATAATACAATAGATGGCAGGAGAAATAAGTTCTTTTGTAATTTATGCATAGAAAGACAATTTTACATTTTCTGTGCATGCATGCATACAGTATTGCATACATTACCGGCCTTTTGTTTGTGTTTAGTGAAACAAGAATCCGGTGACATCTGACATTAAGTAGCTGAAAACGTTGAAAGAATATATGCAACACTATATACAGCAAAGCAAATTCATCTATCAAAGCAAAGCAAATTCATAAATCTATATACAGGATTTTGTAGTACCTTATAACTCGCGCCATCTACTAAATTAAATAGAAAGCATGCACTTATGAAGCCATTATTATCATAGGAAAATGACGTATGTCGGACCACTTATTTAATACACCATAGTTATTATACTCTTCGTGAAAACGAAGAGTATATTGCATTTGATCGGCACATTTCTAAAACAGTAAATATCGCTCGTAGAGAAAAAAAATTTGATATCATTATGTTAGTGAACGAATTCTGAACAACTTTCAAAATGTCCGTCTGTCCGTCTGTCACGTTTCTTTAAAGCACGATAACTTAAAAAAGAAAAGTCCGATTGTATTGAAATTTGGAAAGTAAGTTAGCGTTAGCTAAAGGAAAACCCTATTGTTTTTGAAAAAAATCACTTAGTAAATAAAAAAGTTATGAATTATTTAAATAAAAAAAAAATCATAATTTCTGTCATTTGTACTTAAAGAATTCTTGCGAAATTTTATTCTATAATATTTTTTTGTTTATATATTTTCCTAATATATATATATTTCATAATAATATATCTAATCCGTTGAAATATAATTCTTGAATGATATTTATTCAAATTTTCTGGTAAGGTGTGATGGCTCAATGGCTAAAGGTTTCGCCTTGCAATACCCTTGTTTTCCCGTGCCAATAATCCAAATTTATTAGTGCATGTGTGCAACAATTAAATTTAAGAAGTTTTATTTTAATTATTTTTAAGTATCTTTGCATTTAATAACTAAATTGTTTATTGTTACTGTCAAGTTTTTTAAATTTTTTTAACAGAAGCATTAACTCGAAAACACTGGTTAAATCGAACCGGTCCTGCCCCGTCCTATGTCCTATATAAAGATTTTTTAAGTCATTCAATCTATTTACACATTCACCACGGCGCTGCGCGCCGTGGTTTTCTGCCTGGCTCCGGGACAGACTTTGGGGAGGCGCATTGTAACTCTAATTTAAATATATTTGTGTTTAGTTTCAGCTTCAGCAGCCTTGCAATCCAAAGGTGTTGTGTTCGATCCCTGACACGGTGGTTATTTTATTTCATTTTTTTTCCTTATATTTTTTTTTTCATAACATAGTTGGTATCACAAAATTTAGAATGTCCACAAACTAACATTATTTACAAGAAAAATGCGAAGAGTATCCTATAGAATGTTTAACAATTATATAAAAAGCTCAGTAAATCGGCGAAGAGTATAATGCTTCCACTAGTTCAGTTTTGTTATTTATTTGTTGAAATTTTAAATTGATAGATAAAAGAATGGTGTTTAAATATTGGTAAGTGTTTAGAGAATATTATTTAGGTATTATGGAAATCACAACTTACACACTTTTTTATTTATTATGAAAATACTTACTTTCTGTATATTGTTGCCCTAATCTGGGCACGCTAATATACTAGTTAGGTAAATACTTTAAAACACTCATTATTGGAGAACCAATCAAAACAACTACTCTTCTAGCTAATACTGACGAAGTATTGAATTACATGATAGGATTCTTAGCATTTTAAAGAAAAAAAATATATTGAAAATATTTCAATCATTTATTTACATTTAATCATCACACTTTTTTTTTAATATGAAATTATCTACTTTCTGTATATTGGTACTTTAATCGGGTCACGCTAATATACTACTTAGGAAAACACTTTAAAACACTCATTATTGGAAAACCATGATAAAAGCAAATAAATAAAAAATAATTAATTGGTAAGTGCTTTAATGTATGGATTACTTCATTTTAATAATATCAAAAAAACAAAGGGCATAGCAGGATAAGCATGTGTTAGGTGCCACCGCACCAATTGGGTCGAAATTTTTAGCACAAGTTGATAGTAGTGTTAGATGAAATTTCCCAAAATATTATTTTTGGAAAACCATTTTTACGGGAGTTATGGGGGTAAAAAGAAAAATGGAAACATTTTTTTTTCTCGAGAATGGATAAACCGATTTTCATGAAAAAAATATATGTTATGGCTTCTGATGGTGCAAATGTGGGAAAAAATTATTGAGTCCATTTGTCGAAAAAAAGTGGTAAAAAAATTTTTTCAAAATAAAAAAAAAATTTTTTTTAGGGGATGTTTTAGAGGCACACCCACCATTTTCTTCCAAATAAATGCTTATATGCCCCTTTAAAACATATTAAATTTTCAAAGCGATCGGAAGGGTACAACATACTCAAAATTGTTATCGTTTTCGAGGGTGCTGAACACGATGCAAGTGGTGGGAGAAGTTTTTGACCGCCGCAATCTCCAGAAATGGCCATCCCTCTTATGGATCCCTTTATGTTTTCATATATAAATGGGTTTGGGGAGTGGTTTATCGACGGGTTATACTTGAAATAATATGGAAGGGGGTTATAGAGTAAGTGGAGTCCAGACAGCAGGCCCAGGGGGTTTATTAAACCCTCCCAAGGGGTGTAGTTTTTTTTTTCAAATGATTCGGGGTCGCCGGTCACGGGAAAAATATTCATTTTTAGCTCCAACCCCCTCAAACGGGCAGAAATCACCCCTCACTCACCGTTTGAGAGATGAAGAGGGGTTGGAGCTAAAAATGAATATTTTTCCCATGATCAGCGACCCCAAAAACGGAGGAAACGCGTTTGAACCCGAATTATTTGATAGAAAATGATTTTCCACTCCTCGGAAGGGTTTAATTAACCCCCTGGCCTACTGTCTGGACTCAACTTACTCTATAACCATCTTCCATGTTATTTCAAGTATAACCCGTTGATAAATCACTCCCCAGACTCGTATAGAAAACATCCATAAGAGGGGTGGCCGTTTTAGGAGGTTTCGGCGGTCAAAAACTTCTCCCTCCACTTGTATCGTGTTCAACACCCTTGAAAACGGACGGAGGAAGGTATTCTCGTCTTTGCAAGAAATATTTACACTATTTCTGCCTTTATTACATAGACTAGCGGTTCATTACTACATCTTACTACCACGGTCACTGGCGGCCATTACAACCCCAGCATTTATATCAGTATCAAACTTCAAGAAGTGTGGCGCAAAAATTCTCTGACGTCAACTGTGGGGTCAAACAAAATCTAGTTTGAAAATCTGAAGATTTTGATGACATCTGCAGTCAACCTACGAAAGAACTAGTTTTCAAAGTCCACTACGAGGAGGTTACAGTGCCTTTCACTAGTGAAGGTGCCTGTTTATTGTGAGTCCCCTTGCCTCTCACGAGTCGGGGTGTTTATTTATCGTGAGTCTCCTTGCCTCTAACTAGTCGGGGCGCTTGTTTATTTTAAGTTCCCTTGCCTCTCATTAGTCGAGGTGCTTTGTTATTATGAGTCCCCTTGCCTCTCACAATTCGGGCTGACTTTTTTGTGTGAGTCCTCTTGCCTCTCACGAATCAGGTTACTCTATATTGATGAGACTTCTCTTAGTCTTCATTCTTCGAGAACATCCCATAAAAAAAAATTATTTTGAAAAAATTTTTCAAAAAAGTTGCAGGGGGTTGCGGCGGTCAAAAACTTCTCCCACCACTTGCATCGTGTTTAGCACCCTCGAAAACGAGGGAGAGAAGGTAATCTCGTCTTTGCACGAAATGTTTACAAAAAAGTAGTCTTATAATGCTTCATTACTTAGACTACGCGCCGCCCGCAGTCTGCCAATGATTATCAATTTTGAGTATGTTGTACCCTTCCGATCGCTATGAAAATTTAATATCTTTTAAAGGGGCATATAAGCATTTATTTGGAAGAAAATGGTGGGTGTGCCTCTAGAACATCCTCTAAAAAAAATTATTTTTTATTTTGAAAAAATTTTTTCACCACTTTTTTTCGACAAATGGACTCAATAATTTTTTCCCACATTTGCACCATCAGAAGCCATAACATATATTTTTTTCATGAAAATCAGTTAATCCGTTCTCGAGAAAAACATTTTTTTCCATTTTTCTTTTTACCCCCATAACTCCCGTAAAAATGGTTTTCCAAAAATAATATTTTGGGAAATTTCATCTAACACTACTATCAACTTGTGCTAAAAATTTCGACCCGATTGGTGCGGGGGCACCTAACACATGCTTATCCTGCTATGCCCTTTGCATACAGTGAAAACACCTAAGTGTGACCGAGTGTCAACATTAGATTCCAGTGTAAGGCGATACTTTTATATGTTTTTTACTAATTCGGTTTTATTATCTACTTTGATTAGGTGACGCAGCCGAAATTGTGAAACATTACTTTGACAAAATCCTTTTACTATACTTGTACTGTGGCAATTCTATGCATTTACGTCAATATTTAATAAAGGGAAAGGGTAGACCATCCGAGATTGCAGTTTCGCAATCCGTAATACAAAGCTAGCCATATCTATGTGTGTATTCACAAATTAGCGTGAAATTATACAGAGTTGACGGTATAGGTATAGTAATGTGCGTGTGTGTTATTTTAAGGTAGTGAAAAATACAGGTGTGTCTGTGTGTGTGTGTCTTAGTTCCAGTTCCCCCAATATCTCCTCTTCGAGTGAGTTCTTATAATACTCTGACTATATTAATGGAATTACATAAAAAAAGTACAAGGTAAGATATATTGTGTCATACTTGCATAAAAATCTTTGCGCGCTGACCTAGAAATAGGTGATGCGACGTTGGCTTTATAAGTGCGACATTGGCTTCATAAGTGCTTACTTTGTACATAATGTAATAGATGGCAGGAGCAATCAGGTCCGTCATTACTTACTCATAGAAAGATAGTTTTGCAGGTTCTGTACATACGTGCATACAGTGTTACATACATTTCCGGTCTCTTGTTTTTGTTTAGTGAAACAAGAGTCCAGTGACATCTGACATTAAGTAGCTAAATTAAAAGAATATATGCAACACTACATGCAGCATTGCACGTGTCGTCACAGCTAACCTAAAAAATATATATTTCTTAAGATTTACAAGTATTACGTAGCTATTATTAAAATTTCTGCCTAGTTCCTGTACTTTCAACAAAAATCAAGTTCAACGTAATGTGTATGAAATATTAAATAGTTTTTCACAATAAAATAAGACACTTTTTGCAGGTTGAGAATCTAACCTATAATTAGCAGTCTATTTTTTATTAATCAACGATATTGAAAAATTATTTGCCTGAATTTTTAAATATTTGCTTGGAGCCAGTATGGCTTCGATGCACATGCCTAGGTAATTGTAGGATCTTATAGCTCGCACCATCTACTAAAGTAAATAGAAACCATGCACTTATGAAGCCATTATTATAATAGGAAAGTGTCGTATGTCAGACCATCTATTAAATACACCGTGCCTAGAGCTAACCCCGATTTTGACGTCAGAGAGATAAAATTCCCTGGTAACTAAGCGTGTTTCAGCGCTTCTAATTTTGAAACTGACACCCGACTTGTAACCTTCCGTTATTCAGAAGCATCATAGTGGCAACTTTCACCGAAAAGCGCGTCGCAAATGATGAAAAGCAAGTACTTACATAATTAAAATAATTTTTACCCATAAACCGAGCCATAAACTTACATTTATTGTTTTTTTTTTATTTCTGCCTCCTTTCAAACTGTAAATCTTAAGGACAATACCGGTTCTAATTACCAAAGTTATTACCCTCTATATAAAGATTTCTTAAATTATTCAATCTATTCACAGAAAAAAAGAACATTATAAAAACTCAGCACGTAATTATTGATCTTCTTGTTTTAAACGCTAATTTGCATTCTACGTTGACCCCAAAACTTCGTTCCATTTTTTATATCACCTTAATATCAGCGTGGCTCCTTAGGATTTAGAAGGCGCCGTGTGTCCTTATGATGGATTGGTCTGAAAGAAATACCTCTAAAGCAAGATGACTGATCACTTGAAACTATGTCGACGTTCCTGCCATTCCGGAAATGCTTCAAATTTTAAAAGTGTTTAAAACGTCGAAGAATGTATGTATGCCACCTATATAAAGATAAAAGTTTCTGGCGGAAGTAAAGCTATAAATCATTTTATAAGTTGATACATGTATTCGAGTCTTTTACTTTCAGATTGCGAATAAAAATTACAGGTGTATGACAAATTGCTCATTGTTAAGCATTTTGTGAAATTTATGATGAAGTATTTTACGTTTAACAGCATTAATAAAGTGCAAAATATTAACGTTGTTCTCTTTATATCAACTTTTCGAAAATAGAATACGTTGATTAATTCAAGTGGTAAAAAATTATGACTTACGTTTCGATATTTAAATAAATACGTTTCAGAATTAACTGGAAAATATATCTGTAATGTGACATTTCTAAAGCGAAGATCGCGAAATAACTTCAACTGTTTTCAATGCACTCTTATGATAATGCATATAAGGCTCGATATCAAATAGGAGCACAAGATGTCAAGCACAAATGTCATTCTTTTTTTCGAGTGTTGAACAATAATAGTATAAGAGCATATGTAGAAATATTATCCACCGTGGCGGAATTAATGAAGGGGAGGTGGAGGTAACGTTTTTAATAAAAAAAACTATCTATACATGAATAATTTCTATGGTGTCACTTCGCGGTGTGTGGCGTATAGTATTAATGACGTTAACAAAATGGCCGTCATTGAGATTTATAAAATCGACATTATGTCAGTTATTTATCAGACGATTTTCTTATCTAATAGCTCATATTAAAGATAATTGAAATGTATACAAAAAAAGTAATTTCAGTATCTTCTCTTAAGTAAACAGTATTTAAAATACTTAGGTAAATATGGTTCTGGAACTCAATAACTGTATCTTTTTTGGTTCTGAAATCATGGTTCGTGAATCAGCAGTAATGTTAGAATTACATTTCGACGATTCACTTATGAAAGTACATCTTCAGTGATCTTTACTTCAGGAACTTTGAGCACTAAACAAATTCAATTTTATACGGTATAAATATTTCCAATAAATATTACATTGCCTATAAAAAAATAATTTATTTTATTAAAAGGTAAAATGATATTACAAATCTAAACGAGCTAAAAACGTACTCTTCGCAGTTTTCTTGTGAATAATGTTAGTTTTTGGACATCCTAAATTTTGTGATACCAACTTTGTTGTGAAAAAAAATATATGAAAAAAATTGAAAAAAACATCCAACCTGTCTGAGATTCGAACACACGGTTTGCAAGGCAAAACGTCAGCGAATGGACCATCACATGTGACTACAAAAATTGAATTTCTGTAGAATATATCTTTCCAGAATCATATTTCAATGCATTAGATATATTTTTATGAAATATATATTAGTACAATGTATAAACAAAAAATATATATATTATAGAGATAACATTTCGCAAGATTTCTATTTAAGTACAAGCGATAAAAATTATAAAAAAATATATTTTTTTAATTAAATCATTAATAACTTTCTTATTTACAGATTGATTTTCTTCAAAAAAATGTGACGGACGGACAGACAAACGGACGGGTGGACAGACTGACATTTTGAAAGCTCTTCAGAATTCGTTCACTAACATAATGATATGAAATTTTTTTCTCTACAAGCGAGATTTACGGTTTGTGCCGATCAAATACAATTAGAAAATGCCAGTAGTGTCGTTAAATAGGCATATATCTAAATTATGTGATTCGTGATATCGTTTGTTATCAATCAGCATTATTATCTGATTCTTCTTGTACAATATGTGAATGGTTGTCATATAGTCCGTCTGTCCGTCTCACTCACACACATCGGTTTACGGTAGGATGCTTGCAGAACATTTGCCTTGCTGATTATATTTATTTTTTATGCAAGAATATCTTACCAACTTGAGAATGAAGTCTGGGGCGCACGGCATTTCGCAGAGAACAGTAGTCATAATCATAATCCATCATGGTCAATAGGATATGGAATTATTGGCTGAGAATTACAGTAGTGGTTAACCCTCTTCATTGCAGGTATAAAGACACTTCTTGTTATTGGCAACTTTCCCCAGCTTGTCTGTTTCTCAGAAATCATGGACCAACCTAACTCTTGAAGTTTCGTTATATTTGATTTAGACTGGTAGATTTGGCAGATGAATGTTTATAATATTGTCTAGTATTAGCATTATATTATTAGTATTAGTATTATAGTATTACTTAGTTGTTTCTATTGACGAAAAAGCGTATCTTCTGTAGCTGCACTAAATCCTTTCCAATATGAAAGTTCACCTAATCGGATCCAGATGATAAAGCACGAAAAACTGGCAGTAAGGAAGCGTACAAATCTGCAACTGGTATAACTACTTTGGAATTGGGTACAAAGTACGATGCGGTGGGAAGTTTCGATTATCTTTTAATGCTAAGAACTACAACATGTCTGTCTTGTGCAAATACATATAGTTTGATTACTCCTCTATCTGCGGCATAAACAGCATGGCGAATTATTTGAGTATCTGCATTTTCTTGCGTGTTTTTAAGATGATCAAAAGAGCCATGTGATGAGGCTATTTCCGAACGCCATGCGACTACAAAGTCTTTCTTCGTTAACTGAGCATGATGTAGAACTTTTTCTGCCATGTATGCAGTTATTTCATCCTTGGTACACATATGCGATGCAGTTTTAACATTGCTACGTTGACCACATTTGTTCTATCCGCAATTTTATATCGGGTAGGAACAATTTCCTTTGCTCTATTTTGCCTTATTTTATAGAGCCTTCTTTGTATGTGTCGAATACAAAGTGCACTTCACTGTAGTTCCAGTACTTCCTTTCTACTTTCTTTGTCAATGCTTTTGCATGTATTAATATCTTTATATATTTGCCTGCTTCTTTATTTTTTTAGGCAATTTTAAGAACCGGGGACATATCTGCCGACACTTAATAATGATGTTCTAATAATTTTATATGTAATTGCTGTACTGAATGCTATCATCATTGTATATTATCCCGACACTGGCTCTTACCTCCAAGGGATGAAAGCCACTCTTAAATTTAGATATTTAGTATTTGAAAAGGTATTACTGATTTATTTTCGAAAAGTAGGAGATCTATGTTTTTGGGATCTCTGAATATAAATCTGATGTCAAAATACAAAAATTCAAAAAGTGTTTTAAACGGCCAAAAAAATTGAGCATCTAGGTGATGATATATATTAACGAAAAACAGTATTTTTGATAAATATTTGATTACTGGACAATTGCAGTAACAAAATGATGACATTTTCTTAAGAAAAAATGTGAAAATGCACATTTATTTCGGTAATAACTGGTATTTTTTTATAATACAAAAAAAACTTACATTCGGATGCCATATTTAAACTTAAATTTCTTCGAAACTATTAATTCTTTATTAATAAATAAAAAACAGTATTCAGTCTCAGTTTATAAGCTTTATTTTTTATCACTATCATTTATTTGCTAAAGCTAATATTTAGATACTAAGCGCCAATATTCTTGGCTAAAGATGTCGGTCTCGGATGTCTGGGGCCGGGCAGAACTAGTGCGTTTTACCCCAGTACATCGCTGTAGGCCGGGGACCAGCCTCGTGCAGGGCGGGCGAACTTACTTTGCGTCGGCCCCACTTACAAATGTGAGCGGTGCAGACCATTTCGGCCCACCTCCCTGGGTCCTGGCTCGTTGGACCTTGCTGGCCAAGGCCTCTTCTGGCGTTCTTCTGTCTTCGGCCTCTTTTCTTCGCCAGCTTGTCCCCTCCCCCGGGGGGTAGTCATCGGTCTGTTTGGGGTTTTGGGAGTTTTGGCTGGAGAGACTGCCGGTACACAGAATGCCAATTGACATCCGGATCGTCGGTTAGGTAAGGATGAGCTATGTAGCTCGAGGAAAGGCAGACCTAACTGCTTTGGTAGCATTTTTGGTCTGCCCGGAGCTAGGGGGACTACAGGTACTGGACGGTATGTTGTCCGGTACCCGCAGGGTCATTGGTGGTTAGTTGGGTATCGTCATGTCTCTTCGGGTTGCTTCTCCATCGACGGGGTGGTCCGGGTGGCGTCACTGGGGGGTGAGATGAGGCAGGTTTGCGAACAGGGCCCCCATCATTGTACACATCTGCTGCATCTGGGCCAGTACAGCAGCGAGTTGTCCAGCCTCTGGGGGGGCCTATGGTGGTTGGGCAGGGCTGACGGGCCCTGGGGTTGTCATGTTGGTGGCTGCGCTGGGAACGGGTTGCTTCCGGGGGGCAGGCTTCTGAGGTGGTCCGGTTGTCTTCTTTGGGCATCTGGGGCATCGTCTGTAACTGGCTGGGTGTGCACCCTGGCAGTTTGCACACTTGGCTGGCGTGTCCTTGGTCTTTTCACAGTCCGAGGAGCGATGAGCCTCTCCACATTTGACGCATTTCGACCGTGCAGTGCACCTTCCTTGGGCGTGGCCGAAACTTTGACATCTGTGGCAGTGTGATATGGTCTGCTTGGCACGTTGCTTCTCCGTCTTGACCACTAGGTAACAGCAGCTGTTTACTGCCAGGATGTTTTCCTGGGTCGGGGACCAGGACCAGCATGAGGGGGATTTCTTGCTTAGTCCTACGGGATGACATCCTCTGGACAGATACGGGTGAGAATCCCTGTCGTTCTAGGTCCTCTTTAACCTCGTCAGTGCCTACTCCGCTGGGAATGCCCCGGATGACCACTCTCAGCATCCTCTCTTCGGGCAGGGCGTATGTGTGATATTTGCGCTGCTCCTGAGCGAACATCGTGGTCATCTTTGTGTGGTTCTCCTTCGAAGTGGGCTCTATGGCGATGCCTTCCCTGACCACCTTGGCTTTGTTGAACCCTATCCTGGCTTGGTGGAGTTTATGGGTCACTTCTGTCCAGGATTCCTTGCTCCTTAGTACAACGGGGGACATCCGGGAGTTTTCAGGGGCCTCCGCGTCCATGGCCGTCGCACTCTCGACCTGGCTGGTGGATGGTTTGTCCTCGCTGGCCTTTGGTGTCTTCTTTTTTGTCGCTGTGAGGGGGGGGGGGGGGGGGGCTCGTCACTAGTTCGCTTCACACTGTCTCCAACTGCACACTACTAGGTGGTCTACACTCGTCGACTGCCGGTTGAACTATAAGATATTTGCAAGGAAACAAAAATTCTACGCTTTTTCGAAAACTCCATTATAGTTTAAAATGCATTCTATTTCTAAAGTAAGTGGTGTAAATCGACGAATTTGGGCGTCTAGGTCATCTATTTGAAAAATATGTTTTTTAATTACTGACTGCTCACTGTAACAAAATGGAGACGTTTTATTAAAATCGAAAGAAGAATATTCTTTTGTCATATCTTCTTTGCCTCTTACGGTATGGAAATATTCAAAAAATCATTTGAAAGTTTGATTAATATTCTCTTATTTTGGCTGTTAGCATTTTTATATTGGTGCCATATTTTTTCGAGATATTTAATACTTAAACGAAATACTTCGTCTTATAAACATTCGTCCGCCATTTTATACTTCCAGATTTTCAAGACGGTTAATTCTACAGAAATTAGGAAGAAACGAAATTTTTCCTCAGTTTAGTAGCTTTCTTATTTTATCCTAGCACCTCTTCGCTATCCGTAATACTTTTCGAATTTTTTGACGAAAATTTTTTTTTGCTAAAATCGCAGTTTTCAAGTAGTTATAACTTAAGTACTATTATCAATTTACTTCAAAAGGTGCATAGAACGTTTTCTTCTCAAAATCTTATTCTTCTTCAGCTTCAATATTATTATATTTTGGTGCCATCACCTGAAAAAGAGGTGACATTCACCCTCCATAAATTAGCTAGCACCCGCATAATATAGAAACTTTTCTGTAATGCATTTACTATTAAACTCCCAAAAATAAACGAAATCTAATTCATACAACATTATTCCGAAGTTAAAACATTTAGTTGCTGTGCTATAAATTATGTTGCAGAAATAGAATCTTTAACAACACCGACATAATATATAGATATTATAAGAATTATATTAATGTGGCAGTCTCTAAGGAAAACCAAAAGAGAAACAAAACATGCAATTAGGTTATCATATAATTAGGATCTTATCAGAAAATTGTACTTCTATGGTTTCACAAAAAAGTCTCGAGACGAAAGAATACAAAATGATAATCTCCGAAAAATAATTAGCAAAGGAAAAGTTTCTTTCTAAAGTCAACATATAAAATGTATTTTTCATTGTTTATCAATGACTTATTTAGACAAGAGCTCCAAACAACAAAGGCAGACAGATAACCTATTTCTGGCAATTTTGTACGGTACAGACCTTCTGGCAATTTAGAAAAACAAAGTTCAAAGGAAAAGTTAAGTCCGTGGTGCTTTTAACGACACGCAATAAATGATTACGCGTTTCTAAGAGAGAAGATTTTTGAATAAGTTTAATTCTCCATTACTCAAATACTCTATATTAACCCTTTTAAAATATAAAGCTAATTACTGTACATCATAAAATTAATTCCGTAACACCTAAATAATTTCTCTTATTTAATTATTCCAGCTAAACCTACGCGTGTTGAATTTCAAATACAAGTAAATATTTGGATTGCGATTGCAACTTCTAGGAATCTTAAAAATAGTAATTTGTATTTAAAAAATGTTATTAAAGTTAATTCAGATGGGAAAAAGACAATATATTTGTGTACCCGATTCTAAATTTTTTGTTGTTGCTGAAGATTATTATAATACCAAAAAATAATCAAGAATGCGATAAAACTAATAAGCAATTCAAGAAAATTGAAAACGATAACTTGCATTACTAATATAGTGGAGTCGATTTAGTCAAGAAAATAGGGAGGTTGGGAAATTTTTTAAGATGGATGCAGACCCGGCGGAAATTGTTTGTCATGACAAGTATAACAAAACCCTAAAATCTTGGGTGGAACAGTGTTTTTTGGCTGAAAAGGGATTTTTTGGACATTTTAAGAGTCAAATTTGCAGTTTTAATTTTATTTTGACCACTTAAACAATTAGTTAAGGAACGAAAATGGTATCCTTTTATTCTCAACATTAAAGGAACCTACAGTTTAAATTTGGTTTTGAAAGTGAGACATCAATCAAGAAAAGTATGGATAACCTTAACAGAGGAATTAAGACAAATCTATTTGGATGACAGCGATAATGTAGTCATAAATGATCACTATCCAGCAGAAGTTATAGAACAACAAATAACACCTACAAATGGAGAAAACAAGGGCAAAAATTTAAAAAAATTAACAGAAAAGTTCGTCATTGAAAAATTTACTGGTAAAAACTCTAATGCAACCCAATGGCTAGATACTTTTAAAAATGAATGCACTCGTTTAGAAATCGACAAAGATATAGAAAGAACCGAGGTTTTGAGATTATTTTTAGAAGGCTCAGTTATAGATTGGTATAATTCAATGCTTATAAGAAATACCTTGACATCAGAGTGGAACATATGGAAAGAAAATTTTTGTGAAACATATGCTAACAAAGGTTGGTCTTTAATCAGGTATGCAATCCTATATAAGTATATAAGTGGTTCGTTGCTGGATTATGCTTTAAAAAAAGAAAGAATTCTATTAGAAATGAATAAGACAATCGACGATTGCACCATAATTAATCTAATTGCAGTAGGTTTACCAGAATTTATAACGGATAAAATTAACAGAAAAAAATTGAACACGTCCAAAGATCTATTTACTGAATTAGGAAGCCTAGAACATCTGATGAAGAAAAAAAGTACGAGCAGAAATACACAAGATAATCCAGAAAAGAAACAACAAAAACAGCCATGTAAAATCTGCGAAAAAAAAGGTAAGCCAAACCGCTACCACCCCGAATCTACATGTTGGTATAAAATAAATGAGAAAGACGCAAAAGATAAGAATCAAATCAAATTTATTAATAACGCGGAAATAGAAACAGAATTATTTGAATCCATTCCAAAAAACTTGTAACTCCACCATTAATCAAAATTAGAGTAATACTTGAAGATACAATTGAAATTTTCGGATTATACGATTCAGGTGCCAATATATCATTAATAAATTCAAAATTATTGAACATAAAAAATGAGAAATTAGAAAATATATGGAAAACAAATTTCGAAACGGTTAATGGTGCGAAGAAAACCAAGGGAATGGTATCCATAAAAATAAAAATATTCAATATTGAAAAAATTATGAACGTCTTTGTAGTAGATAGAAATAATATTCAATATGATTTTCTGATCGGATTAGACATGATAAAAGAATTTAAACTTATCCAAGATGAAAATTTAAATATTAGACAGAAAGAAAATGATATTACAGAAAAGAGAGACACTTTAAATAAATATTCCATAAATTTCAATGAACATATAGATGAATCAGATTTTGATATTTTTGTAAATCACTTAAACTATCAAGAAAAATTTAGACAGATTGATAGAAAAATATAGTGCAATTTTTGCAAAAGATAAATATGACATAGGGACAGTAAAAGATTATGAAGCACGTGTTGACCTTCTAGTTGACAAATACTGTAGCAAAAGACCATATAGATGTAATATGGAAGACAAAAAAGAGATAGAAGCGCAAATCGCTAAATTACTTGAGAACAACCTCATTGAGGAATCATACAGCCCATTCGCGGCGCCAGTGACACTGGTATATAAAAAAGAGGAAAATAAAAAAACAAGATTGTGTATCGATTTTAGAGATTTAAATAAATTAGTAATACCGCAATCACAGCCATTTCCGCTGATAGAAGATTTAATGACTAAAACAAGGAACTGTAAATATTTTTCAACATTGGATATAAATTCTGCATTTTGGGCAATCCCTTTAAGAGTAGAAGATAAAAAGAAAACAGCTTTTGTCACACAAGAAGGCCATTTTCAATGGACCTGTCTCCCGTTTGGATTAAAAACATCTCCGGCAATTTTCCAGAGAATTTTAAGTAATATAATTAGAAAGCATAAATTATCAGATTTTGCAGTAAATTATATAGACGATATATTGATATTTTCAAAATCCTTTAATGAACATATAGAACATTTAACACAATTATTAGAAGCAATACAAAAAGAAGGTTTCAGATTAAAATTTACGAAATGCAAATTTGCTGAAAGTTCAGTAAAATATCTAGGTCATATAATAAGCAATAATTCTATATGTCCGTTAAAAGACAACTTAATTTCAATTAAGAATTTTCCGATCCCAAAAACTCAAAAAAATGTTAGACAATTCTTGGGAAAAATAAATTTTTATAACAAATATATACCAAACACAGCTATAACTTTAGATCCATTACACAATTTATTAAGAAAAGGACAAAAATTTCTTTGGACAAAGGAATGCCAAGAATCATTTGAGAAAATGAAAGAAATGCTATGTTCGCAACCAGTATTAGAAATATATGATCCAGATTTACCAATATATATTTATACAGACGCAAGCTTACAAGGTACAGGAGCTGTATTAAAACAAAAACAATTGAATGGTGAAGAAAAACCAGTAGCATACTTTTCAAAAAAATTAAATGATAGCCAAAAAAAGAAAAAAGCGATATACTTAGAGTGCCTAGCCATAAAAGAAGCAATAAAATATTGGCAATATTGGCTTATTGGAAAAACATTCATAGTCTTTTCAGATCATAAACCATTAGAGAATTTGAACATAAAATCTAGAACAGATGAAGAACTAGGTGATCTTACATATTATCTTTCACAATATAACTTCACAATAAAATATTCCCCAGGTAAAGATAACTTAGAAGCTGATTGTTTGAGTAGAAATCCTGTACTAGAAGCTTTCGAAAACGAAGAAGAACAATTAAAGATTGTCAATCTAATAAAACTAGATGAAATTATTAAAGATCAACAAAATAATAAATATTTACAAGAAAAAAGAAATAGAATGATATTAAGAAATAAAATATACTATAAAAAGATGAAATCTAAGGAGAAAATTGTATTATCAGAAAACTTAAGTAAAAAAATTATAAAAGAAATACATGAAGATTATTGCCATATAGGAATGAAACAATTACAGAGCAAAATAATGCCATTTTACGGCAAAGAATTTAATAGAAAACATGAAGAAAACTTGCAAGAACTGCGCAATCTGCATCAAAAATAAAACGAGAGGTCAAAATAAATTCGGACTAATGTCACATTTAGGACCGGCAACAGAACCATTTGAAATAATGTCAATTGATACAATTGGTGGATTTGGGGGTTCTAGATCGACGAAGACATACTTACACCTTTTAGTCGATCATTTTACAAGGTACGCATTCATATCAACTTCAAAAACTCAAAATGCAAGCGATTTTGTAAAACTGTTGAAAAACGCTACCGACACAAACAGAATTGGTATGATATTGTCAGACCAGTACCCAGGAATAAATTCAAAAGAATTCAAAAATTTTTTAAATGAAAAACACATTACATTAATATTTACTTCAGTCAATACACCATTTTCTAATGGTCTGAATGAAAGATTAAATCAAACTATAGTTAACAAAATAAGATGCAAAATCAATGAATATGGAAATAAAACAGCTTGGACAACAATAGCACATGAATGCATACGAAAATATAATGAAACTGAACATACTGTGACTGGCTTCTCACCAATATACCTATTACAAGGAACAAATATTACAACTTTACCAAGAGAATTGATTCAAAAACAAAATATCAATAATTTATCTCAAGATAGAAAACTAGCACTGAAAAACACAAAAAAATCACACAAATACAATAAAACACTATTTGATAAAAATAGAAAAGAAATAGAATTCAACAGTGGAGATATGGTATATGTAGAAAATGGAAATCTCTTAAATAGGAAAAAATTAGATGAAATAAGAATAGGTCCCTTTCAGATTATAGAAAAGATTTCAAACTCTATCTACAAAGTAGATACAGGATATAAAAAAGCCGAATCGAATCTATTTCATATCACGAAACTTATTCCAGCACCAGATACAGCTGATAACTCAAATTTTAATAATTAATACTAGTTTTAAGATTTCATGTTATAAAATTTTATAAATCAAATTTTTTTTCCGAGGGAGGGAGATGTAAAGTAACACATGCATTACTTTGCTGACTCTGCATTCCGCTCGCGCGGTCACTGGCCAGGTGACTAGACAAGGCTATTTGAATTGTGAGGTAATTTCGAATAATTGACACGTTGTCATAAACGACGGGAGTTGTCAGTTTGAAGACAGACAGCAATGCAGAAAGACATTTTACATTAGTGTAAGAAAGAATTAAATACTGTAAGAAAGGAATGACTGAAATCGAATAACTTTAAATGTCGTTTCTTTGTTTACAGGTGAGATTGTTATAATTAGCATTAAGTTAGGTAATAAGTTTGTTAATGATTATTAAAAAAATCAATAAATCACTTTGTTTACAGAGAAACTCAGCTTTGTTATTTAAATAGTCATTCTGAAGGATATTACTCAATATATATATATATATATATATATATATATATATATATATATATATATATATATCCGAAAATAATTGAGAAAAGTAAATTTCGGTTATCTTGATCAGATCTCAACCGATTTGGCTGAAATTTGGAATGGAAGTAGTCTTTTAGTTTACCAGATTTCAGTCAAAAATATTGAATAGTTTGGCTGAAATTGCAGTTTCAGTCAAATTTTTTGAAATTTTCAAATTGAAATATCTCCGGACCTAAAAGTTGGACCAAATTTTGCTTTGCAGCAAAAGGTAGGTTATTTTATGTTCTTTTACATGATATAAGTAAAGATTCATTTTTTTGCATTCGGTCGTTTTTAGTCATTTGCACTAGATATACACCGGGTGCCACAGGCTAGTGGCTCCCCCCCCCTATATTTTCTTTATTTTTTAAATTATCCATTTGAAATTTGGGATGCATAAACTACCTGTAAAAATGTATTTTTGGACATAAAAACGGCATGAGACCATTTCCGCTTTACCCGGAAATGACCGCAACTTTCGATTTTTAAATAATTAATAATTAATAATTTCGTATATTTTACATATTTGGATTCAAGACAACATTCTGAGTATACCATGAGATTTTTGCGAATTTTTGAGTCGATGTTCAGTTTTTTAATAAAACATTCGTCTAGAGTGCTTTGGAATACCAAAATTTGTTCTATGGCAGCGTCAGGTAAAGTCCAAGGGAAAAATAATTTTTTGTGAAACGAAAAATTTTTCACGAAAAATTATATTTTTCCCTTGGAATTTACCTGCCGTAGAACAAATTTTGGTATTCCAAAGCACTCTAGACGAATGCTTAAAAAACTGAACATTGACACAAAAATTCGCGAAAGTTTCATGGTATACTCAGAATGTTGTCTTGAATTCAAATATGTAAAAATATACAGGGTGTTCCATTTAAAAATCGAAAGTTGCGGTCATTTCCGGGTAAACCGGAAATGGCTTCATACCGTTTTTATGTCCAAAAATAAATTTTTACAGGTAGTTTATGCACCCCAAATTTCAAATGGATAAGTTAAAAAGTAAAGAAAATATAGGAGGGAGCCACTAGCCTATGGCACCAGGTGTATATCTAGTGCAAATGACAAAAAATGACCGAATGCAGAAAGTAGTGAATCTTGACTTATGTCATGTAAAAGTACATAAAATAACCTACCTTTTGCCACAAAGCTAAATTCGATCCGACTTTTGGGTCCAGAGATATTTCAATTTGAAAATTTCAGAAAATTTGACTGAAACTGCAATTTCAGCCAAACTATTAATATTTTTGGCTGAGTTTTTGTGTGATAAAGACTATTTCCATTCCAAATTTCAGCGAAATCGGTTGAGATCTGATCTTCACCAAACTTAAACTGGAGGTTCCTTTAATATTGAGAATAAAAGAATGCCATTTTCGTTCTTTAACTAATTGTTTAAGTGGTCAAAATAAAATTAAAACAGAAAATTTGGCCCTTAAAATGTCCAAAAAATCCCTTTTCGGCCAAAAATCAAGATTTTAGGGTTTTGTTATACCCGTCATGACAAACAATTTCCGCAGGGCTGCATCCATCTTAAAAAATTTCCCAACCCTTTCTTAAACCGACTCCACTAATACAACTGTGAGAGCATAAAACATGGGGTTTAGTCTGAATAAGTGCGGGAGTTTTGAAACTTTGTGAATGAAATAGAAAAAAGAAACTTATCAATATAGCCGCCGGCGCCGCTATATTGATAAAACGGCACACAAAAAGAGTTCCTTTGAAATATCTCGCTTCGGATCCCTCATACGGCAAAAAATGTTCTTATGCAAATAAAAGAGCATTTAATTTTCTATAAAATATGTCCTATTATACATTTTTTAGTTAATCTGAATAGTTTCGGTGCAGCAGCCTATCGAAATTAAGCATTCTTGACAAAATTATATTATTTTGCAATTTCTCGATTTAGTACGACATTTATGGAGGGGTATTTTTGTGTTGAGACAAAATTTATTTTCATACTTACCCGAAAATCCTCAAATATAGTTTTTATTTCTCTTGTCTGCTACGCGTAGCTCAATGTTCAAAACTCAGACAATCGGAGGGAGATCTCAAGAGGGAGCAATGACATCAAATCAGAGGCGACTAGGCGGAAATGAACCAATACAGTACAGAGAGCTGTTGTGTTGGTTGTCTAGTTTTGGCGATAGTACTTTCTTTACTATCGCTCTACCTACTTACAATCATGCCTGAAAGATCAAGAACACATCGAGTCCAAGCTTCAAATACACGAAATGATAAATGGGGACGGTAGCTCAGTGGTTTAGCGCGTCTAGCTTGCATACTGGCGTACCTAGAGAAGCAGGTTCAATCCCTGCTCATCGCGAAATAATTTTAATTATAAAATTATCCCCAAGAAGTGGTTCGGACTCCACTATAAGCTGTAGGGCCTCGTTTCTCTTTACCTAACACAAAATCATTCTGGATTTTCAAGGAGTTACTTCGGTGACTTGAGAAGCGGTTAAGAAAACATTTAAGAAACATGAGTGCGCATCGGTTATAAATGTAATTATTTTTGCAATCATTTTTAGTTAAATCGAAGGGACACCATCTAATAAAGCAGCATTGTATTAAAAAAAAAAATGCAGCAAAAAGCATTTTTTTAGCGAACTGGCTCATGTTATTAAACTGATCAAAAGATATTCTTGTAAGTAAATGAATACTATACTTCTATTGAAGAACATTTTTAGCTAAAACTTGTTTATTAGCCAATGTGAAGAGAGATCTTTCTAATAAACAAGTTTTAGCTAAAAATGTTCTTCAATAGAAGTGTAGTATTTATTTACTTACAAGAATATATATTTTTTTCAGTTTAATAACGCCAGCCGTTTGGCTAAAAATTGCTTTTTCCCAATCAAGATTTTTAGTACAGTGCTTTTTAATGTAACCAACATAACCTTAAATGTTAAGTTTTTCAAGTTTATTCTCATTTTTAATGTTTGTATACGCATTTTTAGCTTGAAGCCGTACTGGCTCCAAGCAAACATTTAAAAATTCACGTAAATAATTTTTTGATATTGTTGATTAATAAAAATATACTGCTAATTACAGGTTAGATTTCCAACCTACAAAAAGAGTCCTATTTTATTAGGACAAAGTATTTAGAACTTTATAAATATTACACTGAACTAGATTTTAGTTGAAAATACGGCAACCAGGCAGAAATTTTAATAACAGCTGCGTAATACTCTTAAATCTGAAGAAACACAGCTATTTTTGAGGTTAGCAGTGACGTCACGTGCAGATATCTTGTAATAGCCACACTGCCTACCCTTCACCCACTTCAGCTCTGTGATTGGCGTTGTCTCCTCTTAACGACAATTTGCCATATGAATTTGCTCCCCTCTTTGCTTTGTGACGAAGGAATGAGAAAAACAACAAAGTCAACACTGTATAAGGCATTTGTTCCAATCACGAAAAATATCAATTTCAGAAAATCCATATATGTGATAGATGGTGGATATTTACTGCATCGTGTCGTTTGGAATCGTAACGAGATATTTCGTTCTATTTGCGAGAACTATATTCAGTTTGATTCTTAGGCACTACTGCTCAACTGCAGTCATTGTTTTTGATGAATACTCGGTGGATGTGATGAAGAAGAGTACGAAGAACTCGGAGCGGCTTAGAGGATCGAGAAAGCAGTTTACAGAGGATGTGCTAGTTGCCGAATTCATGAGCCCTACTGTATCCCAAGCAAAATTTTTATCGAATGAGACGAATAAAAGTCGTCTTATCTCCCTTTCAAAAAGACTTTTGAAGATGCCAATTTCTCTGTAAAACAAGCAGCGGAAGACGCAGACACGCTTATTGTAAATACAGGAATAGCAATGTCCTCGGAGTTTGATACTGCGATAATTGTTGGCGAAGATGTAGACCTGTTACTTCTCCTTACAGCTTTGGGTATTGCTTATCAAATCGTTTATTTTTTGAAGCCAGGAAAGGGTAAAAGTTGTATTTCTTCCTATAGTTTGTCGAGAGATAAAATCATCATTGATAATATTCTATTTCTTCAGGCTTTTAGCGGGTGTGACACAACTTGTAGACTTTTTAATCAGGACAAATTAAAGTTCCAGAGCATCCTATAAAAGCATCAGGATTTACAGGATAGCATTCCACTTTTTCAAGATAGTAATGCTGAACAGGAAGCTATCGCTGATGTTGGAGAACGCTTTATTCTGGCACTGTATGGAGCCAAACATGGAGACAATATCTCTCTGAATGCTTATCGTCACCAATGCTTCGTAAGGTCGCTCACAAAAAGCAAGTTTATTATCCGTATTTACCACCCACAGCTGCAGCGGCGCGGAATTCATTCAGGACATATTATCAAGTCCAGGAGTGGCAGGGGTTTGTAAAAATTTAATATGCGTATTTACCACCCAGAGCTGCAGCGGCGCGGCATTCATTCAGGACATATTATCAAGTCCAGGAGTGGCAGGGGTTTGTAAAAATGTCGAAGAAAGGGGCTGGAAACAGAACAAAACTGGGCTTACACCAGTAACAATGTTGAAAAATCCTGCTTCTGAAAAGCTACTTAAATTTCTTTCCTTTAAATGCAAGTGCAAATGTATGCAGTGCAGCATGTAGTTGTAGAAAGGCGGGGTTAAAATGTTCTGTAATTTGCAAATTTTGTAACGGACAAAGCTGCGATAATACACCAGCAACAGTCGACGAGCTTCATGGCAACAAGGAAGTCGACTCTCCAGTCGAAACATTTCTCGCAAGCATGGAGAACAATCAATAAGTAGATTCAGTGGTCAGCGCAACGGAAACAATTTCCGAAGAAAGTATTGTTGAAGACTACAACGAACCTGGACCTTCGACATCAAGCACCTAAAACGCCTCAAGAAGCAGGCTAGTCGTGGATTAGGCCTATAGGGGACAATCACGTAAGAAAAAACGCGCCATTTACTCTACCACAAGGTGGTGTGGAAACGAGTATTGAACATTGAGCTATGTGTAGCAGACAAGTAATATAAATTATATTTGAGGGTTTTTAGGTATGAAAACAAATTTTGTCTCAACACAAAAATACTCCTTCATAAAAGTCGCAGTAAATCGAGAAATTGCAAAATATCATAATTTTGTCAAGAATACTTGACTTCGATCGGCTGCTGCACCGAAACTATTCAATTTAACTAAAAAATGTATAGGACATATTTTATAGAAAATTTAATGCTCTTTTATTTTGTGTTTTGTGCGCCATTTTTTCAATATGGCAGCGCCGGCGGCTGAGATCACATTTTGCATTTTTTCTTATTTCACTTAGGGCATCGAAATCTACAAATTCCCAAAGTTTCAAAACTCCCGCACTTATTCGGACTAAGAATCTACTTATCGACTATACTATACTAGAAGTTGGAATTATTATTAAAAACATTGAAGATGGAGGCATTGACATAAAACGCAAAACCAAAGAAGAACGAGAGATTATCAAGAAAGTTAATAAAAATAAATAAATAAGAATTATGAAGTTAAAGCTCAAAAGCTACAAAACTCATCTATCAAGGTTGTGAATATTGATGACAATTTTAGTGGTGATGCATTTCTAAACTTTATGACAAAGCAAAATACGTTTATTCTACATAAAGACAGTGAACTCAGTGTAAGACTTAAAAAAATAAGTTAGGTAACTTGGTAAATACGAACTTACTGAATGTGAAAATATATTCGCCTTCTCTGAAAAGTGGTACGACAGCCTTCCCATTTACATATAATTGATGGCGTTCCAGAATTCCCTAACGCATATATTATTTATCTGTGTAATTCGATGAATAAATTTACGACTGGCAATCAGAAACTTGGTAAGTATGAACTTCCTGAGTGCGAAAATACATTCGCGTTCTTTAAAAAGTGGGGCGAAGTTTTCGCCTTTCACGATAATTGATGGCGTATCGGAGCTTTCTACCACATATACTAGTTACCAGTGTAGTTTTGATTGCCAGCCGCAAATTTATGATATTCATCGAATTACACGAGTAATCAGCATATGTGGTAGGAATCTCCGATACGCCATCAATTATCGTGAAAAGCAAGACCTTCGCACAACTTTTGAAAGATAGTGAATGTTTCTTCGCACTCAGGAGGTTCATGCTTACAAAATTTCTGATTACCAGATTGCCATTTATGGTATTCATCGAAGTACAGGTATGTGGTGGAAGGCTCTGATACGCCGTCAATTACCATGAAAGGCAAGACTTTCGGACCACTTTTCAAATATGGCACACGTATTTTTGCACTCAGGAGGTTCATGCTTACCAAGTTTCTCATTGCCAGTTGTAAATTTATGCTATTGATCGAATTAAACGGATGATCATTATATGCGGTAGCAAGCTCCCACACGCCATCAATTATTGTAAAAAGCAAGACCTACACACCACTTTTTAAAGATGGAGAATGTATTTTCGCACTCAGGAGGTTCATACTTACCAAGTTTCTGATTGCCAGTCGTTTTATGATATTCATCGAATTACAGAGGTAAACAATATATGCGTCAGGGAATTCTGGTTCCTGACTGCTATTCATATACTTATCATTTTTTTACCTGACTTTTTTTCAAAATTGGGCCTTCTTGTACCACCCAAAATAAATGGGAGTCTGGATTCATGATTTTTGGAGGTAAATTAAGAAATCCAACCCCCATGCGTTAACATATGACTTTCTTGTGGCTGTTTTTTTACTTTGACAAGTCACAAATTGTGCACGCGTCACTTTTGTGCAGGTTTTCTTTTATGTCACACCCTTGTCTCTGTAGGTTGAGTTTGTGGATCCTAAGAAGCAAAGGCGGATTCGTGTGATGGCTGTGTAATGTTTGAAATCATCCCACTAAGCGAACTTTCTGTGACGTCGGACTATATGAGGGGTTCATGGGAATCAGCATACCATGATTGTTTAAATCATGGGTTCAAATGCAGAATTTTTGAGTACGTAGGGTCTGTAAATGTTTTAAATATTGGTAGCTTTGATCATCATATGGAAAAATGTAAAAATCAAACTAAATATTTAAAATGTACTTCTTTTGATCATGTGACGGAAAATTGTGAAATTAATACACCGAAATAAAAGCTTTATTGAAAACTGAAAATTGGAGTTGATGACAATCACTTTATTTTTGACATAAATTGATTAAATGAATAACTCTTAAGTAATTATTTAAATTATATTTTTTACAAAAATAGAGTTAAAAGTTAAAAAAATGTAACATTTGAATCAGGGAAAATATTCTTAATTAAAAAAATATCGAAATAAAGTGAAACGTTAATTTATTGTGGAAAATGTTCATACACATCTTCTATCCTTACATTTTATCCTTCTTCTGCTTTATCGATTCCATTCAAAATAATTTGAAATTTAGTGCATCCTTCAGCATGACAGAAGCCACACACAGAATAACAATATAACCCAGGCTTACTGCAACTACAAGCCTTCCCACAACCTTTCTCGGGGTTGCAGAAAATCATATCCAATAACGATTTTGGCACCGGAAGATTTGTCATTTTAAGAAACGTCATAATTTGCCCATTCTCTCATCTCTATTTTTCAGAATCTAAATAGTTGGACAATCATTTTTGTATTTGCAGATAAGCTCTGTAAAAACGCTCTTTACCTACATTTGATTTCGGTGATAAAGCGGTTAGGTTTCTTTTTAATACAAATTGTACAAAGGAAACATGTCTGCATTCGTCAATAGATTTAATTTTGCTTGGAGTATTACAAATGCTTAACAAGAATGTTATTCCATATTTCTAAATTTCATCGTAGGTATATTTTATTAGCATCTTTGAAACCTTCAACAGCTTCTTGCAATGACGAATTTTTGCTGATTTTGTTTCAAATGATTTTAAAATACTGTTCTTTCCTCTGTTGTAAAACACGAGGTAGTATCACATCAAGTCAGGAAATGAGTAAATAGAATATTCTAATATCTCTAAAAATTGTGCGATTCATTTCCTTTACCAAGTTTTAAGAATAACTACTAATAAGTATCATCTTCAGCTTGTTTTATTAAAACGTTGTTTTTTTCAATAAACCACGTGCAAATTGAGTTAAGTAAACTTATATCATTATATTTATATTGGATAAAATTTTATTTTGTGTTATTGTTAACGTTCATAATTTTCAGTTTGTTACTTGAAAGCGGTTGCATGTACAGGGTAGACCAAATTAGATGGGATGGGAAGTTTTCTCTAAAACTATGGCATATAGACAAAAACCAATATAAGTGTCCGAGGCTCGATTTTAGAGAAACAAACAATGCGCAAACTGTGATCCTCTATCTTTCTCGACCACCGGGCTACAGAGCGTTTTTGGATAACCTCTATATCTCAATTACCAAATGCCGAATCGAAAATCGAGTAACACATTCTTAAGGCACTTTTTTGAGTAGAATCCGTTGCTGATAAGAAGAAAATTATGCACGCCTCAGTTTTCGAGATACAGACAAAACTTTTGGGTTTTTTTTTAAAGGAACGCTATGTAAATTATTTCATTATTCGTTCACAACGTAAATTAGCTCTATAACGATATATCATATGTCATATTTATCTCTAGAAAAAGTGGTTAATTTTAGAAAAATTTAATATGTTTTGTTTTCCAATGTGATTAAACGTCCTCTATGTATATAAAATTTTTTAAATAACCCCAAAACCAAAAGTCGGTGGGGAAATCTTGCTGCCCACAAAATTGGATCAATATTTCCTAAAAATTAAACAATATCTAAAATACTTTGTTGTTTATTAATGTCCAGTTAGCTAAATTAATTGTTAGTTATCAATTAAGTTAACTTAGCTAACTAGACATTGATAAGCTAGTCCTGAGTGATATGCAGATACCTAACCAATCCTCCACAAATTGAGCATTTAAATTATTTCGTGTATTATTTCGATTTTATTTTTTTTACCATGGCCTCAATAAATATTAGAATTGCGATAAATATGCATAGATGTCAATAGAAGACAATTCGAACATTTATTACTTCCACATCCAGTGGAAGTATAGTAACGACAAAAAAAATTTTTAAAATTTTTATTGTTCAAATAGGCTTAAAATGTCATGAAACGTCGAGATTTTAAGTTTGAGTGAAAAAAAATTTCTGTCTGTCGGTCTGTCTGTAACTTTTTTTGTGCGAACGTTTACTCTGGAACCGTTTAAGATATTGACTTGAAATTTGGTACACATATGTACTTTAACGAGATCTGGTACTAGATTATATTTTCATCTTGTTCCGTAGAAGGGTTGGGGGGTAAATTGGAGTAAATTTGGGGTAAATGGGTAAATCAAGCAGGTAAGAGTCCATAAAATTGGTATTTAGTATATACACTTCAATGTGCAAGGGAGTGAGTCCAAAAAAGACCTCTATCACAATCGTTGGAGTGGTCCTTATTGCATCTGTTATATCTAGGCATGCTAGTCTTTGAACTTGACAAAGGCACTTAATTATGGAGCGCTCTATGGAGATGCAAATGTATTTCTCGTTTAAGCTTCTATGTGGTTCTTTCACGAGAATTTATAGTCTTGGTTTATCCCCGACACCTCACTGTGTGGGAAAGACACAAACGTGTGCCCATAAGAGATGGAAGCTGAAAATCGCCTATTTTTCTCCTTTTAGTGAACGGCGTTAGCTCTGTCTTGCCAGGGTTGATAGAGAACCCATGTCTCTTACACTATTCCTGAACTATGTCGGGAGTCCTTCGTATAAGCCCTGCAATAGCCACTTCAAATCAGCCTCTTATCATAATAGTCAGAGCATCTGCATATGCTTGTCCATTAGGGTGGTTCAATATTGGCTTAATTTTTTATAGAAGGTCTCGACCCCCCCCCCCAAATTTGTTTCCAAATCCGAAAAAAGTAAGTACGTATTTTTTTGTTTTTCAAAATGTTTGATTTTAAATGGTGCCTATGGAGACATGAAGTTTCCCATTTAAATTGCATGGGGACAAATCACTTTTTGGGATTTTTTGAATAATTGTTCAGGGTTAGGGAAAATCTTACATTAAACTTATAGGACTTGGAGAGGACTATCCAACGAAGAATTTAATGCATATACAAATGGGTTTGTCACCAACACACCTCCGCGGTGCCCCGAAAACTACCTGAAGAATTTACATTTTTTGATTTAAGGGTAGATTTCAGAGTCGTTTTTGGACCACCCTATTGTTCATAGAAGCCCGCTTCGTTCAATTCAACCAGTAGCCCGTCAAATATAAGATTCCACAACAGTGGGAAAGTACCCCCTGCGGTCTCCCCCGACCCAGTTTGCCATTAACCGTTTCGTTACGAAGCGTAATTTCAATGTCGTCCTCAGTATGACCGATATTCACCTAACTATGATGTGGTCCACGCTGCGATTCGCAACTGCTTGGCAGAGAAAATCGAAGGTAGAATTATTCAACGCTCCTTCGATATCCAAAGACGCTAACCAAGGCTAGTTCTCTCTGCTCTAGCGCTTTCTCAGTTCTTACAACGATCTGATGAAGGGCCGTGGTGATCGCACCTCATCCTTTATATACCTTTCTATTATTAATCTCTGCAATACTTTTAAATGAAAGGATATCAGTCTTATTGGTCTATATGTGTTAGTCTGGTCATATTTTTCACGACCTGTCTGGTATGAAGACTACTTTCACCTCTCTCCAGGACATTGATATATATTCTAAAGCTAGAAAGATCTACGTAGATGATAAAGTCCCAAAAGTACCTCAGCACCCTTTCGTTTTAAGGCTGGATAAATACCGTCAGGTCCTGGCGATTTGAACAGGTCGAATGTTGATTCGGCCTATCTTAGTCTTTCATGTGTTACCACTTCTGACACCTTCTTTCAGTAAGTGATAGTTGCCTCCGATCTGAATTTAGTTGACGAGAGCTTTGTTTCCAAAATTTGACCCTGATAAATGAACATCAAGAATACACTTATTAATTGTCTCAAGTTCATTGTTTGTGTAGTGCCCACCTTGCAGCCTGACGCAATCAAGCCGCGATGATGAGGTTTTTGAGAGAGCTTTGCGTAGCCTGGCTACTGCCGGTAGATCTTCGATTATTTCACAGAAGGCCCTCCAGCTCTCTTTCTCTTTTATGCATGTTTATCAAGCTTCTATATCTTCACTGGGCTGACTTGTAAGTCGCCCAGTCGGCTGGTACTGTAGCTTCTTGTTCCATCATTGGACGCTATTTTCCGCTTTTCTTACTTGCAAGAAACATTTCTCAAACGCAGAGTTAATAGCATTTTTAGCATTAGCCACCCCCATTACCACCCCCACCCTATTATTAAAGGGGATGAAAAAAAATGTTATTTAGTGTATGTACAAGGACTAGAAACCGCAAAATATTTATTTACTTCATCCACCCCCACTACCACCTCCCTATCACCACCCCCACCCCACTACCGACGTGGGGTATCGTTTTATGGGTTTTTGGCGTAGAGGATTTCAAATATTATATTATTAAAGTTCCATAAACAATTATTTCCACATACAAAGTTTGTGAGTGACTTGGATGGAGAATCTGGATGTGGAAGTAGTGATTCCTTGGGCAGCGGTTTTGTAATTTAGTTTTTCTTATTTTTGGCAAAATGATTTTGTTGTTGTTAATAGTTTTCCATGGCCTCCTTACAAATACATTAATTTGTTCGAAAATGAACCACTTTTTCTAGAGATAAATATGACATAAGATATATCGCCGAATAGCTAATTTGCTAATTTAAGTTGTGATCGAGTAATGAAATAACTTATAGTTTTCCATTTAAAAAATAAAAGTTATGTCTTTATCTCGAAAACTGAGGCACGCATAATTATCTTCTTATCAGCAACGGATTCTACTCAAAAAATTGTCTGAAAAATGTGTTACTCGATTTTCGATTCGACACTTGGTAACTGAGACATCAAAAATGCCAATTTTCCAAAAACGCTCTATAGCTCGGTAGTCGAAAAAGATAGACGGTCGCGGTTTGTGCCATTGTTTGTTTCCCGAAAATCCAGCTCAGGACACCTGTATTGGTTTTTGCTTATCTGCCATAGTTTTAGAGAAAACCCCAAGTCCCATGTAATGTGGTCCACCCTGTATATAATATTTTGTAAGAAATATTTTTTGTGCACTAATTTTCGCCACTAAATATTTTTAATTTTGCCTATATCAGAAGTTATTTAAAAAAAACTAATTTTGTTTAATATTGTAACCACGGTAGCCTTGAGAATATTTTTTATACTTTTGTGCTAGAAAAATTTCACATAAGCACTGTTCTATCCCAGCTCAAAATCCCCGGGGAAGTGCTTATACGAAAATGAGGAGTATATTGCATTTGATCGACACAGACAGAAAAAAGTTCATGTTAGTCATCGAACTCTGAATAACTTTCAAAATATTCGTCTGTTCATCCGTACTTCACGTTTCGTGTAAGTAACTTAGAAAGGAAAAGTCTAATTATCCTCAAATTGAACATTAAGTTAATGTTAGCTAGATGAAGAACCCTATTGTTTTTGAAAAAATCGATCAGTAAATATCGAGGTAAATATTAAAGTTATGAATCATTCTATGACAAAAAACTTATATGAAGATTATTGTAGCCTTTGAAAATATTACACAAAAATACTACATATAATTCTGACGAGCGTTTCGTCATCTAGAGATGATTAAAATTACAAATATAGCAGTTGTACCTAAAATCGGAGATAAGTAAAGGAAAGCTTCCATTTGAAAGTTTCCGGAACGAAATTTTGATAAAAGTGAAAGTTTCCAATAAAATATTTGAATATTTGAAACGGCGAAAGTTTCCTTTGAAAAATTTCAGAATGTTCAAATATTTTATTGGAAAGTTTCATTTTTATCAAAATTTCGTTCGGGAAAACTCCCCAAAATTTCCTAGGAATATTCATTGAAAAGTTTCCTTTATTCATCTCAATGTTGACTTATTAAAAAAAAAATGTGAAGAGTGTAATGTTTACATTTATTTATTTACATTTACATTTACATTTTGATATTTATATAAAACAAAGGAAAGCAAATTAAAAATATATAATTCTCCACCCCTACGCAACAACTAATACTATAGAGTAAATACAGCAATCTCAAGTTTTCAATGAAGTAATCTTAACCCAAAGGGATTCCTTAATTGGTATACTGTTTATTGTGGTTATATGTGGTGCACCAGGGCTCTTTGTGGCATAAATAACCACCAACTATCGACCAAAACAATACAGGTATTAAGGGGTTCGGTGAGTTGACCCGTGAAATTCCCATGGTAAACATATATTGTGTTAAGAGAGCTGTATCGTCAACCACATACAACTTGATTCTGAATTTCAAATTAAAACAAATATCTAGGTGATATAATTGTCTTATATGACAATAGCATATTTTTCACAAATACGGCACAGAATATTTATAAATACGGAGAATTTAATGCATAAAAATTTCTGAACAAGAAAAATCTTCAATTATATATTTTTTAAGGATTCCCGTTGAAACTCAAATATCAAACAAATTGTGGAAAATCCTGCTTCTGCTTCAATTTTTAATGTCAGTTAATAAATTTTAATTATTAACCGATCATGCTAGAAGTTTTGCTAATTTCACATACCTGAGGGTTAAGAATTAACCAGTTTTTAACTATTAGATATACTCTGAGTTCCAAAAATAAGGAATCAAATCCATATATTTTGTTCTTTTTGGTTTTGAAGAAAATACACAACAATTTATTATGTTTTTGTTATTTAATAGTATATAAAATTGTCACCTTTCTGTAGTAATTTTAATTTGTTTGCGCCATATTTGACCGAGCTATGACGCTATCGATATATTTTTTAAGGAGAACACTATATATCCTTTAGGCTTTACTTATATTAATGTTTTGGAGGAGTTCAGCTGTAGCGGTTCTACCACTCAACTAGGACACGCACACATAGACAACAACACAACAGCCATTCCCTGCGAAGTTGTCATCTGCCGCAGCTTAGACCAGAACTGACAACGGGAGAGCGATTAACCGCATTATCTCTCACACAAGCGCGGTCTGCTACTGTCTCAGCAACACGTAAAAAATGCCACTGAACATCCATACCATAGCTAGAAGTCGAACCCGTAACTCTGTAGTTGCAAGCCTAACACCGTAAGAATTACACTACTAAGTCGGTGGTTTGATGATATAAATTGATAGCCTCCTTGAAGACGAACTCAGCGATGTAAGGTTATACCCTACTTCTCTGTAATAGTTATCAAGAACACACGTAAGAGAAACTTACAAATAATGGTTAAAGGAATCTATTACAAATTTATTTTATGAAAATAAATGTTCAAATTGACCACCGTTAACAATTTAGCAATGTTCGGTATGCCAATCTATCAATTACATTTTAAGAAATATCTGGTGTTATGTTCTGAACATCTGTGATCTCATTTCTTAATCTTTCGATAGTGATTAGTGCATCTATAACTTTTGCAGAAAGGTAGATATAATAAAGCTGAATTCGTCTTTAAGAGGTTTGTCAATTTATACAGTTAAATATACAGGTACTATTTAAAAAAATATCGATGACGTAATAGCTTCGTCAACCATGGCGGAATAAAACTAAATTACTTCAGAGAGGTGACAATTTGTATATATTAATATATATTAATTCACCTATAATTCGTTTTTTTAAACCAAAACAGGAGAAAGAAATATAAATTTTATTCCTTAATTTTGAGACGCAGTGTAACTGGCTGCTGCAATTTTATACAGCAGTTTAAAAACGTAGACGTAAAACGTCACTGTTTCAACCTTTTAACAGTTCACGCTCCGGATACAGTTTTTATATATTCCTAACTATGTTTCACTGGGTTTGAAGCCGCAGATGTGTGACGGTGATTAAAGAAGATACGATTTTTGCTAAAATAAACAATTTCTTTGAGTATGAACCAGAAAGTATCACAAAAGTATATGCAAATTCTTTTAAAGATGACCAAGCTTTGTGACTATTTCTTTTACTAATATTTTATAAACCTACATTTTTGAAACGAAGTGTTTTGGTACACGCAAATCGAGACTGTCCTAACACATAATAGTTACTTTTTACTAGGCCACAATTGGACCTTTAAAACTACATTTACAGTTTAGCGTGAATTTGAAACTATGGCAAAAATTGGAAACAAGGTTTTTTTAGTCGAGAATATTCGAGAATATGGCGATGTCGCCAATAATAAAAATTTAATTTCATAAAATTTAATTTTGTTTGATTTGATTTTGATTTGACATGATTTACCAGTGTACGGTAGGCATTGCTGCCACTCCCAGGAAACATTCCGTTGGGCCCGCTACGTCCACGCTGGGTTCGATTAGGGTCATGCTTGTTGCCAGTAGCGAGAGCCACATGACGCATGGTAAGGGAATGTAGGATGGGAAGTGTAGGTATTTAGATGCGTTACCGCATTGTGTCGTGAAGGAGCGTTTAAGCTCTTTTTTTGTTTGTTTTTGCTTCTAGACCTCTTGTGAGTCTACCGTTTCTTCCGTTTCTGAATCCGGTACAGCATACATCCTTACGATTTCTTTATGGTACACCTTTTTTGTTCTTGCCGTTATTCCGACTTTGTTATTTCTTTTACGTATTTCCAGTTTCCATTATAGTATATTTTGTGGTCTGAATTTACCTCTGTTGCCTAAAGCCTAAATACAAATTATGAAGTCTAAATTTAGACTTTTACATTTATGTCAACTTACATTTTTTTTTAAACATTAACATAACATAATAACATTAAATTCAACGATTGTGGAAAAACAATTTATTCCACATAGGCTCCTCCAACCTCAACACATTTCTCCATCCTTTTAATAAATTCACCATAGACCTTACGAATGGTTGAGGGTACATTCACTTCATTCACCGCGTTTTGTATTCGCGCTTTTAGTGTTTCTCGATCATGTGGCAGGTCATCTGCATAAACTTTCTGTTTTAAAACACCCCACAGAAAAAATCCATTGGTGTAAGGTCTGGTGATCTTGTAGAAAAATTAATTGGAGCATATCTTCCCATCCATCTGACTCCGAAGTGATCTGTCAACCACTGCCGTACCAAAACTGAGGAATGAGCTTGGCAACCGTCTTCTGCCAAAAAAATGTTACGCCTTACTTCCGGTTGCAGAGTGTTTATAAATGGCAATACAAAGTTTTCCAAAAGGTCCAAATAAACATGCTGATTTAAATTTTCTTCTAAGAAATATGGACCAACGATTCGATCATAAAAAATCCCACACCATACGCTCACTTTTTTATAACGTTGACTTCGTTTGTGAATGACATTGTTTGGATTTTCAAAAGCCCAATAACGACAGTTTTGTGACGAAACGTGGCCATTGGTACAAAATGTTTCTTCAGTAAAAAAAAACATTCTGTGAAAACTTCTACGAGGTAATTCTCACCGACCCATAAACAAAAATCCAATCGCTTCTCTTCATTTCCGTTTTCAAGTGTATGTCTGAACCTTGGCTTAAGCGGTCGAATTTTGTTTTCCATATAAATTCTATGTAAATGACTTTTACTTACTTCCAGTCTTTGTGAGCGTTTCCGTAAAGATAATTTCGGGTTTTCTATTACTGAATGTATTGCTAAAAGTGTTGCCGCATCGTCTTCATTGTACTTTTTCTTGGGTTTTTTGACATCCAATACAGATCCAGTTTCATTGAATTTTTTTACAAGTTTGCGCAATGATTGGCGCGATACCGCTGTGTTAGGGAACTTTTGGTGAAAAAGGTTAATTGCGTATCGATAAGAGACGTCTCCAATCCCATAACATTTGATCAAATAAATTCTTTCTTGTTTGGTAAAAATTTTTTAAATAATCAACAGAATACTAATAAATGCAGATGTAAGGTAGTAATATTCTACACAATGTCACAATGACGTTTGTCAGTTCAATATTATCGACAGCACACTCTGTTTCTTAATTTAAAGTCTTATTTATATTAATAAATTCAACGTAAAAAGATAAACACAATAAAAACATAAAAGTCAAAATTTAGACTTCATAATTTGTATTTAGGCTTTATTTTGAATTATAAACAATTTTGTTTTATAAACATTTTGTCCAAAATAATAAATAAAGGTACTTCTCTCTTGAGGCATTTTGATGTTTTCTTAATTTATTAACACCTGATCTAAGATTTTTATGGGAAATTCATTTTTTCGACAAGCAGAATTTTTTTATAAAGAATGACTTTTCGTCGTAAAATCAATAATAGAGATGTTTTTCCTCTTGTCAACTCCATCCGGGGACACACTATATACAAGAGAAGCTAAGACCTCAAAAGTTTTTTTGGCATTAACGGAGGTACCATTACCACCCACACCCCATTATTAAAGGGGATGAAAAAAAATGTGATTTAGTGTGTGTACAAGAACCAAAAACCTCAAAGTATTTTTTACTTCATCCACCCCCACTACCGCCCACCTATCACCACCCCCACCCTTTTTATGGTTTTTTTTGGGGTAGACGATTTCAAATATTATATTATTAAAGTTTCATAAACAAATATTTCCACATGCAAAATTTTTTCGTTGGAGAGACATGGATATAAAATCTGGATGTGGAAGTAGTGATTTCTTTGGCAGCGATTTTTTGCGCGTATATACCATTTCCTTGGGAAAACCCGTATCACGTGCATTCCATTGAACTGCAAGAAATTCAGCTCTCGGCGCGGTACGCTCGTAGTACGCCACTGATCAGGTTGTCAGTTGCCCAGCTATGCTTCATCTCACTAGCTATCTGGCTCTTCAAGGGCATGCTTTAGCTTTGGTGGTTTTAAGTAGAGGTGCAGTTTCCAGCCTTGCTCCGGTCTTGCTCTAA
Organism: Rutpela maculata; assembly: GCA_936432065.2. Classification (NCBI taxonomy): domain Eukaryota; kingdom Metazoa; phylum Arthropoda; class Insecta; order Coleoptera; family Cerambycidae; genus Rutpela; species Rutpela maculata. The sequence continues at coordinate 227,389,044 of OW386285.2, forward strand.
GGGTTGCTCCTTTGTCCTTTTCGGACGCTCCCTCGTTTCTTTGCCTAAGAGGATGTGATATTTTATTCCCACATTATGTATTCGAACCATGATTCGCCTCGCGTGCATTTCACTGAACTACAAAAAAACTCAGATCCCGTCGCGTTATGCCAACAGTACGACACTGATCAGGTTGTTGATTTTTATCGCTTCATCTCGCTGGCTATATGTGCGCGTCACCATTTATTCATCTAATAAACCACGTTTATCTTAATGGTTGTCAAAGTTTATATAGGAAATTATTGTCCTGTAAAAACTTTCGAACTTTTGTATTATTATAAATTAAAAATGTATTGATTTATCTCTGTACAATGTCACAGTCCCTTCGCTGTTGGGTACCTGCTTCTTGTCAGTTGTCCCCAAGTGTGTTAGCCTCTCGTTTATGATATTAAGGCTTCAAGCCGTATCGGAAATCAAATATCAACCATACAACACAACCGCTGCTGTGCCAGACCTCTTTTTGGAGGAGGTTTTTGGGGTGAAAAAAGAACTAATCTGACAATTCTGATTTCGGATTCGATTTCAGCGGCTCCAAATACATAAGGATATACTGGTATGGTCAGTAGTTATTGCGGCTTGAACATTGGGATTTTAGCTTGAAAAAGAGGTATTTCAAAACGACTTTCATAAAGGTTTTTGAGCGAAAAAATGCTAGAGGCAAACAAGAAAGGTAGGTACTAAATTGAGGATGAATTCCGTTTTTTTTTATATTTATATAGAATTAATGGTTTCTGAAACCTCGAAGAACAAAATGGACTTCCGAAAAGGACAAGGGTAGATAAGCTATATAATTTTCGCCCACCAATTTCATAAAAAACAAAAGTTCTCCTTAAAGTCATTAAGCATTATTTATTTATAGTTGAACATATGATCTTTATGTTTCTATATGTTTTAGATTTGAAAAACAACAGTAGGTCACAGTAATGTCATTTCAAAGTGGGCATGTTTGCAGTTTTTTAGTAATTTTTGACCTTTTTCCGAACTTTTAATGTATATTTCAGTTAGATGCGTTCGATGAAACAAGATAAACTAGACCTCATTTCATTGTTGAGCATTTAAGCTTTTAAATAATGGTTACTTTATATTGTTTCATCTAGCGCTTCAATGTATAAAAAACAAAATCGTTTCCGCGGGAGTCGTAGTAGTGTCGACGTTACGTGCGAATTTAAACGTGTCGGCGCTCAAAATCACATATTATGGTATGTATTGAATAAAAATATGTTTTTCCACGACCATCGTATAATCATTGCATATTACATTTAACAATTGTCAAATAATGATAGTCATTATTCCAACCAAACGTATAATGAACATAATCTGATTTTAACACATATTTAACCAACCAGGAACTAGTTGTTTTCATTCTAACGCACCTTTGACCAATCAGGAATTAGCAATTTTCATAACGAAACGGCGAATCCATTTTTCCATGTTTTCGTGCATATTTTCGTGTTTGACGTTTAACACGTCAACGTTTTACTATAAATGAACTTTTTTTTTTCAGTTTTAGATGATTAAAACGGATAAAATATGCGATAGTCGTGGATAAATTATAGTATTCAGTTCGCGTATAATGGCTATTACACACTCGGATGATTTACGACACGCCTTCGTCTCATGCCGCAAACATCACCCCCGCGAGTATTAGCCATCATTATATGCTCACTGAATAATCTACTATTCCAATGAACAGTTTTTTATTACTCGTCAAGACATATACTACTCGGAAAATATAATGACATACAACATGGCCGATGGGCGGGAAAAGGCCCTTATCTACCCTTGTCCTTTAGTTTAAATGTCAAATATCTTAAAAAAACCGCTGCTCAAGGAATCACTACTTCCAATCCAGATTATCTATCCAAGACACTCACAACGAGAAAAATTTGTACGTGGAAATAATTGTTTATGGAACTTTAATAATATAATATTTGAAATCCTCTACCACAAAAACCCATAAAATGATACCCCATATCGGTAGTGGGTTGGCGGTGGTGATAGTGGGGGTGGATGAAGTAAAAAAATATTTTGAGGTTTTCTGGTTCTTGTGCACACACTAAAATCACAATTTTTTTTTCATCCCCTTTAATAATGCGGTGGGGGTGGTAATGGGGTGGCTAATGCCAAAAATTTTTTGAGACCTTAACTTCTCTTGTATATACTAAATACCAATTTTATGGACTCCTACCTGCTTGATTTACCTATTTACCCCAAATTTACCCCAATTTACCCCCAAACTCTTCGACGAAACAAGATGAAAATATAATTTAGTTCTAGATCTCGTACATATGTGTACCAAGTACATATGTGTACCAAATTTCAAGTCAATATCTCAAACGGTTCCAGAGTAAACGTGCGCACAAAAAAAAGTTACAGACAGACCGACAGACAGACAGAAATTTTTTTCGCTCAAACTTAAAATCTCGACGTTTCATGACATTCTAAGCCTATTTGAACAATAAAAATTAATTAAGCTTTTAACTGTTTTTTTTACTATTTCTCTAGCATAAAAAACAATAAGTTATGACAGAAACAATGTGCATCTTCATTTTCTAATAAAAACGTCGCCATTTTGTTAAGATAACTAGTCAGTAATAATTTCTTAGTTTGTTGGGTATTTTGCCACTGTAAAAATATTTAAAAATTTTGATGAAATAAACCTCTGCGCCAAAAGGATCAGACAGAGGTTGGTTTTTATACTTCTATTACAAAATGTCTCACACCTAAAAATATATAAACTGAAACAAAATTGTTAAATGATAAATTGAAAAATTAAAACGAAGGCAGTTGACGTTTCGGAAAATAGTTCTTTTTCCGTTATCAAAACTTTCACTTTTGAGAATGTCAAACCAGACAGTTTGTTGTTTATGTATTTCCATAGTCACGTGAGACATTAAATTATATTTATTTTATTTTTACTTACTTCGTCTCTGAGGATCGGCAACCAGCTGGTACAGAAATCTACAGAATAATTAGAAACACATTTATCCTCATTTAATAAAATAATAGCGGATTCCTTAAGTTTTCTTTTAGTTGAGTTGCTCAGAGACGAAGTAAGTAAAAATAAAATAAATATAATTTAATGTCTCACGTGACTATGGAAATACATAAACAACAAACTGTCTGGTTTGACATTCTCAAAAGTGAAAGTTTTGATAACGGAAAAAGAACTATTTTCCGAAACGTCAACTGCCTTCGTTTTAATTTTTCAATTTATCATTTAACAATTTTGTTTCAGTTTATATATTTTTAGGTGTGAGACATTTTGTAATAGAAGTATAAAAACCAACCTCTGTCTGATCCTTTTGGCGCAGAGGTTTATTTCATCAAAATTTTTAAATATTTTTACAGTGGCAAAATACCCAACAAACTAAGAAATCATGAATATGCCACAAGTAATAAATTATAAACAATATCTAGTCAGTAATAAAATCAAAATATTCTCATATGCTATATTTCGTTAATATATTATAATACGACCTAGATTCTCAAATTTTTTCTTCCGTTTACAGCGCTTCCTTTAGAAATAAATTGTATTTTGGATTAAAAAGGGATTTTAGAAAAAACAAAAATGAAACTTATATACTGAGAACTTATTTTTTTTTCTTAGATATATTTACGAAGGATTTATAGTTTCGGAGATATTTAAGTTTGTAGATGGCATTCTAACGTGTATAGGATGCAGTATTTAGTTTGCTTGTTTCTGCGTTGTAAAAAATAAAGAAGTTATGGCCGAAACAACGGGCGTTCCACATTAAAAAAAAATTGTTACCATTTTGTAATTGTAGTCGTTTAGTAATTACTTTTTTTTTTTTAATGCTATTTTTCGTTAATATACGGTTTCACCTAGATGCTCATTTTTTTGTCCGTTTAAAATACTCGCGCTAGAAAAAAATTCCATCCGCCATTTTTAATTTTTTAATCTTGCCTTCAGATTAATAATCAACGATCCCAAAAACGTATCAAAAATAAATTAGTAATACTTTTCAAATAGTCATTATCTAAATTTAGGGTGACGTTCACCTCTTGGGGGCAAGAGTAAGCATTCGGACCATCTAGAAACTTAAGACGAAACCTTTTACTACTAACACCTAAACCATTATATACAGAGTGTTTCATTAAGAATTGAACATACGCTAACTGGAGAATCCTTAGTCCAAAATATGAAGATTTAACCTAAAACACTTAGATAAAAGGTGACTCCTTGCTGAGATACAGAGTGTCAAAGTTGTATTTTTTTTTTCTTTTTTTGCAATATCTCAATTACCTCTTGACTGATCTTCTCCCAATTTGGTAAGGAAACATTTTTTAAGCTAAGAAACGATAATTTATGTATCACATCACGCTAGCCCGTGGAGGGCGCCTCATGAGATATACCTGAAGATGAATATTTTTCCCCTTTTTTTACGAAACGTAGTGGCATTTTTGACTAGAAAATCTCATGCAGGAGAACTTGATAATTAAAACCGTTTTCGAGAAAACTGCCGCATAGATCTCAAAAATTTTTTGAAAACAAGAGGAAAAATTGTATTTATTGAAAAGTGTGCTTTGGTGACGTGTTAGTTCTGTCATTTACGTATAATTTCATTAGTTTAACACTTTGACAGAACTAAGACGTCACCAAAGCACACTTTTTAAAAATTCTTTGAAAACAAGCCCAATTTGAAGAGGAAAAATTGTATTTCCTCTTCAAATTGGGCTTGTTTTCAAAGAATTTTTGAGATCTATGCGGCAGTTTTCTCGAAAACTTGGAATTATCAAGTTCTATCAAGTGTACCCTTTTTACGTAGAAATGACTCCTGCATGACATTTTTTAGTCAAAGGTGCCACTACGTTTCGTAAAAAAAAGAGGAAAAATATTCACCATCAGGTATAGCTCATGAGGCGCCCTCCACGGGCTAGCGTGACGTGATACATAAATTATTGTTTCTTAGCTTATAAAATGTTTCCTTACCAAATTGGGAGAAGATCGGTCAAGAGATAGTGCAAAAAAAGAAAGAAAAAAAATACAACTTTGACACCTTGTATGTCAGTAAGGAGGCACATTTTATCTAGGTGTTTTAGTTAAATCTTCATATTTTGGACTAAGGATTCTCCAGTTAGCGTATGTCCAATTCTTGATGAAACACCCTGAGAATAGGTATTAGGTACTCTACTATTCAGCGTGGCGAAAACTCTTCCATTAGATCTTTAGTAACACCATGCCAACACTTAGAGGACGTCTTATTCCCTGAACTATTAATTGTTCTAAATTGTCCTCTTTGCGGGTAATGTGGCCAGAGAATTAAAGGACATGGGAGAATAGAGATGCTCGGGAATCGTTTTGGAAGGGGATACTTCCTCGAGAAATGAACTATTAGTTGTTCAAACCAACGTCAATACGGCGTTTATCTACCTTCATAATAGTTCTAAAATAATTTTACATTATGACAAAACTAATAGTGCGTACTTTGCAAAACCTTGATGATATAAGAATGATTCCCAATTTCGTGAGAAAAGATAGGGTAGGTGGTGTATGGTGTCTTTTTCCCAGACACACAGTTAATGTAAAAGTGGGACAGATACCAACTAATCTTCTAATGTTAATTATTCTATTTTTGAGTTTTCTAACAGTGTCCTACGTAATAAACGATGCTGGTATTAAGTAAATAAATTCTAATTCATTAATTTACTTATTTAATAATGCAGACTTTTTTCAGTGTTCTTATAAATATGAAATAGGTAAACTATAAAGATCGACTTTATTTATTTCAGATTGACAATCAGTTAGAAATACGCTCCAATATATAATAGCTTAGTGGTATTATTTTTCTTAACTTCTGAGCGTGATAAAGTCTAGATATATTAATTTAACATATTTAGAAAACAAATCCCTGCAGCTCATTTTTAATGTTCCAACAATGTTCCCACAATAAGAAATTCATTTCATAACAATATAAAATTGATGCTGTTTGTGAGATTGACTTGACGACATAAAATAAACACTTTTAAATCAATAATTCAAGAGGCGTGCACCCTAAACCTGTTTTCATTGTTTATTATCTTCAGAATACATACATTCCCAAATCTTCCCCATTTATGTCTGTAAAATTGTTTTGGTTGGCCCGGTGAAATAAATAAACGTTATATATTTTAGCCAGTTTGTATTATTTTATCTACCAATTTATAAATTATATAGATAACACAGAATCGAACTTATTAATGGTATTGTATCAGGGAATATATTAATAATTACTGCTGTTATCGAAATTACAGGGACTGTTGGGAGATTATATATATGTACAGCAATACAGGACAATTGTTGAATAAAAGTGCGCCGATTTGAGAAAGTATTTCTGTTCTGAAGAGCTCTAACTATGCTCTTGAATTTTTTGAAAACATTTAGTTATTTTACCATTGTTACTTCATTGAAAAATCCCTCATTGACGGTCAACATTTGGTTGAAGTACACCATCCCAGACTACTTGTAGATGGTGGCGTCGTTCATATTGTTATCCATTAGCAGAGGATTCTACAAATATTTTTGTTCAATTTTTTTATTGTTGTCTATTCCGTTGAAAAGGTAATCAACTACCAGTAACTAAATTGAACTATTATGGCTTATTGGTTGAAGTATTGGAGTTGTTCAAAATGGATCTGGTCAACAATGGGTAAAAATTTTAATTGGCGTTGAGAATATCTTTCCCAATTCTATAAATATTTAAAGTGGAGTACCGCAAGGATTCATATTAGGCCCGCTGCATTTTATTATTTATACTACTGATGATTCTCAAGTGGCAAACTGGCACATTTATACCGGTGAATATGAAAATAAATACAACGTTAAATGGAACTAAATAAATATACGTAATATATGTAATACAACATAATGTTGTATTACATATAAAAACTCTCTGTAAAAGTTTCGGTGTAACTATAGACAACATCTTTCAACCTTCGTGTTGATAACTTAATTAAGTTGCTTATTCAAGATTGAGATCATTATATAAATTTAAATTTAAGTACTTTCAGGCAAGTTCAAAACTACGGAATCTTTAATTTTTTATCAATATTTGACTATTATGATACGTACAGTATATGGTCCATGACTCTTATCGAGTGATGCAAAGCGCATGTATAAGATTTTCAACAAATCTAAAAAGACGTAATAACACCTAGTTATATTGAATACAGATGATCAAAAATTAGAACAGATATATAGCTGCCTTGTGCAAAAAACTGCCTTGTGCAAAACATTATATTAACGAAAATTCCTGTAAACTTGAAAGAAATAATTATTTTTGCAGAATCAATATAGACAAAATCCACACTGATTACACATACCTGGATTTTTGAAGGCAGACTACCTCTGCCTTCAGAAGTTCACTTACATATTATGTATCATATTTCTTTACCTCTCTACCACCAGATTATAAAATGATAAATAAATTAAATACTTTTAAAATAAAAATAAAGTCCTATTTTAAAAACAGTGTTACCAGCAAAAATGATCCTATAGTATATTTTAAAGCTAGATTACAAAGTCGATTGTTTGGTCTTCGTTACTTTTATAATATAGCTTGATATATAGGAGTTTGTATTTCAAGTTGGGCCAAGGCAGTCTGAAGTTGAGACACCCTTAATAAAATCTACTCTTACACAAAAAAAGGCTTACAAATGTCTGGAGCAAGGTGGTGAACTCTTTCAGCACTTTTCGTAAAATAATTGCTGTAGTTTGATTTGGTTTGGTTTGAAGTGTAGGTGTATGAGAGATGTGTTGCCGTATTGTGTCATGAAATTGAGTGTTCATGCTTCTGTTCTTACGTTTTTGCTTCTAGTGTTTGTCCTCTTCTGAGTCTTCTGTTCCCCCGTTTCTAATTCCGGTAGAGCATATATTATAGCGAGGTCCTTATGCTATTCGTTTCTTTTCCTCGCTATTCGTTCCCAATCCTTTCAATTCTTGTTCTCTACAAATAGTACGGTCTCTCTATTTTTAGTTTGTTCTGTTTAGTATCAGCGCTTTCTTCAGTAGATGTGTTCCCTCTTTGAACATGTCCCCAGTGCTTCCTTGCGTATATTTTTATCCTATTTGTCTCCTTTATCTCCTTTAAATGTTGATAATTTACGTTGTTGTTTTAGCATTATTATTTTTGTGAGTAGTTACATGATGTCCATTTAAGTTCATTTTGGATTTTTTCTGTTGGCTTTTGTCGTTGCCGAGTATATATGTCATCGTTGGCAGTTGGGGTGGTTTATTTTTCCAACAAACTGTAGGACCCTTGTAACTCTATAGTCTATATGTCATTACAATTCCATCCTTTACAGTTTCACTCCTTTTTAGTTGCTTCATCAGTTACATTCCTAAATGTTCCCTTTTGTTGACATGTTTCGTTGGAATATTAGACTTTTCTTGAAGTTTACTTTCAGTCCAGATGTGCCCAAATGCGTATTCATATTTTCTAGGAACTTGAAAATATCCTGCTCTTAGGATATTATCGGCGTATGCTCGTACGATCGGGTTCTCAATGTTTCTATACCTTCGTTAAAATGTTAACTTTATTGTGCTTTGTATCACTTGATCAAGGACCGTGGTGAATAGGAGTAACCATTGAATTGAAACGATTTAGTGAAAGCAGGCTTTTATTATCTTGTTCATTAGGTGGTGCGGTACTCATTTTCTAATAGGGTGTTGACTAAGGCTTCTGACATAGTGTCAAATGCGTACCGGAGATATTTTTCGACTTAATGTAGTTTGATCCCTTCTCTCCACTTTTGTTTCAAGACTTTTCTATGGTGCACATATGGCCATCCTCTGATCTGCCTTTGATAAATGGGGTCTGCTAGTCTGGTGTGTTTATCTAGTTGTTCGAACAGAAATGATACTTAGTACTTGATAGATAATGCTTTATTTGTTCTTTTGTTATCCAATTTTAGGACATAGAACTTATCATGTAAATTGCAACAGAACTACATAAACATCACTAAAAACAAATTTAAAAACAAAATATATTGGAAATCAAAAATTAAAAATATGAAATTTACCAGGGATTAAAAATACATCACAGCATTATTATAGGTTTAAAATATTACTTTCATTTAAAAAATCATTTAGTGAGTAGTATGCCTTATTCAGAAGATGGGTTTTTAATTGCTTTTTTAATTGCTCTTTGGGAAGACTTCTTAATGCTAAAGGTATTGTATTCCAGATTTTTGTGGTAGTAAAAACATTTTTTTTTGTAAATGTGTGTAAGTTGCTTTTTCAAGTTTAAGATTTTCTTTGTTTCGTGTATTATATGTATGTTTGTTATTATTAAAGATCGACATATTTTCTAATATGAAAACCACTGCCTCATAAATGTACAGGTCTATTATTGTCAGCACCTTTGTTTTATTTCGAAAATGTTTCTCATATAGCGATTCTGTAGAATTAAAATTCTTTGTATTTCCGTAGAGTTTGCCCAAAAAATTATACCATATTTTATTTTTGCCTGTACATACGCATTAAATCCTATTAACGTCTCTATTTGTCCAACATTATTAGTGATTATTTTCAATGAATAACAGTATCTAGTCATACCTAGAGCAAGCCCCTCGATATGAGCTCTCCAGTCCAACTTCTGATTTAAATGATACACTATTAATTGGAGGATTCTATTTCGTTGTTTTTGAAATGTAGTTTAAGAGATTTACTGTGTCGATAGCTGAAATTTACTATTTGAGTTTTTTCGATATTTAATAGTAGACTGTTGGCAGAAAACCACGTATCCAAAAAGCACATTGCATTGCCTGCACTCTGTTGGTGCAGTGCTTAATCTATTTAACCGAAAATCAGTGATGTGTCGAATGCATACATTGCCATACTTTACTCTGCGTCCTTGGATAATTCATTTGAATAAATAATACAAAGCAATGGTCCCAAACTGGATCCCTGTGGTACGTCTTTCATTATATTTATGGTATGATTTTATTATTTCTCTATTTTTGTCCATTTCGACAACCTGCTGGTTCCTATTACTCAGATATGATTGTAAAAGTCTCTACTCAACATATAACTCCAGCTTTCTGCAAAGAATTTCGTGATTCACACTATCAAAAGCTTTAAACAGATCGAGGCACATTGTTAATATGCTTTTATCATGATTTAGTGACTCCAATATTTTGACCATTGCCATTAGTCCGGTGATTTTAGATTAAAAAATAACGATTTCTCGGAAAGTTTTGGGACAAGCCAAAAATTAGCCTAACCCCTACAGAATTTCCTCAGGAATCCGAAAAAAATAGTGTTGACCATTCAAAATGGCGGCTTTAATTGTTATTCAACTTTTTGTAAACAAAATGAATTTTGCAACTTACTTGTTTGCTTATATCTTCGCTTCTAAAGGTGGTAGAAAAACGTTCGACCCGTCAATTTCTTCGTTATTGATTCCCCTATAAGGAAGGTATATGGAAAGAACGAATTTTTGATTGTTAATAACATTTTATGACAAGAAACTAAAAAAATTGAATTTCTCGATCCTCGAACTTTGAAGTACTGTAGAAACAAATATAAAATCTGCATGTTAACGATATTATGAGAAGTAGTACATATTTTTACCATTAATGAAATGCACTTTGTCCCGTTGCAAAATATTAATTATTTTTTTTGCAATTAATTTATAAAAAAAAAATTCAAACTGTTATACTAAAAAATCATATTAATATTTTACAGTTCCGTTCCGGTAAAAACATTATATTTGACGTACATTTACATAATCAAAAAGAATATTGCAAAAAAAATTTAATTTGCGACTTTTTTACGCAAAAAATCAATTTTGCAACTTAAACAAATGTAAATATCTCAGTGGATTTTGCATAAAATTTATTGCAATTAACGGCATTTTAATTGTCATAAAAAAACACGAATTTAAGAAAAAAAATGTTTGCTCCGATACTTTGGAGCCGAGATATGAAGATTTCACGTTTTTTGTGATTACGGCGAAATTTGAAAATATTCTTACTTGAAAATTTAACTTAATATACCTCAGAGTGTGTGTTATCACTTACAAAAAGTGCCAAGTCTATATATCTAGATGGGCCAGGGAAAAAAAATCGAGAAAATGGCATCCTTGACGCTCGCGTTCACGCTAGACGCCAGATTCCCCCCCCCCCCCCCTTCCCTGCTAATGGCGTACTTGGACAGTTTTACCCCGGTGGCAGCTTTATTTCTCTTTTTCTCGGCTTCAAGAGTGGCTAGATGGACGTTTTTTTTTTAATTCAACTTATTTTTGTCTCAGCTTTCCGATTATTCGATTATTTTTCAATTATTCAATTACGTTGCTCCGCAAAAGAATTTGTAATACAGCGGCTTTATTATTTTATTATTATAGATAAAATAATTTCAGTAGTTTATAATCAAACATCTTATAATTATTTCCACATCCAGTGGAAGTATATATAGTAACGCAAAAACAAAATTGTAAAAATTTTTATTTTTTAAATAGGCTTAGAATGTTATGAAATGTCGAGATTTTAAGTTTGAGCAAAAAAGTCTGTCGCTCTGTCGGTTGGTCCGTCCGTCTGTAACTTTTTTGTGTGCACGATTACTCTGGAACCGTTTAATATATTGACTTGAAATTTGCTACATGTATGTATTTTAACGAGATCTGGAAGATTATATTTTGATCTTATTCCGTTGAAGGGTTGGGGGAAATGGGTGTAATGGGTAAATTAAGCAAGTAAGAGTCCATAAAATTGGTATTTAGAATAAATAAGAGAAGCTAAGGTCCCAAAAAATGTTTTGGTATTAACCACCCCCGTTACCGTTATTAAAGGGGGTGATAAAAATAAAATTGTGATTTAGTGTGTATACAAGAAGCAATAGCCTCAATTTTGTTTTTTAATTCATCCACCCCCACTACCACCGTTCCTACCCCCACTACCGATGTGACATATCGTTTTATTGCTTTTTTTTTCGTTGTGAGAGACTTGGATAGAAAATCTGGATGTGGAAGTAGTGATTCCTTGAGCAACGTTTTTTTACAGTTTTACAAACATTTTATAATTTAAGCAATCACGCATTATTGTTATGTTATGAATTAGATGTTTATTTCGCTGTTTAAAACAAATTAAATCAATATTGATTTCTGTCAGTTTAAATTAAATGAAATGCAAGAAAATGAGGAAGTTATTGGAAATGTTGATATAAATAATGACGATGATGACAATGATTGTCTGTACGTAGAAATACGAGACGAAACGGACAGCGAGTCCGACACAGGAAATCACCCTAAAAAAAAAAACGAGGACAGAAAAATAAGCTTTAGTTTGTACATTCAATAAATTAATTTTTAAATACAAAATGTATACCTTTTTTATCCACAATAAGAGAAAAACTAGTCACTCATCAATGTCTTATCAAATAAATTGTATGTAATCTTTACATATTTATTGTATGAAGCAACGTAATTGAATGATTGAAAAATAATCGAATAATCGGAAAGCTGAGAAAAAAAATAAGTTGAATTAAAAAAAAAACGTCCATCTAGCTACTCCTTAAGCCGAGAAAAAGAGAAATGAAGCTGCCGCCGCCGTAAAACTGTCCAAGTACGCCACTAGCAGTAAAGGGGGAGGGGGATCTGGCTTCTAGTGTGAGCGCGAGCGCCAAGGATGCAATTTTCTCGATTTTTTTTCCATGACCCATCTAGATATATAGACATGGCACTTTATGCAAGTGATAACACACACTCTGAGGTATATTCAGTTAAATTTTCAAGTAAAAATATTTTCAAATTTCGCCGTAATAACAAAAAACGTTAAATCTTCATATCACGGCTCCAAAGCATCGGAGCAAACATTTTTTTTTCTTAAATTCGTGTTTTTTTATGACAATTAAAATGCCGTTAGTTGCAATAAATTTTATGCAAAATCCACTGAGATATTTACATTTGTTTAAGTTGCAAAATTGATTTTTTGCGTAAAAAAGTCGCAAATTAAAATTTTTTTGCAATATTCTTTTTGATTATGTAAATGTACGTCAAATATAATATTTTTACCGAAACAGAACTGTAAAATATTAATATGATCTTTTAGTATAACAGTTTGAATTTTTTTTTATAAATTAATTGCAAAAAAAATAATTAATATTTTGCAACGGGACAAAGTGCATTTCATTAAGGGTAAAAATATGTACTACTTCTCATAGTATCGTTAACATGCAGATTTTATATTTGTTTCTACAGTACTTCAAAGTTCGAGGGTCGAGAAATTCAATTTTTTTAGTTTCTTGTCATAAAATGTTATTAGCAATCAAAAATTTGTCCTTTGCGAAGAAATTCACGGGTCGAACGTTTCTCTACGACCTTTAGAAGCGAAGATATAAGCAAACAAGTAAGTTGCAAAATTCATTTTGTTTACAAAATGTTGAATAACAATTAAAGCTGCCATTTTGAGTGGTCAACACTATTTTTTTCGGATTCCTGAGGAAATTCTGTAGGGGGTAGACTAATTTTTGGCTTGTCCCAAAACTTTCCGAGACATTTTCCTAATATCACCGGACTACATGTATATTGCCCTTATTGTGGATTTGCCTTTTCTAAAGCCATTTTGGCATTCAGTGAAAATAGATCTCTCCAGACAGATCACAAGTCTAGTATATATTGTTTTTTCTATAACTTCATTAATGTTTGACTGCAGCTTGTATTCCATGCTGCCGAATGTTGTTCATATGTAATGATCTATCCCCGTGGTGAGTTAATTTTAGGAAGGGGTATTTATATGGTCGTATTCCATTCGGTAGGCGGAGATCCAGTGGTCCGTTTCTTGTAATAATTTTATTCGTTCTTTCATTGCGTTCCCTTCTTCCTCCAGTTTCTTAGTCCGATATTGGAGTGGCATATATGATTTTGTATGTATATTGTTATTTCTTTGTATATTTTTTAGACATCTGAAAGTTTGGTTTAATCGTTATCCCGTTGGCAGTTTCCATGTTTTCGAAAAATACTCTGCAGTCTTTCTCCTCATGGTTTCATGTTCCATTTAGTTTTTCATTTACATTCCACATCTGTATTGTTTGTCTGTGACCTTCATCTTTTTTAGGTGTTGATGTTTGTTATTTTTTCCTTTCTTGTTGTCATAGGTGACTTTAAATGTTCTGTTTCAAGGAAATTTGATTAATTATCGTTTAATTAGTAACGACATGCAAGAAATATAATAACATAATATATTATATCGCATGGCAGCTTAATAAATAAAAACCAAGCTAAGCCTTACATTTTAATTTGTAAAGGTAATTCGAGGTTGTTTTTTCACGTTTTCTGATTAACTAGAAGCGACGTTGCCGTAAAATAAGTTAATTAAATAGAAACATGAAAATGCTAAAATATTTATTGATAATGGATAGTTAGGAAATATTAATTATTTCTGTGATTAAGTTGAATTATTCTACTTGTTGAAAATAATAATTAAAACCTTGTAGCGGAAACAATTCATCACTTAGAAAATTAATTTCAAGTTTAATAAACTTATCAGAACATAAACGAGTTGACGTGATTATGTTATCACGTGAGAAATGAATTTATTATTCCCTTTTGATAAATGAAGTGTTGCGGTATAGCCCTACAAGGGGATGTACGTACACGCGAACTGTTAGTATTCATTCTTATTTATTTTATCGTTTAGAAATGGGATAAGCTTAATGTTTCGCTTAGGTGAAAAAATTATATTTCCTGTATTGTTTCCAGTGATGAATAGTGTTAAGCATGCATTATTCATCTTAAGTGCCAATTATTTTCTCGTCAACAATAATTAATAATGTGGATGTAGGGATATTTTTTCTTTATTTTTTTTGTATTTCAACTGAAACCTTAGTTATTGAGACAACAGTGAAGAAACATGTGCTAATGGCCACTTTCTAATTCAATTATTCCGCAAATTTAGATATTAATATACAGAGTGGTGAAAATATTACATCAAAAAACATTTTTTTCAATCTTTCTTATTGTTCATATTCATTTTTTTATCTGACCACTGTGGACCTCAACTTAAATAGTGGTCTATTTTTTTTTTTCATCCACCATTGAAAAATTGATATTTGCCTCTGTCTGTTTCAATAAACAATTTAAGAAGAAGAATGAGTAAATTTAATATTATGTGGCATTGAAAGACAATCTACTCAAAGGACCCCGCACATTTTTTATGGGAAGTGGCCCTTGGTGAAAATGGCTGAAATTAAAATATGTTGTTCCTCTTGACCTGTACATTAAAAGTTCTCATGGACACAAAGTCTGAAAATGGACAGTTTTCGAGATACAAAGGTGAAAAATCGTCTTGTCACCCCCTTGTATCTCGAAAACTGTCCATTTTCAGACTTTGTGCCCATGAGAACTTGTGATGTACAAGAGGAACAACATATTCCTGATTTAATTTATTATTATAGAATCGTAAAAATAAAAATAATTCATAGCTAGCTTACATAATAATATTTTAAATTATTGCTTTGGTTCAATAACATTTAAATGCACGTACAAGCATACTGCTGAGTCAACAAGGTTTTATTTAGTAAATAAAGTTAACATTGAACTGTGAATGCTATGCATCATCTAACGGGGTATTTAAACGAAAAGATAAACAATGATTGGGAGTCTCTACACGAGCACCAGGTGGGCGTCTAGGTGGGCACTCGGACGCCGGGGTGTCTAGGCACAGGCCTCAGCTCGTTGAAAGCGTAGTGTGGATTTATATCCCAGATCGTACTTGTGATATTTGTAAAGTGAATTGTTATCTAGTGTGGTTATTAAATAAATATTGATTTGTTGAAGTGCAGTGAAGTTAATTCACCGTTTCAGTCCAGGTATTCCTAATTTTCAGCTTGAGCATGTTTTGGGCGTGACAGTATTTTAATTCAGCCATTTTCACCAAGGGCCACTTCCCATAAGAAACCATAAAATTCTGCAAAATCATCTTTTCACCTCCGTGTATCTCGAAAACTGTCCATTTTCAGACTTTGTGCCCATGTGAACTTTTGATATACAGTTCAAGAGGAACAACATATTTTAATTTTAGCTATTTTCACCAAGAGCCACTTCCCATAAGAAATGTGCGGTGGTCCTTTAAGAACCAAATTGCAAGTACTGTTTAGTTTTGAAACAGTTTGATCATGATTGTGATTTCGTGCTTTTGAGTTACAGGAATCAAAATGGAAGAGAATGTAGTTGACAATATTGCCATAAAATCTGTAAAAGAATGTATACAAAACTTCCCTCTTTGATTGGCATATTGTATTAATGAATTATTTCTTGTGTTGGATGACCGAACCGGTATACTTTTTTACTGAAATTATATCAGATATTTTCCTGGCAATAGTGATAACCCTATATATTTTTGTGATCACCCTATACATTTTTCACTAAAAGTATGTCAGGCTTCCTGCTCGATAATTGTATTGTTGACGAATTTTCAAAAATAGTGAAATATAGTAGTAGAGACGTTAATTTAGTTGTATATTTAATTTGGAAGAATAATTCTGTACTTTGGAATGAAAAGGGCGGTTGTCACAAAATCATATTTTTTAGAAACGGCCATTTTTGTAAGACATGTGGAGCAAGTATTGGACATTTGAAGTTGAAATATATTAAAACATTACATATATGAACTTCTGGCCTTTAATTATAGAAATATAAGGCTTTTCTTTATTAGAAACAGTTCTTACATAAAATTCACAAAAAATGGACACCTGCCCTTTTCATTCCAAAGTACAGAATTCTAAGCGCAACATTTTAATAAAATCCGCTGCCCAAGGAATCACTACTTCCACATTCAGATTTTCTATCCAAGTCACTCAAAACGAAAAAATGTTGTATGTGGAAATAATTGTTTATGGAACTTTAAAAATATAATATTTGAAATCCTCTATCCCAAAAACCCATAAAAGGATACCCCACGTCGGTAGTGGGGTGGGGGCGGTAGTGGGAGTGAATGAAGTAAAAAACTATTTTGAGGTTTCTGGTTCTTGTACACACACTAAATCACAATTTTTTTTCATCACCTTTAATAATGGTGGTGGGGGTGGCTAATGCCAAAACTTCTATTGAGGCCTTAGCTTCTCTTGTATATACTAAATACCAATTTTATGGACTCTTACCTGCTTGATTTACCTATTTACCCCAAATTTACCCCAATTTACCTCTCAACCATTCGACTGAACAAGATGAAAATATAATCTAGTTCCAGATCTCGTTAAAGTACATATGTGTACCAAAGTCAGTATCTTAAACGGTTCCAGAATAAACGTGCGCACAAAAAAAGTTACAGACAGACATACAGAAATTTACTTTCGCTCAAACTTAAAATCTCGGTGTTTTATGACATTCTAAGCCTATTTGAACAATAAAAATTTTAAAAAATTTTTTTGCCATTACTATACTTCCACGTAAAATTATTAAACAAATATTTAAATGTGCCACGGAAACGGAAGTGACATCATAACGGCAGTTAGATGTGAACTTATTCGCAGAAGGAAAACAAGTTCACACTGTTGACGACAAAGAAAATAACTTCATTATGTCAAAAGTAAATTTGACGGTTAGCTAGCAGTGTTTAGTGTTTGCTGTTATTGTTAATATTTTTTTCAAAATGACTAAGGCAGTATATTTGTAAAAGCTAATTCTGACATTCTACGTGCGGTATATATATATTTATGATCAGAGAATTTTTAAAAACAGACGATCTTTTTGGCGTTGCAGTGGTTAGAAGTATAAAAAGCTCAAGGTAAGTTTCAGCTATAGATTGGACTATACAAACCACTGTAATTTCTGTAAGAACTTCTTTTATTTTATGTTATGAATATCATATATGTCTAATATGTATTTTATTATATCATGTAGATCAATTTTTAACTATGCCTTGTAATTTAGTAAATATTTGCTTTCTATTGTGTTTTTTTTTTTGTTACTCCTATTGACTATTTCAGTTTACTGCTATGTAAACTGAAATAGTCAATTACGTTAAACATGTATGTACATTCATGTCTAACTCAATTATTTATTATCCATTGATACTACTAAGAAGAATCAACATGAAACTTACCAGAGATAAAAAGAAAGGTCTATATTGTAACAGAAAATATATAATTTTAATATTTCATATTAGCATCTATCTAAGCAATTAATTAATAATATACATAATTCCAAGAATATTTATAGCTATAATTCAACGCTTTCGTAGCTCTTTCGGACTGTTTGTGTTCACCGACTTTAAACCACTTTCACAGTTTTAGTGCCTTAGTTTTTTAGCATTGAGTTTTTAAATTACCTTTATTAATTTATGGATCATCCTAGTATAGGATGTCTAGGGAGCTTTATAAATAATCAACAGCTAACAAAAACAATTGCACTTTGTTCCAACATAAACTAGATGAAATACATAAAAGCGCATTAAAACCATTTCCCTCCTTTTAGGAAGTTAAAACCCGTTTGACATTCCAATTTAGAATACACTCTGCTTTATTCACCGGTTTATCTGATAATTTAAATTTGTAATAATCTTGTAATACGACCGTTTTTCCTACAACATAAACTCGTGTTAAAAATCAAATTCTTACATTAAAATACAACTTCCCACAAACAAAATGCTTAGAACACCTCTGTAATTTATTGTTTTTTCTTGTGATGAGTACCCACTCCAAATTTTTGTTTCCTCGACATTGAAATGATCTCCACAATAAAAAGCTAATCGTCTCGTGGATTTGATTCCTTCATGTTTACGATCAACATTCATTGAACAGTATTTCTGGTGAATTGGTGCTGTACTGCAAATAATACTATTTACACAGTACGGCAGGAAACACCACCTATACTTATATTTATCTATAACTGAATGCTGTTAAACTATACCGAATTGTAACCTATGGACTTCAGTTGAATTTGACATTAAATATAATGTCAGATTGAACTGACGTTATTCTCTTTGTCTCCGTTGCTATCAACGAGTTTCTAAATTAGTCGTTATATAACTAACTTCTCTGCAGGCTGCCGTTATGATTTCATATCCGTTTTAAATGCATGTATTTTTATAGTTGATATTGTAATATTATAATACTTAATTTTCAACTTCTACATGTTTCTAATGATTTTTATAAATAAATGTTATTGTTTAACACAGATTCTCTTAAAATTTTACCTTAGTGCAACAATCCAATTGTGTCAGTTATAGTCCAAATATTATTTCCACAATAGTTTCTCAATTAATTATTTTTTAGAGTATACACCATGTATATTTTTCACACATTTTTTTCTTTTCAGGCACAGATCAAATCAAGCACAAAAATAGCCTTTGTTGCACGGGATATTTTGTTCTAATTCATCTGTTTTTTTTGTTATTGGAGATTACCAACCAATAAAATACACTTTAGTTGCATCTGTGGAGATTTATTTTTTGTTTTAAATATACACTTTGGCGTGGTACCATATACATAGTATACATTTCAGTGTACACAGTATATATATATTTATTTATTTATTTATTTATTTATTTATTACAGAGAAAGGGACACATACAGGCTAAACAACTCAAACAATCTAATCTAATCTAATTTAACAACTAAACTAAACTATAAACTAAACTAGAGTATGCAATACACCACAGAGTAATCACATAGGGGAAAAAAACATTTAGGTTAAAATATTATTTTTTATAGCAGTTTTAAAACTTCTTAATGATAAAAAAATATATCTATTTCAAAAAAATTTGAATTGTGAGTCCTAAACATTCTATTTAAAGAGGAATTTTGACTGGAATTTGTTCTATAATCAGATTCATGAAACATAATATTATTTCTTAGATTATGAGGGGGAACATGAAAGTTTACCGTAGCTAATAAGTCAGGGGAATCAATTAAAACATTGATCAATTTGTACAAAAATAATACGTCAGCAAGTGACCTTCTGTTTTCTAGTGATGCAATATGATGATTACGTCGTAACAGAGCACTGCTGCTCTGGAAGTCGTATTCTCCGGTCGTCTTAAAATTTAAATATCTCACGAATCTACTTTGCACAGATTCTAACCGAGATTTGTAAAGTAAATATTTTGGGTTCCAGATTGTTGAAGCAAAATTTAACTTACTGTGTACGAGTGAAAAATAAATTGTTTTTATTGCAATTAATGATTTAAATTTTTTGCATATTCTAATTATAAAACCCAGCATTCTATTACTCTTTGATATTACGTAATCTATATGCGGAGAGAAGGTCATTTTTGAATCGTAGATTATTCCAAGATCTTTTATTTGCTGTACTTCTTTTAGCGTCTTGTTGTTGAAATTGTAGTCATACTTAAATATGTTTAAATTGCATGTAAAACAGATATGGTGACACTTTTCAAAATTTAAAAAAAGTTGTTCTTTATTCAATATTTATAAAAAGAGTCTAAATCTTCTTGGAATAAGGTGCAGGTAGCTATATTATTTATTTGGGAGTATATTTTCAGGTCGTCTGCGTATAACAAAAATTGGCAAAATTTAAAACAAGTATGGATATCTTTTATGTAGATTAGGAATAGCAACGGTCCGAGGTTCGAGCCCTGGGGTACTCCTTGGTGACTACATATCGAGATAACTTATATCCCTTAACCGTTACTATTTGTGACCTGTTATATACATAAGATGTGAACCATCTCAGGAATTTACTGATTAATATATTGTGATTTATTTTATCGAATGCTTTACTGAAGTCGGTGTACACGGAATCAACCTGGATTTGGTAACCCATAGCATTTAAAATATGTTCAGAATATAATATTAAATTCGATTCAATTGATCTCTTCTGAAAAAAACATGTTGCTCTGTGATTATTTAGGTATTAACAGAGTTAAATAAATAATTATGACCAATGCATTCAAAAATTTTACCAAAAATATCTAGTTTACAAATCAGCCGATAGTTAACAACTAAGTTTTTGTCGGAATTTTTGTGAATAGGAACAACATTTGCAATTTTCCACAAGTTTGGAAACTCGCCTTCAGCAAGTGATTTATTAAATATTAAGGTGAGCGGTTCACAAAGACTCTGAGCGCATCTTTTTACAAAATAAGAAGGAATTCCATCTGGACCAGCCCCCTTGTTTTCATCCAAATGTACTAGAATATTTAGGACTTTTTCTTGGTTAGTTCTGACATAACTAACCTTATTATTCTCGCAGATTTTGAAATCTACTACAGTTTGTTCGTATGGCTCATAAACACTTTGAAAATATTCTGAGAATAATTGGCAGATTTCATAGCCATTTCGAGCACATTTATCGTTAAATTTCACAACACCTGGTATATTAGTTTGGCCTTTCCGAGCAGAAGCAAAATGCCAGAATTTTTTTTTTTAGTATATAGTGTATATAGTCCACTGTACATATACAATATGCGGTACGTAATATGTACCACCATGTATTAAACGAGTCAGTTTGCATGATTCAAACGGTGTACCACCATGCCCGAAAGGATTAATTATTTTTTTGATGTGTCCACCCTGCATATTTTTCACTGAAAGTTACCCCAAAAATGTTAACCAAATAGGTATTCGCGACTGTAACTTCTACTCGTTCGATATTTAATAATGTATAATAATTTTCTGGAGAGAAAAATGACGCAGAGTTATATATCTCGTGCATACATTTATTTTAGCCAAAATATTTTTAAAACTAATAAAATATTTATTTCATTCTTTTTGATCATTTTAGAAGGATCAATAAATGTATTTTTATAAAACTGAGCTGAATGGATGAATCTATACAACACTCCCACATATTTTGAAATTTATTTCGTTCTCTTTGTGCTTTTTTTAACTAATGTATACTGGAATAAGTTAATATATAAATTCACATGGAGATACGTATCAAGCTTAGTAGGTTTTATTTATTGGACTTACTGCTGGAATCTTAATTACTCGAAAACCTTAATACATTTTGTAGAGCAGAGCAAAAAGTAATTAGACGTATCATTAGAGCGACTAGTTTTTGTTTCAATTTCAAAGAAGAGAAAATCTTTTGACTGTATTCATTTATATCTGTAATTGAAATATAAAAGCACCATTTAGAATTAATTATCTTGCTATTTTATAAAAGCTCTCATTTATAATTTCCAGAAGCGAAAGCGTTGAGCTCTTCCTTAAATATTTCTAAATAGAAAATTTTGTAAGTATTTTCGTGTTTACTTAATAAATGGAAATTGGTTCTTATTGTGTAGATTTATCCAATTTGTATTTCTCTTCTGGTAAAAAGTTTGTGAATTGCTCCCAAATATAATATCGACTTATTCTATACTTTTCGAAATATTTTTCTGAATTTCTGCATCATTTCACTTTTTAAATTGCTTTTTATATCGCTATTATTCTTGAACGATTGCATTGCATTTGCAATATTTATTTCGAAATGAAACGAATTTTACATAATTAGCAAAGGTTTGTTTATGTCGCTATACTGGGTGGGGCATTTAAGCTGGCAAAAGGAGATAACTTGAAAATAAAGCATTTTCGAAAATAATGTTTCAGACAATAGTTTCGTCATTTGAAAAGAGCGGGAACTAATAGGTATATTTCTATTTAGTTTGGTGGTGGGCTTTACGGTCATTTGAAGATCAGTTCACTATTTCTTGTGATGGTAAATCTTCAAGAAGTTCTGCAGTGGATGCACTTGTAGTATTTGATCGGGATTATCATGGTCGGTGTACTGTACGAGGTGTTCATTACACAGGTCCGCAGGATCACCTGGCTTGACTTTACCGTTTTTTTGGAGGGGAGGTGATATCGTAAAGAAAAGGTTTGCAGAGATTTGAACACTTTTCCTCTTTGTTGTTTTCTAACTACAAAGATGAGCTGCTTCTACGTTTCCACGTTCAATGCTTAATTACTTGCAAGCAATGGGGGCGAAAAGAAAAATGGTAGAAATAAAAGTTATGTATGTTTTTGCAGAGAATACGAATCTATAGGTGCAAGTAGGGGATTATATTTAAAAAAGTAATGTTGACCTTCAAATGACAGTGAAGTCCTCCATCTAAGCTTTTTCTGAAATATTTTTCTCGAAAATGGTTTCAAATGCTTTCAAATTATTCACGTTTGCCAACTTTAATACCCCCAGCCGGTAGATAAAAAAAATGTAAAAAATTGACAAGTAACTACAATGTATTAAACAAAAATTCGATGAATATTCCTGCGAACGCCATTCCTACTCATAGTATGCAATACTTTGATTTTCTTTTGTGAAGCTATCACTGATTTTCAGCGTTTACGAAAACCAAGCTCTCAAAATAAAGCGTAATAAACATTTGTAGTAGTACCTCTGAAATAATTGACCTTATATGAGTATATTCTTCTTGGAATGCTATGCGTATCTGAAAAACACCTCATATATCTCACAAGACTACTCCTAGATCTGCTGCTTTTAAATATCTCTCAGCTATTTTTTTTTTATTATTATTTGAGAATCAAGTATTGGAATTGGAAGCAAAGTAGTTCATACAGCGCTGTCTAGTCTAATAAAAGACATTCTGAAAATGTTTTCCATAGAAATTGATAATTTCTTCTACGCTTTGGTTTGAAGAAGTCATTCTTTGCCTTGTTATTTAATTAAATTTTAAGATTTCAAAAATGCACCAAAATCAAATTGTTCACTCTCGGCAATCGTTTTGAACTGGCTTTGTTTATCCACTAGCGTGTGCGTCCATACGCGTCCTTTTGCGAGAAGACACGTAATGCAACGTATTTATTTTGTTTCTAAATATAACATATTTAGCATAAAGTTTAACATAAATTAAATCAATCCAAAATATAAAGAAATGTATGTAAGTAAGTATCTACAATTTAAATATCGAAAATGAATCAGAATTAATAAATAATAGATTAAATATATTTATTTAGGGAATAATTAAATGAAAGTGTTCTCACTGAAAATAACAAGTTGCTTTGGGTATGGGGTTTAGCCCATTTATTTTCCAGAAGAAACAACACCTACATATGTAAACAAAGCCCATAATATGTATCATGTTAACAGCAATTTCACACTTATTAAAGAAAGACAGAAAGAATTAAGTTTAAATCTGGTACTATTTTTTCAATTTATACAGAGTGGACCATTAATGCTAGATTATCGTTCAAGGGTAGATTCTTTGGATCAAAATATGGAGATATAATCAAATATGCTTCAGTAAATTTTTGCTGTGGGAACAGATATAGGGTGTCAAAATTTATTTATTTTTTCAGTTTATTTGTAATAACTCAACAACCTCTTGATCAGTCTTCTCCAAATTTGATAAAGAAATATTTCTTAAGGTAAGAAACAATAATCTGTATCACATCACGTTAGGTCGTAAACGACGTCACATGAGCTGTACCTGACAATGAATGTTTTGTTTACGTCCTTTTTGACGAAACGTTAGCTAGAAAATATTATGCAGGCGTCATTTCTTCGTAAGAAAGGTGCATGTGATAGAACTTGATAATTACATTTTTTTGAAGGGCTTTTATTTTTTTCTATATTTTTTATTGCGACGATTGAGTTTGGGCGTGATAATATATATACGTATATTTTTCCCATCCATCCTTTGCTTGTATTGTTTAAAACAAAAAAGCATCAGAAAACTACAATTTCCATCTTTTAAATGAACCAATACTCATATATATTGAACAAATTTTGATTTAGCGACATGTAATTCAGTGTCACAGTCATGCGTATTCAAGCGCGCGCATACATGGATCTCGCTCCGAGTTATAACGTTACACTTGACTATTTTTTTCGGGAATACCGTGGCTTTAGCGATAAATTTTGTTAGATATTTTTTGTTCATAAATACGTGATCTATCCATATGTATTTTTTTTTTCCTAATTATGCAGTGTAGTTACCCAACTATTTTCCTCGACTTAATTTCAAAATTTTGAAAAAAATGGATGAAAAAAATGTATTTTTCACTTTTTTTTATGTTCTGCATCCGAGCGAAATGTAAACTTTTCAGGATATTATTCTATACACTTTCACGAACTTATTGAAAAAAAATTATTCAGTTTGCAAATTTTTGTTGGTAAATGCCTTCATCGACTGGGCTACCTTCCGAAATCAAAAAAATTCTAAAAACCCTCCCAAACATAAAAGCTCCCGGTCTTGATAATTTCCCAATATTCTTCTCAAAAATCTACCAACAAAAAGATTAGTCCAGTTCTCCTACATCCTAAACGCTGTGCAGAAATCGCAGTACTTCTCCCCCATCATGGAAATTGGGGATAACGATTCCTATCCTAAAGCCAAATAAATCGCCTCACAAACCAAACAGTTATCCCCCTTTTGTTTATTAAACACTATGGGGAAGGTAGCTGAGAGGGTCGTATTGAGGCTCTTAAGAAAAAAAAATAGCTAAACGCCGCCTACTACCGGTGCAACAGTTTGGCTTTAGAGAAGGTCATAGTACATCACTATTGCTAGCAAAAGTGGTGCAGGATGTCATTAGCTCATACAATAAGAAGCAGTGTACTGTAATGTTACTCTTAGATATTGAACGCGCCTTCGATACCGTGTGGCATAACGGGCTAGTCTATAAACTCCACTACCACAACCCTCCTCCTCTACGCTGACGACGCTACTATTTACTCCCACAGTTTTTACGGACAAACTGCAACGCAAAAAATAAAATATCATACTGACAGACTGACGACTTATTCCGAAAAATGGAAAATCAAGACTAACTTTTCCAAATCAGCAATTATCACGTCTCACCGTAAATTTACAAACATTAAAACCTTTTCGAAATTAAAAATAAATAACGTGGTGATTTCTGAAAAGAAAACTGTTAAACTTCTCGGACTAACACTTGACACAAGATTTACATTTGCACCCCATATTACTAGAGTAATAAATTAAGCCTATGCAACTCTTAGCCAACTTTACCCTTTGGTTAACAGACGTAGCAAGCTATCAAGAGATAATGCTATACAAGGCAATTTTCCGGCCAATGCTGACCAATGCCTGTACGTCATGGAATTTCATCTCAGGCGCACAGTGCCTTAGGTTGCAGCGCACCCAGAATAAGTTGTTACGTCTATTAAAAAATTCGCTAAGGTACATCACTATAGAAGATTTACATAGGTTTACGGGGGTGCAAATGATGCAGCAACACATAGACGAGACTGCAAGAAATTACTATACAAACCTCTTAACTCTAATTTAACTCTTGACCTGACACATATAAGAAGACACGACAACATTCCACACGTCCACAAACTCCTACACGAACGACTACCACTCTACGATCTACCCAGAAATGACTGACGTAACTTCCCTCCCTAAAACCCCCACCTCCCATAAACACATATCCAATAGACACAACTCCATATCCACTTC
The DNA here is from genome assembly GCA_936432065.2 of Rutpela maculata. Taxonomy (NCBI): domain Eukaryota; kingdom Metazoa; phylum Arthropoda; class Insecta; order Coleoptera; family Cerambycidae; genus Rutpela; species Rutpela maculata. The sequence continues at coordinate 227,415,408 of OW386285.2, forward strand.
CCATTTCCTGATACCTCCTTGATATTGAAATCACTGAAATTCCATAATATAAAAATCAGGCACATTGTGCAACAACATATTTTTATACATTGACTTTTCTTGTGTAGGGTTTTTATTGATTTTCCCTATACAGTCTCTTATATGATAAAATGACAAAAGTTCTAATCGTTTCATTTTTATAATACCTAAAATAAAATGCAAGCGATCCGCATAGAAACCTGCCAACTGTCTTTATATTATCATGTCTGGAAGCATTTCTGCCCAACACCTGGCCGCCGCGTGACATCGCGCGGTTCTCGCGTTTTATTACGTAGCTTTTTTTCATATACTGTTAACAAATGAAATAAATTTGACGTGTACAAAAATAGTTAATAAATAAAATAGTAGATATCTAAATTGGAAAAATTGGAAAATTGGATATTCATATGTAGGATAACATATTAAAAAGCACTGCAACGGACCCCGCACCAAATGCATGGGTAATTTTGTTGTCGACGGAATCGTTGCAGATTCAAGGCATAGAATCCTTAGGTCATTCTCAATGAAAACTGTTATGGATAAAGTTCCAAAATGTCTTTATTTTAAAAATATAGCAGCAATTCAAAATTTTAAAAACGCGATTTTACGTATTTTTTATCGAAACGATAAATACTTTTAATATTTAATTTGCTTTGAGAATATAATACTGATGTACAGTGTAACAGGAAAATACATTATTCTAATATTCATATAAACAAATAAAAGATTCTTAGGCAAATTAAGAAGAATCCTATTTTTATTCCAATAGAAATCAGAAAAACAAACAAAATACAAATGAGATCGTATGATTCGTTTTCCTGATAATATACGTATAAAAATTACTAAAACTTAAAAAAGTTTGCGTGCATAATAGAAAAAAGTGTATTTTTGCTGGACCTCGGAAAATAAATATACCTTTTTCCTTCTGTTTTAATGATTCTAGGCCACAAAAGTTCTTTAGCTTAAAAAATGCGATTTCGGCATTTTAAAGTAAAATTGACATTTTTATTGCATAATATTTAAAAACCACAGGACAAATTCACATCATGTTGCTATAGTAATAAAAATAGCATAATAATATTATTTAATTTATATATTTATTTCTCTAAATAGGTTATTAGTTTTTACATGTATTTATTTAATAGTATAAAATAAATCTTTAAAAAAAGTCAATTATTTTGCAGTTAATGAATTTATGTAAAAATTACATAGTTCAAGAAGTCGTGTAAAAACCATATTTATAAATTAAAATTAAATTTTTATAACCTAAACATATATACTTTAAACGATGAGTAAGAATATACATTTTAAGTACGGGGCTATTTAATGTATTTGATGATTGGTGGAATTTATGGGAATTGCAAAAAATATAAATATATAACACATATTATATATAATATACATTCGGCAAATATAGTTCGTGATACAGATCGATGTACTTCGATCACGCCTATTGTATCCTACTGGTATACAAATAAGGGCAAAAGTAATTATATATTTATTTACATAAGTACACAATATATTATTCATGTAACTGCTTCACATAAATCAATACATAAGTTCGTTTCGATAAAAAATACGTAAAATCGTGTTTTTAAAATTTTGAATTTTGGAGCTTCGACTTGCTGTATTTTTAAAATAAAGACATTTTGGAACTTTATCCATAACAGTTTTCATTGAGAATGACCTAAGGGTTCTATGCCTTGAATTTGAAATGATTCCGTCGACAACAAATTACCCATGCATTTGATGCGGGGTGCTTTAAACAAACAAAAGCATAATAAAGAGATATTAGCACATATTGTGAGCAAAACTCTTTTGAGTTGCCTACGAGGAACTCCAGGTTTCTGTCACTTCACTAACAATTTCACAAATGTTATTTTCGAAATTCAATTGTGTCAAAAGTGACTCATAAATTTAAAAATAAATTTGGGTGTTGCATGCTTGCAACGTGTAAGAGCTCTTTACGTGCTGCACCATGCAGATCCTCAATTAAATTTAACTATTCCCCGCAGACAACATATTCTCCATTTCCAATGGAATACAAGATATAATCCTTACTCTCAATCTACAGGCTCTAACCTCTCTGAAAGGTGAATATATTTTGTCATTATTAGCACTCGTAACACCACGAGCAGCGCGAAACATAGCCACATTATTGGTTTGTCATTAAAATTGGTTACAAAATATTTAGTAATAACATTACTACGGTAACCACTGGATCGGAATACGACTCGTTGATTTTTATATTTGGTTTAAACTGTAATTTTTTGCAGACGACTCTCCGACTGAATGCTTATAGTTGAGAATCATAGGTTGGTCGTTTAATATATCATTGCATTTGTATTTTATATTTATATTTCAATAGTTAATACGACAAAGAGCTAGAAAGGAGTGCATTGAATAGAAGTTTATGATCCAAAAGCAAAAGAAAATTCATGTCAATTATGGAATAACAATTCAACTAATAACATTATATTCCCTTAGAAAGTTTTCAGCTTATGTAAATAGTAAAATTTTAAAGAAATATTTATTGAATTGACTCCTAGTCCCATATAACAATTCTTTTTGAGTCGCTACACTTTTGAAAGTTGCCGAATAATTTAAAGGTGCTTCAGTTTCAGAAGGACTCTAGCAAGAACATATGAAAAATTTTTAAAATACGTTAATAAAACTTTCACAATGAAATATACAAATTGCAAGGGATGTACCCTTATCCTCGTCTATTTTTGTTATTTTACTGTTAAGAAAATTATTTTAACAATTTTAGAGGATAAGGTTGCACTGCCCGTGACTGCTTTCAGTCTGGTGGCAATGCTGTGAGTAAGGGTTGAACATATTAAGTACAAAAAGTTGTTAATTTTGAGGGCGCCACTTAGACATGCAAATCTAAGAAAAAGTGTTAAATTTTCCACTGTGTACTGTTGCAAATACACAGTCGTGAGGTAAGTATGGGGATAGTGACGAATTAATTTAGCCTACAGTGAGAAACGTACCTTAATTACACTGAAACATTTATATTATTTTATATTTAATTCAATCAATTACAAGATGCTAATAAAATAAATAATAAATTACCTTCCATTTAGACAATGGCCGTTTTTAATATTAACTACAAATTTCGGAAACTCGATCAGGAGCATTCAACAAATAACTAACTCAAATACCATAACAAAAATGGCTCTGCTTTCTTCCCGAAAATTCCTTCACCCCTTCCCGAGTACCTATAAGACATGTTTTTTGTTATTTAAATAAATTAATCATATTCTAACAGTTCCGTGCTGTGAAAGGGTTTCTATCGCTGTGAATTCTAGAGCCTCCTAACCTCCAGAAGTATTCGCCACACAATACTACATGAAAGTGCATAAAACCTTGATACAAAGAATATGCAATTGAAAACGAAATTTATTTTTATAAATATCTATTTAATACACAGCTCAGAAAGAAATATAGAGCTGTCATTATTTCTTTCTCTTTTATAAATAATTTAATAAGTTTACGCGACAACTATTTTTCATACAATTTATTCTGATTAGCACCTTAGTTCACTTATTTTTCTTATAGACTAGGTGCCCGCGTACATAAATGCAATTTATACATATCCTCGTATAACTTCTTGTACGGCATAGTTGCGCCTAGTCTATCACTTTTTTCCTCTGCGAGAATTTTCGTAAACGCGGCGTTCCTCCTCGGCATGAAAAAGACGATTTCCATACGTCGGACTGGAAAATCGGCAAATATATTTTGTCCGACAATTCGAAAATTGGATTCTACATATTTTTATTAAGCAATCTTGAAAAAATCAGATGGTTATCAATAAATGTTTTAAAGTTATGTTATGTTATGTTTAGGGTGGTAGACACCCTTAACGTTCCAAAATTTTTGTGGGACAGTTTGTAGAAATATATAGAATATATATGTAGAATCCTATTCTCAAATTGTCCGACAAAATATATTTGCCGATTGTCCAATCCGACGCGTGGAAATCGTCTTTTTCATGCCGAGGAGGAACGCCGCGTCTACGAAAATGTTCGCAGAGGAAAAAAGTGATAGACTAGGCGCAATTATGCCGTACACGAAGTTACACGAGTATATGTATAAATTGCATTTATGTACGCGGGCACCAAGACTATTAGTTATATATTTCATTTTTATAGATAAATTCTTGTACGGTAATTTGGTAATTATCAAAATCAAAATCAAGACTGCTGTAAAATTTACTGTTCCAGGGATTAGAAAATGGATTCTAATAGTTTGAAATATTTTTGTTGGAAATTAATTCCGGAAATTCCGAATTCGAGTTCGGACTTTTTACTTAATTTTCAGTATATTTTATGTTTTCCAAACTATCAGTTAGGTACATTACAACTAGCTTTTACAATGCCAGCGGTCGGTCAGAGCTTGCCCGTAATAAACTGACAGCATTTCATCGGCAACCATCAAAACATTGAAATAGACTGTTAAAACTTTTGTTTACTAATCGCCTGTCTGAACTAATAGTGTGATGATATACTGATGTACTAAAACCAAGCTAAATAAATGTCTCACAGATTAAAACAACTGTATCGCAGTTGATTGGTGTTGTCTAATGGATTGAGCGGTTCTGTAGATCTAAGGTGGTGGCACATAGACTCAATATACAACAGTATTCTATAAATAAATGATGTACGCACTTTATAAGTTAAAAGTTTTGGTCAAGGAGTTGAAACAGAAAAAGTGTCACTATAGTTAGTATTAGTATTGGTTCGTGCAGATATTACAGCTGTGATTTTTTACAAGTGTTATACCATATTTTATTCAATTCACGTTCTCATTTATTTGTTTGGGTCAAATCTTGAAACCGTCTTCCCACCCACTTCCCGCGTATCTATAGCTTTGAAAAGTTGCAGAGACTTATTTCCTCCATGACAATACAATATTATGATAACAGATTTGCTGTATCCTCTTCCCAATTCGTGTTTTTCATGATGCCAGCTCAGGACTCCCCATTCGGGGAAGTGAAGAGTCACTCAGTGCGATATTGATTTCAGATTTGCGATGTATTAAGGTATGTACGCACTTGTAACAGAACCTCGATGCGTAACTCCATCGCGAATAGGGTCAAAGCTAACCCATGATACGCGTTAACATGCGACGAAAAAATTCTCCCCGAACAGAATTCCGTTGCGTCGCGAACATTCTGTTTTCCATATTGTTCGCAGTCCTGTCAGTTACTTGTGTTTGGAAAAGAAGTAAAGATAGCCGTTTATCGAAACCATGGACAATAATAAACTGCAAATTGCGGCTGCGGCATATATTTATATTCATTATGAAACAAAAACGGAAAAGCCGAAAAGATGGTGGGAGCCCGTTTGTATTCTAGAAATGGAATATAGTGGTTGTAAGTTGCTGAATGATTTAAAGTTTCAACATATTAGCGGTCTGTAGAAAAAAGAATCGAGTTTTCTTCCGTCCACTCCAAATATACAACACGACTGTCTATTCTATATGTAGAGAATACGAAAATATTTAAACACCTCATAAGACGATACACGAAGAAGCTCGGACACGTCCAGACTTTGAGTAACCGCATACAGTAACATCCTTTGAAGTGACGCGGAAATACCGACAAGTGATGGGAAAGCTGCGAACCTCTGCGCGAACATCCATGCTCGCTCTGACGTTACGCAACGAGGTTACAGGGTCCCGTCCACACGGTTACACGACGAAGTTCGTAACGAAGTTCTGTTATAAGTGCGTACGTACCTTTAAGATCTTCCTTCCTACTCAAGGAGTAAAGTCGACAAATCATGATTGTTCGTAAAATAGCCCAAGACATCATATCCGAAGATTTTGACGATAGCTGAGTTCGATCTTTATATTAGATTTGCGATATATCGTAATCTCCTCCCCTACCCCTCAGATAAAATGGGCAAAACGTATATTTTCATGAAAATAGTTCAAGACTTCTTATTCAAGGGTTTTGACTGTGTCTGACTATGATTTAGATGACAGGTTTGTAATATACTATTGCATACATATAGTATATCCCAATACTCTCCCATCCATGGGGTGAAATAGACAAATCGTGCTACTACATGAAATGGCACAATAGCTCATATTCGGGAATATGAAAAAAATCTTGACTAAGGGTTTTTTTATCGCCAGGTTTGAATTCATCGCACCAAAATACATATAAAATGCAATGTCTGGTAAACAGTTCAAAATTTTTTTTGTGTGTTGGTGTTATCAATTTCTAAATTGTTTTTATTTATGTTACAGCATTGATGACTCCACTTCTAATCCTCCAAATAAAATAGTTAAGAACAATAAAACACCTATAATAATGTACCAATTAGAATAGAATTGTCAGTGTAAATTTAATTGACTGATTTAATTGCGGTAGGCATTGCTACCACACCCGAGATATACCGCTGGGCCGGCTACGTCTGGGTTTGGATTTGAGTCATGCTTTTTGTGAGCAGCAAGAGCCACATGACGCATGGTACAGGAGTGGGGGATGGGCAGTGTAGGTGTTAGTGAAATGCTTTCCCTCTTTTCTGTGTCTCTGCTAGATTATCTTCTTCTTCTTCCGAGTCTTCTGATTTCTCCGTTAATGGTTCTGGTAGGGCATATATCTATATGTGTTTGTGAAATGCGTCGCTGCATTGTATCGTGATATGGAGTGTCTATGCTGCTTTTTGTATTTCTGCCTCTACAAGGCTTCTTCTTCTTCTGAGTCTTCTGATTCCTTTCTTTCTGATTCTGGTAGAGTATATATCGCTACGATTTCTTTGTGGAATTAATTTTCCCCCGTCACTTTTCTTTCCCAGTATGTTTGGTGCTTTTTCCTAGTTTGTTCATGATCCTCCCGATTGTTGTTCTCCACGTGTGGTATGGTCTCCCTATTTTTATTTTGTTGCTGTTTAGTATTAGCGCTTTCTTCAATAGACGTGTTGGTTTCCTTCTTTGAACTTGTTTCCGTTGATTTTTCATAGCGTTGGTGTATGCCGGGTTTGTTATGATTTCTGCTTCTAACTGATGGGTTAGTGCTCCATAAAGACAGTCTCTGTCGTCGTCAACGTTTTACACCAGTAGCTGATGTCTTCGTTCCCACGTTCTGTAGTGGATAGATTATTTTTGGGTTATCTGGGAAGTTATTATTTCTTGGTGATTGTAGCTTGAATTGTTAAGGTTCTGAACTTTTAAATAGAATTTAAATTTGTCGAAAACCTTACCAGAGGTGAAATATAAACAGTTAATAAAAAAAATTAATAAAAAATGTTTTTATAGCATACATTAATTTTTTAGATTTAAATGGCACTAAAACCAAAATAATGGGCAACGATTTTATCTAAATTTTTGGCATATTTTTAAATTTGATTTTTTAAGGTTATTGTTCTTGTTATTTTTTTCTTTTATCGCAAATAAGACTTATACGTAATTCACACCTACCTTTATAAATATGTGCTGTATTATATTTTATCCCTATCTGACGTGATTAGTAAATAGTTTCAATATTTCTATCGAATCAAATTATTAGTTTGTTGCTCATTACCAATTTTGCATTTTTAAACTTTTCTAATTTGTACCCTGAAATTTTAAATCATACTCGCAAACTTTGTTTCTATGTAACGTTAGGGGAATCTATAATGACTAAGTATTTAGGGTTAACTAGTAGTAGTGGACTCTTGGTAACAGATGTAGCCACATAGTTCCTGCAAAGTTAAATTAAAGCCATAGAGGGACAAAACCAAACTTTTTTTATTAGACAGAAAAGAGTAAGACTCATTTTCCGTTTTGATGCGTCTATGAACAGTTGACTTTAAAAAAAGCTACTAATTAACTTTAACTTATTAATTATATTTCTTCTCTTTGAAAGCATCATAGTGTAAACAACAAGAAAATGTTCAATTTATATATTAAAGGATAGTCAATTTAACTAAGAATTTAATCCTTGAATAAAATAAGTCGAGATAAAATCGACTTATTTTATTCAAGGATTAAATAAATGTATTCAATAGGAAATCAATTCTTAAATAAAACCATACAATTTTGTTGAATAATTATTGTAACTATTACAATAGATTTTCTCATGGTTCTTTGGAAAATTTGCTAACAAGCTAACTACTTTACCGTACCTTTTACCGATTTGTCGGACCAGTTGCAATGGTCACTGATAGTACCTGTATTAGCTAATAATTTATCATTCCCGTTTAAGAAGAAATTTCATTACCGAAGGAGCATTTTTAATCATTACCGAAGCCAAGAGCACATGGTAAATAGAACTAAATTCGTTATTCTAGGAAATCTTCGTTGAGCGGTCGCCACTAATTCTTGGAGGTCACCAAGGCTTTGAATGACGTCCGTTTCGAGTATCGTCATTCAAGGAAGTGGTGAGACTGTATCATTTGGTTTAGTGTAACAATATTGTATTGATTTGTGATTTTACTAAACTGCAAAAATACTGTATCTTTCCTATGTCATATTAACAATTTTTTGAAAAATTCATTTGTTTAATTTTCATTCATTTATTTGTGATAACCTCAATTATTTATCAATTTTGCTTATTTAACTGGGTCATATTACTATTATATTTTGTGAAAATAAATATCAGGTGTTTTGTCTTAATCAGTTACATTTTTTATTTTTGCTTCACACTTACATCAGATCTTCCCGCAATGATCTCTCTTGTGTCCAAAGATGTATTAATAGTAGCTTTGTTCTTGCGGATGGCGCCCCGATCCTATTTAATATCTAATTATAGTTTTCCGCCTTCCAAGACCACAAGACAAACCAGTGAGGTTAGCTCCTACGGAGGTTGTGAGTTCACCCTCTAACACTATTTAAACCAGGACCCACAACCCGGATCACCCAATAGATCAGCTAGCCCCTTGCACGCCTGTCCTTCGTTTAGTTTCGAATACTTGTATTCGGGATAAAGAGAAGGCCAGGTGTAACAGTAGTAGTACTGTATTTATGAAATGGATTTTCAACTTGAAACTGACCACTTGACAAGTGTTTTATTAAATGTAGGATGTCCTATAGATTATTCATCATAGCTTATTATTCCCGCCAATATCCCTTGGTAATCATGACGGTCTCGGTTGTCTGGGACCTGGCAGGACTATTACCCTTTACACCAGTACATCGCTGTAGACCTGGATCGGCCTCGTGCAGGGCGGGCGAGCTTACTTTACATCGTGAAATGTGAACGGTGCAGATGATTTCGGCCCACCTCTCTGGGTTCTAGCTTGTTGGACCTTGCTGGCTAAGGCCTTTTTCTTCCGGCGCTCTTCTGTTTTCGTGTTTGTGTTCTTTCTTCGCCAGCTTGTCAAAGTTTCCTAAACAGACCGATAACTACCGAGTCGGTCTGTTTAGGACACTTTACGTTTTTTTGGCAGGGATTGACTGCCGGTGTACAGGATGCACTGTGACATCCTAGGTAGCTATAGGTACTGGATGGTGTTTTGTCCGGTACCCGCAGGGTAGTTCGCATACTCACCCGTTATGCAGAATTTGCATCTTCAGCCTCTTGTGGCTCGGAGCGTCTGCTGGATCGTAGTCAGTAGCCTCGGTGACTGAAGTCTCTGAAGATGTCTTCGTTGCGTATAAAAGGGTGCGTCCACCGCCGTTCGAAGGGCGACTTTCTCCACTTTCCCGATCTACTGGAGGTAGGTGTCTGCTTGGTAGCCCCAGGCTACGGAGGCGTACGTCAGTTGGGGCCGGATGAATGACTCGATAAGCGTGAGCTTGTTCCTCAGGTTGAATCTGCTCTGTCTGCCCACCATGGGGTAGATTAGAGCTCTCGTCCTCCTGGCCTTCTTGACGATGGCTTCTGTGTTCAGTCTCCATGTTAGGCCTTTGTCCATGATCACGCCAAGGTAGTTGGCGGTGTCGTGTCATTGGATGTCTTCGCCAAACATAGAAACGTGACCTGTGGGGTTTTGTTTTCTTATCTTCTTAAAAAGAACCGCCTTGCTTTTCTCAGCATTGACGGCTACCTTCCATATGTTGCACCAGTGCTCTAAGAGGGAGGCTGCCTCTTGAAGGAGATTATTATTTAAATGTGTTCCAGCAAGTGTATGAATTCATCCTTGCTTGCTGTAAATAAGGTGGTATCATCTATAAATCTCCAGTTATAAATATTAGTGCCGCCTACAACTGCTTCTTCCTGCCAGTTCCCAGCATACATGGCATCAGTATTCACTAGAGATGTTAAAAATAATTGGTGACAGAACACAGCCCTATCCGACATTTTTTTCAATTTTTTATTTATCGAAGTAAGTGTTGTCGACTTTCACCAAAGCAGAGTTTTCTTCGTACAGTCGGTGAATAATAAAGACTAGATCTGATTGTTCTTATCTCCAATATCCACAAAAAAAAGTTGTATGCGCCGGGGTGCTGACCATACCTATCCCTTGTATTTTGAGCCACTGAATACGAATCTGACCTTAGTTTTTCCCCAGGACGTCAGGTTTTTTTTAACAGCAAATAAAGGGTCTCGCCGGTTAAGTATATGGAATTGGGCCCAGTGGCTTATTGCACTATTCATTCACTTGAATGTTGCTTATGACTAGGAATGGTCAATAAAATATATAATAAACCTCTATCCCCTATATTAGCAGAGTTATGGGGGTAACAACCCTCAACTTTAAAATTAATTTTTTTTCTAAACTATTGAAGATAATTAATTGAAATTAATAGGAGACGTTGATATGAAATAGTATAGAAAACATAATAATAGAAAATATTTTACATTTTTTTTACATTCCTATTACGTCATTTAGTATACAAAAAAAAATCATTTAATTTTTGAGGGTGCTGTTTTTATATCAACCCCTCGAGTGACACCCACCAAAAATTCTATATTATTTAACACTAACATAATTATCGTGTGTAAAAATTACTTCAAGGTCAAATTGGGAGAAGATGCTTAAAAATATAAATCTAGGTAATGAACACAGGCACACAAAAAAAATCAAAATGCGAAGACCTAGACCCTTTAATTCCTACTCATTTGGAAGCTAATAATCAAAAAAATATGCTACTACTTTTAGCTTGGCTCTCAATTATTTTTTTTTGCTTCAGAAGTATTGATTTTATTAGACGATATGATTAGGCCATTTTAATTAATCCACAGTAATATCTCTTCAGGAAGGGACACTAGAGAAAAATGTTTCAGGCAAAAGTTGTTTCGCTTAGAGGGGGTATCTTTTGGGTAGAATAATTTTCCACCTCCCACCCTCACCCTGACCTGATGAGCTTGGGGTGGGGGTAACTTTTGAATTTTTAACGGCACTCTCCACTTTTGATCGCGTATTCTGATTCTGCAAAAACAATTACATAACTTTTGTACCATACATTTTTTTCTGTAGAAAACATCAATTAATGATTGGGGCAAGCTCCTCTATAACATAAAAGATGAAGAAATTTCGCAGTGTTGGGGCTGATAATAATCTATCACCGTCAGTTGCTAATGGACTCCTTAACTGGAATTTTCAATGAACGTCCACATTTTTATTTCCAGCCAGTAAATCTGAAACTGTCAAAGCAGAAACAAAAACGATTTTCTTTTGTATGCAATTAAAGCGCATTTTTTAATTGTCTTATTGTTATATTTATTTTGATAACCTTCTGTGTTAGTAATTCTTTTGTGTCGTTGTAAACATTTTATTATTTACTTTTTTAACGTTCAATATTTACGTTGAATTTTTAGTGACATAGACTAAGTTCATTAGTATTCTCAGTAAAGAAATTTTTGCTATCTCTTTTGGGGTGGTACTTTGTGACTTCTTATAAAGATAAAATTATTACTAAACGACCCTCTCCATTTCCTGATAATGCCTTAGAACCCTTTAGAAAAAGAAACATAAATACATTTTTGAAGTTCATCCTTCGCTTAAAACTTAATTAAAAAATGAATTATCCCTCGGAAGGGCTATAAGTTTTCTTCTTTATTCTGAACACATCGTATTTTGCTTTCAAGTCATTTTAATGAAGGAAATATATCGGTGTTACGTGCAGTTTCATATTTCGAGCTAGAATGCTGGGAAATGTATTTTGTGGTATGCTTATTGCGTCGTTTTAAGCTTTTTTTCCTCTTCTACTCTGTTTTGTTTAATCACAAGGCCCTCAAAAAATTTCTTAAATGGCCTAAGTAAGGAATTTTTATTTATTTTTCTGTTTTCGCTTTGAAATGATGCATAACTCATGAACAAAAGGATTTACGTCTTATCTGCGGAAGATATAATCGACTAATAATGAATAAACATTTAGAGAGACAAAACTTTCTGCGATTAAACAGTAAATTAAAGTTTTTCTTTTCAGATTATAATACATTAGCATATTAATTACAGACTTGTTTACAAATAGTCTTTCCGTAAAAGTGATGGAAAAATTATTTACATCATAACGAATTATGAGTTCTAATTAAAATTATGTCGTGTAAATGACTCATAAAACATTGTCAGTTATACTCCCTGTGGGGCAACAAACACAGGAACATGATGACTGAGATGGAAATAGGTACCTCTATTACTCAGATGATAACATACTACGCTAAAATATTTCAGGGTGTTATTCCTAGCTAATTTTAAGCAATAAGATCACGTAAATTGTGCTCAAAAATTCTCCGCTTTGAATTTTAAAAAAAAACTATTACATTTTTCTTAAATTATCATTATTAATGATAATTAATTAAAACCAAATTTAGGACGCAACATACTTAGATAAGATGTGACTATACCACGCTAGACAATTATCCAGTGGCAGAGATATGTATTATCAGTTCCACAAATTTGACAAAAAAACGCCCTGGAGAAAATTAAAGTAGATCACGTCTTAAGAAAAGCCATTCAGTTATAGACAATTATTTTTGCCATTTCTCATAGTCTTATGGCACTTTTTGCAATATATTTCACCGTTATTACAAAAAAATCAATTAATGCTTTTTGCTCAAAGTAATCGTAATGAATATTACAAGCATGTTTACGAATTTAGTAAATAAAAGTAAAACTTCCTACTCTGGAAAAAATAATTTATTATTCAATCAATCAAAACTAACTTAAAAAACATTAGCTTAAACTTAAGGATTCATTATTACAATTGTTCAAAGTGGGTACCACCTACAATGATAAATGCTTCTGTCTTTCTCATTAAATAATTCCGTAATAGTGGGAAAATTTCAGTGGTGTTATTGTTTAGCAAGAAGTCACTATGCGGTCTCTTATCGTTTGCTGATTTTCAATTTGACTAGTGTATGTATGTATGTATACAATGATTTAAGTTGCTCCAAGATAGCTACTATTGTGGTTCACTTCTACCTATTCAACGACAAGAATATATTGTGTCCAATAAATTTCTAGCTACAATACTAAAATGTAGCGGTGTACAGTCGTGCATGAACCATAATAGTGGAGTCAATAGAGGTCACTTCGGAAAAATTCCCTGAAGCGGTAACTTGTGAGAATACATCTTTGAACATGTCTGGAACAACATTCCAAAAGTTACCAAAAATAGTCCTTGAGCGTAATTTGTTATTAAACTTTGTTGCAAAATACCAAATTTGTTGTAACTTTTGAACATTTTAATGAAATTGACCTCACAAAAGCTTAAATGAAAGAAGAAACATGTAGCTATTGGATTATTATAGTTTCAAATATACAAATACATGTGTGTAGGAATAGTACATATATGAAATTGGAACATAAAGAGATTTGCGATGAAAGCGGATAAAAACCTAGTTCTTTCACATTTTACCCTTGAAGTAATGTATAAAAAGATCCGATGAGTGAAAAAATCTCAAAAAATTACTTTTATAGATGTAGGTACACTTCCAAAATTTCAAAATTTTGAGAAGTGATAAAATTTGATATATATATATATATATATATATATATATATATATATATATATATATATATATATATATATATATATATATATATATATATATATATAACTTTAACCCACCTATTCCTCTGGCTTAAGTTGCGTTATTAGATCTCTTTAGATGCGATTTTTAAAACTTGGAAGAATGTGTACTTTAAGATGCTTCAAGGAGATTTACTTTAAAAATTAAATTTACCCTCTATTATTACGAAAAAAAAATTTTTTTTTTCTCGAAAATTCGTGAAATTAAGGGCAAAATAAATGTTAATCACTTTCATAAAAAATGTATTCAACCTACCTATCCAGCATACGTTTATAGTAGGACCTCAAGATAAGTAAATCTGATGTAAACAAAATTTTTGGAATATATATAAACCTATACTTTTCACGAGGTATGGAAAAAAATTAAGTAATTTCGATGAATCGACTCAATGTCAATTGTTTCTAAAATTCTATGCTGTTTAAAATATCGAAAAGATTAAAAATATTTACGTGGTACAAGGCTATTTGTGCCGAATCTGATTGCACAAACCATAAGATATTTTTGGAACAAGAGCAAGGACAAGAAGAGCAGGTCAAACTTCCATTAACTGAATAAATCGATATTTAAAAATAAATTTATATCTTTCAATATAATTTGAATATTTATTATGTTTAATAAAAATCTTTCATTTTGTGTAAACTGTTTTTAGTTTTTATATTGAGATATATTATTTATTTGAGACCTCACCAATACCACATTGAATATGTTAATCCGAACGAAATTTATCGAGTTACGTCATTTTTAATGAAATTTTTACCAAATACTCGGCCATATTGGATCAATAATTTTGTATTATTTCTTTTTGACATCATAATCTATTTCAGCAACATAAACAACCCCGACAGTGTCAATCCGAGTGAAATTTGTTTGACATTTTTCGTGTTACGTCATTTTTAATGAATTTTTTATCGAAAAGTCGGCCATATTGGATGAGCCATTTTGAATTAGCTTTTTTTGACATGATAATCTATTTCAGCGACCTCGAATACCCCTTATATGTCAATTTGAATTAAATTGCTTTAATATTTCTCAACTTCTCAACAATAATTTTGTTAATAAAAAAACTTTTTTTTCTTTTCAATTTCCTTACGATTATATGTTTATAACTTTTTATTTTAAGCTATGCAAAAGTGATACCAAATGGTTTTAGGAAAATCTAAGCTTCCCGTAATTATTCCGAAGTAATGCATATTTTCTGCCCCTATTGACTCCACTATAAGTAATATAAAAACCAGCTGGCATATCATCCCACAACAACGGAAAATCCCGTTATAAAAACTTTTTCATTAATATTTTCATTCTGTCCGAAAGAAGGAAAATGTGGTCGTATTAAATAGTCTCCAATGATTCATATTCAAGAAATACGACTACACTTGGTCTCTGAATTTTCATACATTTTACCTGTATTATTGTTGACTACTTTGTGCAACACACCTTGTATTTCTATATCAAAAGTTCCTGTAAATATACCAAATTGACAGTGTTTCATTTCATAAGAATGTTGTATTGTATATTGCCTTATAGTGTATTTTATAGTGGAAATAAAATTTGTTTTATTTTTAGATGCAGCATAATTTTTATACAAATATTAACCTACAGACTGATTATAATTGTCAGGTTTTAATATTTTTTTTTGTTTCAGGTATGCAATTTAAAAATTTACTTAGTTAAGGTAAGAATTTTATTTTTTATCTATTATACATGCTAAGTCAAATTAGTGTCAGCCTATCAGCAGGCAAGTCATCAAGAATGTACTAAGGTAATTAAAATAGTTGGATCCAAACACTATTAGGAAATCAAAACATAAGTACTAAAATCCATCCGTGGTGTTGTGTCTTTGCCCATTTCCATCAATTCTACTCTTAAACTTGTCAGAAGATAGCAAAACATTATATCAAACTTAATCAAACCACGCTAGTAGTTCACACTATTTTTTAAATTTGTCTGAAAACAGTCAAAAATAAATTACGAAATGTGGCGCGAGTTACAGGTAGTGGTGTTTCTACGAATAATAAACATTATTCCACTTCTCTTTTATATAAAGAAAGCGAAATATTGAATATTATGTTCATTTATAACGCACTTGGTAATAAGATTTATCTATGTTAATATTTAATAGAAAATAAAATATGCATAATTTTAATACAAGAAACCAGAAACAAAATAATATAATCATTCTTAAATAAAATAAATATTTCTGTCAACGTTGCTTGTCTTTCACTGGTTCAGTTTTACACATTAAACTGTCTATTGGAAATAATTTTGTATTTAAATAATTTTCTATACTTACTTTATAATACTTATTATATTAGAACAAATTTCGATTTAGTGGCCTAGCGATCCAAATAATAGTATTAGCTATTTAATGTAAATGCCTTAATATGACTTGAGAAATGTAACTGGCAACGTGTAAATTTAAAATTCAATTTAAAAAAAATGAAAAACATAACAAAGGGTATAGCCGGATAAGCATTGGCGAACTGGCTTCGATAGAAAGCTCTATTATTAATAGTCTATGTAATGAAGGTAGAAATAGTGTAAATATTTCGTGCAAAGACGAGATTACCTTCTCCTCCTGTTTTCTAGGGTGCTGAACATGATGCAAGTGGCGGGAGAAGTTTTTGACCGCCGCAACCTCTTGAAACGGCCACCCCTTCTATGGATCTCTTTATGTTTTCATATATAAACAGGTCTGGGGAGTGATTTATAGACGGGTTATACTTGAAATAACATGGAAGTGAAATCCAGACAGCAGGCCTAGGGGGTTGATTAAACTCTCCAGATGGGTGGAAAATCATTTTTTTTTTTCAAATGATTCGGTTCAAATGCGTACCCCCCCGTTTTCTGGGTCGCTGATCATGGGAAAAACATTCAGTTTTAGCTCCAACACCTCCTCACCTCTCAAGCGGTGAGTGAGGGGTGGTCTCTGCCCGTTTGAATGATGAGGAGGGGTTGGAGCTAAAGATGAATATTTTTTCCGTGATCAGCAACCCCGAAAACGGGGGAATACGCATTTGAACTAAATCATTTGAAAAAAAAAAATGATTTTTCACCTCTAGGGAGAGTTCAATCAACCCCGTAGGCCTGCTGTACGGATTCCACTTACTATATAACCTTCATGTTATTTCAAGTATAACCCGTCGATAAATCACTCCCCAGAACCGTTTATATATGAAAACATGAAGGGATCCATAAAAGGAGGTGGCCGTTTCAGGGGGGTTGCGGCAGTAAGAAACTTCTCCCACCACCTGCATCGTGTTCAGCACCCTCGAAAACGGGGGAAGAAGGTAATCTCGTCTTTGCATGAAATATTTACAAAAAAGTCGTCATATAATGCTTCATTACATAGACTATAACTATATAAACATGTAAGTAAGGCTGATAGTAAACAACACATCTAATTTTCATTGCCCGTTTTTGACTTGTTCTGGAGATATTTCATTAAAACTTCCAAAAGTGACACTTCTTTAAATTTTTTTTTCTTCAAATTAACTTTGCAAGATGAACCAAAAACTATGTGAAAGTGGACATTCTAGAGAACATAGCAATTTTTTTTTATGTTTATATAAAACAACGACATTTCTTTACAGTATACGTGGCCGTTCATCGCATCCTTGGCGACATTCCTTTTTATTTTCCCAAGAATTTTTTTCCAGCTCCCTTCTATTTAAAGTGTAATCCACATATGTTCGTGACCAACAGAAATTAAATCCATAGTTATTCCTTAAGACTAACGTACAATGTCGATGTACCTCAACATAGACTATCATTAATGGCTAACGGGGCCCATGATCATGTCAATCAAGTTATTTAATAAACTACCACTTTCTCTCAAATTATTGAAAGACAATAAAATTTTCAAATATAAAGTAAAAAATATGCTGTTAAAATATAACTTTTATTGTTTCTGAATTCTTTTAATATCCTAATATGGAAGAATAAGTAATAAATGTATTAATTTATATCTTATTTTATTTTATTTTACTATTTTAATATGTCTATATGTACAATATACAATACATGTATTATAGTCTAGGTTCAAAGTTGTTTTGTGATTGTTTTAAGAATTGTACTTTCGATTTGTATCTTATCAGCAGTATTTGTCGTTTTATCATTTGACTATATTCTATACTTACTTTGTAAGTCCAATGAAAATAAAGATTTATTACTATTATTATTATTATCCAGTGCTACTTGTATGCCGTTTTTCCATCGTGCTCACAGTCGACCTCTTTTCGTTCTTCTGTATGATATCCATTCATAGCGCTTCTTTGGTAATCTTCGTTCTTCCAGCCTACTCATGTATAGTTGTTTCTTTTCTATTCTTTCCGAAAGGGTCTGCTCTACTTTTAATCTATCTCTTATTGTCTCTACTTTAATATGGTCTAAGAGGGTAACCCCACAGCATCTTCTTAAATAATTATTTTCCATGGCACTTATTCTTCGTTTAAGGTTTGTCTTCATTGTCCAAACTTCTGAGCCATAGGTGGTTGTACTTTCGACTAATGATTTAAACATTCGCATCATGTCACGTTTCCTATGTTCTTACTCCACAGCACTGTATTCAATTTGTTCGTTATCGTTCGTCCTCTCTCTATTTTCCGTAGAACATCTTTATCATCTTTTCTGTCTGTAGTCAATAGTACCCCTGAATAATTATATTCTGCTGTATATTTGATGTTTCATTTGTTCATTAAGTCTAAATCTTGCCCTTCGTCACCAACCATCATATACTAGATTTTCTGTATATTTATCTATAAAAGCTTCCTCATCATATACGACATATCATCCCCATCTTCGACAAATACAACCTGATCTGCCAATAATAGTATAAATTATTTCATTTTCCGATTGTACTTCCATTTTATTACACTTCCTTGACCACTTCTCAAGAACCGAATTGAGGTATATTTTGAATAACGTGGGAGATAAATAACAGCTCTTCCTCAGACCCTTGTTTATCTCAAATACCTCGGGTTTTTTTTTACGTACGTCTCTAATAAATTATAATCCTAATAAGCACAAAAAATATTTAAAACTTATTTTCATAGGGTTGCTATTTAGGCCATTCATATTAGATTAAAAATAGCTCAATAGAAAAAAAATATATAAAGTTTTGCCACTTGAGGATTAAACTTGTCAAAAGATGTACTTTCAAAATAAAAAGTTCTCAAGCAACAGAGGTTTTCGAGAAATAAACTATTGAAGTCAAGGGTTGCATTAACAGAGATTCACGAATATGGTATAATTATCACTTATAATTCTAGACGGCCGGTATCAAACAGGGCAAACAACAGTTTGTACATCTATTTAATCGCAGAAAGGACCTTGACACTTAATTCAGAAGTGCCGTGGTTCTTTCAAAATTACCTTCCACGTCGGCAGTAGTACAACAGCATTCCCGTCCCCTTCAAGTGCAAATATGGTGTCGACAACATTTGCATCCTGAGCTTTGGGACTGGAACAAAAATTATGATGCCATGTCACCTGTCTGTACCACTGAGCCACCCGCCCCGGCTTCTATTTTAAAATGAATAACCTGCAGTTGCAAATAAGGTTGTGGAAAGAGATGCAGCTGTACTAAGACAGGCTTACATTGCACAACTATGTGCAGAAATTGTCGTGGCCAAATCTGTACCAATGCAGATACCACAGATGATGTAGATACTACCGAAGACGTATTATTTTATTTTGACTTAGTGGATTAGGTCTCAAGGAGAAACCACTAAAAAAAAAAACGTGCTGATGACTCTACCACAATGGTGGTGTGGAAACGAGTCCTCTTGTATAAATCGCAAAACTTTTTTTATAAACCCCTTCTCCACTATAATACAACCTTACATTAAATCACAGAGTTCCAAAATTATACCTAAAATACATTATTGTACCATGTTCGTTAATCTCTGTTAATGCAACCCCCAACTTCAATACCTAGCTGATTTCTCGAAAACCTCTCTTCTAAACAATTTAGCTAATAGATATTCTCTTATGCAGAATTTTACTGGGAACATTTTTTGTAAGTATGTTTTTTTTGTAGGACAAATGGTTTTCCAGAAAAACGCAAAAACTACCGAATTGCACATTGGGAGTGGGTTTTAGGGATGAAGCTCCCACTTGTTGCTTGAGAACTTTTTTTATTTTGAAAGTATATCCCTTGACAAGTTTAATCCCCAAGTGGCAAAACCATATATTTTTTTCTATTTATGCTAATATGAATGGCCTAATTCAGTAACAACTTTCTAAATATTGCCATAAATAGTTCTAGTTGTTTTCTATTATCACCTAAGGTTTCATCAAAATCTAAGAGGTACAACACTGAAAAAAAATATGAATTTATATTAGTTGCAGGAGCAACCATGAATATTTTTATTTTTGAAAGCAAAACACATGTTCGATTAGTCTTCATCACTATCGCCATTTATAATTAATGTTGTCTGTCTCAAATATTTTGGAAGTATTTCTGCCTGTCTAAATACTCTAGATAGGTATTTTGCACGCGAAAAACTTAATAGATAACACAGCCCCACAAAAAAAAAGTTCAGACCAGCGAATCAGACCCATGTATGCCTATGTATTTTCGGTCGCTGAATCCGAATCCGAGGTCAGAAAATTCGTACACCCCCAAAATCTTTAGCTAGAGCCAAAAAACACCCCTGGACTGGGGTAAAAGGAATATTAAGCTACGAGAATAGTTGTTGCATCCTAATCGATCGAATTATACAAATTAAGGTTAAACAGCAGCATACATACAATAGATATGAAACACTTCCCTAGTGAGGGGCGAAAACTAGCCCCCATTTATAAAAAAATCGATCCAAAACAGTAATAACTGCTAAAAAAGCTCAAAATATCTAAATTTTGTTAAAATGATAAGAAACTGCATCAGATCCGACGTAATCTTTATAAACTGCCCCTATAGGGTTGAGAACAACCATCCTTGAGTTTAAAAGAGAAAACGTAAAATCCAACAGGATTTTTATTTTGCGTAGTACTCTAAAATAGAACTAGAAACTTACGTACCATCAACGTCCTACACTGTCAACTCTCAGATGTGTGAAAACTACCCCCTATGCAAGATTTATCTATAAAAAGTTACAGTGTTTTCTATAAAAATTCGATACACCTGCGTTGTGTGGAAGTGAGAAGAAACTAGACTATGTTCGACGCTGTGTCTGAAAATCACCCCCATGGGGTTGCGAGATGCTACCCCCATATCCGTAGGACGCTGGAAGTATGCATCACGATTTTTGCTAATCATAGCATCCATAAAAATGTAAATCCGGTTAGTTTCTCCCTGTTTTTCCAGCATCCTACGGATATAGGGATGGCATCTCGCAATCTCGTGGGGTGGTTTTCAAGCGCAGCGTCTCACTTCCACCCAACGCAGGTGTTTCGAATTTTTATAGAAGTCACTGTAACTTTTTATGGATAAATCTTACATGGGGAGTAGTTTTCATACCATCTGAGGGTTGACACTGTAGGACGTTGATGGTACGTAAGGTTCTAGTTCTATTTTAGAGTACTACGCAAAATAAAAATCCTGTTGGATTTTACGTTTTCTCTTGTTTTGTGTCCTTTAAACTTAAGGGTGGTTGTTCGCAACCCTATAGGGGCAGTTTATGAAGATTACGACGGGCCTGATGTAGTTTTTTATCACTTTAACAAAACTTAGACATTTTGAGCTTTTTCAGCAGTCATTACTCTTTTGTATCGATTTTTATAAATGGGGGCTAGTTTTCGCCCCTCACTGGGGGGTGTGTTTCATATCTATTATATGTACGCTGCTGTTTAACCTTAATTTGTATAATTCGATCTATTAGGATGTAACAACTATTCTCGTAGCTTAATATTCTTTTTACCCCAGTCCAGGGGTGTTTTTTGGCTCTAGCTAAAGATTTTGGGGGTGTACGAATTTTTTTGACCTCGAATTCGGATTCACCGAAAATACATGGGTCTGGTTTGCTAGTCTGAACTTTTTTTTTATGGGGTAATTTTTTAGTAGCCCACTGTTTTGTTGCCATTAGCGCAATCATGGCAATACCAACTATACTTCTGTGATTTAAATAACACGGGTCACCAAAAAAAAAATATTCTGCTCCAAGGACTAAACCTATCATGCCTTAGGCATTTTTGTGTACGAAACCAAATTTTCAATTTAAAAAAATTTCTGCCACGTGAATTTCGAGTAAATCCCGGTTTTTACTGTCAAAAAACCGTATTTTGACAATAAAAACCGGAATTTACTCGACATCTACGCAGTGGAAAATTTTTTAAATTGAAAATTCGGATTCAACACATAAAAATACTTAAGGCATGATAGGTTTAGTCCTTCGAGCAGATTTTTTTTGTACACCTGTGCGCAGAATTCGAATTTTCAATTCAAAAAATTTTCTACCGCGTAGTTTCGAGTAAATCCCGGTTTTTATTATTAAAATACGGTTTTTTGAAAATTTTTGACACTTACTCGAAATCTACGCGGTAGAAAATTTTTTAAATTGAAAGTTCGCTTTTAGCACACAAAAATACTTTAGGTACTATGATAGGTTTAGTCCTTGGAGCAGATTTTTTTTTGTTGACCTGTGTAATGAGGGACGTATTCTATGAAGCAACGATAGGTTTTGATGTTTATATGGCGAGATCTTACTTCCATCTTGAATATTATATGTGATTCTTCTTTTACAAACTCGACTTGAAAATTATTGTCATCTCTTGTCATCATAATCCACTATTACTGCGCCATAAATAATAAATGGTATCGTTAACTGATGTCATTAACAACGAATTTATTTTCATAAATTACGAACATCATGAATGCTGGAAAAAAACCTGCCAGGAATCGTAAATTTGGGGCAAAATGCTTCTGCCACTTGAACAGATATGTTAAAGAAACGAAGCAATTTGACTGAAAATATTATAATTGAAACTTCTTGTACTAATACTTTATAGCGTAAAATGTATGAAAAACGTAATCTGCCAGTTTTCCAGAGAATTATTTTTTACATAGTTGAAACGCTTCTGTCGAGCATTGTTCCGCTATTCTCATGGCAGACTCGACATTCACCAATTGATAGGACATACAGGGTGCACCAATAAAAACTCCCAGCAGTAATATTTCGGAAAATAATATGGTCAAAAGTCATTTTCGGTTAAACCGAAAGTGGTAAATTTTGTTTTATTGTAGCATGATTAGCATTAACTTTTTACGAAGAAAGTTTCCAGTAACCTATCGTCTAAAATATATTTTCAGATAGTTACACAAATTTCAATTTTCAAAAAATTACAATATTTAAAGTCAAATATCAGCGCCAGTCAGCGCCATCTACATATTAACATATTAAAAAGCTATTTGTAACCAAGACTGCAGCCATTTACACATTCTAGCAATTGACTTTTGCAGAAATCGAATATCTATATTATTTTCCGAAAAATTACGACTGGGAGTTTTTATTGGTGCACCTTGTATACACTGCGATAAGCAGCTTTAGAAACTTAATAAAATGATTCAAATAAAATTGTTGCTAGCTCCTGGTCTGTACTGTTTATTGAATCTCGAGTTGAATCTATAATCTCGTCCCTTAATTCTCCATTAGAATTTACTCATTTACCAAAAGAATTTTGCAAAAACTCAACTATTCTACACAGTATTATTACCTCTGGAATTATTTTGTTGTGAAAAGTGGCTTACAGAAGCTTGTATTTTTGAGCTATTGAACAACTTCGACAACCCATCAAGTTTTAGTTTACTTTTTTGTTTTTCTATTTTTATTTCTGCTGTTCTTATATAGCGGCAATTATCGATGATCTTTGTGTTCGAAATACCTATCTAGAATATTTAGACCGGCAGAAATACTTTGAAAAATATTTAAGACAGACAAAATTAGTACAGTTACAAATGGCGATAGTGATGATTACTAATCAAATACGTGTTTTGCTTTCGAAAATAAAAATAATTTTTCAAAATTTCATATCCACGTTTTCTCGTACAACTGTAATATAAATTCATATATTTTTTTAAAGTGTTGTAGTCCTTACATTTTAGTACGTCGGGTACATGGCTATATAAGCCAAAAAGCTGCACTTTTTTATTGGAATGTGCCACTTTCTGTGGTCATAGTTGATGCCGAAAGGTAAGTTTCCAGATAGGGAGCACAAAAATGGCGGCCATTAAAGATAGCCGCCATTAGCCACATTAAATGTTTTTGTATCTCAGCTCCTAATGGTCCGATTTCTATTTTCTTTTTTTTGTTTGAAAACTCTTGTAAAGGGGACACTTTTTTGTCACTATACATTTGTCTCGCTACACCTTAAAGGTTCTGCGCAATTTTAAAAAAATAATGTTTAATTTTTTGGAGTTCTTTTTGTAATTTGATGAAGATTTGTGAATTATTTATTCATTTGCACAGTAGATACTGATGTAGTTGTTTTGGCAATACCTTTCTTTCACGTTCTCAAAACTGCGGGACTTCAAGAGATCTGGATTTTTTTTAGTACTGGGAATGAGGAGGAATTTGAATGCTAACCGACCATCTAACAAAAAACGTGAAATGGAGAATGCTAATCTAAAATTCCACACTAATATATTCACTTATTAATTATCAATCCGGCTCGAAGGACCAACAAATGGTCGTTATTAATATAACAAAAGCTCATCTGAGCTAAGCAGGCTGTATTTTTCCTTTATATATTTGATTTGGGAATAATAGGTAAATAAAGTAACTATAAAATGAACGTTATTGTCAGTTAAGCGAGCTTACCACATGTGCTGTTTCTGGATCCTCGTGCTCCGGGGTTGTGATGAATGTCTTGTTCAGAGGCCTTTGTGCTGTTCCAGTGGAGCAATCTTCCTGGGGTTTTCTAACTTCTAAATGTTACAAATACTAAGCACACACAACAGTTTAAAATATTGACTTCCACAACGAGAGTCTTCTATTTCTAGTTGTCTGCTAGAACGCGAGTCGTCTATTCTGATTGCACCAGGGGTCGACAATGCAGGAATAAATACAATAAAAGGTATACGTTTAATGGATTATTTCGGATTATTTTTAAATTCGTTTCACAATTTCAAGATCATAATTTGCTTTGTTGATCCAATTCCTTAATATAATAATATATAATTATTTAGTTCCAGGAACGAATTGGAAGATAAAAAAGATGATTGCTAGTGATCTAGAGTCGTAAAAGCTCTATAGAAGCAGTTCATTTACATGAATATTTCCTAGTATATAGTAGTTTTTTGTTTGTAATTTTTTTTTTACTTAATATAATAAATGTATTCAAAATAATTAAAATCACTATTGATTATGAAAACAAGTCTCTATTGACATATACGGAACACCAAATACATAAACCTTTTTTTGTGGGAAAAAATGGATATTGGGCATAATTAAAACTTACTTATCAATGAAAGTGAGAAAAGTGAAGTTTTCAGGTTTTTGAAAAGTGTGGAGATAAATGTATAGAGACAAAAAAGTGTCCTCTTTACAGGAGCTTTAAAAAAAAAAGAAAATAGAAATCGGGCCATCAGGAGCTGAGGTAAAAAAATAGTAAGGCTAATGGCGGCCATCATTAATGGCCGCCATTTTGGTGACCTGCACTGATTTTCAAATCTATCTCAAAAGTTACCTTTTGACATCAACTATGACCACAGAAAGTAGCACATCCCAATCAAAAAGTGCAGCTTTCTTTGGTGTAGCCGACGTACTATTTTGATGAAACTTTAAGTAGAGGATATGTAGAACCATTTAAGGTAATTATCGGCCGACTCAGTGGTGCAGTGCTTACGGTGTTAGGTTTGCAACCACGGCGCCCCGGGTGCGAATCCTGGTTGGGGACGGATGTTTAGTGGGGTTTTTCACGTGTTACCGAGATGGTAGCAGTGGCTGTGTGAGAGACAATATGTTTAGTCGCTCTCCTCTCCTAAGTTAGAGTCTCAGCTGCGGCAGATGGCAATGTCACATGGGGTGGTTGTTATGTTACTGTCTGTGTGTGTGTGTCCTGAATGAGTGGTGGAATAGCATTAGCTGAACTCCGCCAGGATGTTAATATAAATAGTGCATTTAAAAAATATATTAGGAAGTGGTCATTCAATAGGAATCCTATGAAAATATTTTTGTGCTTATTACGATTATAATTTATTATGGATTCACATACAGAAATACATGCCTTGTTCTCTAAAATGTTCGCTCTCATATAGTTTTTGTTTCATCTTTCTAAGTTAAGAAGATTACAAAAAATACATTTTTGAAAAAAGTGTCACTTTTGAACTTTTATTGAAATATATCCAGAACAAGTCAAAAACGGGCAATGAAACTTAGGTATGTTATTTACTCGAAGCCTCATCAACACGATGATATAATTAATAATAATGGGGCTTTCTCTCGGGGGCAATCTATGCTTATCCGGCTATATCGTTTGATTATTATCGTTTGCATGCTACATTACTTTCTGTAGAAATTCTGAACGTATTAATGTAATTAATGTAGTGACTACAGCTTCTGTTCTATTATGCAACTTACATTTTGTCTTGAGAATGTTGTTAACGAGAGCACTCATGATATTACGGTGCATACGTGTAGACAAATTTGCTGTAGAGGTATCTACAATTTATGCTCCATTACACACATTGTTTTAGCGTGAATGCATTATTTCTTGAGCTGCCTTTTTGTTGCCTGCAGCATAAAATCTGAAGACGACTTTAAATGAATAATTTATGTATGTAAGGAAAATGTCGAATATACATAAATATGGCTTTGATTTAAAAAGCACGCATTGATTTAAAATAGTATTACATTGCTTCTCAAAATGTTCATGGGACAAATTGGCAAGTAATGGTAAAATATGGGCACGGGCCCCAAAATTGATTACAACCGTCAATTAAATGTAAAAAAAACTTTTTACAAACAAGATTTTATTATTAATTTGGTGTACTAAAACGAAAAAAAAATAGTTCTGTTGAATTAATTGTCTTTAGAGCTTGAGGCACGCGAGATGTTCATACAGGCACTAATTTTGTTTGACAGAGATTGTAAGCACCTAAGTACTTTTTTTCTATTCACGCGACAAGCTTTTATGACAATTAATTCAACATAATTTATTTTTTTCGTTTTAGTGCACACACCTAAATAATAATAAAAGCTTGTTTTAAAAAGTATTTTTTTTGCATTTAATTTAATTTTAAAATTTTCACATTTTCAATTTAAGTCTTAATTAGTTTTATTTTCATTGTGTCATCCAATAGCGGATCCTTCGTCATTTCTTAGAATACAACTTGTTAGTGAATACACTATACGATCCAATTATAGTTTAAAAACTAAAAAACACAATTTTTGGTACCATCTTATTGTATTGTCACCAGAACTACACGTGTATGGAAAATTTCAGCTCAATTGGACGTCGTTAAGTGGTTCAAAATTGACTTGCAAGATTTGAATTAAACAGACTAACATACAAACAAACTAACATACATACAAATCGAGTTAAATAAAAGCTTGTAAAAAAAGAATCGTTGCAAGTAAACTGCACATAAAAATATTTTTTATTAAGTTACTATTAATATAATTAAGGCATCGTATTGACATAATAAGTTATGGCCAACTGTTATACTCAGAATCAACTGGCGGCTTGTAAAGAAAAATGAGTATGTTTTAACAACTACTACGTTAACCTCTAACGGAATTCTTCAAGTAAGCAGCTACGTCAATAAAATGGAAACGCATTGTTCTTCAACTAGTAGGGGTGGAATTAGGCAATGAGGTATATTCTTGAGAAATATTTTTTATTTTCCACTTTGAGAGTGACATACTACTATATTTGGGAAAGCAAGTAATTTGCTAACTAGATCTTATCTAATGCGACATATCCTTGAGAAGTATTTCTTATTTTCAACTTCGAATGTGATAGACAGCATATAATAATAATAATTTATTTACCAAAATAAAATACAGTACATACTAAAATATAAAAGTTATTTATGTAAAAGAAATAAAAATTTTAATACTATAATGCAGAAAAAATTAAATATCCTAATGTGGTAAATAAATGGTGAGTAGCAGAGATGGTACGACACAAAAGAAATCTTGTCTGTGTTTTCTTATACCATCTCCCCAGCATCTATTCGTTACATTTTTTTATATATTAATTTTAGGAGCGTAGGTGTAGATATATGAGTTATAAGGTAAGTATAGGTTTATGACTATATACATCTAAAATATATTTATATCTAAATGTAAACATGAAATATAATATAAAATAAAATATAAATATATAAAACTTAAGCTTAAACATATTAAAATAAAAAAATGCAAAAAAGAACGATCTATATATTTATTCGTTGTGTTTTTAAATATTATATGTAAGCGTGGGAGATAATTCCCTGTGAAAATTGATGGGGTGTATTACACATTGTTGAAATTCATGATTCTCAGTAGCCTTAATTTAGGGGTACTACGTAGCCATTTTTTTAACTTATTTTTAAATAATTTTGTGGAATTTAGAATTTTTAGTTCCAAAGGTACTTCATTATATAAGTGAGGTCCAATAAACAGAAATGATCTCTTCATTAAGGTTTTTTGTGGTTTAGGTATTATTATTGAAGATTTTGCTTTGTGGCGCGTGTCGTGCCTGTGTTGAACAGTATTTTTTAGTTTGTTAGTTTTTATGTGATTTATAACAGCAGCACTATATAATTGTCTTATATCTAACGCTTCAGCCAATTGAAAAAGTGATTCTGTGGGGTAAGTATACTCTTTTTTAAATATTATTTTTAACATCCATTTTTGCAAGGTTTCTAAATTTTTTATATGATTGTCATACGCCCCACCCCAAGCAATTATTCCATATCTAAGTTGGCTCTCCACTAAGGCGTAATATGCTGTCATTAAACTTTTTGTATCCATAAACCTTGCAAGGTATTTAAATTTAGATAGCAAACAGCGAATTCTTTTTACGACGTGGTTTATGTGTAGTTCCCATTTTAGATACGGATCTATATGAAGCCCTAGATATGTAATATCATTTGTAGGGGGTATTTCAAACATTGAGTTGTCTATTTCTATTTTAAGTGGCCTCAGAGTTGGTAGAGACACAGTACTCGTAGCAAATGGCAGGAACTTGGTTTTTGATACATTCAGTGTTAGTAAACGCGAGTCAAACCATAATTTAATGTTTTTGAAATCCTTTTCAGCCATGTGTATAACATCA
Organism: Rutpela maculata; assembly: GCA_936432065.2. Taxonomy (NCBI): domain Eukaryota; kingdom Metazoa; phylum Arthropoda; class Insecta; order Coleoptera; family Cerambycidae; genus Rutpela; species Rutpela maculata. The sequence goes on from OW386285.2 coordinate 227,444,539, forward strand.
TCCCATGAGTCGGCAGTGTACAGGATGGCCGTGTCGTCAGCAAAGCAAACAATTTCTCCACAAGTACTAATTTTAAGTAGATTATTTATATATATGCTGAATAATACTGGTCCGAGTACAGTACCTTGTGGCACTCCATATTGAACTGCTTTCATTTGACTGAATATATCATTAATTTTCACATTTTGCATTCTGTCAGTTAAATAAGATTTAAGGAGATCATAACTTTTTCCTCTTATACCAATTTCTTCGAGCGCTTTTAGCAATTCCGTATGACAGACACAGTCAAAGGCCTTAGCCAAGTCAACAAAGATGCAGAGCGTTGGTTTACTGTCATCAAGGTCTTTATAAATTTTCGAAACTAAATATGCTATGGCATCTTGAGTAGACTTAGTTTCTCTGAAGCCAAACTGTTTATCACTCAAGATATGATGCTTATCTAGATATTTGATTAGTCTTGTATGTATGACTTTTTCTACAACTTTGGCTAAAGACGATATTAATGAAATTGGTCGATAGTTGGAACACTGTAGGTTATCACCAGTTTTATATATAGGCTTAACACAGGCGATTTTAAATGCAGAAGGAAAGTATCCGTCGCTGATAATTTTATTAATCAGGAAACAGAGAGGATGAGCAATGAAAGTGGCGATGTCCTTTAAAATATTGGATGTTATACCGTCTAATCCAGGAGCCTTATTAGACTTTAGTGATTGTATTGTATCTATTATTTCACGCACATCTGTATCTGATAGATATAGTGAGTTTGGTAAGTATTTATTATTTTTGTTTAGATCATTTAAATTGGGTACCGTTATCTTGTTTGCCAGATTTTTTCCCACACTGCTAAAATAATCAACAAAAGTATCTGCAATCTCATTTGGATCGGAAGTAATAGTGCCGGCTTCATTTTGAATTTCTCTTATCGCATCATTTTTTTTGTATTGGGACTGACTTGCTTTATTATATTCCACATTTGTTTGGGGTTGCTTTTATTATTTTCAATATGATTTTTATAATAAGTGTTCTTTGCATTTTTAATAGTTTGGTTTAATATATTTCTGTAGTTTTTAAATTTATTAAGAAGAGTTATGTTATTTTTGTCTCTTTGCCATTCTTTGTAAAGCCTGTCTCTAATTTTAATTGCATTTATCAACCCTATCGTGATCCAGTCTTGTTTTTTATTTACTTTATGCGCTATTTCTTTAGTACATTTTTTAATATAATCTTTGATAATTTTTATAAATAAATTGGTTCCTCTCTCAACATTATTTATATTATATATTTCTTGCCAAGTTTCTGATGCTAATAATTGCTTTAATTTATGATATTTGATAATGGTTTTTCTTTTTGTTTCAGGCACGAATCGATAGTTTTCAACTTCAAATTGAAGAACAACTGTAAAGTGATCGCTTATATGTGTATTTATCACTGAGGCTAATGGATTGGCGGCAATATTTTTAATAAATATGTGATCTAGACAAGAACGTGAATTTTGTTGTAATCTGGTGTATTTGTTAATTGTTGAAATAAATCCATTTTCGTTTAAGTTATTTAAATAGTTTTGGCTATGTTCGTCATTATCATCGAGTATGTTTATATTAATATCACCTATGACTATATTGTAGAAATTATTGTTATTATTTTTCAAGTACTGATTTAAATAGTTGTTAAATTCATTTGGACAGGAAGCAGGTGATCTATATATAGCAGTTACTACGATAGTGTTGTCTTTTAGTTTAATTGTAACTTTAATAGCTGTACTTAAATAAATTTTAATTACTTCAAACTCATAGTGCAAGTGGTTCTTTACATATACTACCACCCCATCGGATTGGTTAAATTGCCCATAACTATATATGATATTGTACCCATCTAAATTAAATATACTGGGATCATGTATCCGCCATGTTTCTGTTAAGACTATACAGTCGAAATCTAGGTTTAATTGCTTTAGTAGTACCTGAAAATTATGAAAGTTTTTCGTTATACTTCTTATATTGTTGTGCATTATTCTGAAGTTAGAGTAAGTGTCATTATGAACATTTTTACACTCAGATGGATCGTGGATTTCATAAGTGTTCACTGGATTATATTCAAAGTCTCTAATAAATGAATCCATTTGATAAGTATAGTATTTAAGAAAAAAAAGTTTATCTTACAATGATTAATATTATAAATATCTTACGATTTCGTAGTTTTGCTGACTAATATTATTTTTCTAAAAATAATGGTTTAGTATGACCTAATTATATTATTTACTAATTTACTATTTTACTAGCTTAGTTGTCAATAGTGGATAATGAGAAAGAGAATTGTTATGTTATATGTGTATAGAAATGGATATTTACTGGTAGGTAGTTCAGGTGTCACGGTTCTTGATAGTAGATCTAGTGCTCACTGAAGTCTTTGATGTTCCAGGAGTGACTTCTTTCTTGTCTTCTTTGTGATCTTGTTTTTTTCCGTTGTTTCTTTTCTCGTTTCCTTGTTTTATAGTTTTTTTTTTTTTATATATGTTAAAGCAAGTAATCTGCTACCTAGATCTTATGGAATTAGAAAATGAGAAGTATTTCTTATTTTCAACTTTGGACAGTCAGAAAGAAAATAATCTACTTGGTCTTCTGGAATTAAGTAATGAGGTCTTTGTGAAGTATTTCTTATTTTAAACTTTTAGTCCAACAGGCAGTGTTTGTTAAAGCAAGAAGCTACCTAGATCTTGTGGAATTTGCTAATGAGGTTTATCTTTGTAAATTATTTCTTATTGTCAACTTTGAATGCAACAGACAGTATTTGTTAAAGCAAGTAATCTGCTACCTAGATCTTATGGAATTAGGTGATGAGGCATATCTTTGTGAAGTATTTCTTATCATCGACTTTGTGTGCAACACACAATACTTAATTAGAGAATATTATTTAGGTATTATGCAAATCACAACTTACACACTTTTTATTTATTATGAAAATACCTACTTTCTGTATATTGTTGCCCTAATCTGGGCATGCTTATATAGTAGTTAGGTAAATACTTTAAAACACTCACTATTGGAGAATCAATCAAAACAACTACTCTTCTAGCTAATACTGACGAAGTATTGAATTACATGATAGGATTCTTAGCATTTTAAAGAATAAAAATTTGAAAATACTTAAATCATTTATTCAAATTTAGTCATTCACACTTTTTTATTTAATATGAAATTATCTACTTTCTGTATATTGGTACCTTAATCGGGTCACGCTAATATACTACTTAGAAAAACACTTTAAAACACTCATTATTGGAAAATCAATCAAAACAACTACTCTATCATGTAATTCAATACTTCGTCAGTATTAGCTAGAAGAGTAGTTGTTTTGATTGGATTTCCAATAATGAGTGTTTTAAAGTATTTACCTAACTAGTATATTAGCGTGCCCAGATTAGGGCAACAATATACAGAAAGTAGGTACTTTCATAATATATAAAAAAAGTTTGTAAGTTGTAATTAATATTCTCCAAACTAACATATATACAAATCGAGTTAAATAAAAGCTTGTAAAAAAAGAATCGTTGCAAGTAAACTGCACATAAAAATATTTTTTATCAAGAATAGGCTTGTAAATAATGAATGAATGTTTCTATACTCTACTGATGAGAACCTAAGTTTTCCTAAGTAGTATATTAGCGTGACCCGATTAAGGTACCAATATACAGAAAGTAGATAATTACATATTAAATAAAAAAAAGTGTGTATGACTAAATGTAAATAAATGATTTAAGTATTTTCAATATTTTTTTTTCTTTAAAATGCTAAGAATCCTATCATGTAATTCAATACTTCGTCAGTATTAGCTAGAAGAGTAGTTGTTTTGATTGGTTCTCCAATAATGAGTGTTTTAAAGTATTTACCTAACTAGTATATTAGCGTGCCCAGATTAGGGCAACAATATACAGAAAGTAGGTACTTTCATAATATATAAAAAAATTTTGTAAGTTGTAAATAATATTCTCCAAACTAACATATATACAAATCGAGTTAAATAAAAGCTTGTAAAAAAAGAATCGTTGCAAGTAAACTGCACATAAAAATATTTTTTATTATGTTACTATTAATATAATTGAGGCATCGTATTGACATAAGAAGTTATGGCCAACTGTTATACTCAAAATCAACTGGCAGCTTGTAAAGAAAAATGAGTATGTTTTAACAACTACTACGTTAACCCCTAACCGAATTCTTCAAGTAAGCACCTACGTCAGTAAAATGGAAACGCATTGTTCTTCAACTAGTAGGAGTGGAATTAGGCAATGAGGTATATTCTTGAGAAATATTTCTTCTTTTCCACTTTGAGTGTGACATACTACTATATTTGGTAAAGCAAGTAATTTGCTTACTAGTGAAATATTTTGTCGAACTCCTCTATATGTTTCCTTAAATATATAAGGAATAAGAAACCAGACTGCAACCAACAGCTATTCTCCGGACTAATGCCCCGCCGAGCGCTGAATTACGAGTTACAAGCCTGGCCGCGTTAAGTACAATAACTATGTATTGCCACAAAACGCTAAGTTTCGATTGTAATAGACACCAGCCGAAAGACTTATTCCCATTCAAAGGAGCTCTCGTGCCAGCCACCCCATACCACTTGCAGACTGCAGTTTCGAGCTATTGGCTCTCGTCAGTGCAAGGTAGGTCTGAGACGGCTGTAACGAGGCATTTGTTCACTCTTGGTACATGACGAGATTTATAAAACCACGACATGCAACAAAAATGACAGGCTCCATCTAGCGGCTGATATCCATTACAATCGAAACAGCAGTAGCCCTGACCTGGGCACAGTTAGTAGATATGCTTCTAGAGGGCAGAATATTTACTAGTGAAATATTTTGTCGAACTCCTCTATATTATGGAACTCCTCTATATTATATATAGGGGTGGCTGGCACGAGAGCTCCTTTGAATGGGAATAAGTCTTTCGGCTGGTGTCTATTACAATCGAAACTTAGCGTTTTGTGGCAATACATAGTTATTGTACTTAACGCGGCCAGGCTTGTAACTCGTAATTCAGCGCTCGGCGGGGCATTAGTCCGGAGAATAGCTGTTGGTTGCAGTCTGGTTTCTTATTCCTTATATATTTAAGGAAACATATAGAGGAGTTCGACAAAATATTTCACTAGTAAATATTCTGCCCTCTAGAAGCATATCTACTAACTGTGCCCATGTCAGGGCTACTGCTGTTTCGATTGTAATGGATATCAGCCGCTAGATGGAGCCTGTCATTTTTGTTGCATGTCGTGGTTTTATAAATCTCGTCATGTACCAAGAGTGAACAAATGCCTCGTTACAGCCGTCTCAGACCTACCTTGCACTGACGAGAGCCAATAGCTCGAAACTGCAGTCTGCAAGTGGTATGGGGTGGCTGGCACGAGAGCTCCTTTGAATGGGAATAAGTCTTTCGGCTGGTGTCTATTACAATCGAAACTTAGCGTTTTGTGGCAATACATAGTTATTGTACTTAACGCGGCCAGGCTTGTAACTCGTAATTCAGCGCTCGGCGGGGCATTAGTCCGGAGAATAGCTGTTGGTTGCAGTCTGGTTTCTTATTCCTTATATATTTAAGGAAACATATAGAGGAGTTCGACAAAATATTTCACTAGTAAATATTCTGCCCTCTAGAAGCATATCTACTAAATGTGCCCATGTCAGGGCTACTGCTGTTTCGATTGTAATGGATATCAGCCGCTAGATGGAGCCTGTCATTTTTGTTGCATGTCGTGGTTTTATAAATCTCGTCATGTACCAAGAGTGAACAAATGCCTCGTTACAGCTGTCTCAGACCTACCTTGCACTGACGAGAGCCAATAGCTCGAAACTGCAGTCTGCAAGTGGTATGGGGTGGCTGGCACGAGAGCTCCTTTGAATGGGAATAAGTCTTTCGGCTGGTGTCTATTACAATCGAAACTTAGCGTTTTGTGGCAATACATAGTTATTGTACTTAACGCGGCCAGGCTTGTAACTCGTAATTCAGCGCTCGGCGGGGCATTAGTCCGGAGAATAGCTGTTGGTTGCAGTCTGGTTTCTTATTCCTTATATATTTAAGGAAACATATAGAGGAGTTCGACAAAATATTTCACTAGTAAATATTCTGCCCTCTAGAAGCATATCTACTAACTGTGCCCATGTCAGGGCTACTGCTGTTTCGATTGTAATGGATATCAGCCGCTAGATGGAGCCTGTCATTTTTGTTGCATGTCGTGGTTTTATAAATCTCGTCATGTACCAAGAGTGAACAAATGCCTCGTTACAGCCGTCTCAGACCTACCTTGCACTGACGAGAGCCAATAGCTCGAAACTGCAGTCTGCAAGTGGTATGGGGTGGCTGGCACGAGAGCTCCTTTGAATGGGAATAAGTCTTTCGGCTGGTGTCTATTACAATCGAAACTTAGCGTTTTGTGGCAATACATAGTTATTGTACTTAACGCGGCCAGGCTTGTAACTCGTAATTCAGCGCTCGGCGGGGCATTAGTCCGGAGAATAGCTGTTGGTTGCAGTCTGGTTTCTTATTCCTTATATATTTAAGGAAACATATAGAGGAGTTCGACAAAATATTTCACTAGTAAATATTCTGCCCTCTAGAAGCATATCTACTAACTGTGCTCATGTCAGGGCTACTGCTGTTTCGATTGTAATGGATATCAGCCGCTAGATGGAGCCTGTCATTTTTGTTGCATGTCGTGGTTTTATAAATCTCGTCATGTACCAAGAGTGGACAAATGCCTCGTTACAGCCGTCTCAGACCTACCTTGCACTGACGAGAGCCAATAGCTCGAAACTGCAGTCTGCAAGTGGTATGGGGTGGCTGGCACGAGAGCTCCTTTGAATGGGAATAAGTCTTTCGGCTGGTGTCTATTACAATCGAAACTTAGCGTTTTGTGGCAATACATAGTTATTGTACTTAACGCGGCCAGGCTTGTAACTCGTAATTCAGCGCTCGGCGGGGCATTAGTCCGGAGAATAGCTGTTGGTTGCAGTCTGGTTTCTTATTCCTTATATATTTAAGGAAACATATAGAGGAGTTCGACAAAATATTTCACTAGTAAATATTCTGCCCTCTAGAAGCATATCTACTAAGTAATTTGCTACCTAGATCTTATCTAATTAGGCTATACGACATATCCTTGAGAAGTATTTCTTATTGTCAACTTCGAATGCGATAGACAGCATTTGTTAAAGCAAGTAATCTGCTACCTAGATCTTATGGAATTAGAAAATGAGGCATATTCTTGAGAAGTATTTCTTATTTGCGACAGACAGAAAGAAAATAATCTACTTGGTCTTCTGGAATTAAGTAATGAGATCTTTGTGAAGTATTTCTTATTTTAAACTTTTAGTCTGACATGCAGTGTTTGTTAAAGCAAGTAATCGGCTACCTAGATCTTGTTGAATTTGCTAATGAGTTTTATCTTTGTAAATTATTTCTCATTGTCAACTTTGAATGCAACAGACAGTATTTGTTAAAGCAAGTAATCTGCTACCTAGATCTTATGGAATTAGGTGATGAGGCATATCTTTGTGAAGTATTTCTTATCATCAACTTTGTGTGCAACACACAATACTTAAATCAAGCTACGTGCTACCTAGATCTTATGAACGAGAAATTGTAGGATTTCCTTTGGCCCATCGCAACCTTTAGTTTTTGTGATCTCAACGATAAGATCCAGAATTTCGCTATTACTAGGCCGACAACATGAAGAATTGTTTAGACTGTCAACTTCCTGATACAGGGACTGATTCTACAATAACTGATGAATTAATCAATTATTTCTATACCCCCCCAGCCAAGTGCTTATGTCATGTTAGGTTTCAGGATAATGGTATTCTTGAATTACCTTTCTACCATCAATTAAATTGTTCTCTAAATTTTTTGTCTGGGCTGGAGTATATAAAGGCCTTAGCTCTACCTATAAGGAGCAAGGTCCTTACTCAGTCAGAGAATGACCGGTGTCTTCAAGTTCACTATACAGTCGTGTTTCCTAGTAGAGATGACTGGGAACCCGACGAAATTAATCTTCTAGCTCGTATATTGGCGCAACTTGGTAAGAATCCTACTGTGTTTCAGGCTGAGATATGCAATTTTACTGTGTGCAAGTGAAAACCTCAAAAGGGGTTTCGTCAATAAGCACATTTACATATGTAGCGACAGTCAGGCAACTTTGAGAGCTCTTGCATCAAACAAGGTGATCTCTAAGTTGGTGCTGAACTCTCGAAATATTCTGACTAAGCTGTGTGAAAACAACTCAGTTATATGGGTGCCCGGACACAGTGGCGCCGAAGACAACGAAGAAGCAGACCGTTTGGCGGGTGAAAGAGCAAAAACTCCTTTCCCTGGTCCGGAGCCAGCCTTCGGTCTACTAAGAAGTCTGATTCAATTAGAGCTGCAAAACTTGGCACAGTTTAACAATTATTAGGCTCAGGTCCCTGGAATAAGGCAGTCGAGGCTCCATATAAAGGGGTCTTCGACTGACTCTACCGTAAAGTGGTTGCTTGGGCTCAACAGAGAACGATTGAGTTGGATGGTAGGTCTCATAACAGGACACTGTCCTCTCAACAAGCACCTGCATACAATGAGGTTGAAAGATGATCCTCCTTGTCGGATGAAAATTATAATAAAATAACGACTCATGAATGTGACGATCACTTCTTTTAATGTCTGTTAGCCTTAAAATAGAAGATCATCCCACCACATGCACCTTTATAGAATGATTCAAAAATGTGTACCATGTAAACCTCATAACTTAAGAGTAAGCTCTATGGAGTGGCACAAACAGAATATTTCGGTCTCTCAGAATACGATTTTCCCCTGACAAATTGTTTTACTTCACAACTTCCAGAAATTGGAACATCTGCCAATACAGTTACCGTAGTAGTATGCCATTCACGTTCTTTTTTATTTCTCACTACTTCGATCACAACACAAAAACAATTCAATTGAATGGTCATCTTGTTTTCAAATATTCCTACGCTATGTAGTATATAAACTTCACATTCTTAGTGGTCAAATTTCTTACAACTTTTTAAATATTCAGACTGGGCCAGCCCTGAATCACTGACACTAATAGATTTTTATGTACCACAAGGATTATTCATAAATTTCATAAATTATCGCTATTTTTGTTATATATGAGTGGTCAATACTTAAATATTTTCAAGGGTGAATGCAGGTTATAATTGCTCATTATTTTATGTAAATTTAATAGCATGATGCATAAAATAGTGATGTATTCTGCTTCATTGCGCTTATAACGGGAAAGTTAGTGTCAAGTTTCTTGTGCGTTGAAATTGAAGTATGCTGATTGGCAGTTTAGTAGATCCACAGGAAGACCCTAATTAAGATTAGTAAGATAGTAGATGTTACTTTTTGCCATGGATTATACTAATTATACTACAAATGTGATGAAAATGACGAATGCGTCGATTCATCAAGAAGCACGCCTTACGAATTATGTATATATTTCTCCAGTACCTTTATGCATGCACAAATCTTCCAATCAGGTAGTTTCGTCACACGCAACACTGCCAGAAAACTAGATCACTGTCATAAGTGCGCACCAGCCGCTGATATTATCAGCGAAATATACCATCATTCTCGATTTCGCATTTTCATGGTTGCAGAGCATCTAACGAGACATATTGTGAGATGTAAGTTGCACAGAACCAGTGAAGCATCGGTTACGTATAATTCTTCACCATTCACAATGTTCGTAGAACGAAAATGCTCGGCCAATAGATAAAACAATTGTTTTTGAAGCCACTCCGAAGGAAATTCGACCAGAGCCGACTAAATTTTGTTGGTCAGAATCATTATTTTCTCTGACTGTGTTTGTGAAGCCGAATTAAATTCGGTTTTAAAACATTGAATAGTTGTTTCTGCAGGAAGGGCAAGACAACTGTCCCAGCATTAGATACTGAAAATTGTGCTCTGGGATGAATTAAACTTACGGATCTATCAAGGATTTTACGTGTCACCTTTGGGACAGTCTGTATAGTATCTGCGTTGGAACTATCAGTGAGATTATTGAAAAGCATTATTTTGGGTTTTCAGCAAATAAGTTTCCATTATTTCCACATACCATGGATCCAAGTCTGATCATGCTAGTATATCAACAAAAAGTCTCCTTTACGAGACATCTTATCAATTTCTTTCATAAACTTAATATCAAACATTGGATATGAAAAACAAGAAAATATCAATTCTTTCTAGATACTGGTGATCTGAGTCCGATCCTGCTGGTGTATTATAAGAAACTTTCCTTACGGGACATCTTATAAAGTATCTTTAGCTCTACCTAGAGGATACTCCACCATAAATCAACATTTGTTACATTTCAATTTCTAAAGGGAATTAAAAAAATATGATCAATTTTTAAGGTGGTTGAATCAGTCGAAAGTAGAAAGAAATATTTTATTTATTAAGACATGCATGCGCTGAGTGAAACAAGGGAAACTTTTTGTTGTTATTCTAGCACGATCAGACTTGGATCAATTGTATATAGAAAAAATGGGTGGTTTCTTTGAAAGTTATCTGCTGAATAATCAAAATAACGTTCTTCAATAATTGTGTAAGCAGAAATAAAAGATATTTATTTTTATATATCAGTGAAACATTTTAGAAAATCTGATTTAGTGTTAGATAGCATGGCATCCATCATTGAAAGTACTGGAGGAATATTCCGGCGGTTATATATAATTTATTGAAAACTGATGTTTGTATCATACATATAAATACCAATCCGATTTTGAGTAGAATAAAATTGTTAGTTGGACATCCATATTTTCTACATTGTCAAACTTTGCTTCTGAAATATAAGGAATGTCTTTTTCATACGCAGTGTACTTAATAAAATAAAATAGTGAACTAAGAATATAAAACGGAGAAGAAAGAATATATTATTATATGCTCAATAGAAATGTCGATTTAATATTCTGTTCTGAATATTCTTAAAGTTTTAAACAGTAGCATTTAATTCTTACTGGTTTAAATAGAGTTAAAAAAATAATTGACGCTGAACTAATATATCTACGAATAAACAATAAAAATTAGAATCAATGTCACCAGTATTTTCTCAGAGAAACTGAGAGTATAATTAATAGCGTGAAACAGAAAAGAAAACATGTTTTTACTTCAACACTCAGTGGATGGGATTGTCTGATTGACCGAATTCTCTTTAATACCGACCCAGCCATAAGAAGTTAATCTATTATATCCGTGATCTAAAAACAACCACAAAGGGCGATTAAATTACTACCATAGTAGAATAAAAATAGATCATTCCCTAAGGTGTTAAAGAAGCTTAACTTTGAATGATTGATAAAAAAAACATGGTACACACACGCAGTGCCTTAATGGAGAGACTAGTTAGGTCGCGTGAATGTGACAGCCTCGGTGGGTGTCAAGCCGAGTTTGCAATTTAGCTTATCGTGAGATCGGCGTTTTTCTAAGTTGATGTTATAAAATTAGAAATGGCAAAGTTAAGTTTTTATATAACGCCAAATTGTAGTATCGTCTAAGATGCAAATATTTCCCATGTGTTTAATTTCTGTTGAGGGTTTTTTCTGATTTTAGAAATAAATCTGTAGCTGTACATTTTAATGCACTCGTATTAACTATAAGCGATGGAGTATAAGTTTTAAAAAATAAATCGAAAATATTGTAAACAATATGTAGCTTTATATGATGTTATATACTCTGCAGCCTTGGTGTCTCCGAAAGATGCTTTCAGGATGAAACTTAAGTAAAAGAGACTCTCGGTAAAGATACAGAGCTCTAGTTAGACGCAAATGGATGTTGCTTCTCTGCGGCAAAACAAAATTTGTGCGAGAAATATGCTGGCCGTTCTTATTTTCTCGTACTTACGGTACGAACGGTAAATGATACAGGTACTAGATAGATATACCAGGAACATTATAAATATGTGTCGAAAAATGCACTTCGTCAAATCTTACCAACCTCTCTTACTAGTTTGAAAGGTCTCTATGACAGAATAACACTGGATGTAGCTAGCTATTCGAACACTTAAAAGTAACGTTTCACTAGCACAAATGGTTGCGAAGCATGAAAAGGAGAACAAAGGAGCGTTCTTATGAGCCACTGACAAATTCGGACAACCTGAACTCGCGCCTGAATACCTGTAAACAGGTATTCCCCTAAGGCATGAGGAAGATAGAAGACTTAAAGCTAAAATCGCGAAGGCAGAGCATGAAAACCTGCTGAGATGGCACACGGACAAGCCGATGCACTCCGTTTTTTATAAACATCTACGAGATCAGGGAACGCATAATGCATAATAAATAAAAGTTAAGACGTTTAAGTTGGTGACCGAGGGTTTGGTATCGGCATGTTAGGAGTACTAAATATTCTGGTATAACGGGATGTTATTCTAAAGGAAAATATCCAAACTATGTGCAATGCTTATGGCATGGACCAAGCTCACATCGTACCGTACGTGCCCCAGGAAATCCAGGCAGTAGTAAAGAAAGCAAGTGTAGGATATATTGGAATTAGTCCTTCCCAACAACCCGAAAGCTGGATGCCACGGAGCCAGACATAGTTCTTCTAGATTTAATTGAAAAGAGTGAATGCATGTTATGGTGTTCTCTTATTCAGCAAAGAGAAATGTTACAACGAGAGAAATTCATTTAAGACTTGCTATTTGAATTTAGTAATATTCAGGTTTTGTAATTAAATTAGTGGTATTGATAGTTGGCAGTCTAGGGATATCGTTCCTCTTTTTAAGAAACTGAACATTATTCCCGTCTGTAGATCATCTCCACGAGTTGTTTAGTCACAAGTGGTTCCCTGAAGTATGAAAGCCATTCACATAGTATGTGATGAGGAGTTTCCTCATCCTCACCACACATCCTGCACTCTGGATGCCCCCTCACTTCTATAATATTGGTTAGAAGTTTATTCAGTGCGCAATGTCCTATTTTATTTATTTATTTATTTAAATACACCATCCAACAGCCGAGGCCAATTATGAGATGGGAAAATACAGTTACAATAATAATTATACATTGGATAAATTAATTACAGATTATACTTAACACATATTAAAATAACTAAACTAAGACTATCTATACATATATCATACTCTATATATAAAACAGTGTATTATACCTTACTTATGTATTTGATGCATATCAAGTGTTATTTATTATATGTTATATTGTCACGAGCCAAACCCCATTTAGGGGTTGTTTGACTCGTTTATTGACCAAAAGCGCGACGTCCACAGGTATCCCCACACTACCCCGTTGTCCGGGGCAATACCGGCGATACCCATGGCTAAAGTCGCTTTGACTCGCTTGGCATACGAGAGGGTTTAATTTGGTTATTGAATGATTACTTTATTAATGAAACATGGTAGTAGAAAACAAGGTACAAGTTTATTCAACAAAAATTCAAAGAAAATAGAACAAAACAAAACTTACATGAATTACCCTCTGGAGGGTCACCCCCTAGGAGGGGAGTTGAGCCACGCACCCTACAGCAACCAGCTGCCCCAAGACCGAAAACCCAACTAACTACTTTAAACTAAAATATTTTCCCAGTCATCGCCTCCTTGCCGATTCAGCATTGCATCACAGTAGCAAAGGTATCGCTCGCTTCCTGCTGGCTCAGCGGTTCCTTTGTCCCTCGTGCAATCTGATTTCTTTCGACACGACTTTGTTCAATAATTCTGATGATATTTCTTTACGTACAATATTAACTTATGATGTACTGGGTGTTTTAAATAAATTTGGCGTAAATTATAATTGCTGCGTGACAATATATTTTTACACAGTACAAGTTAATCTATTGCTGCATTTATGTCATAATAGGATGCCCACTGCACATCTCGGCTATTTTCTATTCAGCTTTAGCAATTCGTTGGTCCTTGTCTTGGATGGTCTGTAAAGTCTGTAATCAATATACGTGACTGTCTCATCCCTGCCGCCCCATTCCAATAAAAAAATTTGTTTCTGACATAATCGTTCCATTACCATCATCTTGCGGTATTATATGATATCCCGGAGGTTGGATCCGGTCTCATCAAGGCTGGTTTTGCGCCTTGCCTAGCCAGCTTATCTGCTTTTTCCTTACATTCTTTGCCCTGGTGTTTTGCGGCCACTCCAGTAATTCACCGTTGTGTTCCCCCAGTTTCGCCAGGGAATTAAGGTAGTCATATAAAAAAATTGAGAAACCGCTTTTTTCCATATAAACCAACGACTAAAAAAATGAGCATCAAGAAAAATATAAAATAATTTTTGTGAAATCTCGGAAGTTATAAAGTTTGATAAAAAAAACACAGCTTTTTTTCACACCCTGTAGATAGTAACGTTTTTTAAAATAAAAGAATCGAGCAAAACTCGCTGTTTCATAAGTAAATTATTTCTTAAATCCTGAAAACAGATTGATATCTATTTTCATTCTCAAAAAATGTGGATTTAAATTCAACCCAAAAATTCGCTTGGTCCATTTTAATTGGCCAGCAGTTTAGGTGTGTCCCAATACGCTTTAATATCGTTATTCTCAAGACATCCTTTGGAAATATTATTTCATTATTTATTATCATTGTTTTTATTACTCCAATAAAAGCTGCTTTAGTCTTCCACCAGACATTTATAAACACAAATTGTCATAAAGTAAATATTATTTACCGTATCTTCTAAGTAGGATAATTTGCCTTAAAATTTCGAACTTAAATTTGATTTGATTTAACTATAACTGGTATGTTAAACCAAGAGATAAATACCATGCAGATATCCCAAATGCGCTGAGGAATAAAATCCAGTTTAGCCTCAAATTAAAATTAGTAGCCTAATATTGGCAAGTTGCTTAATTATTAAGTACTGGCTAGTTGGGAACAGGTCAAAATTAAAGTAGTTTGGCCCTTTGCTCCAACCTACATTAATTGAAATGAACAGAAGCAAGAGCGCCTCATTAAATGTACCAGTCGATTTCCTTCCTAAATTAATATACCGAAAATAGAACTACGTATATTAATTTATCATTTTCCATTTAATCTGAATCAAGTAATTTTGTTGCGATAGTAAAAAGACAAGCAAATCAATTTATTTTTTACGAACATCTGGTGCCTTTGATGTGTCGACAGCATAAAATCTTTATGGCTTTATGTAACTTTCGTGAAAAGTTTTAATTTTTGTTTTATCTAAAAAAATATAAAAAGTTTATAGTCTATAAAGTCTAACAAAGAAAATTTGACATTATTCCTGAACTTAGCTTTACCGTGTATCAATAATGAAAAATAAACAATTAAGAACCGACACGTACTTAGAACACTATGCAATAATAATAGGTTCACTTAAATATCTTCGTATAAATTTTCAACAATTAATAATGATTAGCACATGGGAAACAAATTCGTACGTTAACAGTATACTAGGTAAATTTTAGTGTGAGCATGATAACAACTGTTTCCTTATTAGCTAAATAAAAACTATTCGTTTTTAAACATTATAATAACTATATTATCTCATATCTTTAAAATCATAAAATTAAATAGAATAGAAAATATTTATGTCAAGAACATGATTACATGTGTGGTAATGATATGTAGGATATGTGTATTGTGTATAGTGCTATATGCAATAAGTAATCAAAGAAGAATGTTAAAAGAAAGGTATTTTTGTACATTGTGACAAAAGTGCAGAAATAGTGTTTTTCGACTAATTTTTGGTTGCTGAACACGATTATGGCATTAAAATTTATCGAATGTGATGAGAACATGGTCAAATTGGCAATTTTTCACTGTCGATGATTCTATCCGGTAATCGAATATTGCCTAATGTTAGCACATGGTACATAATAATATTTTTTCTTTCACTTATGCAAATTCTTTTATTCACAATCATACATAAATAATCAAATTGTCTTACATGTCAAAAGTTGGAAAGTATGACATTTCTACTTCATTCGACAACTGAACTGAAATATGACATTTCAGGTTGGAAAGTGACATTTGCAGGTTGGAAAATAGCCACTTTCTTAACAGTTTTCGGGTTGGAAAGTGACCATTTGCCAACCTATGTTCTTTGCTTTTTTACTTTTTTCTGGCAATAAATTTTCTGTTGCTCGTTCGGCAACTTCCCTGAGTTTAGGAGGAGTACATCCCATTTCACTATCGGTATTATTATCCTGCATTTTCTATAGAGGCAAGGGACAAACACAAACGACTTTGACACTTGTCGTCTGACATAAGAATTTTTTGTTCATTGCCTGCTTAATAAAAACATAAAATGCTATTTAAAAATTTAGTAAACGATTTTTTTGGCTTTTTGTTCTTTAAGGGAAATGATTGTGAATAAAATAGTATACATACCTTGGTGAAAAATTTCATTGCTGTCTCGAGAGTCAGTTGACCCCGCCGCTGCGCGCTTCGGCCAAAATAGACATTCAAGGTTACAATAATTCGTATAGAGCTAAAAATTGGTACAAATGTTGGGAACACCATTATAAATGAAATGTGAAAAGTCCTCATCGATCCCACATCTGCAAAAAAAAAAATTCAAGGTCAAGGTTCGCAAATATGGGTTTTTTACATTTTTCAGCCAAACGGTAAATTTGTAATGAAGTAAATTCCGAGGCCCAAACAAGTACCCCATTTTTACATATTATAAATATTGTTATTTAATTTTTGTATTACTTATTTAAACCCAACCGGCTACGAACAATTTATTACCGCGTAAAACTACATTCCCGCTTTAGACCCCCACCAGCACAGCGCCAAGAGACCGTCCTAAGCACACGCTCTCTGTGGCGTCAGGCAGTCGATCCGAAGCAATAGCAGCGAACAGAGGTGCCCACCCGTGTCCAGCCGTCAAGCGTAAATGAATATTTCCGTAAATTATTTCAAGTGCAACTTTTCGGACTCAATATTTCTTAAAATATACCATTTTACGAGTCCGTAAAATCCATTGTAACGAAAATTTCACAAGTGCCGTCTACATCGCTCATTGCCTACGCGCATTCACTTCTCCCACTACCGGGCGAGAGAAGGGATACGAGCATACTAGCTATTGAAAGCAACACCGAAAGTTAAGTTCCTCACGAGCTTCCGAAGCAGGTAGACGTGCCAGTCCAGAAGTCAGTCGGTGTACCGCCCCATATTCAACCAGACGCGCCAGAAGCAACTAGAGGATATAAGTAAGAATAATAGTAATAATTATAATAGGTAGCGGTTTGGCTGATACTGTGAACTTTTATTTGTCTTTGTATTTATTTTACTGGTTGTGTCCTCAAGGTATCCGTAATATTTGCTAGTGCGGGTACCCTGTGGTCATAAAGTAGAGGTTCCTGGATGCTTCGTAGTATCTGCTAATGCGGAGAAATCAGGCCCTTTAATTCCAATTACTGTCTGGTAACTCTTGTGTGCCCAGGGTGCGTGTAATATCTGCTAGTGCACGCAAACTGTGTCCATAGAGAGAGTGTTTTGGAGTCTTCGTAGTATCTGCTAATGCGGAGAAAGCAAGACGCTCACCCAATTTCAGGTCCAGGGTACGCGCTCACATCCAGGTGCCAACAGTCATGCTAGCGTGGCTGACTCCGGTGTACCCAGGGTATTCGTAATATGTGCTAGTGCGCTTACCCCGTGGGCACAGAGAAAGCGTCTCCGAGGTCTTCGTAGTATCTGCTAATGCGGAGAAATCGGGACGTGGCCATATTATTATTTTTTTTAACTGTTTTCAGGTTAGGAGCTGCAGAACGCCGTCTTGTCTTAACTAATCATACATCTCTTTCCAGCTTTAGGGTTCCTGGTATTAGCCAAGCCTGACACCTAGAGCAGCCATTTTTCTTATTGTTGCATTATTGTTTGCTTGCTCCTTCCTGGTATCCGACGACTGTACATAACCTAACCACTTTTTGTCACCTGCATCGTAACCCGTCACCTTGTCATTTTCGCGCCGCTAACCATCCTTCACTACCATACCTCGAGTCCACGTCATACCACTGCTTCGCTCCCGCCTGCCATAAGTAACATCGCTGTAACTGCACCGTAACTGCACGATAGTCATATGATAACCTGGATACTGTCTGGTATATATTAGTAGACTAATTTAGAGTTGATATTGCAGCTTATAGGAAATAAATAGATATTGTTTACCGAATTATGCGTTTTACTGTGTGTGTGTGTGAAAGTCTGATACATCCCAATTGACCCCACTGGAATTTTCTGTTTTTCTCCACTGTAGCTACTCCAGCCCTACTGCAACAGGCTGTGCTAAGAGGCTAGTGTGGGACCTTTGCCCCACGTAAAAATTGTAAAGGTGGTGCCCGAGCAACCGAACCGTTGCTAAGGTGTCAAAAGTGACCACTTTCCGGCCTCACCGGAAAGTATACGTCACAAGTTTTATCATAAAAATAGGTCAGACAAAAAATTGTAGATCATGCAATTATCTATAAAAATTATTCTTTCACTTTTTTCCCTAAGAATTATCATTTCTGAAATATAGCGATTCAAAAAGTTGAAAAAGTTGTGTTCTCCATAATATGCACACGTTTCCACGCCACCTGTGAGGTAGTGTACTTGGCGCGTTTTTTTTAACGTGGTTTCCCCGATAGGCTTACTCCACGATCTATTGTGGTCCTATTTAATTAAATAATATTGTATTAAATAAAAAATGGTACTAATGGTACTAATGGTACTAAATGATGAAAGCGATGTGAATTATGAGTAATTGAGGAAAACTATTCGTCTGATTGATAATTATCTAACGGAACTTCAAGTGTAATGCCATCTTCTTCTTCTTCCTCTTCTTCTTCTTCTTCTTTTTCTTCTTCTTCTTCTCTTCCTTCTTCTTTTTCTTCTTCCTGCTGGATACAAGTAAATTGTAATTGTAATTTGGATTTGAAAAACATAGGCCGAACAGCAGTCATAATACTATGGCTAATACTTATGTATACTACTTTATTTGCAGATGTGGGACCGATTAGGACTTTTCACATTTCATTTATAATGGTGTTCCCAACATTCGTACCAATTTTCAGCTCTATGCGAATTATTGTAATTAATATGATTTTTAAAAAGCTCAAACGGGGCATTTGACATGCGTCAACTTTCAGTAGCTCTTTTTTATCTATTTATTTAACGTCGGCCTATTTCCGCTACTAAGGCCTATCACAGATGCCAGGAAACGAGCTACCCTCAACCTGGAAATTTTGCCAAACCTTTTCTCTGTCGAAGAGTAGGGATCTTTTACTGGATTAATTTAATTTAATAGAACTGGTCAGTAGTTACTTTTGATCTTAGACAATATAGAATTTCCAGGATAACATTAATTGCAAACATGCAGTCTTTTTATTTCAATAATGTTAACAAAAATCATTAAAGTATAAATTACAGAATTTAGCAGCTGTCAACTGTCAACGTAAAAATTCCAAGTTTTTGAAATTTTTTGATATTGTAATTCGTAAGGAAATAGGTCGACAGGTAGATTGTGAATTTCCATTCTTAAACCTATGCTGGCTTTAATTTATAAAATTGCTGTTGCTCAAAAATCCAGTAACCTCTCGTTCATATCTTTTTTGGCAATTTTTGATCTTGCAAATAGTAGGAAAATAGGTCGATATTTTAAAATGAATTGTGGATTTCTTTTCTTAATTAGTGGCACAACATGTGATCTCTTCACAGCTGTAGAAAAAATATCGTTGAATCGTTCAGGTTCATCTGCTAACAGGTTAACATTTTTTAATTAGAATTAGCGAAACATACATATCCTGACGATTTTTTATTTAATAATTTCTTTCCGAGAGAAGATAATTTGATTCTATCAGCTGGTTCAATGAAAAAATGTTCCATTATTCGTTTCAGTATAATTTTGTAAGTGCATACCTTATCTGTATCATTATTTTGTGGTATTTAAAAAACATTCATAGAACGTGTACACCAAAATGTCAGTGTTTGATTTTATTTACTCCTCACTATCTGCAATTTCTAATTCATTTGGTACATTTCGTTTGTTTTTCTTATATTTCTATATAGCGAGCACTGGGAATGGCAATAACATAGAACAAATATAAATAAAATTAAAATAAGGATATAAACAAAAAACCTATTTTCAGTGTTGATAAAAATCATGATTTTTAAGAATGAAATCATGATTTTATAGACTTTTTTTAAGTAAAAAAGTTTATTTCACCTCTTAACTTTGCTTATTGTATCTCCCTAATAAATAATAAAAAAATCTCTATAAATATATAATTATGGTAAAACTGAAAATTGGCTTAAAAACTGTTTCGATTTGGCCCCGAAAGCCAATAAGTCGCTTGTGAGCTTGTTGAAACTCGTTGAAACTTGCAAATTGGTCGACTATATAAGAAAAGGAGAGGGTTTTCAACTTCATTTAATATTTAGTACTGACCGAACATTGGCGCACGACGACATATGTATACTAAAAAAAATGTCTATTCAAGACAGACAAGAAAGAAGATAATGTTTGGCAACATTTTGTCAAAAAAAAAGTTATGGGCAAACTTGGATGCAATATGTAAACTAGTGGAAGCATTATACTCTTCGTCGATTTACTGAGCTTTTTATATAATTGTTACACATTCTATAGGATACTCTTCGCAGTTATCTTGTAAATAATGTTAGTTTTTGGACATTCTAAATTTTGTGATACCAACTTTGTTGTGAAAAAAACATATATGAAAAAAAAAATGAAAAAAGCTACCCTGTCTGGGATTCAAACCCAAGACCTTTGGATTGCCAGACAAAGCTTTCGCCATTGGACCATGACACACCACTGCAAAAATTTAATGTCTGTAATATATATCATTCCAGTATTATATTTCAACGAATTAGATATATTATGAAGAAATATATATGTTAGTAAAATGTATAAACAAAAAAAATTATAGGGAATAATATTTCGCAAGATTTCTATTTAAGTACAAATGACAAAAATTAAGAAAATATTTTTTTTAATTTAAATAATTAATAACTTCTTTATTCACTGATTGATTTTTTTTTTTTCAAAAACAATGGGGTTCTTCCTCTAGCTAATGCTAATTTACTGTCCAAATTTCAATA
Source organism: Rutpela maculata (assembly GCA_936432065.2). NCBI lineage: Eukaryota > Metazoa > Arthropoda > Insecta > Coleoptera > Cerambycidae > Rutpela > Rutpela maculata. The sequence continues at coordinate 227,465,611 of OW386285.2, forward strand.
CAATGGAACTTTTCCTTCTTAAGTTATCGTGATTACAAGAAACGTGACGGACGGACGGACAGACAGGCGGACAGGCGGACAGGCGGACAGGCGGACAGGCGGATATTTTGAAAGTTGTTCAGAATTCGTTCACTAACATAATGATACTCTTCGTTTTTGCGAAGAGTATAATAATGTAATAAGGATACTCCGCGGATTATCAGCAGGCTTAAAAAATCACTGGGAAAATGGTAGTAGTTGCAGTAGCACTAGTTTAAGCTCCTTTGGTGTAAGAATATGTCAAGACAAAAAGAAAGAATTAGACAAACAGGTAGCGGGGGATATTTTTGCAACAAATTTTTATTTGAATATAGAGAAGTTCGGAAAGCGTTTGACATGTTAAGACCAGGGTTTGTCCGCTTTCTAGGTTTCAGTTATCATCAACTCTTTTAAATGAAATACTTGAAGAGGGGAAATCAAAGTTTACCAGGTCAATCAATTTATATGTATCTGGATGGTTGATCAAATGTCCGGTTCGGTGGCGCAGAGCTTAATGTGTTAGGCTTGTCACACTGCATCTGATATACAATGTGCAGTTTATCAAGCAAAACTAAAATTAATGAACAAGAACGCAGAAAACAGAAGAGATCCTGTACCCCAGTATAAGCCTGCCCAAGCCCCGGCAAAAAATGCATGGGAGGAGCGAGTCCGCAGAAAATCAATTCCCGCCATCATTGACGCCAGTGCCGAGGCTGGACCTAGTAACCGTACCCAACCCATGAGGGAGGAACCAACATAGAATAAAATCAGACCCATACCAGTCAACAACGAAGATCCTGCGGTCACGGTAGGTGCGTCGGGAGATTTTGCTCTACTCATATCAGTTACCAATAAATTAAATACATTGATAAATATTAAAGAAACTATCAAAGCAGTTACACAATTAAATAGTTTATTAGAATATTCCAATAATGACATGGATGTCCTGTTAATAATGCAGGAATTTACGACAAATATCCTACCTAAATATAAACTTCGAAATGTTTAAAACATTGTTATGGAATTGCAACGGATCAACTAATAAAAACCAGAATACATCAACTATCTACAAAAAGAAAGTATTGATATTGCATTTATCACAGAAACCTTTTTAAAACAGAACAATAAATTAAATATTAAAAACTATGTCACTTACAGAAACGACAGAATAGGGAGACGAAAGGGAGGTGTAGCGTGTCGTAAAAAGAGGTATACCGCACCTCCCCCTCCCCGCTATAAATATTCCCATTGAGAATTGTTCCATTAAATTAAACGACTGTACTGTTTTAACATGCGCATACAACCCTACAACCAACAAAATTATAGAGGCATAACTTGACCAGTTTTTTACTCGTACCAGGGTGATAGTACTTGAGGATTTTAACGCCAAACACCCCACGTGGAACAATCGACGCATTAATCGTAATGGTAACACTATAAAGGACTTTTCCTTGCGGGAAAATATTGCAGTTATCGCCCCTGGTACTGCAACCCATTTCCCACAAAACGGGATGTCAGCAACTACTATTGACATTGTTTTAAATAAAAATTACCCTAATCTCATCCTTTTCCCTTCCCCTCCTCTTCTCAGACCACAATCTCATCCATCTGGAACTTGTAAGTACCCAGAAAAATGACGTCAGCAGAAAAATATATAACTACAAGAACACAAACTGGCAAAAATTTAAACAAATAACTAACCAACAAATTGCTATTAATAATGACATTAACACCAACGAACAACTTGATGACGAGGTCGAACGACTTACCGAGATTATAACAAATGCTAGAAGTAGAACTACGAAACTAATATCACAAAAATCTAGAGTAGCAATTATCCCGGATGAGATTACCGACCTTATCCGCTTTAAAAATCGAATAAAAAGAAAGTGGCAAAGATACAGACGCCCAATCGACAGAGATAGAGTTAGAGATTTGCAGGAGAATATTCAAGAACAAATAAGTAAGTACAGGGAAAATACATGGAACGAAAAAATAGAGAAACTCTCCACTAACGACAATTTCCTGTGGAGAGTCTCAAAACTATTAAGCAAAAAATACCCCCAAATACCCACTCTAATTAGAAACGGTAATAATTACAGTTTAGATGCCGAAAAAGCTGACGTTATCGCCGGGTACTTGCAAAGTACCAATACAACCCCCCCAAACTCAACACCATTCCAAGAAAAAGTTACATCTCACGTTCGTAACCTACATCCCAAATACCCCATCCCTCCTAATAAACTCCGTAAACTACTCACCACCCCCTCCGAAGTACAAAAACACATTAAATATTCTCCAAATAACAAAGCCCTAGGGATCGATACCATACCAAATATAGTCCTTAAACACTTACCTAAAAAAGTGATTGTACAAATAACCTACGTAATAAATGCAATCATAAAATTGCAGTATTTTCCCGCCAAGTGGAAAATTGCGATAGTGATCCCTATTCTGGAGCCGAACAAGCCACCCCATGAACCGGGGAGTTATCGGCCAATCTCCCTACTTAACACCCTGTCAAAATTGGCCGAAAGGGTGATACTGGGGCATCTTAATAGGTTCGTGGGGAAAAAACACCTGCTACCCACACAACAGTTCGGCTTTAGACGGGGACATACTACTACGCATGCCATCTGCAAGCTAGTACAGGACACGTTGCACCGGTTTTAACAAAAAACAGTACAACGTTGTCCTGTTACTTGACATAGAAAAAGCGTTCGATTCCACGTGGAGGAACGGGCTTATATATAAAATGAACGTCATACATAAATTCCCTAAGTACATCACAATGCTGATTGGCTCCTTCATATCGGACAGATATATCCTGATGCGGGTGAATAACTCGTTATCTAATAAGACAAGGCTCTCCGCAGGAGTTCCTCAAGGGTCCTCTCTCTCATCGATCTTCTATAACCTTTTTACCTCAGATATCTCTTCCTACCTCAATACTTATCTTCTCCTATACGCTGATGACGTAACAATATACGCCTGCAGCTTTTATGCCCAAACAGCTACACAGAAAATCCGGTATCACTAAATCTGTTACTCACCTTTTACGAAAAATGGAAGATAAAAATCAACCCTAATAAAACCGAAACTATCACGTTCAACAGGAAGTTCACAAATACTAAAACCATCTCCAAATTAAAGATAAACGGGCTAGAAGTTGCAGAGCGCAACACTATAACATATCTGGGAGTCTCCCTAGATAAAAGGTTATGTTTCGGCCCACACATCACGCGGGCCATAAACCTGTCCTATGGGTCACTCAGCCGTCTTTACCCATTGGTTAGAAGACGAAGCAAACTATCAACTAAAAACAAGTTAACTTTATATAAGACTATATTTAGACCTATCCTGCTCTATGGCTGTGTGGTCTGGAACGGGGCCTCCAACACACAGCTGGTCAGGATACAAGTCACGCAAAATAAAATGCTTCGTATGCTGACCAATTCCTCGAGATATATAACAATAGAGGAGCTCCATAGGACAACTTCAATGCCCATGATTATATACCACATTAGAGAGGTCTCCCAGAAATTTTTTACATACAAAATAGAAACATCTGAACTTACCCGGAATATTGCCGACCTGAGAAGCCATGACAACTCATCATACACCCATAAGCTGTTACACCAAAAATTGGAAATATACAATCTCAGGAGGCAATAATCCGGGAAATTCCCACAAAACATCCCTCCCCAGTATCATCATTTCCCTAGAAAATACCCCCTTTGAGGAATCCTGTACCAGGACAGCAGAAAATATAAAAGTTTTAGAAACCAAACCATATCCTCTTAAATGATATTCATAAATATCGATACATTTTGCCGTAAAAACTAGAGTTTGCTATAAAAACGGTTTTATCTACGGACGATAAGCAAATTACTGAAGCAGGTTTTTTATGACCTAACTTTTCCTGCACTGCTGACCGTATATTCACAAACCTCTTTTAATCTTCTGTACTCCCATTATTTAAAGCCTTGGCATACATAAATAAAATGCATATAAACACTAGAAAATATGCATATCCAATTTTATTATAAAGAATTCAATGAGCATTATCTCCTGGCTACCACCAGCCATTGTTCGGACGTTTCACGTCAACGCGCGTTTGTAATGTTTGAGAAAAATCTGTAATATGTAATGTACATAGTCGTTGAGATAATGAAATATATATATATATAGAATTCCCATATCACTGTACATATAATACTTGAATAAAGAGCTTTAATTGGTAATTGGTAATTGTTAGGCTTGCGACCACGGTGTCCCTGGTTCGAATCCTGGCTTGGGTATGGATGTGTAGTGGCATTTTTCGTGTGTTGCCGCGATGGTAGCGGTGGGCTAGACTGCGATTGTGTGAGAGACAACACGGTCTAGTCGCTCTCCACTTCTGAGACTCGAGTCTCAGCTGCGGCAGATGACAATGTCGCAGGGAATGGGTGCTGTGATGTTGTTTATGTGTGTTTGTCCATCCTGGTCGAGTGATAGAATAGCCTACGGCTAAACTCCGCCAGGACATTAATCTAAATAAGACGATTAAAAAAAATGTTCATATGAACCGATAATATGTGCAGATTTGATACTACAAAATGAAAACAATTTTCTTCTGGAAAGTTTAGATACCTCAGGACATACACACTCTGGTGATTATCTTGAAAACTTGGTCATTGATTTAATAAATAAGGGCAAGAATGAATGTAACTGCAAAGTTACTAGTTTGGTCACAGATAATGCGGCAAACATGAACGACATGACGGAAAAAATGGCCGAGGCCCTGGATTACCTCATTATAACATATGGGTGTTCCGCCCATATACTAAATTTGCTTCCCAAAGATTTGGAAGTAACAAAAGTAAAATCTCACGTAGTTCAAATTTTAAAATATTTTCGCAATACACACTTGCCAAATGCTTGGTACGAAGAAAAAGTGTACAAGAACTAAAATTACCACAAGATATTAGATGGAATACAGTTTTCGACTGCCTTGAGGCTTATGTCACTGAATAGCTCAAGTTGTTGTAAATCTGTGGAGAACACAAACATGATATTGGTCCATTGATTGAAAAGAATTGCCGAAGACTTTTTAAAATTGCTGAAACCATTTTCTGTGACAGAATTCATCAGAAAAGTACCAGTTTGTCCCTTGCAGTTGAGAAATGGAAAAAATCGAGTGCCATTTTTTATAATTTTGAAAATAGGATGCGATATTTGCAAGGAGACATGATCAAGCTATAACGCCATTTCACTTTTTGACATATTTGCTGGTTCCTGTCAGAAATAAAAACAAATACCCACTAACGAAAGAAGAAAAAAAAGGTTGCTTTATGTATAGTTTCTAACATTTTTCTTGTACAGCGGTATTACCATTAATAATTAAGAGCACTTTGTAAAAGAGATTTGAATTTAAGTTTAAAGGTACGACTTGTGAGATTTTTAGTATTTTTCTTTACGAAATGGAGACATGGACTCTAAACGCAGCGATTTTAGATGAGTATAAGAAACTTGAGGCGTTTAAAATTAAGGTGTGCAGAAGAATTCAGAGAATATCGTGATTTTGATAGGACAACAAACAATAAAACACTGATCTAAACCATTAAAAGCGAAAGTTACAAAAAAATCTTGGCCACGTAATAGTCCATGTAAAACGCGGGGTTTGACGCTCGGAATGCCCTCCTCATCAGGACCACTTGCATTTCATGTTTTTTGGCTCGCTGATCACGAAAATCGGGATCCCGCGGCTCTAAAAATAGTGCGTAAAAATGCCAAAAACCACCCCGTTTTCGCGGTAATGTGAATAATACTGTAAAATAATGTTATGAATATGCTAATTTTAATGATATTTTGCCAGTTCAGTGTGTTCGTCTAAAATAAGGACAAATTTTATGCTGAGGGTTGACTAGAGGGGGTAAAACTACCTCTAAATTGATGTAGAATGGAAAAATTGATGGAATTTTTTTTCACTTTTTGATTTGAGTTTAGATGAATGGGGATTGTACAATGAAGAAAATGTTTTTCCAACCCTTCAGGGGTGAAAACTACCCCTATATCGCCTTTAAATTGAACTAACGCTTAGAAAATAAGTAGAGGATACTTTTTAGTTTGCTTGTAACTTCTGATAAACTTAGGTCGAAAAAAAATACTAAACAATATTTTAGTATTTTTTTAAATAAATAGAATAGGGTACTTAAATACTAAAAAACTTTGTAGTATTTTTTTCGACGAAAGTTTATCAGAAATTACAAGCAAACTAAAAAGTATACATCTCTACTTATTTTCTAAGCGTTAGTTCAATTTAAAGGCAATATAGGGGTAGTTTTCACCCCAGAAGGAAAAAAAAATTCTTCATTGTACAATTTCCATTCATCTAAACTCAAATCAAAAAGTGAAAAAAAAATCATCGTTTTTCCATTTTACGTCAATATCCTCCATAAAATTTATCCTTATTTTAGATGAGTATACTGAATTGGCAAAATATCATTACAATTAGCGCATTCATAACATTATCTTACAGTATTATTCACATTAAAGCGAAAGACAAGGTGTGGTTTTTGACATTTTTAGGGGTGACGAACTATTTTTAGAGCCGCGAGACCCCGATTTTTGTGATCAGCGACCCAAAAAACATAGAATGCAAGTAGCTCCGATGAGGGGGCATTCCGAGCGTCAAACCCCGCGTTTTACATTGACGAGCAAAATACGCGTGTTCTAGCTAATTATGCGGGGGGGATTTTAAGGAAGGTGATAAAATCGAAGCTTTTCCGACTAAAATATTATTTTTTGTAATGCTACATTGACCAAATTCTAGCTGGCACTTCACAGTATTTTCATAAATCTTAAATATAAAGTTTGTTTAATGTGCCTTGAGAACTTTTTCAGTTATCGAAAATACGAAAATACGTATAGACGACAAACCGACAAACGGGCAGATATCAAATGAACATACGAAAGGCAGAAATATATACAGGCGGACAGGTGGACACGCGGCGAGGAAGATATACGGATAGGAGTACGCTTTTCTGATAGACAAACTGACATACAAACATTAACTTCAGTTAATGTTTGTCTGTCAGTTAGTCAAAATGAATTCAAGCATAAGGGAATCAGTTAAAATCTGGTAATCGAAAATAGTCATCACTACACTTTGCCAGGCATTCCCGTAAGGAAGTAAAGTGGGTATAATATATAATGGGTATAATTTAAAGCAGACCCAGACTCACACATGCTTTAAATTATATCTATTATATTAGCAACATAATCTTCTGTTGAATGTTTGATCAACGTATATAGCAATTGTATAATTGCACGGTTATGGTAATCTGCTAGACTATTGATAACCTATTTCGTTCCTACGAAATAACGCTTCATGCCAAAACTAAATGTAGCATTTGAGTTATGCCGGCGACATACTATGCGTTTTAACGGGACCCGCTGAAACGCTCGCGTTTGACAGGATTGGTTGTGCAGTTGCCATATCATGCGTTTTTCCTACGTTTTCACCGATCCTTGTTGAAAAGTTCTGTCTACTAATTTGTTCGTGAGAGATGTTATCTCAGTTGAAGTTCGTTTGTGCTGTTGAAGCAGAGGGTTTATTGAAAAAGCCAATATATCGCAGATATTGGATACACCCTTACCATGCCAAACGAGAATCAAATGAAAGATTTCAGTAGTTTTATAATGATATTGTACAACATGAAGACAATTTTTTTGGGTATTACCATGTCGAAAAAATCATTTGATGAATTACTAAACATCTTGCGCCCCCATATAACTAAAAAAAATACAACATTCAGGAATTGTATAAGTGCAACGGTAATACCGCACAGTCTGACACCTTCGATTACACTGAAGGTGTTGTCCGGCTGGTACGTTTTCATCGTACTAATGTGACGGTACTCATATAAAATTAAGGTTTTCGACATCCCGGTAAACGGGAGCGTTTCAGCGGGTCCCGTTAAAACGCATAGTATGTCGCCGGCCTTACCGTAATTTAACCGTTTACTTATGCCTCAGATAACTATGTTGGTTGTAAATGTTAATATACATAATTTAATAGAGAAAGAGAAAATCTAGTGTAGCAGACAAACTTCTTCCTTATTACTTAGAAGTAAACACCTCGGTTTTGAAGTCAATATTTAACCTCTATATGTTTAACCCAGTTTATCTAATCCGATATTGTTATTAGTTGTCTAACAGTTTGTCAAGGTAATCTGAGAATTCATTGCCAAACAAAGTAAACTAGTAATAGTTATATTTTATATAGAGGAAAATTAGAGACATGGACAACATCTGACTATAGGGATATCTATCTGTATACTTAGTGATCTTTCATAAATTACACCGAACACTTATTGCATGGCAATGAAATATTCATATCTATTGAAATAATATTTCGTTCTTAATAATTGTAATTTTAAATCTTTCATTCTTTTCTTTTCTTTTCTTTTAGCCTCCCCACCCATAAAATTGGGGAGATTATTGTAACTGATCCAAAATCTAAAATTGAGACAAGATCAGATATTTACGTTTTGAGGTTCGAGAAACAGGAAAAAATGGTTTTTAAAAATTATCTGTGTATATAGAGCGAGCGCCAAGAAACAATCCGTTTAAAAAATCCATAGAATCCATTCTGGTTGATGATTTACATTCATAAAGATGTAAAGAATGAAATTGTGGAGGTTGCCAAACAATATTTTGCGGATTTTTGTTTTCACCTATATCATAACGGTAATTTCGTGTGCGAGCAACTCCAGCGTCTTAAAATCATTATAAAACAATTAATAAATTAATATGTTGATCTGGACTTTTTAAGGCATGTCTTTTTATCCGTTTTTCACAAGATTTTTAAACTTGTTTTGATTTGATTGATTTGATTAATTGGTCGAAACATTTTAGACATTCCTCCAGCAATAGATAATAAACTATTTTTCATGAAAACAGAAAAGATATGTGCCTTTAATTTTAAATATGAAGGCTGTATGACACGATATAAAAATATTCTAAGAAATTCAATACAAAATGCAAAATGATAACTTATATGACATCTCAATAATTTCGAACTAACTCAGATGATGAATCTTTTATACATTTTTGCATCGTGTCATACAGTCTTAAACAATGCAATAAATATTGTGTTTCCTCGAATCATATTTTTTTATTGAAGATAAACTAGAACAGCATATATTTTAATAAATATATATTTTCAAATTAAAGCACTGAAATTGCACATGATGTGCTTCGAATTAGTCTTTATAAATATCATTATCCCGCTGCTGTATCTTCGGTGACGATGTGACGCACGTTTATTCTCCATTCTCCCTTGTATTCTAATGTCATAATGTTAAAGCAGTACTACCGACCTGCTGGCTTTTATGAGCAATGGAAAGGAAGATGTGAAATTCACATTTCCTGTCCCTAAATAGTTTTAAAGGTATTTCTGTTACTGTACGATGCCCAACTGTTCGTTCAAAATTACATGAGAAGGTCCTAGCCAATAATGATGGCCCCCTTGCGTTGTAGGTATGACCTTCTTTTCAAATCATTATTAGCATAGCGAATACAATCCTTATAGATTTAAAAGTTACACTCCGTATTAATCTACCTTATGTAAAAAATATAAAAGCCCTGTAAGTTAAAAAATGATAAATATGATAAATATCCTTATTAAATTTTATATTGTTATTATAAAAGAGATTCAAAGAAATCTGAAAGTCTATTCCCTTGAACAATAATTACATTACCTAAAGTCAGTGAACTTTCGAATATACTTTTTACTGAAATGATGAATTAAACAATTTTCTTTTCTTCATAATTCGTTAATAATCAGTTATTTCTAAACCTTTAGAATTAATCTCGGCTTAAGTACGATTCTGCCCTCAAACAAGCCGCCTAGATTGCAGATCACAAAGGCTGACGGCAATTTACTGGCAAGTCATGTAATTACGGTGAGGAGTGGAAGTCTAATGAGCATTAGATTGCATTATGATTATGAAACATACATAAAGCATCTGATAATACTAATTTTATTATCAAGGGTCCAGTAACTTATTCGTGAAGGACTTATGCTCATTATGGATAAAAAAAAACATCTTAACAGCGACTGGAGATCATTTACCTAACAATTTCATATTATCCATAATGCTAGATAATTTCGGTTTTAATTTGTTCAATGGGAGATTTTTTATGCACTATATACGAAAATCAACTACAAAATTCAGTAGGTACGTTAATAAGTATCAATAAAGGCTCTTATTTCATGGCATTGTCCAAATTGAAATTTGTTCTGTATTAGTTTAGGGGTGGTTAATTATTGTGAATTAAACCCACTAAAGAATATATTATAAACATTTTAATATAAATAACAATATTCGTCCAGGAGGCGTAAGGTATGGGAGGCCCCTCTCCTTTGTAATCCAAGATTTCTGTTTCGTTTCCAATTTTTTTAAATATTGACACCACAATATGGTTCTCTGGTCAAATTTATGAGAGAAATGTCCTCTTTGTTAAACATTGCTACTGTTTTTCTTTATGAAACCAGTTTAAAATAATTGTTGTAGAATTATTTTGTGGTCCGCCCTAGTTTTTAGTTGTCCACGTTAAATATAATCCAAAAGATTAAAATCTGTGGACCTCTTCGACCGATCCAGCTGTTTTGAAAAATGATGAGAAAAGAAAGCATCTATCTAATAGATAGTCAAAATATTTAGTAGAAAATTCCAATAAACTTCTCCCGTTAAACATTCTTCAAAGTAATCTGGTCGTATTAAATGATTATTGAAAATTCCACATCAGCCCTTTACTGAAAATATACAGAGTGTAATTAGCTTCATGTCAATAAAAAAAAACTGGTAGTGAGGAACGACTGGACAAACAAAAAAAACTTTATATAACATGTGGCATAAAGCCCATAGTTTAGGAGAATTTTTTTTTTTTTAAATTTCGAATGTATTTAAAAATATTGTTTGAGAACTGCAGGAATATTGAGATAGGCTTTATATCGTCACGTCTGGGCGCGCATGATACTCTGACATTTGTGCGAATAGGTATAAAATGTTGGCGCCTTTAGCGGTGCAGTAATGATCAAAGACGCCGACATTTTTTGAATGATTAGTAGATCTGAAGACAAATATACTTAGTCGGGGAACCCTCCCTAGCTGTAGATGCACCCCCTGATCTTTAGGAACAATGTTTTTTATAAAGACTAAAGGCTAAGGAATAATTTAAGACATGTCCTAAACAAAAACACTGACTATACTTTCAAAATGGCGGCCATATGTTAAAAAAAACTGTTGCCAATGTTGTTCTTGTCATTTAACACAAGAACTAAAAAGGATGGACAAAGACTTTTTTCACAAAAACGAGCATAAAATTTTCTACAATTTTGTTCCTGTACAATATTTTGATAGGAGTTACCATTTTCCAGATAAATGAGTCCAAACTTAAGAAAACATGGAAATTCATATATCGGTAAATCACTTAGAGGAAATAACTGTGACAATTATAATATAACTTTATATTATTAACATAACAAAAAATAAAATAAAGTGAAAAAAATTAATAATAATAATAATAATAATAATAATAATAAGAGGTAAAAAAAGTGTGGCAACAAGATAAGGTGTTTATCGCTCCCATCATTCTGTCATCAACTGGTGTTATCCCGACAACTGTGAAGAAGAGTCTGGACACAATCGGCATTAACCAACACATTATTGGTCTGATCCAGAAAGCTACAATACTCAGCACCTGTAATATAGTCCGAAAGTTCTTAAATATACCAGTTACATAAATATGCAATAGAAGCTTATTATCTTGCCTCATGGGGGGCCGATTATAAGCTAATTCCACTCTAAGCGTGAGAAAACTTAAAATGAAATAATAATAATAATAATAATATCCATAATAGGATGGTTCTGGATGGAGCCTGTAAGGTTATCAGGAGTTCGGATCCCCTCTTCTGCATGGTCCGAGACCATGAAAATGCAGGGGTAGGAGCCTTTTTGTTTAAGGCAGCACAGAGAGCAGCCGATGAACTTGGTCTCTTCTTCGACGTCGAGCGGGTAAATCCCGACTCTGTCACCGAGTTGGAACCTGCTCGACGAAAAGCCCAGATTAAAGCTGCAGAACACAACATCTTTCTGCAGCTTCACACGAATAAGCCAATGCATGGAGTTTTCTATAAAAATATAGAAAACCTTGGTTTATCCGAAAGGCTGACCTTTGCCTTCTTAAGGTCAGCCGGGCTGAAGTCTGAGACCGAGGGATTCATAATGGCTTGCCAGGATGGTGTATTTAACACCCTCGTCTATCGTAGTCGTGTCATGGGTATAGAGGTCCCTGATGTCAGCTGCAGGGCCTGCCGCAGGGCGCCAGAGACCCTTATGCACTTGCTGTCGGCTTGTCCGACATATGCAGTCTCGGCCTATATCCACAGACACGACGGAGCCTTACGAGTGCTTTATTACCATTTAAGGCACTCGAATGGGATAGACGAAACACCAGTGCTGCCTTATGCTCCTGGGGATATTGAGTCCGTTGTGGGAAATGAGAAGTGTCTAATATATTGGAACTACTCTTTTCCCACCGTCAGGCAAATACAAGCCAACAAGCCTGACGTAGTCCTCCTCGACCATCAACTCAAGACAATGTTTGTCGTGGAGTTCTCGGCTCCCGCGGAGAACAACATTGTCTTGAAGGAGGATGAAAAACGGACAAAATATCGAGATCTGCTCTTCGAACTCCGCAGACTGTATCCAGACCATACTGTTAAGATAGTGGTACTGATTATAGGAGCCCTCGGTGGAACGAGATACACACTGCTTTCGGAACTTAAGATCATACCGGCATGCCGAAATTCGGCAGAGGTCTTAGCCGGCAGAATGCAGAAGGCCGTCATCCTCGGTTCATTACGTCTGCTCAGGGCACACGATTCTCGGACCCAGTAGTCACTTACCCCACGGGCGTGGGGAGTGGCTACCGGTACTACCAGCTCCCCTCTGTGAGGATAGGAGCCACAGAGAAGGGTGACTGGGTTTTAGCTAGTTTAAAAAAAAATAATAATATAATAATAATAATTGTTGACGACCGCGATGAACAAGGACGCTTTGAGTGGACAGATGAACTGAGAGACGACCTTATGCAGTGCTACGAAAGCAGTGAGCCCGCGCGAAGGGGATACATGGGGCGAATGCATGTTCTGTGGTGTACAAGGCAAACAGAGCACAGCGCCTTCACGCCACAAAACCTGCGTGATTATGTATCCCACCTTCGTCGCAGGGGCTACGTGAGAGCTGCTCCTCAGCCAGTGAATGAGGTGGCGGGAGGTCCACCGAATGAACTGGTTGAGGATGCAGTCCCTGCCCACCAATACCAGAGGGCCTCAGTACCAGGCGGGAACTTCGTGAAGCGCTACCAGAACGGGCTGACATCTGGCACATAAACTGTGCTGTGTATGCCACTGCTCAACGCTTTTCTCGGTTGGAGAGGCGTAATACTGCCTCCCCACAAGAGAGGGCGGAGCGGCGCATACAAAAGATGGAAGCCAAGATCCGGTCAGCGAGGCAACACGCATCCCGTATCCAATGTGTGATGGACTATATGGCGGCCAATAGGCCGTTTACGCCTAAAGTGCGTCGAATAGCCGCCAACTTAAGACGCGTCCATCACACACTCAATGAGGCAGTGCTGCGAACCACTAAACAGCACTGTCTCGACAGGATACGGATGCTAGTGGTTTGTAAAAAATCACTAGTGAGGCGGGCGAGGAGGCTGGCGGAAAATAAACTCTTCCGCCAAAAGCCCTCGCGCCTTTTCGAACCTCCTCCGCGTGTTGCAGAGAATCCGCCGATTGTAGATCAGGTGGAAAATTTCTGGAAAACGCTTTACGAGGAGAAGCTTCCACTCATCCGAGACTCTCCAGCCCTGGCACGCTTTGAAGCCTTCTGTCAAAGGCTTCAACAACCAAACGAGGTGTGCCAACCGATAACTCCAGAAGAGGTTCGAAGAGCTCTTGAGGGCTCTATGAACTTTGCTGCTCCAGGTCCCGACGGGATCAATAACTTTTGGTGGAAAAAGTTATCCGGTACCCACCACCATTTGGCCAGAATTTTCAATTCATGGCTAAATGGGGAGCAGCAAATTCCTTCTTGGATTGTCGAGGGGCGGACAGTGCTGATCCCGAAGAACGGAGATTTGTCTGACCCAAAGAACTACCGGCCGATAACCTGCCTAAACGCATGTTACAAGGTGTTTACGCGCATCTTGTACATGCGAGTGCTCCACGCAGTTGAACCGGTTTACGAACGGATATATGAGCAACGAGGTTCGAAGAGAGGTATCGCTGGCTGCAAGGAGAACCTGCTGATTGACAGATGTGTCACGCAGGACTCCGTGCAGTATAAGCGGAACCTCTCCATGGCCTGGATCGACTACCGCAAGGCATTTGATATGACATCGCATGAGCTCATTGTTCACTTGCTCCGATATCCTGCGGTACCCGGTCCCGTAGTGAGATGCATCGAAGAACTGATGCCGCTCTGGAGGACTCGCTTTACCATTACATCAGGTAACGATAGAGTCCAGACGGAGTCGGTAACATTCAGAAGGGGAGTATTTCAGGGAGACTCCCTCAGCCCCCTTCTGTTTTGCATCTCACTACTGCCATTATCCGTTTCGCTCCGGAAAACCCGTGGATACAACTGCGGTACCCCCGGTGATAGGAGGCATAAGGTCACCCATCTGTTCTACATGGATGACCTTAAACTTTATGCCTCCGGAGAAAGGGACCTACACCAGTCCCTCAGGGTGGTACAGGAGTACACGCAGGCTGTCGGCATGGAGTTCGGGCTGGACAAGTGTGCACTGGTCCATCTCAAGAGAGGACGATGCGGGAACTACGGAGAGGACGCGCAGCTCGTGGACGGAAGCATCTTACATCATCTAGATGCCGGAGAGTCGTACACGTACTTGGGTGTCGAGCAACGCTCCACCCAAGAAGTGAGTGTAGTGAAAAACGCTCTCCGCGGCAAGTATCAGCACCGACTCCGACAGATCTGGTCTTCAGAACTGTCGGGGAAGAACAAGGTGTCTGCTACCAATATGCTTGCCGTTCCGATCCTTCTCTACTCCTTTGGGGTAGTGAAATGGAGTCGAGAAGAGTTGCGTCAACTCGACGTAGGAACCCGCAAGAAGATGCATCTCAATAGGAGCTTGCATCCTAAATCGTCCGTTCCACGGTTATACCTCCCACGACATCGGGGAGGCCGTGGACTCTTAAGTTTGGAGAGTCTCCATAATAGGATGGTTCTGGATGGAGCCTGTAAGGTTATCAGGAGTTCGGATCCCCTCCTCTTCCGCCAAAAGCCCTCGCGCCTTTTCGAACCGCCTCCGCGTGTTGCAGAGAATCCGCCGACTGTAGATCAGGTGGAAAATTTCTGGAAAACGCTTTACGAGGAGAAGCTTCCACTCAATCGAGACTCTCCAGCCCTTGCGCACTTTGAAACCTTTTGTCAAATGTTTCAACAACCACAGGAAGTGTGCCAACCAATAACCCCAGAAGAGGTTCGAAGAGCTCTCGAGGGCTCTAAGAACTTTGCTGCTCCAGGTCCCGATGGGATAAATAACTTTTGGTGGAAAAAGTTACCGAGCACCCACCACCATTTGGCCAGAATTTTTAATGCCTGGCTAAATGGATAGCAGCAAATTCCTTCTTGGGTGGTTGAAGGGCGGATAGTGCTGATCCCCAAGAACGGAGATTTGTCCAACCCAAGGAACTACCGACCGATAACCTGTATAAACGCATGTTATAAGGTGTTTACGCGCATCTTGTACATGCGAGTGCTCCACGCAGTTGAACCGGTTTACGAACGGATATATGAGCAACGAGGGTCGAGAGAGGTGTCGCTGGCTGCAAGGAGAACCTGTTGATTGACAGATGTGTCACACAGGACTCCGTGCAGTATAAGCGGAACCTCTCCATGGCCTGGATCGACTACCGCAAGGCATTTGATATGTCATCGCATGAGCTTATTGTTCACTTGCTCCAATGTCTTGCGGTACCAGGTCCCGTAGTGAGATGCATCGAAGAACTGATGCCGCTCTGGAGGACTCGCTTTACTATTATATCGGGTAATGATAGAGTCCAGACGGAGTCGGTAACTTTCAGAAGGGGAGTATTTCAGGGAGACTCCCTCAGCCCCCTTCTGTTTTGCATCTCACTACTGCCATTATCCGTTTCGCTCCGGAAAACCCGTGGATACAACTGCGGTACCCCCGGTGATAGGAGGCATAAGGTCACCCATCTGTTCTACATGGATGACCTTAAACTTTATGCCTCCGGAGAGAGGGACCTACACCAGTCCCTCAGGGTGGTACAGGAGTACACGCAGGCTGTCGGCATGGAGTTCGGGCTGGACAAGTGTGCACTGGTCCATCTCAAGAGAGGACGATGCGGGAACTACGGAGAGGACGCGCAGCTCGTGGACGGAAGAATCTTACATCATCTTGATGCCGGAGAGTCGTACACTTACTTGGGTGTCGAGCAACGCTCCACCCAAGAAGTGAGTGTAGTGAAAAACGCTCTCCGCGGCAAGTATCAGCACCGACTCCGACAGATCTGGTCTTCAGAACTGTCGGGGAAGAACAAGGTGTCTGCTACCAATATGCTTGCCGTTCCGATCCTTCTCTACTCCTTTGGAGTAGTGAAATGGAGTCGAGAAGAGTTGCGTCAACTCGACGTAGGAACTCGCAAGAAGATGCATCTCAATAGGAGCTTGCATCCTAAATCATCCGTTCCACGGCTATACCTCCCGCGACATCGGGGAGGCCGTGGACTCTTGAGTTTGGAGAGTTATAGCGTTATCGCTATAAAATAAAATTAAAATCGAAGTTAATATACTTATATTTGTTTTTAATACATGTTCATATTTTATGTGATATTTGGTATTTTTCAGTATATTGATATTATATGTTTATATCGAATGTTTTTATTTTTCTTAGCGACTCCATGGAAACTTCTCCATTATGGATCGAGTTTTCCTTTTTGTTTCTTAGCGACTCCATGGAAACTTCTCGCTTTTGGAAGTGAGTGAGTCGCTATAGTCGCTATATACACCCCCTCGTTAAAAAAGAAAATAGTCAATCAATCAACGTGTCGATTGCAAAACGTACTTTTTTAATCGGGGTAGGCAAAGTGTCACATCTGTCAACTAATACAAAAGCCGGTTTAACCCTATCAATATTGACAGTTATGACTTTGTCTCCTTTCTTAAAGGTAAATAACTTATCTGAACGAGATAAAACTTTAAACGGTCCTTCATATAAAGGAGTAAATGAACGTTTTAAACGTTCAATGCGAACGAAAATAAAATCGCAAGAGGCAAGATCTGAACTAACAAAAGTTTTGTAATTGCAATGCGAAGTTGGAGGAACAAATTTTAAATTATTAAAATAAATGTGTAATTTGTCAATGAAATAAGGAATATCTGGGGAATTATACGATTCAACGAAAAATTCGCCAGGTAAACGAAGGGTTTGACCATATATGAGTTCAGCAGGTGAACATTGCAGATCTTCCTTGGGAGTTGTCCTAAATGCTAATAAAATGATGGGTAATTCATCTGTCCAATGTGATGTATTGGCTCTAGTTAACAAGGAAGTTTTAAGTGAGCGATGAAATCTTTCAATTAAAGAGTTGCCTTCTGGGTGATATGGAGTTGTACGTATTCTATGAAAACCTAAAAACTTTGCAAATTCATTAAATAATCTTGACTCGAATTGTACTCCTTGATCAGTCGTTACTGACAAGGGAACACCGAATCGACAAACAAAGTTTTGAAATAAAGTACGCGCAACTGTTTCTGCTGTGATGTCGCGAAGAGGGTACGCTTCCGGCCACCTAGTGAATCGTTCAATCACCGTAAGAATGTAAGAGTTACCTTTGGATGGAGGTAATGGTCCTACCAAATCTATGTAGATGTGGTCGAATCTGATTTTCGGAATGGTGAAGTTCCCGAGAGCACTTCGCGTATGTCGACTGACTTTGACAGCTTGACAGTTAATGCACGATTTTGACCATAAATTGCAATCTGTGTTCATTTTCGGCCAAAAATAGTTATTTGAAATCAACAGTCTAGTGGCTTTAATACCAGGATGAGATAAGTTGTGAAAAATATCGAATATCGTTCGTCTGTAAACAAGTGGGACAAAAGGTCTGACTTTTGCACGAGAAACATCACACCAAATAAAATCATTTGAATCTGAAATTTGTATCTTTTTTAAAATGAAATTGGTTTTAGTTAGTGATGATTTATCTGACAATAAATAGTTGAGATTTGAATCTTTCTCCTGAGCTTCACTAAGCAACTTTAGGTCAAAGTTAACATTAAGGAAGGGAGAATTTTTAAGTTGAAGTGGTAAAATATCTTGTTTTAAGGAAGAAGTGTCGTAAATACGTGACAAGCTGTCAGCTATTACATTATGTTTTCCTTTAACATGTTGTATTTTCCAAGAAAATTGAGCTATGTATTCTAAATGACGTATTTGACGAGGAGATCTTTCTGCTTTTGTGAATAAAGCGTTGATTAAAGGTTTGTGATCTGTAAAACAATTAAACTTTCGACCTTCAAGTATAAACTTAAAATGTTTAATTGCAGTATATAATGCTAAAAGTTCTTTGTCAAAAACCGAATAATTGGTTTGTGCTGTGGTTAATTTACGGGAAAAGAATGCTAAAGGAGCAAGAAATCCCTTATTATCTTTTTGCTCTAAAACTGCACCCATGGCAAGGTTAGAACAATCTACTGAGAGAGATAAGATAGTATCGTCATTATTGCAAGGATGAGCTAAAACTACTGCATTACTTATTGCGTCTTTGGCTTTCGAAAATCCGTCTAAACATTGATCAGGCCAACTATTTATCTTTGTAATTTTATCATGAGATAAACTGTTACAAAGAGAATATAGGGGAAGTAATATTTCAGCAAAATGAGGTATGAAACGATGATAAAAATTCACCATACCTATGAAACGTTGTAGTTGTTTGAGAGTTGTCGGTAAAGGGAAATTATTAATGACTTCGACTCTCTCAGTTGATGGTAAAATGCCTGATGAAGAGATGTGATGACCTAAAAAGGTTAAATTGTCAACTCCCAAGATACATTTAGATGGTTTAATGTTAATTCCGTATGTGTCTAATCTCTTGAAAACCTTTTCCAAATGTTCCAAATGTTGTACATCTGATTGACTTGCGATTAATATATCATCCAAATAGACGAAAACGAAAGGTAAATTGACAAGTACTTCATTCATAAAACGTTGGAAAGTTTGACCAGCATTGCGTAGACCAAAAGGCATGCGGGAAAATTCAAACAGTCCGAATGGAGTTGTTATAGCTCTCTTATAAACGTCATTTTCAGCGACAGGTATCTGATGTTACGCTCGCACTAAATCAATCTTGGAGAAAATAGTGCAGCCGTGCAACTGAGAGCTAAAGTCGTGGATATGAGGTAATGGATATCTGTCTGGAATGGTAATCGTATTTAGTTGTCGATAATCTCCACAAGGTCTCCAGTCATTCTCTTTTTTCGCCACTAGATGGAGTGGAGAGGAAACTTGAGAAGATGATGGTTTGCAGATACCTAAGTCTACCATGTTATTAAATTCTGTTTGAGCTATTTTAAATTTAAGATTGTCTAATCTACGAGGTCGTGAAAAAGGTAAATGACCTTCAGTAACTATATGATGTACAATAGAATGTTTAATAGGTAAATTGTAATCTGGGGAACTAATTAAATTAGGAAATTGTAAAAGTAATTTGTTATATTTATCTGTCAAAGGAAATAATTTAAGTGAATCTAATCTACAATTGTCTAAAGGACTATTTTTAATAAAACAATTAACTGACAAATTAGTCTTGTTATCAATTATTCGAGCTCCTTTAAGATCGACAACTAAACCAAAATGAGACAAGAAATCTGCTCCGACTATCGGTATGTCAACGTCTGCTATATTGAAAACGAAAGGAAATAATCTACGTAAGTTTAGATTGACTTTTAACAATTTCTTACCGTATGTAAAAATGGTTGAACCGTTAGCCGCGGTTAATATCGTATCGAAATTCTTTTTTAAATCTGTGAAAGCATTGCGTGGCACCACAGATAAATCGGCACCAGTGTCAATTAGGAAGTTCAGGTTGTTAGATCTATCGTAAATAAAAAGTCGACGACGTTTGCTGTTAGAAATGTCAAAATCAGACGTCATAGAATTATCAAACTTCAGTCATCTTTGAGAATTATCAGATTTTTTACAATTCTTACTGAATTTGCACCATTCACCTCCACAACGATAGGCATTGGTACCATAAAGTTGATGGTAGTAACAAATAGTATTGTCTGTACGATCAAATTTATTGGAAACATTATTACGGCTGGGTGAACGATTGCGATTAGTGGTACGAGTTTGTGAATTGCTTCTACTTTTGCAATTGTTGCAGCATAAAGTAGAAGGTTGAGGCTCGAAGGATTGATTGGAAAGTCTGGATTCTAAAGAGTTTAATCGAGAATTAAAAATTTCTTGTTTTTGTAATACTTGATTAATTGAATCATGGAAAGTGATTGAAACATTTTTGATAGTGGTAGTTAAATCTGATAACGGGGTTGACTCAGAGTCAAGAGGATTTTTGGAGTACGATGCAACCATTGAATTTTGACAGGACTCCCAGATCCGATCCGCAATATCTAGAATCTCTTTTGTGTCTGTTTTCCCTGAAGCTGTAATGGCAATATATACTGTTTGAGGCTAACGTCTTTTCCATAGCTTTATCAATAAATCTTGACTAACCATGCTGAATCCTCCAACCATATTCAGCATGGATCTATAGAAATCTGAAGGTTTTAGATCGCCCATTTGGGAACCTGATAAAAGATCATTCAGACGTTTTTCCTCACTCGATGATAAACGTGAAATTAAAACTTTCTTTAAATTTATATAGAGATCCGTTTCCGGGGGATTAGATATTGTATCGTATATATTATCTATCACATCTAATGGCAAATTAGCTATAACCTGATCATGCTTTTTCTTGTCATTGACAATTTTTGCAACAGAAAACTGTGATTCAATCTGGGTAAACCAAATTTCTGGTTTTGTTTTCCAGAATGGGGGTAATTTGACAGAGGTGACATAATGGGTTTGAGGAAAATCCTCGTCTGAAGGTTGTCTTTGCATAACTAATCGATTGTGATTGATTGATTGATTTACTACTCTCTTAGATAAAAAAGGAAATGTACTTTAACTCACTCACCGACAGATGACAGTACTTGTAATGTACAACTTCAGTTGATTGAATTAGGAAATTACCATAAATTATAGAAACATCTATTCAAATTTGGAACCTCTATTCAAAATTCATCGGAAAATTCTTCTCTTCATAAAATGGTCAATTTATAACGGTAGTTGATATATTGAATCTCTTCTGGTATATATTTATCACGTTGGACATAAAATTTTCACTTCTGGCATATATTTATGACGTTGGACATAAAATTTTCACGTCTGGCATATATTTATCACGTTGGACATAAAATGATCACGTCCGGCATAAAATTATCACGTCGGGGTCACCAAATTTATAGCGTTATCGCTATAAAATAAAATTAAAATCGAAGTTAATATACTTATATTTGTTTTTAATACATGTTCATATTTTATGTGATATTTGGTATTTTTCAGTATATTGATATTATATGTTTATATCGAATGTTTTTATTTTTCTTAGCGACTCCATGGAAACTTCTCCATTATGGATCGAGTTTTCCTTTTTGTTTCTTAGCGACTCCATGGAAACTTCTCGCTTTTGGAAGTGAGTGAGTCGCTATAGTCGCTATAAGAGTCTCCATAATAGGATGGTTGTGGATGGAGCCTGTAAGATCATCAGGAGTTCGGATTCCCTCCTCTGCATGGTCCGGGACCATGAAAATGCAGGGGTCGGAGCCTTTTTGTTTAAGGCAGCACAGAGAGCAGCCGATGAACTTGGTCTCTTCTTCGACGTCGAGCGAGTAAATCCCGACTCTGTCACCGAGTTGGAACCTGCTCGACGAAAAGCCCAAATAAAAGCTGCAGAACACAACATCTTTCTGCAGCTTCACACGGATAAGCCAATGCATGGAGTTTTCTATAAGAATATAGAAAACCTTGGCTTATCCGACAGGCTGACCTTTGCCTTCTTAAGGTCAGCCGGGCTGAAGTCTGAGACCGAGGGATTCATAATGGCTTGCCAGGATGGTGTATTTAACACCCTCGTCTATCGAAGTCGTGTCATGAGTATAGAGGTCCCTGATGTCAGCTGCAGGGCCTGCCGCAGGGCGCCAGAGACTCTGATGCACTTGTTGTCGGCCTGTCCAACATATGCAGTCTCGGCCTATATCCAGAGGCACGACGGAGCATTACGAGTGCTTTATTACCATTTAAGGCACTCGTATGGGATAGACGAAACACCAGTGCTGCCTTACGCTCCGGGGGATATTGAGTTCGTTGTGAGAAATGAGAAGTGTGAATTTATTGGAACTACTCTTTTCCCACCATCAGGCAAATACAAGCCAACAAGCCTGACGTAGTCCTCCTCGACCATCAACTCAAGACAATGTTCGTCGTGGAGTTCTCGGCTCCCGCGGAGAACAACATTGTCTTGAAGGAGGAGGAAAAACGGACAAAATATCGAGATTTGCTCTTCGAACTCCGCAGACTCTATCCAGACCATACTATTAAGATAGTGGTACTGATTATAGGAGCCCTTGGTGGAACTAAACACACACTGCTTTCGGAACTGAAGATCATACCGGCATGCCGAAATTCGGCAGAGGTCTTAGCCGGCAGAATGCAGAAGGCCGTCATCCTCGGCTCATTACGTCTGCTCAGGGCACACGATTCTCGGACCCAATAGTCACTCACCCCACGGGCGTGGGGAGTGGCTACCAGTACCACCAGCTCCCCTCTGTGAGGGTCGGAGCCACAGAGAAGGGTGACTGGTTTTTAACTAGCTAAAAAAATAATAATAATAATAATATTATAATAATATCATAATTTGCAGAAATATATCTCGAAAACGGTAACAATGGGTTATGAATAGATTAGGGTTGAAAGTGTTGATAGTGACATCATTTGGATTCTGCTGATTCATTCCAATAAAATTAAATGTAAATTACTCTTTGATACCGGATTTGGAAATAAAAGAAGGCTTATTAACATATCCTCAGCAGAAGAGTATGGACCTCAAAAATGTTCGGCATTACTGGGCTTTCATTCATTTACTAATTGCCATTAGACTGAAATGTGATGACAAAGATTTGTCTTTATCAATTGACACTAAAATTGATTTTTCTTTCATTCCACCATCAAGAGCTTGCTTTATCGAGCATAATAAAATGAGTATTTGGAGATTATCCGACGAAGTTATTCACAATATTCCAAAGCCGTGGAATGATTATGGATGCCAAAAAAATGGAGAATCTCTTTGGTGTTCAGCAGATAAAATACTGCCTCAATCGCTTTTTTAGTTCTTGTGTTAAATAACAAAAACAATATTGTATTTGCAATTTTTTTTTAACCGACGCCATTTGGAAGTACAGTCAGTTTTTTTTAGGACATGTCTTAAATTGTTCCTTAGGCTTTAATTTTTATGAGAAACATTGTCCCCAAGGATCGGGGAAGGGGGCATGGACACTTAGTATTACGTTTTATATTGAATTTTATATTTTATTTTAAGAGCTGAATCATATATCTGGAAAATGGTATCACCTATCCAAATATTGTATAGGAAATAGGAACAAATTGTAGAAAATTTTATGCACGTTGTTTTTTGTGCAGAAAGTTTTTCTCCATCTTTTTCAGTTTTTGTGTTTTGTGTTAAATGGCAAAAACAGTATTTGCATTTTTTTTAACGGACGCCATTTTGAAAGTACAGCCAGTTTTTTTTTAGGACGACTTAAATTGTTCCTTAGGCTTTAATCTTTATGGAAAACATTGTCCCCAAGGATCGGGGTGGGGGGACAGTTAGGGTGGGCTCCCGTAGTAATTTTCCCTTGTGATATTCTCAACCAATATTTTAGTGTATGTCGTTACTTGGTTAAGTTCGTACACACGGCCTGTCCGTTCGTTGTTTTTGGATGTGCTTTTGTTCTTTTTGAATTTTGGGCCACTGTATTTTAGTTAAGAATTATTTTATTGACTTACCGTTCAAGTCGTTAAGTACTTGGTTACGTACAGACACAACTTGCTTGTTCGTTCTTTTTGTGTCGTGTTTTAGATTTTAGACCAAGTTATTTCCTTTGTTTTTGTTTATTAACAACATTAGTTGATAGCTTAGTGTGTTCAGAGTTGAACGAAGTACGTTCGACTGGCCGAAATGTGTATTGATGCAAATGGAGGTAATTTCAAACAATTTATGTAAATCAATCATTTATTGGTAAGTACTAGATTTCTCGAATAGGACGTCACATTGCTCTCACTTTCATATCAAATTCGCTGCTGGGTTAGGAATTTAAACTTTATTATTAGGAGCAACTTTTGTGGTTTTGTGACGAGTTTAAAAGAGTTGTTCTGTTATTGGGTGCTACCTGTTGGGAAATAAAGACGTTATTATTATTATTCTTATTCGCTGTTTTGTCCTGATTCGTTTATTATTGTTTACATTGATTTCCATCGAGACCAATGACTCGATATTTAGTTTTCGATACCAGAATAAATCAGATTTCTCCTAACTTAAAATACACATAACTATTTTCTGTCATCGTATCTTGGACGTCTAACTGTTCGTTTTCCACTTCTTGCAATTGCTATTGTGTAGAAAGAGATAACGAAGTGTTTACATATTTATAATTGGTATAAAAAGTTCGTTCAAGTCGCGTCGGGATGAGACACAAGTCGGTAGTTTTTATACTTTTTTTATGACTTTTTAAAAGTAAGTAAGAAACTTCTGATTTGGAACTCTACGTCCATTGACCCAGAAGAGCAGTGGTTCTCAAATGTCTCCTACTTTAATATTTAAATTTTTGACCTAAGTCAGTTTCTGTCAAAGTTTCCCTAGAGGAAAAAGTCACATAGGTTTTTTTGTTTGTCTATTGGACACATTACCAGTTTTTTTAATGATATGAAACTAATTACTCCCTGTATATTAATAATAACGCTCCTGTATTCCATACGGGTTTTCCGTAGGCCAAACGTGGTCATTTTTAAATTATTTATCCCATCTCTTGTAAATTGTGCCTCGTCAGTAAACAATGTTCTGTAAATGGGTCGTCTAGGATTGACAATTCACTGACAAAATGCTCGGCGGCTTATATTATCCCCCACGGTGGCCTACAACCAGATTTAAATCAAAATTGCTGCCACTCGGAATTTTTTTTAACACGTTCTTAGATGTATATAGAACCAATTTCTACGATATTTAAAATCATTCATCGCAGAAATTTTTGTTTACAAGTATTTTACTTTTTTTGTTTAATGACACAGCCAAACAAAAAAAGTGGACTAGCATGCGGACCAGGCTAGTGTGTCCTTATGTACTTGGACCCGCTGAAACCTAATTCGAAGTTGCAATTGTTAGATTGGCTCGTTTATCACCCCTAACCCCAAAGAAACAACCTCCACAAAAAAATGGTCTGTCCGGCGAACCATACCAGTTTACCCTTAATATTTTTCCCTCTGAAACAGAATCCGAAAACGGAATTGTCAGATTCGCTCGGCTTTCACCCCTAACCCCAAAAAACATTCCCAAAACAAAAAAAAGTGGTC
Source organism: Rutpela maculata (assembly GCA_936432065.2). NCBI lineage: Eukaryota > Metazoa > Arthropoda > Insecta > Coleoptera > Cerambycidae > Rutpela > Rutpela maculata. The sequence goes on from OW386285.2 coordinate 227,491,420, forward strand.
TGGCCTGCAGATCGCACCAGTGTGTCATTATGTATTTGGATCCGCTAAAACCGAATCCGAAGTCAGAATTGTCAGGTAGTAGTCATTTTTCACCCTAATCTCAAAAAATGGTCTGTCCAGCGGACCATACCAGTGTATCCTTTACGTATTTGATAAGGATACATTGGTCTGAAAAATTGAAAAACGAACCAATCCGACAATTCTGACTTCGGATTCGGTTTCAACGGGTCCAAATACATGAGGATACACTAGTCTGGTCCGAAGTCCAACATAATGGTAATTTAAAAATTTCGCCTAGCTGAGATTCATCTAAGATAAAAAAATTTCCCCTAATCGAGATTCATCATTCTTAATTTAATATCCCTCTACTTGAAATGCATCTGTGTTAATTAACACAACAAAATGATACTTTAATATCGATATTTTAATTTCCACACACTAATTAACATAATGAAAATAAAAATGTCATTTTTTAAATATTCCCCAATCAGGGTTCATACTAATTAACATAATGCAGGTCGATCATAAATATATCCTTATCGAGATTCATACTAATTAACATAATGGATATAAAAATTCTGTTTTTCAAATATTACCTAATTGAGATTCATCTGTACTAAATAATATAATAGAGATAACAGTAACAGGTATACTTGTGGCAAGAAAGCGGATTGTCGACATCATTGATTTTCATCTTGGCCAGATGGAATAATTGACATATTACAGCAAACGATCATATTTGACGCCTCACGTAAAATTTTTAGATCGATCTGATGTCCATGAGGAAAACAAATATTAAAACTATTTATGATTTGATCGATTTTGCTAATACAGTAGGAATCGTTAGGTGTCTACTTAAATCTTCTTTAAGATTTTCGACCAGCATTTTTTTAAATATGAACATTTTGCAATATTTTAATTACTTCCTCTATATTTACTCATCATTAGGTGTACTATCTTAAATGTCTCATTATTTTTGCCTGATGATGCTTACTCTAATATCGAAATTTGACAATATGTGTACAGACGATTAGCCGAACTTTTTCTATAGAGGTAAAGGTGGATTAATCACAAGCAGGGATATAGTGCACGAGGTTTGTGGGGGCGCTCTCAAGATGACAGATCTCTCAGAGATATCTTCTGGCAAAGATACTACGCCTTTTTTTTTATTGTGGTTCACGAGGTGTATGGGAGGCTGTCAAAATGATGGAGATGACATCTCTCAGTGATGATCAGTAGCAGTAGCAGTAGCAGTAGGAGTAGCAGTAGGGGGGTGACAGTAGCAGTAGCAGTAGCAGTAGCGGTAGGGGTAGCAGTAGCAGTAGGAGTAGCAGTAGCAGTAGGGGTAGCAGTAGCAGTAGGGGTAGCAATAGCAGTAGCAGTATCAGTAGCAGTAACAGTAGCAGTACATAAAAATTCGTTTTTGTTTTTTTCAAAATATTACCCAATTGGAGATAAAAAATTTCTATATTTTTTATTATCCCCTAGTTGAAATTCATCTGTACTAACTAGCATAGTGTATATTCACTTAGTTGAGCCTCATCTACACTAAGCAAGAATAACTGTATATAGATCTATTCTTAAATATTTCCTAGCCGAAATTCGGGAGTACTTATTAAATAAAGTATAAATTATATATAATATCCACTAATTGAGGTTCATCTATATGATTTTATCACCCACATTAAAATATCTGCGCGTCATTGTCAATTATTATGATCTAGCGCTGACTCTTCGAGGCTCTCCTGCTCTCTGTTTGGAGGAAAAAGTGGAGGGGGTAAATATTCATATTGACAATATTTAATGACTTCCTCTATATCTAGGCATCATTAGGTATACTATCTTACATGTCTCATTATTTCGCTCTAATATCGAAATTTGACAATATGTGTGCAACGATTAGCCGATTAATATTTTCATCTTGTTCAAATCTCGTCGAGGGCAGCATCAATGGCGGTTCAGGGTATGGTGGCCTAAAAGTGGAGGGGGTAAAATTGGTCAAAAATGACTAACTTGAACCTCCATAAGAAATAACATGGGATTTTGGTCCCATACGCCTATAGCTATTCTACTACCACATTTTTTTGTTTTTTAAAGTTAAGGGTGAAAACAAGCGAATCTGACAATTCTGACTTCAGATTCTGTTTCAGAGGATCCAAATACATAAGGATACAGTAATATGGTCCGCCGCACAGACCACTTTTAGGGGGGGGGGGGGGGGGGTGTTTCTTTGGTGTTAGGGATGAAAAACGAGCGAATCTAATAATTCGGGTTACGGATTCGGTTTCAGCGGGTCCAAATACATAAGAACACATTAGCCTGGTCCACAGGTGGTCTACCACTTTTTTTGTGTGTCATTAAACAAAAAAAGTAAAATACTTTTAAAAAAAATTCTGCGATGAATGATTTTAAATATCGTGGAAATTGATTCTATATAGGTACATCTAAGAATGTGTTAAAAAAAAAATCCTAGTAGCAACAACTTTGATTTAAATTTGGTTGTAGGCCACCGTGCCCCTGATTGCAGGCGCTGTACTAGTTATATATGCAATTGTTCTTTTCTTAAAGTCTGCCACGCTTATAATTTTTTATTTTTGATTATGATTTTATATGCATTAAATCAAGAAATGTTTCAGTAACATATGTATTAATTCGACTAATAGAAGAAACTGTAATTTTATTTTATTTGTATAGTCCATCAATTTTGACGAAAATTTATTTAAAATTCGCCAAGAGTGTGGCAAAAAAATAAAATACATATTTTCGATCGTTATTGTAAGCAGCTTCATAATTTAGTATTAAAATTTAAAAAAACGCTTATACAGGGTGATTTTTTTCATAGGAACCTTTACAAATAAAAATTTATTAATTCGATCTTTTATGTATGTAAATTGATAAGTAATAGAGTACTGCACATATGACCTTAAGAAGTATTGGGCAAAAGTCATATGTCACTCTCTATAGTTCAATAAAAATAACGGCTCAAATATTTTCTAATAGCCATTTATAATTCACCAAGGGGAACTCTATCCACATCCTGTATACTACCAGAAAAAAGTTTCAATTATCGCAAATAAAAAAATTAAAATCTGAAATACTGATCACAAATAACTCATGAAAGTAATATGAATTTAATTTGATTAATGCATGTTTCAATCCATTCCAATTTTAGCTGAAAACAGAAATATAATATAAATAAAATTAAATTACAAATTAAAAAAAAAACCCGACACAAAAATATGGACTAAATAACTAATATAAAAAAATTAAATTAACACAACTTTAAAAATCGCTGCCCAAGGAATTACTACTTCCACATCCAGATTTTCTATCCAAGTCACCCACAATGAAAAAAAATTGTATGTGGAAATAATTGTTTATGGAACTTTAATAATATAATATTTGAAATCCTCTACCCCAAAAACCCATAAAACGATACCCCACATCGGTAGTGGGGTGGTGATGAAGTAAAAAATATTTTGAGGTTTCTAGTTCTTGTACACACACTAAATCATATTTATTTTTCATCCCTTTAATAATGTGGTGGAGGTGGTAATACAGGTGGTTAATGCCAAAATTTTCTCTGAGACCTTGGCTTCTCTTGTATATACTAAATACCAATTTTCTGGACTCTTGTCTGCTTGATTTACGCCCCAACCCTTCGACGGAACAAGATGAAAATATAATCTAGTTCTAGATCTCATTAAAGTACAAATGTGCACCAAATTTCAAGTCAATATCTCAAACGGTTCCAGAGTAAACGTGCGCACAAAGAAATTTACACACCAACAGACCTCCAGACCGACAGACAGAATTTTCTTTTCCGCTCAAATTTAAAATCTCAACGTTTCATGACATTCTAAGCCTATTTGAACAATACAAATTTTTAAAAATTTTTTTGTCGTTACTATACTTCCACTGGATGTGGAAGTAAAATTATGAAATAATTTTGATTCCATATACGAACTCTTATGATCCAGTTTACGTTTTCTTTATGTCCTCGAGATTTGCTTTCTTATACGCATGAATATATCGGGAGCTGCTGTTTTGAATATAACTATTTAGTAGTTCGTCTTTACAGCAGTCACCGACAAATTCATGCGTATAAGAAAGCAAATCTCCAGGACATAAAGAAAATGTAAACTGGATTTAAATAAATCATAAGACTTCGTATATGGAATCAAAATTATTTCATAATTACTTCCACGTCCAGTGGAAGTATAGTAACGACAAAAAAATTTTTTTAAATTTTTATTGTTCAAATAGGCTTAGAATGTCATGAAACGTCGAGATTTTAAGTTTGAGCGAAAAAAAAAATTTCTGTCTGTCGGTCTGTCGGTCTGTCTGTAACTTTTTTTGTGCGCACGATTACTCTGGAACCGTTTGAGATATTGACTTGAAATTTGGTACACATATGTACTTTAACGAGATCTAGAACTAGATTATATTTTCATCTTGTTCCGTCAAAGGGTTGGGGGGTAAATTGGGGTAAATTTGGGGAAAATAGGTAAATCAAGCAGGTAAGAGTCCATAAAATTGGTATTTAGTACATACAAGAGGAGCTGAGGTCTCAAAAAAAATTATTTTGGCATTAGCTACCCCCATTACCACCCCCACCATTATTAAAGGGGATGAAAAAAAAATTGTGAATTAGGGTGTGTACAAGAACCAGAAACCTCAAAATGTTTTTTACTTCATTCACCCCCACTGCCACCCCCTATCACCACCCCCACCCCGCTACCGATGTGGGGTATCATTTTATGGGTTTTTGGGGTAGAGGATTTCAAATATTATATTATTAATGTTCCATAAACAATTATTTCCACATACAACATTTTTTCGTTGTGAGTGACTTAGATAAAAAATCTGGATGTGGAAGTAGTGATTCCTTGGGCAGCGGTTTTTTGTATTCTACTAGTCGCACATGGTGTACAAGACCCATTCTGTTATAAATATATTTATGTGTTATACTTAATTTTAATAAAAACTGCATCAAAATCGGATCTCCCGTTGAAGAGATATTAAGCCAGAGACAGACAAACAGACAGACAAACATACAAATATACGAATCAAACTTATAACACCTCTCTAAAAAATTGAAAATAAAAAAAAAACCGATCAATGTATCTAATCGTACCAGTTTCATATGACCGAATCAAAATGAGGCCGAAATCATATTCGGCTACCATAATTGTCTGTACATTTTCAATTTTACTTGAATCGGACAATTTCTAGAGAAGTTCAACATGGCGAATTCAAGATGGCGACCAATCATCAAAATCTAATATGGCCTAAAGCCTTCTCGACAAAATACTCTTTCAAATAAAAAAAGTGTTGCAGAGATATGAAGCCACAGACAGACCGACAGACAAACATACAAACATACGCGTCAAACTCATAACTCCCCTCTTTCTGGGTCGGGGGTTAAAAATTAATTGACTTCAAACTTTTGGTTATTTTTTGGTGGTGCGTTAATTTCTTGGAGAAGTGTATATTCATTGCGTCGTTCCTATCCGATATAAAACTTATAGTTTAAACCGAATCCTTCACCATTTCTTAGAAAGCAACGTACGAGCGAATACACTATACGATAAAATTATATAAAACTAAAAAATTTTGTCCGCCATCTTGGGGCGTTCGCCATATTGAATTTAGTGTGACGTCATTTTATTTTCATATTCTTCTCAGCAAACCATATCATATAAAAAATAGCTGGTCCGCCATATTGGATTTGGAATGACGTCACTTAGCTAACCATGCATTGTCATCCAAACTAAACGTGTATGCAAAATTTCAGCTCAATCGGTTGGGGATAACTGTTTTAAAATTCAGTTGCGTTCACCATATTGAATTTAGTGTGACGTCATTTCATTTTCGTATTCTTCTCAGCAAACCCTTTCATTTGATACCCATATCATGGGGGTGCATAAAAAATAACTGGTCCGCCATATTGGATTTGGAATGATGTCACTTAGCTAACCATGCATTGTCATCCAAACTAAACGTGTATGCAAAATTTCAGCTCAATCGGTTGGAGATAACTATTTTAAAATTCAGTTGCAAGATTTGACCCACAAGAACAAGGCAAGTTAAATAAAACCTTGTAATCAAGATGGCGATCAAACATCAAAATCTAATATGGCAAAAACCTTCTCGACAAAATACTCTTTCAAATAAAAAAGTGCATCAAAATCGGATGACCCGTTGGAGATATGAAGCCACAGACAGACATACAAACATACGCGTTAAACTTATAACACCTCTCTTTTGGAGTCGGGGGTTAAAAAGAAAGGCTTAAATTTAAGGGCCCGTAACTAAGGCTGTAATTATGCATGTTATTATGTACATGATTATTTCTACCGCTAATCTGTTTATGGATACGGCTATAGATACTTTTATATCATAAAAAAATGATTCAATTAGTGTGAAAAGCTTTGTATAAAGCTAATTAGGTAACGAACTAATTATGTTCATGAAAATATTAATATTATAATAAAATAAAACTTGTCCGTATAATTAGCATGTGTTCAGTCGAATGAAAATTTTGGTTTACACTGCATACAATTCAATTAATTATAATTCAAAATATAAAATTTAAATATTTTGTGGTAATATAATTTCTAGTTTAATCCAAATATCTAGGTATTTATATGTTATATGATTCATAACATTCATATTTTTTCAATTAATATGATAAACCGCAGAAACTTCTAAAATAGAAAAAGAGAACATACACCGCGTCTAAAAATTGAAAAGTCTACGACATTAAGTGTTAAGATGACTAACATACTCTATTGGAAGTTATTATATAAATGTAAGGGATAATTCTACACGCAAAAATGGTAAGAAAGGTTCCTTGAACATGCGACCGGAAATACTTCATAATGGGCTAAGGATCTCTAAGGTATTTACAAGTTTTCAAGTCACGCGATAATACCAGGGTGAACTTGTAAGTCCTCCGCAGTTGCAAAATATAGAACTAATTGCATCTAAAGTAAGGAAGGCGCATCTAAGGCCCTAGCAGGACGCGAACCCTTTTGCCTAGCCTTTTGCGGTGTGGCTAAGTCATACGAACATCCATTAATAAATGGGTACAAAATAAATCTCTAGAGTGGAAGAATGGTGGAAGAATTTCCCACAACAGAGACAGGCCAAAAAGTTTATTAACGAACGATCGGCCAAATTCACGGAAGACCTACCACGCCAAAATAGAAAGGCCATTAGGATAATGGTAGGTCTTCGAACTGGACATTATAGGCTTAATAAACATATGAGTCTAATGGGCCTGGCAGAGGATGTGACATGCAGATTCTGTCAAGAGGAAGAGGAAACTTCAGTACATGTGTTGTTCCATTGCGAAGGCCTAGCCAGACTGAGGTTCCAACTACTTGGCGAAGAGAAACCAAGGGCAGATAGCTATACTAAGGAGCCCTTATCAAGGCTATGGAGTCTGACACAAAAGACAAAGCGGGATAAGGAGCTCTAAGTAAAATTAGACAAGGATTGCTACAATAGATCCACAGGGGTCGCGTTGACCAAGGCCAATCAGCCAACTTTTTTCAAATCTATTCTAATCTAATCTAAAATAAAGTATAAAATGCCCAAAAATTGTTGATAAGCTTACCTGTTTAAATTGTACTTCATTCGAGACTTCAGTACTTCCTCAAATTCACCTGCCGGCAAATTTCCCGGCAGTGACAATAAATTACAAATTGTTCAATTCCTCGCTGTTAGATGTCGATAAATAGGGTGAAATATGGGGATATATGAATTTACTTGCATTTCTTATTTCTTCAAATCAATAATATTTTCGCTGTAATTAAATGAATTGAAAAATTAAAAGAGATGTAGTGAAAAAATCATGACATAGGCAAATCTGGTATTTTAGCACCACCAAATTACAAATAAAGTAGGGTTTTTGTTTAAAAACTAATCAATTTATTTAACCTCTGCTAGAAGTAGAAATTCATTGACAGATGTCGTGTTAGACAACTAGATACAATTATTAAAACTGGCAAATCCACAACTTTTCGATCTTTTTAACCCCCGATACAAGAGGGGGTTATAAGTTTTATGCGTATATTGTATGTCTGTCTGTGTGTCTGTGTATTTGTGTATCTGTCTATCTCTTTAACGAGTGATCCGATTCTGATGCGGTTTTCTTTATTTGAAAGAGTATTTTGCCGACAAGGTTTTTAATAAGGATTCATCTGGACATACCTTCACGGAGTTGCACATTATCAATAAAGTTTTATTATTTTTACTAGCATATTCGGAAAGGACCTGGGTTGATAAGACCAATTTTGGTCGATGGTACGATGAAAAAATATTTCTTCCAGTTATACTGTCTTGACCTTGTCTTAAACTCATTTTGTTTTAAACTCATAATTACCATAAGTAGTTTCATAAACTTGCGATTATTGAAGATATTTTAATTTTATTAGCAATAACGTGCCCATTGTACCAGTTTACCAGGGGCGGCTTAAGGGCCGGGCAACCCGGGCGCCGGCTCGGAGGGGCGCCAAACTGAGGGCAAAAATTCTTAATTTTTTTTAATATATCTTTTTTAATTTAATAATAGTTTTCGTTGGAAAAGAATGTCAAATAATAGAATCTATATCAGTTTAAATTGTAATAACGCAGAACAGTAGAATAATATTAAAACTGTCTAAATAGTTTAAAAATGTAACGCAAATATTTTTGTTTAGCTATTAGACACCTCACTACTCATACCTCAAGCTTCTTTTGTCCTATTATTGACTGACACGGAGTTGATCATTAAATATTTTGCATAATTTTTATTCAGAAAAAATTCAGAATATTCAGAAAATTGTTAAACCAACATTAGTTGCATGTATTTCATATCTTACATAATTTACAGTTTATAAATAAATAAATGGCAAGTTGTTTTGTATGAAATATTAAAGCAATAAAAAGGAACCTTCCTCTAAGTAAACTTGTGCAGGAGGTCCTCTTATTATAATAGCGTTCAGATGGTGTAAACCAAAAAAAATTATACTTGTTACAAATTAATTATTATTAATAATATGTTATAAATGAACACTGATGTGTAAACATACTTGAGACTGATTTATCGAAATGCAACAAGAACATCTTTTTATTTCTAGTGATATGAAAATATTTTTTTTACGAGAATTTTTATAAATAGGTATGTAAAAATAAAAAAGTTAGGGGTAAAATATTGATAGCCACCCAGAGGAGAGGGTTTGACTACTATGTAAATTGATGCCCATATCTAAATTTAAAATATGACATATGTATTTTAAAGCGATCGGAAAGATATAGCCGAAGTACTGGTATTTATAATCCGCCTTTAAAGCGGTATAATTTCTATTTAGAGTACCTTTATTTTTGGATGTACTATATCAGCCACATAAATATCCAGAGACAATTTTGGACCACCGTGTATGCACGGTTATGTTGCTTCATGTGTTAAGTTAAAAAGTAGTGTCCGCGTGGTCCGAAAGAATATCCTTGCACTTTAGTATGTAGTACGTCCGTGAAATTTCTGTGATTACCTCAGGGAGGGGCGCCAAAAAGTGCTCCCGACCGAATGGAAAACTTATCTTGAGCCGCCCCTGCAGTTTACTGTTACATGCTTGCGAAAACCTAGGAATCTAATATTAACATATGTAAAAACTAAAGTGATACATTGTGCACGTGTGTCTAAAAAAATAACTATATTTACAAAAACGTCAAAGATGCCCAAGCATCGCAAAGCAACCTAAGTCTATGAGACCATTTATAGTACTCATGATATTAAGAAAGTAAAAGTATCAAACTGGAAAGTATATTTATTCATTTATTTTAACGAGTAGCTTATCAAGAAGGTTTTTAACAATATTTTATCTCGTTAGATATTCATACAAGTTGAATAATTTTATTCACTTTTTAAATCAAGGTTTCTGCAATATTTAATTTTACTGCCAAGGTTCAACGTATTCTAAAATATATTTACTGGGTCGTCAAATTGCCCCAACTAATAATATATATTTAACATTCATATATAATCTTATCGGAGATGAAAAGAACATGAAATATTGAAAAATTTCAACGATACATATTTTTTTTTTGCTAAGGGCTCATGGTGGCGTGATGTAGCCCTCTTGGCTTGCTCTTCCTACCCTGGTTCATTTTACTCATTTTAGTACCCATATGCCACCGATCAGGTTATACTGATCTGAGACTGATCGAATACTGATGGTTTCCAAGTCTGTCCATGTTTGCCCGTATATGTTATTTATATCTTCTGGTTCCCCTCCGTATAATCTGTAGTTTAGGTCGCTGTCAAATTTTTCTATTATGTGCAAGTGCTTCATGACAGAAAAGTGTCTTGTTAGAAGTTCTGTGCAAATTTTCAACTACATCTTGTTCTTCGTGAGTACTTCTTCAGTGTGTTTCGGGCATAGTCCTTTAATAAGTGTTTCCCCTTACCGATTTTCTGAACTGTTCCTCCAGTGATTCTTGTGTTTGCTCTTGACCCATATTTTACAACCTCTCTCTCTGGTTGAGCTCTTCATGATAATTGCGTATACATTCAATTATAGCCAGAATTTATATCTGGAATACAGTGGACCTTGATCTTTCTCCATATATTCCTGCTCCAATCTCTGTTTCTGCTCTAGATCCGCCAGTGTACCAGCTTAGATAATCTCGCATGCTAACTATCCTCATGCGTTCCCATCTTGCTCCGTGGAGAATCGGGTTGTTTAAGTCTTGTAGCCTCTTTGCCCCCATTCTGGCCTTCCTCTGGATCACTATTCTAAGAGGTGGGAGTTTAGTAGCGTCTCCATATCTGCCGTGGGTTTACTTTTCATAACGCCCATGATTTCCAAACAAGCAAGTCTCTGTACCCAACTTAGGTTGTAGATTGTTACTGTTTGAACTGCCCTAGATCACTACTAGCCTAAGGCGTAATGGTGGGTCCATATTATATTGCCAGTGGAACATACCAGGATTATTAGTTCATATTTAGTATTATGATCGTCTACATGCTTAGTCCAATCAATAAGTAAAAAAAAGTGTGTTCGTAATGCAAAAATATCGTAAGTCAGTTTTTCTTTTTTGAAAGTGTTCGGGGTCCATTCTGAGTATTTTGCCAAGTTGGTGGGGTCGGCGTTGGTTGGAGTAAGTCGCCATCTTTGCGAAAATTCAAAGGGAAATATCTCTTGAACCATTGATGTTACGACAAAAATGCTAAGCATCTTCTGTTCAGCACTAAATTCCCTATAAGAGTTACAGCCCGTCAAAGTTTTCAAAACGTAGTGTTTGCCGATTATTTCGTACATTAAGATTATAATCTTAAAGAGCACTAATTTCTGCACAATTTCTGTCAGAGACACTATTTTGTAGAACTAATATCACGAGTTACAAGCCAGTGAAAAGTTTTCAAAAATAGTTTTTTCACAATATTTCGTTTATTATTGGTCGGATATAAAAATATGTAGTTGCAAACTTGTAGAGCATTAAGTTCTCTACAATTTTTAGTTAAAACTTTTTTTGCAAAAGTTATAAAAAATGTTTTTTTCAAAATATCTCGTCAACTATTGATCAAGAATAAAAATATGCAATAGCAAACTTGTAGAGTGCCAGATTGTAGAGAAATGTTCTACAAAATTGATAACATATTTGAGTGTGCAATGGATAGTTTGGGAGATATTTAAAAAAAATTATTTTATAATTAATTACGGGCTGCAGTCTGTAAAATATTAGTCCTACAAAATGGCATCTGTCACATAAAGTGTACAGAATTTAATGCTCTAAACATCTAGGATCAATATTTTACGAAATAATAAGCAAAAACTTCGTTTTAAATACATTGACGCTCTGTAACTCATAAACGGTTAGTACTACGAAAATGAACCTATTGAGGAATTTATACAGAATTTAGTGCCAAACCAAAAAAATGCGCTTTCCATTCTTCTCGCAGCTTCAATGGTTCGCGAGATATTTCCGTTTCACTTTTCGCAAAGATGCCCACTGACCCAAACCACCGCCGACCTCATCAACTTGATAAAATGCTCAGATTGAATCCCAGAACACATTGAAAAAGAAAAACTGACTTACGCTATTTTTCAAAGAAAAACTACTTACTGATTGGAATAGTTGCCAATATTTAATTTAGAGCACAATGAATTTGTTGAAAATATATTTTTTTCTACTCATATATATTAAAATAACATTTTTTTACTCCAGATATGAAAATATTTTCATCTCTAGAAGTGAAAATGAAAATGTCAAATTTTTCTAGAGTAAAAAAATGTCACTTTCATATAGAGTAGATAGTGGAAAAAATTTCCTATTCGAGATTAAATACGTTTTTTTCGTTCGTGAGATTGCCCAACTCGCTTCGCTCGTGGGCAAATTCTCATCCAACGAAAAAAACAGTATTTTCACCTCTTATTGTAAAATATACTATTTTTTCATTCAAACGCATTTCAAGTTATGCACATTTAATTTTAATATGATTAATTAACCTTTATTTGTATACTTTCATAAATATTGTTGAATATCTGAGACTGTTTAGAAGAATGTGATGGTACAATATATGCCCATTTTCAATACTCGTTTATACATGGACATAGCTTTAAAAAACCTGCCCATGACAGCTCTAGTAAAAATCGCATTACTACGCTTAAAACGGCAAAAAGGTTTTCCATTTTTTTATATATTATAAAGAACATTAAAATTTGGTCCTTATGCTATTTACTTTAAATAACATGAGTAAATGTTTGTATTATTTATTATTCCATTATTCCAAAATATTTAGCAAAATGCAACATTCAACCCATAATGCAAAGTAGAAAAGGTAGGAAAACAACAAAAATAATGCAAGTTGAAAGAAAGGCTAATAAATCTTGAAATGAGATCGAAAAAGACTGGCTAAAAATAAAAACTTGATAGTAATACTCCAAATACTTAAATGTCCGTGAACTTTGGAATATTTCTTATTTATAGATATAGATCATATTTACATTCCTTATCCCCTCAAAAATTCAACAGAAACCGCCGTTTGCTTATTAACGATAATGTCCTATTGTAAATAAGGTTTTAAATCCCGAACCGAGTACTGTCCTACAATCTTCATCCTATTTGCATTTTAAAATCCGCTTAGCATCTGTTAGTTTCCACATTGGCGGAGTGGGTACACTGCTGTACACAACTATATTAAATAAAATGTTGCAAATAAGAATTGAGCTATATACTGCAATTTTACGTAGAAAAATTGAGAACTTAAGATCACTTAAAATTTCAATCACAAGATTTAAAGTAGGTACCGTGGTCAAATGATGCAGCTCATACATCTGTGAAAGTGACATTACACCTACAATATGAATGCTGTAAAATTCGAATCCCCCTTTTCAAATAATAGCTTCGTATTAAAATGTATTCTAGTTTCAAATAGCTTTAAAAAGATGTTATTACAGAACAGAATGGACTAAAGGTCTGATTTGAAATCGATCGAGTTGTCTAGGATTTGAATAGCAATCTGTATCCACTTTTATGGCCAGGTAGCCTGTGTAGAGTTCAATGGCCAGGCATTTATTTTTCATGCTTTTTAAAACCATTAGTGGATGATCGTTACAGTTTAATTTGGAAACCGTAAAAGCATCGATTTTTATGTTCCTTTTTTTTAAATATTTGAAATTGAAAATACTGAAAACCTTGAAATTCTAAAATTGCCTCCTTTTATTTATTTATTTTTTATTTTTTAAATTGCATCTTTTCTGTTAATCATGAAACTATAATACAAAATAATACAAAAAATCGATTTATTTGTAGCTTATAAAAAACAACTTTGCATCAGGTTGGTAGCTGTAGCTTGGAAATTGACTGAGATACAGTTGTTTAAAATGTATATGTCGTAGTTTTTTGAGGAAATACGCCATTTCGTGAAAAACCTAGACAGTATATGAACTGCCTGCATATAATGTAAATTCTTGAGAATTCATAATCTGACTAAGCATTTCGTGAAACGCCATGATGTTCCACACGATCTGCAGCAAATTAGATGTTACTGTTCATGAAGTGACTGATACCTGGCAGATTGTGTTGTGTTGTGTGTTTGAGGTTAGATTAGTTGCTGTTTAGGTCGATTTATTTACCCGGAAGCTATGTTGAGCTGTTTGTTTTGTTTGTTATGAAAATTAAGAGTGAAAGACTTGTTCAGTGATCAGAACAAAGAGAAAAATATTGAGATTTAATTAATTTTGAGGTTAGGTTCAGATTTATTTGGTATGTTCAGGTTTTAGATTGCTAACGAAATTACGATTTACGAATATAACATATTAACCTAACCTAACCTCAAAATTAATTAAATATCTTTGGCACCTCGTTTAATTCTCTGATAACATACGGTCATTTATTCGGCTTTGCTTCATAGTACTCTTTGTAATGATCATTGAACAAGTTTTTTTCTCTCTTACTTTCATAAACATAATAAACAAAATAAATAGGCAGGAAGTAATATAACACAATCTGTAAGTCTAATTTGCGGCAGATCGTATAGAATGATATTAAACATCAAGTGCCGAGACGACGGTGTTTCAAAAAATGCCTAGACAGATTGTACAACCTCAGGAATTCGCATGATATGCTGGTAGTTCATGTACTGTCTAGGTTTTTCACGAAATGACGTATTTCATCAAACGACTACGACATATACAAATTTCGGCACTTTTTAGATGCGCCCAAGTCGCGCTCATTTTTCGCTTATATAACTATAACATTTACCCAAAAAATGCCAATATAACTTTTTATTGGAAATCTGATTATCTTTCGTTTGAAGGATCAACTTTCATTATTTTACAGAATAAGGAACTTATGATGAATTGTTTATAAACCATTAATAGTTTAAAAAAATGAAAAAGCATGCTTTTATAAATACTGCACTAAAAAGCAAAAAATAATCATCGAACCTGTTCTCTGTGTCTACTCCGTAAGGGGCTTAGTGTAAGCCGTGTTTGTAATTAAGTAGAATATTCGAGTATAAAAGCATGGGGTGCTTTTCGATCGCTATTTGGAAAAGGTTCGATAATTAAAACGCTGAAGACATCACTAGATTAAATGAAAAACGCTCCACACTTTTATATTCAAATATTATAATTAATTACAAACACGGCTTACATTAATGCCCTTACGGGGTAGAGAGACAGAGAGAGCTAGAGATCAGATTCGATGATTATTTTTTGCTTTTTAATGCCGTATTTATAAAAGCATATTTTTTTAGTTTATTAAACTATTAATTTATTTCTTTACTTTTTAGTTTCATATTTAAGGAGAGAATTGTGGCACGTTCGAAAAAACAAATTATTTGTTAAATTTGGACCGTATAATTGTAATCTGCAACCTCGATAACTCACAGATACCGATTTTCAGTCGAATCCGACGAAAATTGATGAAACCTATCCGCCATGTTGACGCCGTCATTTTGAATATTTAAGTCTTAATCACATATTTGTTTTCTACTTATCAAGCCCTTTCTTTTGATACCCATATGAAGGGAATCTGACCATAATTTATAAAACCTATCCGCCATGTTGACGCCCCCATTTTGAATTTTAAAGTTTTGATCACCTACTCGTTTTCTACTTATCAAGCCCTTTCTTTTGATACTCATATCAAGGGAATCCGACGATAATTGAAATAATCTATCTGCCATGTTCACACCGCCATTTTGAATTTTTAAGTTTTGATTACATATTTGTTTTCTACTTATCAAGCCCTTTCTTTTGATACCCATGTAAAGAAAATGACAATCCGCCATCTTGGTGCGGCGGCCATTTTGAACATATTATAATATTGAGTATACTATATTGTATTGTTATCAGAGCTACACACAATTGCCAAATTTCATGATGATACAACAATTAGAAGTGGGTGAAATTCAGTCCCTTAGATCTTATTACATAGATAGTTAGATACAGTTGGACCTAATAAAAGCATGTTAAAAAGTCATGATCATGAAAATCGGTAAATATTAAATATTTGTATTTGTGTCAATAAAATAACATATGTATTTTTTTTTTTACTTTGTATTAAAAACATTGTTAAAGGTAAATAAAAATAAAAATTCATTTCAAATTGGCCATTTTTTAGCTAAAACAGATATCTTGGTAATTTTTTGGTTATATTTGGCAGTTTTCTTGGCCATGATATTGTATAAATAATGAGATATCAACATTTCTCAATCGGGCATGAATATAAACGCTTCAAGGTGTCGCCCGAAAGGATTATTTATCTTTAATACATCGTTGTTTATAGCCATTTGAATAATTGAAGATTATTATGAAAATTTTTGCGATATAATTGTTGTTAATTTTTGAGGTGTAAATTATCATTTTTTTAAATCATCATATTATTTCTTAATATATCATAGTACCTTTGTGTTCAAATTATTTCAATTTTTGTAGCGATTATAACACAAAAAAAATGTCTTTAACCAACCGAACGAATTAATAACCAGCAACTGAAAATGTATTAAAAATAATATTTTGCACATGACAAAAGAGGTTGCAGTCAAATGCAGAAAAATCGGGTTGCATTGCACCTCAGCTTGTAGAGAGTGCGCGTACTGACTACTGTTCTGACTTAACACGTTGAAGAAGATGGTTTTGATGAATCTTAGTTGTAATATACTGGCTGACACAGGAGATATGTAACACACCGTAGCTTGTTTATTTAAAAAGATATTATTTTGAAATTTGGTAGACTTATATAATGCGTGATTATCCTTTTTTCAGTATAAATACGAAATTTTTTCCACTTCCGGTTTCACCGTGTATAGCAAGATGGCATTCGCTTTTAAAATGGCTACGGAAAACCATTTAATTGCATTAAGTCAGGTTGGCTATGGTATGAAATGTAGCGGTAATTAATAATAATAATAATAATAATAATAATAATAATAATAATAATAATAATAATGTTTATTTACATAAAAATAACAAATAATAAACAAGTACATAAATTGACAATTTTTGACAATTATTATAATTATATAATGCAATGGTAAGTATAATACATAATAAAATATTTTGTATATAACTACAATAAATAAGATCAATTATAATATATAATTAATCAGCATGTAAACAAACATGAAGAACCCACAAAAGAAACCTTGTAAGTGGGCGTACATTACTTAAATCACATGTTGACAATTTATTTATTATTTATTTTATATTTATTTTAGTAACTGTTTTTTATGCTTAACTTAACTTTTGTCTAACTTTAACTAACTAACTAACTAACTAACTTTATGTCTAACTTAACTTAATGCTTAACTGTTTTTTATGTCGACTCTTTTATGTATTTCAGTACGATCCGTGGCCTGAATAAAAATTTTTGACTCTCTTTTGAATTTGTTTAGAGATGATATGCTTTTTATATTCATAGGGAGGCTGTTATATAATCTCGGCGCTAGGTAAGTATAGCACCTTTGTCCAATTGTTTTTTGTG
The DNA here is from genome assembly GCA_936432065.2 of Rutpela maculata. Lineage (NCBI taxonomy): Eukaryota > Metazoa > Arthropoda > Insecta > Coleoptera > Cerambycidae > Rutpela > Rutpela maculata. Next base: position 227,508,901 of record OW386285.2, read on the forward strand.
AAGTTTGTGTCCTAGCAGTTTCATTAGTTCTACTCCGAGTATTGTAGGCGTGTTCTGGGTATGACAGGTTATATTTGTTATCAAATTGATAAACAATAACTTTTTGAAAGAAAAGTTGCCGAGCGTCAAAAATTCTTGTTTAAGAAAACAGTGCATTAGTAGAGTAAGTGCGTTCTTTGTTAAATATTATTTTTAAAAAGTATTTTTGCACTACATCTAATTTTCTTAAATGGCTGTACATTACTCCTCCCCAGCTCAATATTCCGTATGTTATTCGTGATTCTACTAGGGCAAAATAGAGCATTTTTAAGTGAGGTAATTCTAATATAAGTCTGAAATATTTAAATTTATGTAAAAGTGTTCTTAGAGTATTTACAACGCTGTTAATATGGCGATCCCATCGTAGATGCCTATCTATATTAACCCCTAGATATTTCATACATTCGGTGTCTTTAATTTCTATTATGTTACCGTTAAAATTAACATTTAGTCTATTAAAGTTTGGTAATGCACGTTGAGTGCAAGAAAGGGGAAGGTACATGGTTTTTTTGAAGTTTATGGTTAAAAGTCTATGAGAAAACCAATCTATTATTTTGATGAGATCAAGCTCTACTTTATATTTCAAGTCCTCCCAGGACTCTGCTTGATAAAATATCGCAGTGTCGTCAGCAAAACTTATAATTGATCCAGAACTATTCAAGGTAAGCAGGTTGTTAATATAAATTATGAATAAGATCGGTCCCAAGACTGTGCCTTGTGGAACTCCGCACTGTACTATCCTTTCCTTGCTAATTTCAGAATTTGTCCCAACAAACTGTTTCCTTCCATCCAGATAACTAGCCATGAGATTGTATGTTTTACCTCTAAAGCCTATATCTTGCAAAGCTTCCAGCAACTGTGAGTGATCTACAGTGTCAAAGGCCTTTGCAAGATCCAGGAATATACATAGACCTGGTGCTCCTTCATTTAAGACTTTGTACATTTTAGATGTCAAATAAGAAATTGCGTCTTGAGTTGACTTCCCACACTGGAAGCCAAATTGTTTCTCAGAAATTATACTATATTTTTTTAAATAATTTTGAATGCGACTTTTTAACACTTTTTCTAATATTTTAGCCAAGTTTGTGATTAATGATATAGGACGATAGTTCGTGGGATTGGTTTTATCACCGCTTTTATGAAGAGGTTTTATAATTGCTGTTTTAAACTCATCAGGGAATATACCAGATTCAATAATATTGTTTATAAGAAAAGTCAGAGGTGAAGAGATTTCATATGCAATTTCTTTTAGGGTTTCTGATTTTATTAAGTCTATGCCTGGTGCTTTATTAGTTTTAAGTGAATTTATTATGCTAACTATCTCATTTGTGTCAGTTGGTAACAGATAAATAGAATGTGGTACTGAATTTCTACTAGGAGGTAATGTAGGAGGTTTATTTATATTTTTTGCAAGATTTGGTCCTAAATCAGTGAAAAAATCATTGAATATATCTGCAATTTCTTTTTCATTTTCGGTTATGTCGTTTTCTTTTGTAAGAATTTGTTTAATGTTATGATGCTCTTTTTCTGAACAGCTTATTTCTTTTATTACATTCCATAAATTTTTTGAGTTGTTTTTGTTGTTGTCGATCTTTGTTTTGTAATAATTTATTTTTGTTGACTTAATCAAATCATTTAAGTAATTCCTATATTTTTTAAATTCAGGTTTAAATTGTTTTTATTCTTTTGATATTCTTTGTACATACTATCTCTTCTGTTAATCGATTTGATAATGCTCTGTGTTATCCAAGGCTTCCTTTTCACTTCATTTTTTTTTGTCTAATATGTTTTGTGTTTAATTTTTTCAGAAATTAATGTGATTAAATACTTTGTAGAATCATTTATATCCGCCATGTTATAAAAATTATTCCAATTGTGATTTTTTAGATCATTTTTTAGTGATTTATAATTTATGTATTTTATAGAATTTGTAGAGTAACTTACTTTATTTTTCTTACCTATATCCAAATTTATTATTGTGGCATAATGATCAGTAATTCGATTTCTCAGAACAAAAGTTGAGCAGTATTTATTTAGATTGGGCCCGTTGTATTTAACAAATATATGATCTATACATGTCTCAGATTTTTCATGCACTCGTGTTGGTCTGTTTACTGTTGATATGAAATTAAATTCGCTTAACATATTTAAATAATTCGAAACACTATTATTGTTCTCAAGCAGTATATTTAAATTCATATCACCAATTATATAATGCACATCAAAATTTTTTTGTGCAATTCATTTAAATAAATTTCAAGATTAGCAATAAAATCGTCAACGTTTGTAGATGGAGGTCTGTAAATAGCTGTCAATATAATTTTTTTGGTTTCATTGGTTATTTGAATTTCTATTATATTACATTCTCCTAAGGTTACTACATTGGCAGTATAGTTAAGGTTATGTTTTATATATACTACTATTCCATCATTTTTGTTAATATTGCCATAATTATAAATTAGATCATAACCATAAACTCAAAAAAATTTCGTATCGTTAATTTTCCACGTTTCAGATAGTACCAAACAATCAAAATCATCATTAAATTGACTCAGAAATGCATTAAGTTCATCTATATTTTTTGCAATACTCCTAATATTTTGATGGTAAACTTTAAATACAACTTTATTAGGCTCTAAAATGTTATTGTACTCTGTTACAGTGTCTATAATTTTAGTATCAAAAGGAATAAAATTATAGTCACGTATATATGGATCCATTGCTCTTTATTTTAAACACTTATTTAGTTTAAATTTCTAACTATATAAAAGAGAAGACATGTAATGTAAAAAATAAATAAAAACGGTTAACTGATTGGATTTAGTCGATGGATTCAATATGAACTATGGATCCATAGTTTTTCTAAGTATTTACTGAGTTAATAAATATATATCTTAATGTACAGATAATGCTTAGTGTGTTGTGATATCAAAGGAATACTGGTACACAATTTTGTGTTTCGTATTTGTTTTGTTCTAATCAGTAGCCGAAGAGATTTTGTACAATTTTTATATTAAAGAAAAATCTCTAGACTAAATCCCCGAAATCATAAAAACTAAGATAGAAACACTAATTTTAAATTTGACCCATTTGTAAAATATTTATTCATCTTTCACTTTTACCCAATACAATTCATTATTATATCTGATTGTACTTGCTTTTAAATAAAATTGTTTTCGAAGAATTTCAAAATGTTGGCCATTATTTTTCCTGCAGGGTCGAATTCTTGTAACACACTAAGCACATTTTCTAACTGCAATTCAGTAATCTCATTTATTGTTAACCTAACTCTCATATCCAAGTCTTCCCTATTTTGCAGTGGAGTTTTATAAACTATTTCTTTGAGATGGCCCAATATGAAAAAATCAAGTGGCGTAAAATCCGGTGACCTCGGGGGCCATCTAATTGGTAGAAGTGAAATATGAATAAATATTTTACAAATGGATAAAATTTAAAATTAGTGTTTCTATCTTGGTTTTTATGATTTCGGGAATTTAGTCTAGAGATATTTTTTTAATATAAAAATTGTACAAAGTCTCTTCGGCTACTGATTAGAACAAAACAAATATGAAACACAAAATTGTGTACCAATGTTCTTTTGATATCACAGGACACTAAGCATTAATTAGCTCTACATTTCATATCATAGCCAACTTGACTTAATGTAATTAAATGGTTTTCAGTAGCCATTTTAAAAACGAATGCCATCTTGCTATACACAGTTGAAAAGAGAAATTTAAGTAGAATCAGACAGGAAAAAAATATATACAGGGTGCCATTTAAAATAACGAAGTAGATGTCACTTCCGGTGAAACCGGAACTGGAAAAAATTTCGTGTTTGTACTAAAAAAAGGACAATCAGGCATTATATAAGTCTACCAAATTTCAAAATAATATCTTTTTAAATAAACATGCTACGGGGTGTTACATATCTCCTGTGTCACCCGGTATATAATAGATATATCAGTGTAGAAAAAGAATCAAATATTTGAAGACCTTAAAAATATATATTTTGTATTTAATTCGTTTCTTTTCGCTTTTTATCTCTACAATTTTCATTTTTTTTTTATTTTGTAATTTCTCTAATAAATATTATAGTTTTTGAAGCCAGAGAAATTTTATAACCACTTTCCTCTGGTACATTAAAAAAACAGTTCTTCGCATTTTAATTTTCTTTCGATTTAATGGATTTTTCCGAATTTTCCTGCAATTTTCTGAGCAATAGCGGCAATTTTTTAATTTTAGGTGTTTTAGTAATCAATATTAAGAATGTATACAGTATAAAAAAAATGGAGCCAAGTCCGTGCTTTACCAACCGGTTCCCAAGTAATGCGCTTTTTTGCTGCAACAGTCCTCCACGGTAAAAATTTCTTTCCGGCGTCGCGACGCCCCAGACGCTACTGTCATTAGCAACATTTGAAATAGAAAATAAAGTCACTAAGAATACCTAACGACTGGATTTTACATTTCGTTACCTCGGAAACTACCTGGGGTGTTTTATGTGACTCCTCACCCTGTTTATGTATGGAAATTAAAAAATAAATGAATGGATGTAAGTATATTTATAAAGATGATATACCGAGTGTCTGAATTAAAATTTTAATTATTGCATCTCTTTTTGGAAATATCCATTGACGAATCTATCTCGATTTGAGAGTCATTTTTTCAATGAAAATCTAGCATGTTTTTATGGCTTTCTGTGACTGTTGTTTTAAATTTTATACGGAGAATATGAAGTAAGTTACATTGAAATAAAGCACATAAACTTAATTAAATGAAAACAAAAACAAACGGGGATGTAATAATGGATACAGTACATAAAAAGTATTCATTAGTTATTCAGATTTTAGGTACTTATTAAACCAAAGACGCAATAGAGAATTTTGCATTTAGTAATAAACTAGATAAACAAATATCCATGCGCTTTTCGCCTTTCTGATGAAACTGCTTATTCACGAAATCTGTTTTCGATGCAAGTGGTGCTATCAACGTATATGGAACTATATGGAATTCGCTGAGCAATAATACCGACAGTGCAGTGTGACGAACTCAACTGAACAATTGTTTCTAAATGAATTCTACTTGCAGGTCATTGTTTCTCGAATGCTGCCGCACTGTCCTACCATCGTTCTTGCAGTAACAGCCCATACCACATGCTACAACTAATTATTAGAATTATAAAATTATTGTTAGTATTCGACATCTTGAATACTACCTATTAAATCATAAACTTTAAAACTATAAATCAATGGAAGTCTTTCTTGACGGAACACGAATGGAAAAGAGTGAAGTGTGATATTTAGTTGAAATCAGAATAACAACTACATGTGATTGGTTCAACAATAATGGAATGCGTAGTAAAACAAGAAAGACTCGGGGCCGTACCCAGCTTTGACGGACCCCGGGCAAAGTAAATCTTCCGGGCTCCCTTATTTTGGAAAGGATTTTAAAAAATGGAAAGGATTAAATTGCGTTATTACCTTCTATTAATATGGATATATACTATAGTCCTAGCCTAGGCAGTGACGGATTAAGACCATTTGGCGCCCTGGGCACTACATATTTTTTCGTCCCCTATTAGACAAATATTCACCAAATAAAAATATCAAATATTTACCAACTTTAATCATTTTATAGAATTTATGTTGATCGGGTGTTTCGCCCCCTATTCGAGTTTCGCCCCTGGGCAGTTGCCCATTTTGCCCTGTGGTTAATCCGGCACTGAGCCTGGAGTCTTTCTTCTTGCCTTTCTCTCTACGAAATCATCAATGGCCTCATCCATTTCAATCGTCTTTACCAGTTGAGCCTCCACTGCTAGTACACCTAGGCTTGAGAGTCTCTGTCATTGTTGACCGTAGCATATTCTTCACTCTCTTCAAAGTTGAGAAAGATCGTTCCGCACTCGCAACAGTTGCAGGGATAGTCAAAAAGATGCGTAATGCAATACATAAATTAGGGAACATCTTGGCAAGATTGGCTTTGTGCAAGTGATTCAGCAATTCTAAGGGGTTTAGCTGTTCATGTCCAAAGTTAATAGTATAAGCTTTCTTTAAACTTTGTAGCTCATCTACTAAATCTTCTTGCAAATATTCACGATCACCCTGATGAACAAAAAATAAACGACCTAAAAATAAATGAAAATCCTGACAGGGGCCCGTCAGGATTTTTAATTTGTTTGTAGGCATGGGCGAGGGGGCCCTTATAGGGCCGGCTCCCGGATAAATGACCCGAGAAAACCGGTCTGAGTACGGCCCTGGAAAGACTATTGTAAAAAGGAAATTAAACGCATTCGATCTGTACTAAAAACCTTTTCAGCTCATATACGATACCAAAATCACTCTAGTGCCAAATTTATTAAAATTGGTTGGCTAGTTTCGGCTCCATCTTATCTAATCACATAGGTATAGTTCTATTCATAAAAAATGCGTACAAGTATTAGAATGAGAGGCGAGCATTATCATATTTGTGTCAAACCGACTTATCACCATAGACATATTCCTAGACTGAGCTCATCAACAACTCCTAATGACTACAAGATGATTTCGTGTAGTTGGTTCTGTCTCTTTCTAGCGAGTTACTTTTCTCTGTGTCTTTCTCGCCGTCGCGCGTCTTAACCGGATCGTGTAAGGGCAAGGGAAAATGGAGTAAGAGAACTATCAGCATCGGTTGTAAAATAGAGACAGAACCAACGATGGAAAAAACAAGATGGGTAGGTCACTCTTCCCCGGCACACTGGTTAGTCTGGGAATATAAGTCTATGCTTCTCACATGTGACAGATCGTCAAAAATGCAAATCATTGGCGCCGGGTGCCAGTGAAATAAATAAGAAAACTTTAATTACATATGTACATATATTCAATTACATTTGTATTAACAGTTTAGTACAAACTCAAACAAAACAGAAAACAACACTAACAGGAATGCATAAAATAAAGTTTAATATTTAGTCGTATAACCATCTTTTCTATTACTTGAGACAATCATACGGTATGAAGCATGGCATTGACTGAATTATATTAGATATATTTAAATCAACCTCTTCCTAGCATTCGTGGATTATTTCCCATATAATAACACAGCCCCACAAAAAAAAGTGGTCAAATTATTCTCCCGGCGGACCATATCAATATATCCTTATGTATTTGGTAAGGAAACACTGTATCCTTACCACATTTTAAGGGCAATCTCTAGTCATGTATTGGTGGTTGTCACGAATTTACTCCATATTTGTTCACTCTGCCTAAAACTACAGAAGCCTGATTTTTTCCCCATTTTTTCCCCGTTTTGAAACTTATGAGGGGTGGGTGTAGTTTTAACCCTCCTCTGCCCTTTGAGAGTAATGGCTGGTGGTCGCACGGGAGTCAAATATTTTGCACTAAGAGATACAAAAATTTGGCCTTTGTATATGTTATTTACACTCACCTGCGTCTTTTGAGTTTTAGCGGATTTCGGTCTAATTTATAGAAATAACTTACTGTGGCTCGAATTTATATTCTCTACTCTCAACTACAAAACATCTACCATTTTTCACACTCCGTTAAGAGTTATTACATTATTTCTATGATTTTACACCATTTTAAGGGATGTTTTTGACTAAGAAATAAAACTGACACGATAGATCCTTTTTTGGACTACGGATTCGGATTCAGCGTCGAAAAATACACCAAATCCATATCATTTCGTCCGCTACTTTTTTCTTTTTGTGTGGCTGTGTTATATATTCAAATTATTTTATTCAAATATACTTAAAACAGATTACTCATATACTATTTATTTAGTGAAAAAATAGTAAAATATACGTTAATAAAAATGCACACAGGACCGGGGAGTCTTAACTCTAGCTTACGACTTTCAGTACGGTGCGGTGCATTGTCATGAAACACTTAAGTTTCAGGATGGTTTCCGCCACTTTCTTCAATTAAATTCATTCAGCATTATTAACATTACATTGAAGTAAATTCTGCCATTGAAATTGAATCCATGATTTATATCAATAATAAAAAAATATTGAAAATAATGTATGATACTGAAAAATTCGTGATCCTAAATGTGATTTTTTTGGTTTTTCTCAATTTTAAGCGGTTTAATGAAAAATAAACCATCAATATGTATAGACCATTTTAAAGTAGATATTTCAACGGTTAAAATGAGCCCAGGTAGAATATTAAAATCGAATAAAGTTTTCCGTGGAAGATTTGTTTTTTTTTTTTTTTTTTTTTCGAAAAATGTAAATATCTCGGAAACTACTTGTTTCTCAGATTCCAAAAAAATCATGCTTATTCAATGCAAACAAATTATATTGTCACAAAATTTCATGTAAATTGAATTATGAATTATTTTTAAGAGAGAGAAAAATAAAAAACCGAAAAATCGGTTTTTCGCCATTTTCTCGGAAAATTTGAGGTTATGATGAAAATGCCTTATATGAAAGTTTTAGATTTTCTTAATATCTACAACTTTCACGATTTCACATTATCTCGTGTTTAATTTTTTTCTCTTTTTTATAACCTTAACCAAATCTCCCGACTGATCCTTGCCTGTAAATATATATATTTTTTTTAAGTATTGGCACTAGCCTATAACGCAAATAATAAAATAAATAAGTAATAATACGTATTTTTATTATATTACTTTATTTATAGGATATCCAAACACAATTCATATTGACAATTGGACCATTATTGCGTATTACTCTATTACACTTTATTAAATTTTGATCGAGAATTCGTACTCAAATTCCAGTTGAGATTTTATGTACAATGCAACATTCTATTTGTATAGACTGGATAGTATAAAGAGGTAGTTTTATCAATTTTATTCCATGGAATGCAAACAGAAATGTTACAGACTTAGGTCCGTCTTCAACTGGTACAACTTTCATACTGATGATGTATTATTATCAATTTTATTTACCAAATGAGAAACAAAGATATTGAGAAAAAAATTAGAAATCAGTTATTAGTTCTTAAAAACTTGATTCCACATCACATATGTTGTTTTAGGTTATTTGTATTCAAAAGTTTTGCTATTTTGCCTATACTACTCAATAAATCCTTACTAATGATGTGTGATTTAATTGTACTTGTCTTCCTATTGGCGCGAATGCCATGCGATTTGCTCTTAGGTCCTTTTATCTTAAGAGAACTTCCTGAAAAATTTGAAAATATTCTCGAAATTCTAAGGATATTCACAAATGTTCATTATGCTTCTTGATTGATCTCGATCTGACAAAGAAAACCAAAATACTTCTATAATATTAATGAATAATCTATAAACACTCCAGAACATTTTGGAAAGCTTGAAATTATTTTCTAATTATTAAAAAAGCGATAAGGGGCGAATCGAACTCGTATGTCGAGGGTTTACTCTAAACAATATACAGTGTGTTCCAGAATTTCGTTAACAAGCTATATCTCCGTGATTTTAGAAGACGATAAATTAACTAAAAGATACTGTGGAAGATATCAGAGTTCTTCTGTTTCGTTTTTATCAAAGAAAACTTGGAAAAATTCCTAGTTTTCCATGAAGGAAAGTACAAATGATTTTGTGGTTGTGCGTTGAACCTATTCACGGTGGTCTCGCGTCTATGTAAAGATGCACCAAAAATCAAAAATCATCCATGGATGTTTTTTAATGAGTGAAACAAATGTAGTATAAATAATATTGCTTATATTTTTAAAAATATTTTTAAAAATAATGTAATGACCATAAAAATAATATTTACCACATTGTAAAAAAAGACCACCGCAGGAGGAATCACTACTTCCAAATCCAGATTTTCTGTCCAAGTCTCTCACAATAAAAAAAAATGATACTATATTTGCACTCCGCTTTGTGGAAATAATTGTTTATGGAACTTTAACAATATAACATTTTGCACCATCTTTAATAATGGTGTGAGGGTGGTAATGGATTTGGCTAATGCCAACATTTTTTGGGACCTTTTTTAATTCTATGGAGTCTTGCTTGATTTACCTATTTACCCCCATTTATCCAAATTTAACCTACAACCCTCCAACGAAATACGATCAAAATATAATCTGGTTTCAGGTCTCGTTAAAATGCATACGTTTACCAAATTTCAAGTTGACATCATAAACGATTCCAGAATAATCGTGTGCACAAAAAAAGTTACAGACAGACCGACACTCTGACGACGGACCGAATTTAAAATCTCGACGTTTCGTGACATTCTAAGCCTATTTGAAAAATACAAAGTTTCTAATTTTTTTTGCGTCACTGTACTTCCACTAGGTGTGGAAGTAATTCGAATAAAATAAAAAAAATTATATTAAACTGTAAATAAGATCTAGATAACTTAAAGCTAATTATAGAAAAACTTACTGACATTCACTAAACTTATAAACTATTATAATAACGTTATTACTATTACACATATAAACGTGTTGGGATCTTTCAGTAAATATAAGCCTATTATCTGCATAATTATGCCAAATATCAAATATTCTTGAGGACACGCACTGCTGAGATGTACCTGTGAAAAAGAAGTTAAAAAAAAAAGTTACATTATCTTGCTTAGACGTCGGCGCGTGAGGTATTTGAATTCCGTAGTTGTATTCACTAGCACTAGAATATATAAATGACTTCCGTTTTGAGTAAAAATGTTAATTTTGCAAGTTGAGTTATAGATGGCGCTGCGATGTAAAAAATTGTCATAACTTTTTTAATATAAATTTTAAACGATAAGTCCTTTGGGACATTTTTCATAATGAATCAGACTGATTTAGATATTCATATAACATATTTATTTGAAAACATCAATATTTACTTAATTTTAGCAAGTAAAACAAAGGCGGCCGCAACAGCTATTTGAGAATTGTTCGTTGTCTAATTTCTGTGTTATATTTATGTTGTATGTTCGTCTCAATTTTATACTGCAAATTGTAGACATATTATGGTTATATTTGTGAAAATAATGAGATTTTTGTTACTAAAAAAAAACCGCTGCCCAGGGAATCACTACTTCCACATCCAGATTCTCTATTCAAATCACTCACAACGAAAAAACTTTGTATGCGAAAATGATTGTTTATGGAACTTTAATAATATAATATTTGAAATCCTCTACCCCAAAAACCCATAAAACGATACCCCACATCGGTAGTGGGGTGGGGGTGGTGATAGGGGGGTGGCGGGGGGTGGTGGATGAAGTAAAAAAATATTTTGAGGTTTCTGGTTCCTGTACATGCACTAAACATTTTTTTTTTCATCACCTTTAATAAGGAGGTAGGGGTGGTAATGGGGGTGGCTAATGCCAAAAAGTTTTTTGAGACCTCAGCTTCTCTTGTATATACTAAATACCAATTTCATGGACTCTTACCTGCTTGATTTATTCATTTACCCCAAATTTACCCCAATTTACCCTTCGACGGAACAAGATGAATATATAATCTAGTTCTAGATCTCGTTAAAGTACATATGTGTACCAAATATCAAGTCAATATCTCAAACGGTTTCAGAGTAAACGTGCGCACAAAAAAAAGTTACAGACAGAGAGACGGACAGACGGACCGACAGACAGACCGACAGACAGAAATTTTTTTTCGCTCAAACTTAAAATCTCGACGTTTCAGGACATTTTAAGCCTATTTGGACAATAAAAATTTTTTAAAATTTTTTTGTCGTTACTATACTTCCACTGGACGTGGAAGTAATATTTTAAATTCAAATATATCGAAAACCAGTGATTTTTCGAAAATTGTTCGTATCATAAAAGTTGCTTAAAATGTAATAATGTCCATTACATGTAACTCTTTTGAAGGTTCCTGGGTCGAATAATTTCTTTGCATTGCAGCGCCATCTATACCCCAATATGTAAATTGATCATTTTTGCTCAAAACTAAAGTCATTTATATATTCTAGTGGATACCTTTTGCAGAATTCAAATATTTCTTTTAGTTATCAGCTATAATATCCCATACAATGATAATGTGTGAGATAATTTTATGACAATCGAAAGGGCTATTACCAAGCAACGTGCTTGAGATTGTCATAAAATTATGAGGCATTCGGTCAGAAAATTTTTTGAAAAAATAAAATCAAAAAGTCGCAACACAACAAAATAATTATTTATTTATAGATTGAGAATTGGCATTGCCAAAACGTGACATTTTGAAATTTATTTGGCAGCTATTATGAAGTTGTCAAAGTTAAATAATTTTATTGTCATAGTGATTGAAAATTTCCTTGGATGGTGTTATCAGTGTAATGTTAAAATTATTAGGTGATTTGTGTCACATGACAAGAAATAACGAAACTTAATTAGTTGTTGGAACTGTAAAAAAAATGTCGATAAAATAGCCCCGGAGAATATGATCTTTTATTAAATATTACTAACAATACAAATTTCGGTATAGTTTCTTTAAATTTTCTCGTTATTTTTGACACTTCAGATTTTTTCAAAATTTTCGTCCCAATAAGAACTAAAGTGGAGACATTAGAAAAATAAATAATTTTAATGAATACGTCAAGTAAAAATTTTAAAAAAGTTCTTACATTTTGCTTTTTAAAAGTCCCACATTTTGATCCACAATAGGGTGTAAGTAAGTAACAATTTTGGGACATCAACTCTTGAGCTGCGTGTGGAACACCAGATTCTAACTACATGAGAAATTTCATTTTTCTAGCTATGACAGCCGGACTGACAGTCGGAGAAAGGAGGTCCTATAAGGATTCAGTTTTTCATTTTTGAATACGAAATCCTAAAAATTATACCAATATTGATACCATCTGAATTATTCATAACAAATTAAAACAAATTAATGTTTTACCGAAGTAGAGTAACTTTGAAAGTAACCCGACAGATATGCAAACAAAAATAATGTAATACGAAGTATTTTGACTTGGAAGAAGTGACCCAAAATCCATTTTTCATAGCAATGTGATCTTGCAATCTTTTTTATTCAACACCCTTGTGTTCAAGTAAATATTTCAGTTTTATTTAATGTTTGAATAAATCTTTTGCAAGTAAATTTAATTAACTAAGTGCTGTCTGTTGCTTAGCATAGTCAATAAAGTAAGTTATCGTGATAACAAACTATAAATGTTAGAAAATATTGATATTTTAATAAGTAAGTTTTAATCTTTGATATATTTGTATTAACTTCTTTAAATATTTGCTAGTTAGCATGGGTAATTAGTAATAGCTCTTCCTCAAGGGAAACACTCCTTTCATAATTCATTGAAAGATGAAGAAATCAGCGATGAGTTACTATTTTTGGTTAGAGTGGTAGATAATAGGATAAAAGACTAAGACACACAAAATGCTAGTAACAGTCAAATCTAACTTTATTTTTTGTTTGCGCATTTCGACCACAAAGCTATTTTATGTGTACTGTACACATTATGAAATTGAAGGTTCTAATAAAAAATCCCCGTTAGCTTTTCAGGGATTATTTTTTAATTCTTTTGTAAGCCTGGCGTTTCTTGTTGGACATCTGGGATAGCAATTTATCATAGATATTGAGTTTGTTGAAGCATGCACCACTCTCAATATCGATTATATCCAAAACTTGAACTTTACGAGTCTCATGTCATTGTAAGTATACTTATAAATTTATATATCCTTATATATCCATCCCAAATTCTATCTAATAGAAAATATCTTCCTCTACCGCAGGGATGAAATAGTGAAAATAGTACCATTGAAAAGTGTCTTTAGAATACTACAAGAGGAATACTAGAAACCACTGCCAGTCGTATATTTTTAAACTGCACCCCACCCACATCGTGATTTCACTGTTTAATAAAGTACTAATAATTTTCATTACAATGGTATAAATAATGATGGGTTTTAATGTAAAAATATATGGAAAATAAAAGTAACTAAACTAGATTAGACTAGACATGATAAAAAGGTCACAGAGTTAAGAATTAAAGATACTAACTGTTTAAAGTCCGACGTAACACACTCCTCAAATAGATGATTCAGTTGTTTGAAATATGTTGGCCCTATTATGTTGATGGAACGTTATTAAGCGCTTACTGAAATTCATTTTCTAAATCATCAAATTCGTCTGCTAATTAATAAAATGGATTAACATTTTTCAGGGGCACCCACAGTAGAAAATTTAGTGGGGATAAATCTGAACAGTGAGCCGTCCACCGAACAAAGCCCGTGTTGTCCCTTCGTCTGTTAATTTGTCAATAAGGTATACTGCAAGATTCTGAATCGGAACTCCATCTTGTTGCCAACAAATCATCAGGCATTCGGCTAATTGAATATATTCCATTTGTAAGAGTTGCAAAAATTTAATCTCTTATTCAGGAGACTAAGATCCTTTTTCTTATGCGGTGATATTTACAAAAACTGTACCAGCACTTTTAGTTAGTGATTCACACCACTGTGTCTAGCAGAAAATTACTGATCTTAATTTCTCTGAATGTTTAAATTAAGAATTAGGAGCAATGTATACCACGTAAGTTTAGTTGATAATGTTCCAAACGTATTTGATAAACTGATATAGACTTAAGGAAACTTGTATCAAATCCATATTAACCCTGGCTTAACTGTGGTTAAGATTTTTAAAATCTGAATAAATGAAATGAATTAATTACAAAAACTTTGAAATGGAACCAAATGAAAGATCTGAGACTGACTAGATCAGTTGTAAGAATTGTAAAAAGCAGTATGTTGGACAAACAATAGGTCCAATTATAACTCGATCCAGGGAGCATATTTTTCATCTCAAATTAGAAACTACTGCAAAGTCTAGTGTTGCCCGACACGCCATTGATATCATAGATATAAAAAGGGTAAAATGGATGAATTCATTATTTTTTGTTCATTTTGAGAAATTAGGACTTTCTTAGCAAACTGTTACATTTTGAAACATAAAACTCATCCCCTAATGAGAAACATAGTTGCTGTTACCCCCAAGAGGGTGAAAGCCACCCCCGAAGTTAAAAAATAAGTATAAAGGAAATACTGGGAATTTATTAACGAAATTAATACTATTTATGATTTTGGGTTGCTGATTACGAATTTGGATGAGTTTTTTGTGTTAAGGTGTAGGAACTTAATAAAACAATAATTAATGCTTTCCAGTTTTATTTAACTACATAGAGATTTAACCTAAATTTATTGTAACTATTCATTTTCATCAATATTGAAGCATTTTCATCTTTATACATATTGTCGGAAAATATCAAAAATTAAATTAAATTATTGTATTTTACGTTAGAAAATAGAAATTATTTAAATCGTGTAATTATTAGAGACATAACTTCGCGTATAGGCAACGGAGGTAATAGGATATTTCCGTTGTCTATGCAATCTTTCACATGTTTATTGGTGTTCTTCCATAGAGGCATTGCTCTAGCAATGAACTCGGCAAATTGCTGAGTAAGGAAGAGCACGAATAAGTATTGATGAAAGAAATTAGTAGAGAGAATTCATTATCGCGTTAGCTCCGGAAGGAGACGGTAGCCGAGTCAGTGAAGAGCAAAGTCCCGAAAGGGTGAAACTAATTATTGAAATTTTCTAAGTCCAGCCGCCAGCCGCCTACCCATGTTGAGAGTTCAGGGAAGAATACTCCTGTAAGTATAATCATTCTTTTGTGTACCAGTTTTCAAATAAATTGTATTTGCCGTTCAGTAACAAATAGTTTCACTTGTGTTCGTGTGTGTGGTCCTACCCCTTTCTGTTGAAGATACCCGGTTCCTCGGGAAAATTAAGTCGAGTACCCAAGCGAGTACCCCATTTTGAAAGGGGCCGCCCCCAGAGGCTCGACATATGGTGGAAGCGCGGGCAAATTAAATTTTCACATGTGTTAATGTAATATTTTATATCTAATAAGGGAGGTGCCATACTTAACGAAGTCGTTTGAAAGGGCTGTTTGGTGAAAGCACCGAATTGTTAATTTTTTTAAAAATTTTTTTAAGTTACTGAACGACAAATAGCGGTAGCGTTAGGTTCTACGCATTTTTAATTTAATAAGTTACTGGGCGACCTAATTTGAAGTGATTTTTCTTTTTTTTCTTTTTCTAAATTAGTGTAGAAATCAGGGATTCAAAGTTTTAGTGGTAACAAGTGATCTGTGGTACTGACTTAAATTAAATTTAAAATTACGCGTTCATTTAATTTTCTTTAACGTAGCTATCCTTTCTCTAAGCGCCCGTAGATCTGGCTAGAGACAGCGTAGCAATATATTTTTTTTTCTCCCGTTTTCAAAGCAATTGTCAGGAAAGTCTACACTTTTCCCGATCAGCCTGGTTCTCAGGCCGGGAAAATTACAGGACAAGTTGTAAAGTCAAGGCCCTTGACTATCGCCCGTATACCTGGCTAGTTAAGTTTGACGTCCAACTGCACTCCTATAATTGTTTGAAAATATATTTTTATTTATTCTTTTTATCATATGTTTATCATATGTTAGTAACCAGTACCTCAAGTCACCTTGTTTGTTAAAATTTATTTTTTGAATATTTTTTTTTCTTACTTTAATTTTTATTTAAATGCCACGCCTGAAACCGGGCAAAAAAGAAAGGCAGGAAAGAAGGGAGGCAAGGAGGAAAGCTCTTGCGTCGCATTCATTAACCCCGATTGAAGTTGAGTTAAATCAGTCAGGTCTGCCTATAACCCCACGAATTGAGGGAAAAAATTGTGAGGAAAAGGAAGGCAATTATTTTTGTTTTCCGGAGGTTACAGTTGCTGCAAATAAACCCGTAAAAACGGAAAATATCGCGCTAAGTAAAGAAATGGCAATTAAATTTAAAATTTTATTTGGGGATGATGATGACATGCAGTAATTGAAATTTTGCATTTGTTGGGGGTGAACATTTATTTTCTTTTTGTACACGAATTATTGAGGGAGGTTTATATAAGTAGAAATACGGAAATATTTGAAATTTTCACTTGTCATATTCGTCTGACATAAAAAGACACATAGTCCCGAGGAGAAAAATTATTATTTCTTAATTATTTTTATCATTCGCATTTTTTTTTTATTTTATTTTTTGTTTAATTTCATTTTATTTAGTTATTATTTAATCTAATTTTAATTTAACTTCTTGTCCGACTTAATAATTATTTTTACTGATTTATCTGAGCTGTCTGCTTGTTATTTGTCATTAGTGTTTTTTTAAAATTATACTTAAAATATACCTATAACCAAAATAATTCATAACAAAAACAAATATAAAGATGCGGTAGAGTATGTCAGGAGGCGAGAAAAGACTAACAATACAAGTGGAACCAGTGCCCGATAGTTTTAATCCGGAATCCAACAGTACCGAAATACGTACTAATCAGACTCAGGACCCATTTCAAGCGAGTAATCGCGTAGCGAGATCACCGCCCCAAACGCCAATACCACACAGGCAAGAAAGAAAATTTTCATCTAGCTCGTTACCTGAACTATATGAAATAGAAAGAAGAGTAACTAGGGCACAAACTCGAGCAATAAAATCAAACAAAAAACATATACAGGACACCTCAGAAGAAACCACCAGCGACCCCGAGAGTCCGGATCACCACGAAATTACAATTGTTGATAAACAATTAAAGAAGGCACTGCAGCAGAGTAACATTTCCACCCCAACACAAAGTTACGGTGAAAAACTCGAAAGGAGAATAAATTTCGACGTGTCTGAGGAAGAAAAAGAACCTGCTAAAGAAAAAGGAAGAGAAGAAAAACAGGAGAGCGAAGCTCGTGATACTCCCAAGGAAAAGAAAAAGGAAGAGAAGAAAAACAGGAGAGCGAAGCTCGTGATACTCCCAAGGAAAAGAAAAAGGAAAATATGGATACGACAATTTCAGAAGCATTAACGGCACATAAAAAGCCCGCAATTCCCACTTTCATAAGTCCCCAAACATTCCATCCAAGCAAGGGAAATGCGAGTAATTTTATTAAAAATTACGAAAGAACGGCGATTGCGAACGGATGGGACAACCCTTTAAAAATTTTCTATTTGGGCTCCTTTTTAGAAGGAGGCGCCAACTTGTGGTATAAAATATACACAGGTGATATCAAAAATGCACAAAAAACGTGGACACAAATTGTCGACGATTTCTTATTAGAATTTGAAGACCCAGACTTAATAGAGCATTTAAGGGATAGAGTCGAAAATAGAAAGCAAGGACCAAATGAGTCGGTCAAGGACTTTTTCTACGAACTAAAAACAATATTTCACGAATACGACGAGACACTTGACGCACGGAAATTCATAAAATTTTTTGAAAAAGGTCTCAACCAGGAGGCGGCTTATCACTATCACTGGCTGACACATTCCCCAAATCGTAAACCGACAACACTAGAAGAAGTAAAGGATCTGGCAACTACGATTGACAAAGCACCACGCAGCACGCGCGAATGCCAGGAGCAGATAACCCCCCAATGGCAACCCCCAATTCAAAGGAATTTTCAACCCTACCAACAAACTACCGACGTAAATTATGGTACCCTGGGATTGGTAAGAAACTCGTCACACGCAAGAGGAAATTTTGAAGCAAGGAGATTCCCTAGTCAGGACACCCAGTACAGACGAAATGGCAATTCGTATGACACAGGACGGTCCTATCAAAACCACCAAGCACGTCAAGTCCAACCTCCCACAATGAACAGAGAGTTCGTACCTACGACCCAACACGGCAGAAGTTACGGCCAGGCAAACGGATATGGGGAAAATTATAAAAGGAATACTAATTTACCAACAACACGGACGCCAGACAATAGGCCAAGATGCTATAACTGCAACCGGCCGGGACATTTCGCTGCAACATGCCCTAACGTTGCGAGAGGTTCCCCAAATGGCAGGGGGCGGCAAAATTAGAACTCCCAGCCGTCCTAAACACTAAGGGGGGGTATAGTACAGGTGCTAAAGCAACAACTATCTTACTTGACATAAAAATAAACAACCTTCCAACAAAAGCTATCCTAGATACAGGTAGCGCCAAAAATATTATACGTGCAAATTTGTTACCCCACTTTGTACCAAAGACGACATTTAAAAACTTAATTACTGCAGGGGGTCACCGAATACCGGTCATAGGTCATTTTACATTTCAACTACAGATTCAAAACTTAACGACATTATGTGAAGCTGAAATTATAGAAGAGTCACCATACCCACTAATACTTGGTATGGAATTTTTAACAAAATTTAAATCGATAATAAATTTACAAGATGACGTAATAATATTTACGGAGGGGCAAATCCAACATAGTCTTCCAGTCAACAAACAAGAAACTAACAACCAATTAATTACGACTTTTGAAAATAGAAAACAAACGCCGGAGCAAAACAAAACTTACGCACAAGAATATATTAGCCCCACAAACTATAAGAAACTCTATCATCAGAAATGTTTAGAAGAAATCTCGAGACGAATTAAAAGTCAACATGAAAATAAAATACCTTCGAAAAGAGAAGAAAACAACATAGCACCCTCGTACTCAGACTTTTGGCAGATGGTTAATAATGGTACACTTGTGGAGTCTACCACAAAAATTGAGGAAAAAAATATGGATATTTTTAACACAGCAGACACATACTCCCTAGCACACTGCGTATCAGCCGATTTGAGAATGGGACGAGGTATAGCCAAAAAATTTAAAGAAAAATTTCAGGGGGTAGAAGAACTTTTAGAACAAAATCAGGGTCTAGGGGGGTTGGCCTCACTAAAAAGGAAAAAAAGAAATATATACTACTTAATTACCAAAAAATTTTGTTATGATAAACCTACATACAATAACCTTTATAATTGCTTACAAAAATTAAAATCAAATATTTTACAATCTAACATTACACAATTAGCAATGCCCCGGATAGGATGTGGACTAGACGGCCTAGATTGGGAAATAGTTAAACCAATGATACAATACACGTTTTTGGGCACAAACGTTGAAATATTAGTATGTACATGGAATCCCACTCAAGGAGGATTAAAAATAAGGCATAACCCGTTAATAACGACAAATAATCATATAACTAACGGCCCATCTACTTCAATGGAAAATAATAAACCAGTTATAGCCGAAGTAGAGGAGAGGGCCATATTAACGCTAGAAAAATTTGAAGAAAGCTACGAACACGTTTTAAGAGACTTAGAAAACATACAGCTAAATCTGGGAGAAAGACAAGGAAAACCCACTAAAATTATGACCACGGAAAATTTCGTCATTGAACCATTGCAAGAGATATGTTTAGAATTAACCGCAACAATTTCACATGATAAAATAATTTTGCTTTTTCAAAACTTCGTTCTTAATGAAAAATTTTTATTATCAAAAGGTTTATTGACAACAACAGGGCTATATTTTCTGGGCTCACGCTTGTTTATAAATGTAAAATCGCGGGCAGCTTGCCCAGTAAAAATTTACAAACGATCAACTATAGGCTTTCTGATGGAGCCTTTAGAACTTGAGGAAGGAGAAAAATTATTACTATACATGGACCAAGAGGAGGATGCTGAAAAAGTAACATTGGAGGATCACGATTTGGAACATATCACGGACGGCACAACTAAGCAAAATTTACAAAAACTCTTAAACGAATATAATGACATATTCTCAAAATCAATGAGGTATATGGGGCGGACACATCTTGCGGAGCATAAAATAGATGTCAATGGGGCCACTCCAATAAAAAATCGCCCATACCGGGTGAGCCAAAAAGAAAGAAATATTATTGCTCAGCAAATAGAGGATATGGAAAAGTTTAACATTATTAAACCCTGTCACTCACCGTGGGCAAGTCCACTAGTTTTAGTACAGAAGAAAGATGGCGAAAAAAGGTTTTGCGTAGATTATAGGAAATTAAATGAAGTAACAACAAAAACTACTTATCCACTGCCAAATATCGATGATATTTTAACTTATCTCGGAACGGATACTGAATTCTTCTCTACATTGGACATGCATAGTGGTTACTGGCAGGTACCAATGGCCGAAGACAGTAAGCAATACACAGCTTTTGTTGCCCAGGGTCATGGTTCTTACAGTTTTGAAGTCTTGCCTTTCGGACTGTGCGGAGCACCTGGGACCTTTCAAGAACTAGCTGATAAAGTGTTTGAAGGGATGAAATGGAAAGATATCCTTATATATTTGGACGACATCATCATATTTTCAAAAACAAAGGAAGAACACATAGAAAAACTACAAAGAGTTTTCCAAAGACTTCGAGAAGCAGGATTAACTCTAAAACCTAATAAATGTGAATACCTAAAAACGGAATTAAAAATATTAGGGTATCATGTAAGCACCAAGGGTATACTTCCGGATGAGGAAAAAGTTAAGGCAATAAAGAACTTTGCAGTTCCTAAAACATTAAAACAACTTCAAAGTTTCCTAGGACTTTGTAATTTTTATAGAAAATTTGTAAGAAACTACTCTATGATAGCTCGACCATTACATGAACTAACAAAAAAATCTACGAAATTTACATGGGGTAAAGATCAACAAAAAACATTCGAAATTCTCAAACAAAAATTAATCGAGGCCCCAGTTTTACAGCATTTCGACCCAAATAAAGGAACAACCTTGCACGTGGATGCAAGCAGAACAGGAATTGGCGGTATCTTGCTTCAGGAGAACGAAACTGGGGAGCTGCATCCGATCGCCTACGTAAGCAGAAGCCTGCAGAAACACGAGAAAAACTATTTTACTATTTCCGAAATCGAAGGATTAGCCGTAGTATGGATTTTGGGCTACCTGAGACATTTAATTTATGGCCGTCCTATAAAAATAATTACTGACCACAGTGCCCTATGTTGGTTAAAGACAATAAGAAATCCAGGCCGCCTGGCTCGTTGGGCATTGAAATTGTCAGAGTTTGACTACTCTATAGAACACAGAAAAGGATGTCTAAATAAAGATGCGGACTGTCTGTCTAGGAACCCATTAACGCCTAAAGATTACATAGATAAGGTGGATACGGAAGATATCCCAACACTTCTGCTGGATATGAAAGATCTCGAAAAGGAAACCTCAGAATATGAAAAAGAAGAGTTACTATTATTAAACACGGAAGACATAAGTAATCTGCAACAAGAAGATGCAAACATTAGAAAAATACTAAATGCTATACTAAACCCCCGAGAAGCAGATATAGGGACAGCAAAAAGGGCTAAACAATTTACTGTAAAAAATGGAAATCTCTATAAAATTAATACGAGCCAGCAAGGTCTTGAAAACTTATTAGTAATTCCGAAAAAATTAGTGGGGGAAATTCTATTTCAGTTACACTCAGAACCGCTTAGTGGACACCTCGGACTGACAAAAACCCTACAAAAAATTAAAAGTCGATTCTATTGGGACTCAATGCAGAAGGATGTAGTAAAATATGTGAAAGGGTGCCGCGATTGCCAAACAAGAAAGGGCGGGAATAAAAAACCAGCTGGCCTCCTGCAACCAATACAAATAGGTACCCCATTCGAAAAAGTCGGAATCGACCTATTGGGACCTTTCAGACGTAGCCAAAATGGAAAAACCATGATAGTAGTGTGTACAGATTATGCAACTCGCTACGTGGAAGCCGCAGCTTTACCAAATGGAAAAGCAGGACCGGTCGCAAAATTTTTATTACATAATATTATAACACGTCATGGCTCACCTAAATATATTCTAAGTGATCAAGGAAAAACATTTCAATCAGAATTGGTAAAAGAATTGCTAAGAATCATGGGCACCACAAGTAGATTCACCACAGCCTATCATCCCTGTTGTAATGGGTTAACTGAAAGATTTAACAAAACTTTGGCAGACATGTTAGCAATGTTTACTAACACAAATCAAACCGATTGGGACCAATACATACCTCATTGCGTATGGGCACATAATACATCGAGGCAAGCAACTACAAAATTCTCCCCATATGAATTAGTTTTTGCAAGATATCCAGTCCTCCCAACAGAGGCCAATCTATCACAAGAATCGAATTGCCTAGATGTAGAGGAAATTAGGCAAAGAGCCTTAGCAGTCAGAAATCTTGCAGTGGAAAATATAGAAAAAAGACAAAAAAGTGACAAAAGAAGGTATGATAGAAAACATAGACACGTTGAGTTTAAACCAGGAGATCAAATAAAAGTTTTTACCCCCATAAGAAAGAAAGGAAAAAGTGAAAAACTATTACTTAAATGGTTTGGCCCATATTACATTGTAAAGAAAATAGGGGAAGTCGACTACAAAATTAGAAAAGGACGAAAGAAAAAAGCCAAGACAGATGTAGTACACGTAAGCCGTATACTACCGTACAACGACCCCTGGTCTCCAACCTCAGAAGAAAAAGACGAAGAAGAGCAGTGGGAAGACGAGGTGGAAGAAGAAGAAGGACAGGAAGCAACCGCACAAACCGACGGACAAGATAAAGCCGAACAAGAGAAAGCAAATCAAAAAGCAAATGAAAACGAAAATATTATAGGATTAGGGTCCGTAAATTTGTTATGGCCAGAGCAAATAGAGAAAATTGAGCTGGCAAAAAATGAAAATAAAATGATATTACCAAAAGTGGTAACTGAGCTGCCAGAAAATGAAAATAAAATAAGTTTCTTAGGTAAACAAAGGGCGGAAGGCCATAAAACCCAGAAAATTGGCGGAAAGGACAATATACTTTCGGAACCGGAAGGTATTCTGACAAGTAGAGTCTGTGGCAGCGAAAGGCTGCCGTCCCCTAGAGAAAACGACACCAAAGCGAAAATGGTAGATGAGGGGTGCAAAGAAGACGAAGAAACTTACCCAGAATCCCTTATGAACAATGTGAAAATTAGAAATAGTAATAAAGATACTAATTTTAAAATCGATAAAAATAATGTGCAGAAACTTGCGCTTATTTACGCAGCACTGTTTATGTACAATTATTTGGCTACAGGGAAATGCAGAAATAAATAAGTATAATATAATATAAGTAGTTTAAGTAAAAATATGAATATAAGTAAATAAAACAAGATGGTATAAAAGTCGATCATAATAAAGTAAGAAATCAATTGGAATGTTTATTGAGTAAATATTGTTATAAGGATTAGCTTAGCGAACACCCGACATATGTAAACAAATTCGGGAAATCATATTAAGATCGGAGTTCAACAAAAATATGTTCTACTTGGACACATATCACCGGTTTGAACTATCACCTATAGGCGACAAATAGCAAGGATTTAAGAACCATATTTTCCCGCAGGTTGGCCACAACATTGCTATCTATAACGACTATATACACACAGCACGTAGAGGTCACAGCGGGCGCATTTTGGAAAACACTGCCGGATACCATCAGTTACGAGGCGACCATCCCTCTGACCTACTATGCAGATTGGTTAGAAGAAGAGGTAAGTCCCACAAGAAAATTTAACAGATGTAAAACTAACAATGTGAGGTGGAATAATTATTGTAAGCTTATAAAGAATATCGATTTAGTTAGTGATGCTTTCGAAACAGAATTCGACTCACTAGCACGATCATGGGGGACAGAAAAACTAAAAAATATAACGTCAGAAAAATCCGAATGGAGATTTAAACGAAGCTTGAATTTCCTGGGAGACGCGTTAAGCTGGTGCTGTGGGGTAGCTACTCAACAAAAACTAGACAGCCTGTATATGCAAAACAATGATCTAAGAAGTAGTATGCTGAGAATTAATAGTGCCTTAGATCGTACCCTTAGAGTTATTTCAGAAAACTCAAAGAAGTTTGAAGAATTAAATCAATGGACAGTCAATAGCTTTAACCAAACAGAGATAAGAATTAAAGAACTGGAAAAGTTCGTAAAAAATACCGAAAGTGAAATGATAGGGGAAGAAAATGAACAAAACCTCTTCATATGGTATGTTTTAAATTACCAATTTGAAAATATAAAAAAAACAATAAAGATAACGAGGGCAATGAAACGGCAGGATATAATAAATTCATGTAAACAACATCACATACCCATATCTATAATCGAACCGAACACCTTACAACACGATATAGAAACTTTAGAAAATGAATTAGCAGCGGCAAATCAGGGATTGGCAATTCCAAGTTACCAACTATCCAAACTTTACGAAATACCAATATGTGACTGTACTTTCACAAGAAATAAAATTTTGGTACAAGTCAAAATCCCCATCACACAGAAAAATAGGAAATGGGAGCTTTTCGAGTTTAATTCATGCCCATTTAATTGGGGAAATACAACATGTGTGATTGAGCACACCACTCTTTACTTAGCGGTGGACAGAAATGAAATGGCAGGTGATAACATTAGGCAAATTTCAGGCATGGGACTGCATTATTGCAAACCTTATCAAGATAAATTATGTTACTTACCAAGATTCTCAGGAGACACGCTGCAAGGACCTGCTTGCGCCAGAAAATTATTCACCGGAGCTACAGTGCAAGACCTAAGCTATCACTGTCCATTCCGCTGTCACGAATCAACCCTAACGATCATCTCGGAAATAAACGAGTTCATTTATATTATCACAAACATAAGACCAGAAACATCAATATTTTGCAAAAATTACACGTACACATTCTCTGAGGAAACAGCTAAACAGCCGGGGGCGATAAAACTGGAACTACCTTGCAGTTGTAAACTACAATATAAAGACGAGGAATTAATACCAAAAAGATTCCCATGCTCTCTACAAAACGTTAAATCGGTGTCAATGGTACATGTCGTACCAGCAGCATGGACCCACTTAAAAACATTTGTCTTGCAACCATCGTCGCAAGAACAGCTGCCAACCTTTAAAAACTTATCGGAATGTTTAGACAACAAATGGCACCTAAATATCCCCCACATTAATTTAAGCACTACACGGTATGAAATTAACTCAATTAAGGAAGCGATAGAAGCTAATAAGATACCCTCGTACGCCGACGGATACGGTTACCACAGTGATACGTTGTTATTAATATGGAATACTATTTTATCCGTGGGATTAATTTACATACTACTACACCGAAATGGTCCGGTGGCAATATTGGCTACAACAGCCGCTCCCGTCACAGCCAGCGATACACACCCCGTGCATCACAGTACACTCATAGGTTTACTATACGCCATATTTGCTATACTGATGATTTACGTAATTATAAAAACATGTTGGTTGTATATAAAAAGAAGAAAGACACTAAACAGGAAATCTAAAAACGCACCTGTACCCCCTCTTAGGAGTAATTTACAAAAATCAAAATCGTACATTTTAGAAACGAGCGGCGACGTTGACATAATTACCCTCAAAGAAAAGAAACAGTTTGAGTGTGTTCTAAGGCAAATTGATAATCCGTCACAAGGTACAAGCAGTGAATGTGTCTAATCTAAGTAAACAATATGAACGTAGTGTAGATTAGCATATTTTGAGTCTATTTAATCGCAAAATAAATTTTTATCTGTAGAAATATAAGTTAGATGTAAAGGTTATAATAAATATTTTTTATTTCTTTCAAATCGATGCTCAAATTTAAAATTTGAACTTATATAAATGATCAGTTTAAGGTCTGGTTAATTAGTTAAAAATAGTTGAGAAATAATGAGACAAATTTCTACCAAATAGCATCCCTTTAGGAACTTGTTAAGTTCGTTCATTCACCTGACTCACCCGAATTAGTGATAAATAAGGAAAATTTATAATCCCTCATTATGCAAACTGTGGTGTAAGTAATTTATTTAAAAGTAAATAAAATATAATTACGACTGGAGGATAGGTGTGATAATCTCGTTCAAAGTCATCGGTGTTAAAAAAAAATCCAAGAATCACTGATACCAATAATATATCTAATTAACCATCATGTTTCAGATTTGTTATCCACCGAAAATAAAGAGTCCTATGATTTAATATATAAAAAATAAATCGCAGCGTGCACGTGAAATGAAAATATTTAATATTTCAATCCAGTATTATTTTCAGAGATACCGACCAAAAATGAAGAGTACTTATCATAGAATTTGTAAATATAAAGGGTGTGCCAGGAGTAGAATTAACACCCAACGATGCAACCAGATTGTTATTAAACTTTTTTTAAGAAAGCTACCGATCAGTATAGTTCGAATTTAATTACCTGTAGGAAATGGAAATCCGTAACACTTAGCAACTTTTCCACACATTGACCACAAAAACACTCGATGGAAAAACACACTCACTTTCACCATATTCACTTTCAGTTGTTAAATTTTCACAATCGGGAAGCTTTAAAATAAAAACGATTTTTTTTTTCGGGAATATGAGTTAAATTAGAGCCACATTAGATTCACGTCGGAACTCAACTGAATAGAAAGCCAGCACATACTTCTTCGTATGGCGAGAAGATAAAAAAAAAAGTGCGATTAGGAAATGCTGAAATTATACTTTGGTTATCTCAACGGTCTTTAAGGTCATTATACAACGGAATATTCTACTTCTGTAAAACAAAATCTCTTTGAGGCATATTACAGGGTGAACCAATTAATTGCGAATCTCATGCAGGGCAACCTCAGCAGAGAAAAGTGTTTAGATACATTTTTCTTAGATTAACAGACAGTATAAATTGTCATTTGAAAGAAATTTGTTAGTTAAAATTAGCATCAAACACTAGATTGTAAGCACTTAATTAAATAATATTTTAGTCTTGTTTCACTTTAATTATTATTACTTAATTAATAGTAGATAAATATTAGGGCCTGGAATGAGCTTATATTAGTTAGGATCAAGTAGATATTTTACCAAAATATATGTCAAATGTGGCGAAAAAATTCGCAGGCTCAGATGTTGACAAACTGTTCTTATCCATAGCCCTAAATCTAGTAGAGAGCTTCATTTCTTAAGATTATTATACAAAGTGGAGAAAATGTATTCTCTAATTCTTAGGTTGTATTACGGATAGAATTACATTTTATTAGTATTAAGAGTATATATCAGTATGTGCTAACACTGTTTTCTTTTATTTTCTATGTAAAATCCGGCGAACACGTTAAGCACAATAGCAGAAAATATCAACGGATCCCTCACCCCCCACATACAGTAACCAATCGAGCAAGGGGACAACCTGTGGACTTCTGGAGCCAGCCGTACAGATACCTAGATATAAAGAGAGAAATCCAGCCTTTTGTGGAAATCCAGTGAATTTGAAAAACAAAACCAAAGATGAATGCAGATGATTAATATGTGCCAGCAACGCCCCAGTATGGCTAAATGTGGATCACTCTGTACCTACCAAGGTATAGAATTACACCCCAAACATTTCCCAGTAAAATGTGGCTGAACTTCGAGAAAACCTTGAGAAGATATTCCTGTGACGGAGATAAGATATGAACTAGAGCAATGAAACATTCTCGCCGGTCACGTAATTAATAATATAATATAAACTATTATATTTCATTCGTAGCAAAACAAAAAGTGTAAGTGATAAGACATCATAATGGTACTTTTTTAAAAAAAAAAAAAAAAACCAGGATCGAACTTCCATAATACAGGCGGGCCAAATAAACTCTCACAAATGAAGTCTTACAAATAAACTCTCATAAACTTAGTGCGGCTAGGGACTCTTACAGTTCATTAGGCAATCCCCATAGACATAAAACTTCCAGTGGCGTGTAAGAGGGTAAACGAAAACATTAACAAAATTGTGCGTGTTCCGTCGAGGTTATTTTAAGATGTTTAAAAATTGCAAAGATTTTAGGTTAAGTTAAATTGTATGTCAATTCTGATTTTGTTAGAATTATAAGGATTAGATTAAGTCAATTTTTTTTATCTTTTTTTTCATTCAATTTTTTAAATTGTACTTCATAAATGGACGGTGGCTGGCGTATTTGGTTTGGACCGGATTTGAGGAGAGACAAACACTGGCAACACTCTTCCCACCCAATATTAATTTTTCATTGTTCTTAATAAAAGTTGGCATCACTGGAGGGCCAGTGATCATTGCGGTGGTGGGGTAATGTCGGAAAATATCAAAAATTAAATTAAATTATTGTATTTTACGTTAGAAAATAGAAATTATTTAAATCGTGTAATTATTAGAGACATAACTTCGCGTATAGGCAACGGAGGTAATAGGATATTTCCGTTGTCTATGCAATCTTTCACATATTTATTGGTGTTCTTCCATAGAGGCATTGCTCTAGCAATGAACTCGGCAAATTGCTGAGTAAGGAAGAGCACGAATAAGTATTGATGAAAGAAATTAGTAGAGAGAATTCATTATCGCGTTAGCTCCGGAAGGAGACGGTAGCCGAGTCAGTGAAGAGCAAAGTCCCGAAAGGGTGAAACTAATTATTGAAATTTTCTAAGTCCAGCCGCCAGCCGCCTACCCATGTTGAGAGTTCAGGGAAGAATACTCCTGTAAGTATAATCATTCTTTTGTGTACCAGTTTTCAAATAAATTGTATTTGCCGTTCAGTAACAAATAGTTTCACTTGTGTTCGTGTGTGTGGTCCTACCCCTTTCTGTTGAAGATACCCGGTTCCTCGGGAAAATTAAGTCGACAATATTTACACAAATAATACTACTCCAGTGGAATTAGAAAATATGCATATTGTAATTCGTTTCAGGATGCCACGAGGATTAAACGATGGTTTTATTGATTACGAACATGACCCTGAATTTGGTCCACTTTTTGACCGCCGGAACATTGCTCATTTAACGATTTATTGTTGAAAAATTCCAAAAAATCGACTTTTTTAAAGATAACTCAAAGACCTTTAACGATAGGTTTTTCAATTTGTAGATACTGTTAGAACTTTGGAAAACGGTTAATTTTTTTCATTTAAAACGCTTGAAAATTTGTTTAAATAATTGCAAAAAACCGCGAAAATTAAACATAAAGTTTAAGTCTCAACAAAAAAAATGATGTCCTGATCAACCTTCTACGATAACGGGAACTGGGTGAATTGCACTTTACATTATTTATGTTTTTAATAAACAAAGTAAATATCTCTTAAACTAATTAAACGCAATTTGCAAATATTTTTCATTCTTCAACAAAAGCAGAGAAGATTTTCGTGGTTTTTTGCAATTATTTAAACAAATTTTCAAGAGTTTTAAATGAAACACCTCTCAAATTAACCGTTTTCCAAAGTTCTAACAGTATCTACAAATTGAAAAACCTATCGGTACAGGTCTTTGAGTTATCTTTAGAAAAGTCGAATTTTTTGAATTTTTCAACAATAAATCGTTAAATAAACAATGTTCTGGTGGTCAAAAAGTAGACCAAATTCAGGGTCATGTTCGTAATCAATAAAACTATCGTTTAATCTACGTGGCATCCTGAAACGAATTACAATAAATTTCAGACTTTTTTTACTAATTCTACTGGTCTATACATACATGAATGAGATGTCCAATGACTTAAGAAATGCGCGTGCATATCAAAAAAGTATAAAAATAATGATTATTTCTGTAAAACTGAAAATATTTTGAGATCTTGCTGCCAAACGAGCAATATCGTCATTTGCTAAAACGAGGCGCACTCTTTATTTCGGTCATATCTACAATTAACACTAAAAATCAACCAAAAAAAAGATTTTGAAGGTATCTTAATCCTCTTTAAGGTCAGGTGGATCAAAATAATACAAAGGTTGTCACTTTTTCTATATTCATTTTAAATGCGTCAATTTTAAAAAAGAAAACGTTAAGAATTAACTTCTATCTCCTAAGATATTATCTTTAACAAAAAAATAAAAAGAGCAACATTTTCTTTAGTTCATTGCCATCATTTTTTGTCTCTAGTAACATTCAGCTAACTGCTAAGCTATTTAAACTTAAAGCCACAAAAAATCCATTTTTTCAAAAATTTTCAAAATACATTAAGTGTAAAATCTTTTAAATAATGCATCCATCCGGTCAAGAAAAATTGAGCGTATACATAATATAAAAAAAAACATGACTTGGAATGTTTTTTTTTTCAATTTGGAATTTACTGAAACCAAGAAACGGACACTTTTTTGTATAAAAAATCAAAATTTTGTCTTTACTTTCCTTGTATCAATTTTGATTTTACAGATATCACAATTTGCCAAAAAAAAAAAAAATTAAGTTACTCTAATAAGCTTTAATTTGGTTCAAGGTACATGTTAAAAGATTCTTTACACCAGAGTTATGACTATTTGAAAAGCGTGACCCTTTCAGGACTACGTTCAAATGCACCTAACATTAATTGTATTTCGGCAACGATGAGCCTAAACAAATTTTTATTTCATGGATTATTTTTGTTATTTCATAAGCTAACCTTTTTGTTATGAAAAACTTTTTGGAAAATGTGACCCTCTTTTAGTAATTTGCTTAAAACCTTTGAAAAATCAGTGTTTTTTGTTTAAGAATCAAGGTGTCCTGTCAATTGGGCGCGCGACAATTGGACGCGTGCGACAATTACACGCGGCAACAATTGGACGTGTAACATTGGACTCGTTTAAAATATTAAAAATAGTCACATTGCATAACCTTGTCATGATTACAAACACTGGTTGCTGATTATGAGAACAGAAGTATTGTGGACTATTTGCGAGGAATTGCCCAACTGCAAGTGTAAATAAATTATATTTTATAATTTCTATGTTATTATATTTTGATAATTTTTTTAGACGATTATTTTCTATGTTAACTATATTTTTCGTGTAACCTATTTTTCATGGTGAGTCTGTTTCTGTGTTGTATTTGTAATTATTATTATTATTTAGGTTGGGTTAGGTTAGGTTAGAGTGTGTATACGTGACTTTTTTTTAAAAAATGCGTCCAATGTTACACGTCCAATTTTACCGCGTCCAATTGTCACCGCGTCTAATTGTTGCACGAGTCCAATTGTCGCGCATCCAATTTTCCGAGTCCAATTGAAGTAGGCCCAAAAATCAACGTTTTCAATCCCCTGTAACTCGGCGGCTGTTAAAGCAATAATAATAACCTTATAGGATTTTTCTTGGGTAGAACTCGACGATCTATATGTTCCTATAGTCACTTATTTTTGGAAACCCCCGAGTAGGGGTGAAACTCACCCCCAACGATAAAACAGCCCGATTCCTTTTTACTTCCATATCCAGTGGAAGTATAGTAACGACAAAAACCGAGACAAAAAACATTTTTGAAAATTTTTATTGTTCAAATAGGCTTAGAATGTCATGAAACGTCGAAAAGAAAATTGCTGTCTGTCTGTCGGTCTGTCTGTCTGTAACTTTTTTGTACGTACGATTACTCTGGAACCGTTTAAGATATTGACTTGAAATTTGGTACACGTATGTACTTTAATGGGATCTGGAACTAGATTATATTTTGATCTTATGCCGTCGAAGGGTTGGGGGGTAAATTTAGGGTAAATAGGTAAATCAAGCAAATAAGAGTCTATAAAATTGTTATTTAGTATATACAAGAGAAGCTAAAGTCTCAAAAATTTGATTGGCATTAGTCATTACCACGCCCACCCCATTATTAAAGGGAATGAAAAGAAATTGTGATTTAGTGTGTGTATAAGGACCAAAAATCTCAATTTTTTTTTCATCCACTCTATCGCCACCACCACCCCACTATCGATGTGGGATATCGTTTTATGTGTTTTTGGGGTAGACGATTTCAAATATTATATTATTAAAGTTCCATAAACAATTATTTCCCATACAAAATTTTTTCATTGTGAGAGACTTGGATAGAAAATCTTGATGTGGAAGTATTGATTCCTTGGGCAGCGGTTTTAATATATCATATTTGACTCATTTTGAATCAAACTATTTAAAAATATTTGCATTTGAAACTGTTATAGAATTAGTTCGAAGTGAGATCACCAAGTTACTATACTAAGATAGATTGTAGATATAAAAATATTATGAAGGGTCACTCCTAAATAGTATTTAAGTAGAGATAGAGTTAACAGTGTTGGTTGAATTTGTTGAACAATGATATATTAGCTTAGTTTTCTTTTCTGGAATTTTCTACCTTAATATATGTTCTTCTCTAAAAATAACGTTTGTGGAATCTATAAAAAAATTCAGAAAGAAAGAGAATGCAACAAATAATGTTTATTTCGTTTTTGTACAAATACAGAAACATTCTGAGTTTTAATTTAGTATTAACCATCTCCAGATGACGCCAATATAGTTGGCGAAACGTACGTCGAATAATAGTATTAGAGTATGGAGTTCATATGCCTTGATATTTATTAAACCACTTCAGAAGCATTTATCGAAAAATTATAGGTCGAAGATTCGCCATACATTAACATCCTATTTCGTTTAAAAAAGGGAATTTTCTGCAGATCAACAGTGACCGTTTGCTGATTCAATACCCCATTATTGCGAAGCATTGCTTCATTGCTCCTCGGGGATTGTCCAAAAATAATTATAATTTAGCGTCCATATACAGCGGTCAATCTTCCAAGTCATGATTTCTCGAATTTCCGTACAACAGACAGATGTTTGTAACATATATCCGTTGCCTCTTTGGTCACGGTGCCTTTGGATCATTCCGGTTTAAAATGAAAATTGTTGATAATCCATTCACTGACCGTAACGGAAATATTGGCGACATCAATCACTAAGCTATTTCAATGCGAATATAATTCAATCGCCGTAAATTTCCTGGCCAATAAAATTGTGGAGAATGGTAGCCCACGACCTATGGATAATTCCTCACTATTATATATAGCGACCATGAATGAAAATTTTAAATATGCATGGGAATTATCAAGTTATGCCGTGTCAAAATAAAGGTATAGACGAGTTCCTTTGTTTTTATATCACCCCCTTACCGGTGTCTTGTATGTGCTATGTATTAAATAAAGTCATGTGGGGCACCTTGACGTGAAATCCAATAATGCTTGAGTTGTAAAGGTTTCGTCCTACTCTTTGGTTCTTCGTGTTAGGTTAGATTTTTATTCGTAGATTAAATTAAGGTTAGCGGTTATACATCCAATAAAAAATATTATTGTTATTATTATTTTAAAAAACATCGTAGCTAAAGCCAACACAGAAAAACAAATATTTTAGGGAAATTATGTGTACATTTTGGGACAATGAATTAAACATCCGAAAGGCACTAAATTTTAATATTCGCGTTAATATCCATTGATGTCTTCGGCATCTTTGCAACCTTACGCTATTTTATATATTCTATATTTCCTCATAAACTGTCTATATTAGGGGAGAAACTTATATAGAGCCAGCGGCTACAAAGGGAAAACTAGGTTTTAACTTTTTCTCCCGCAGAAACTAAAATTACGAAAAAGTTGCTCGCTAGTGCAGAGTTCAGATTCTTCGTATCTTAGAAAGTACACGTTACAAGGGATAATGAGAAAAGTGTTAGAAAAATCCAACAAGCACCGAGTATTACTAAGTTAAACTCTTTTATCCATTCACTCAACAACGCAATGTATTTAAAAACATTGGCTTAAGCAAACATTTCGATGGTCTGGAACCCTTCAATAAGCCGTTAAGCTTGTGGAAATATATCTTAAAGAAAATAAAGTAACGTTAGATGAGAAATATTCATGATATTTGTTAATACTAATTAATAATAGTCATATAATAAATAACTTTTCGAATAAATGTGGAAGACGTAGAAAGAAGTTAAAGTATTATCTGTTTTTAAATTACATAGTCGTTTTGTGTTTTTTGAAAAGGACAAATTGTATTTGTATTTATTGAAAAGTGTGCTTTGGTGACGTATTAGTTCTGTCATTTACGTACAGTTTCGTTAGTTTGATACGTTGACAGAACTATGAAGTCCACTTTCAATAAATACAATTTCTTCTTTTCAAATTGAGTTTATTTCCAAAGAATTGTTGAAATCTAGCGGCAGTTTTCCTGAAAACAGTTGGAATCATCAAGTTCTATCAAGTGCACCTATTTTACGTAGAAATTACTCCTGCATGAGATTTTATAAGTCAAAAGTGCCACTACATCTCGTAAAAAATAGAGAAAAAACATTCATCAGCAGGTATAGCTCATGAGGCGCCATCCACAGACTAGCGTGATGTAATACATAAATTATTGTTTCCGTACCTAATTGGGGGAAGGTCAAGAGGTAGTTGAGATATTACAAAAAAAAAATTACAATTTTGGCATCTTTCATCTTTTTCCACAGCGACAATTTACTAAAGCATGTTTAATTATATCCTCAAATTTTGATCCAAAGAATCTACCCTTGGACAATAGCCTATTATTAATCCACCCTCTATATAATACATAGTATATACACTTCTCGCAGGTATTTATGTCTTTGGAAAGACGAATAAACTTTGAAATGAGCCAAAATTGTCTAATATTTTTTTTTAATTTTTTCTCAAGTTAAGATAGTGAACCAATAGTAAGCCCTACTTGCATGCTATATGCGCATTCCCTCACTTCCGAATTTATAAAATAATAGTGCAGTCAATTTATGCTCAAAAGGGTCTCTAGCGGGAAAGTTGTGGGGTAGTTTTGATTTCTTCCGTTTTATATGTTTGCCGAATCCGAATCTGAGGTTTGCTAACAAAATTTCGTGACGCAACATTAAAACAAATGCAAGAAAGCTAACAAATCTCATTTTTTTGCGTTTTTTTTGGGTAGAACTCGAAAACTATAAACTTTTCGTAAATAACCTCCTTATTCAAAATGAAAGTACATAAAATTTCCTATAAATTTTATCGTATAGGTTTTCTTTTCTCCGATGAACCGTTCGGGCTCAAGTGCTAGTTGAAAATTGATGTATTTTGTCTGCCTCCGCAAAAACTCAGGCCAATCAAAATCACCAAAAGGTCGATCGATATCTTCCCCCACCACTGTCACGTATTCATTTGCGGGGCCAACATAGAAGATGTGATAATTAGGATCACAGCGTGCTGTGAATCAGTTTTTACATCGTCAAATTTTTCCATTAGCATAGACAGAGGGTTTTTATACCAGACGGGGCAGTTACAAAATCATTTGGGGAGGCCGGTCAGAGAATAAGTAAAATGAAAAGGCGTACAAGACGGAATTATATTTGCACAGAATTTAAATAAAATATGATTTTGAAAATGCTTTTTTTTTTTAGTGCTGGAGATGCCATAACAGTTGAAACCAGTCTACATTGTATTCAACTTAAAACTAGGAGGAATTCGTTAAATGACAGCCATTAATAATAAATTAAAGTTTCGGAGTGGAAAAAGTTGGTTTTTGCGGAGACAGCCGAAAAACGCCAATTTTCAACTAGCGCTTGATCCCGAACAGTTCGTCGGAGAAATGAAATGTAATGTAATGTAAATGTAATGTAATGAAATTTGAAGGAAACTTTATGTACTTTCATTTTGTATAGAAAGGTTATTTACGAAAAGTTGATAGTTTTCGAGTTATAAGCAAAAAACCACAAGAAAATGAGATTTTTTACCTTTTTTGCATTTTTTCAAATGTTGCGTTACGAAATTTTGTTAGCAAACCTCACATTCGGATTCAGCACTCCAAAAAACATATAGAATGGAAGAAATTGTTACAGCCTCCTTGGTGGCTGTAACTCAAAGCTCTATTAGAACGCCTTTTTCTTGGTACACTGCGTACACTTAGACGACGAGTATATTTGGTTGCATATCGGTGGCATCGATTTCGATTTCGACCGTTACCGGGTGTGAGACGGCAACACTAGTCACTTTTTCGGGGTCAAGGTAGAACGTCAGCTGGTAAGTTTGTGTGAATATTAGAATTTCGAGAGGTTTCCTGATTGTTTATTGTGTGATAATCAGTTGGGATTTTGGATATTATTGTGTTGATGTGGAAACCTTCAACGAAACCAAATTATTGGGAAACGAGGCTGGCGTGGCCCCGCCATTTTGCCTTATTTTAACTTGTGGTGAAAAGAACCGGAGACGTCCGTGAGTACTACTTAATGGTTTGTTATTTTAACAAGGAACTAAGTTCTGCTCTTATTATATTTCAGGGTTCTTTTCTTTTCTTTGCTCCTCTTTTCTTGTCTGTTCTTTTCTTCTCCCTGGCGGATTTTCGCTGGAGACGTCTCACCCTTGGAGGTTCTTACCCTCTGCAAGCCTCTCCTCGACAGCTGTGAGGACTTGTGTCTGGTGTGTTCGGCCTTGCTATGATGTGTGCTGGTTCTATGGAATATGGGAACCTAGACGGCGAGAGGTAGTCTTGGGAGACATCGCTGTAGAGGCAGAGCTGGGGTGCTGCTACCCCATTGTCGGCGACCTACAATCGCGCGACCAACTTCAAATGGCCAAAAAAACCGGATCGGAACCCTTGGAGTGTTACATAAGCCTGAGAGGCCCCCGACTGTAAGTAATTTTTACACCTTTTACTTTCGCTGTCCCGGTGGAAGTTGAAGCCGAAGCCCAACCACCACTCACCCCTTGTGTATGTTACTTTTTTATTATTCTTTCATGTGTAATTAAGACTCGTTGGTCTATTAGTTTATTAACCTTGTTCGTGTGGTAGTCACTGGCCACCTTTTATCTGAATTTTTAATTTGTCCGTGGTAAGTTATATGTATTTATTCGTATATATTTATTCGTATCAATCTTTTACATGTAAGTTAGTGTAAGTTGGCTTAGAGGCCATAATTTTAGTACCTTTGTAAATAGTGTAGGTCACATTAATACGGAATTTCCTTTTAAATAATTATTGGCATTTTGTACGGTTAGGCGAGTGCTATTTTAAATAATAGTATGTTGGTTATGATGGAGGTCCACATTTAGACATTCAGTCTACTTTGTATAATAAAATTGTACACACTCTTCCCCTGTACAGCGAGGGAAAGGCCTTTTCTGCGTTATTATTGAGTGTATAGTTCGAGAGCATTCGACTCTAGGTACTGTTTGTTCTAAAATAACCTCACTATTTGATATCGCTCGACTATCCTCGAGGGAGACCACCAGGTACATTTAGGTCACTGGACACTCATTGTAGCTAAATCATATCCCTTTTTTTGGTAAGATATACCGTAACCTTGCTTGAATAATTATTACTATAACTTTTGAATAATCGTTAACCTTTGCTTGAATAATTATTACTATAATCCTTGAATAATTGTTAAACTCATGAAATATACGCTTGTTAAGATATTTGTGTAGTTTAATTCCAGGTGATCATTACCACTGAAACCACGGCCTCACCCCCAACCTTAACTGAGTTAGAAAGGTTTATAAATTTTTGTCGGCCCCCCTTAAAATTTAGAGTAGCAGTAACGTGTCTTGGATCTTTGATGTTTGGTTTGAATAACCGATTCATTTTTCCTAAATTTTGCTTGTAATTCTTTGTTTTATAACAATCGCATTTTCTTTTAGATTTGCCTCGCCCATATTTAGCTATCCATCACTCATTAAATTACTAACTAATCAGTCAATTACTTTTTTGTTAACGATTAATTTTTTGTTAACAATAATAATAGTTTTTTTGTTAGCAAAACATATTATACTTTTTTTACAATTTTTATGATTTTTTTATTTATTTATTTTTTTTGGGGAGCCTACAAAATCAAAACTACCCCACAACTTTCCTGGTAAAAGCACAATTTGATTGGATTATAAAGTCTGCATACAATTATCATATAATTTTATTGACAGAACTTGACATTGACGTTATTCTTATTTTGTTCATTTACGGAATGAATTATATGCCGGAGGTAGCGCCTCTAGCCCTCTTAGTTGAAATGGATAGAGATATGTGATGCGAGAATTGAATTGGAACTGATCAGCGAATTGGGGGGTATACCAACGATACGAGGAGACTTATTCCTTCGATCGAAGAACGGAGGTCGGTAACCGTCGGTCAACATCGCGGCGAGACGACAGATCTATCGCATTGTCAGTATTGCAGAACCGTCGACTTAATGCTGTTCAAGTAAAAAGACAGCTTCGAGATGTCCGAAGGGTAGCCGTTAGTGAATGGACAGTTAGGCGAACGTTGCAGGAATATGACAAGTTATAGAGTGCAACTGCTCCAAAACTGACTACAGCTCATCATCAAGTACATCTTCTATTCGCATTAGAGCACCTAGACTGGACCTTGGACCAATGGGGATCTATTCTGTTTGCCGATGAGACTAGGACATGTCTCTTCTGCAACGATAGAAGACAAAGAGTGGATGTACTTCACAGAAGTTGATTTTTAGGTTATGGTGTGGCTAGAAAACAACCCCGACCTGAATCCCATAGAACATAGGTGGGATGAGCTCAAACGAAGGATTCGGGCAAGAGTTCGTACTGCAACTTACATCGCAGAGCTAATGATAGTAATGATAATACCTAGCCAACCGCATGCAAGATGTCATTAGGACAAGGAAAGGTAATACAAATTATTAAGAATGAAAAATTATTACGTTATTATATTGTCTAATTTCAAAATCCGATTTTCCTTAATTACAAAAATGGTAATTTATTTAATGCATTTAATTTTAAGGCTCTTCACTTGAGACCAAAGAAGGAATCTTAGAAAATTTGAACTCATTTTAAACATTAATAAGTGGTATTTCCAACGAAATAATTTTTTTAAATGTCATACCTGCCGCCTGAAAAAAATGCACTCAAATTCAAAAACGCGAAGTGGGTCGATTTATTTGCTCGCAAGTGTTATAATAAAATATGTGACATCTCGTAATGAGAAATTGAGATATCCAACTCGAACATGCTTTTGCGAATATTTTTTGCGGCATACTTTACTTCAAGTATTTCCTTTCATGTAGGTAACTATACGATCTGAAAAAGCAAAAATTGTGCTTTTATAATGAAAAGCAAAACTGAGGTAGCCAGACAAACATTTAAAGCAATGCCACAAATTCCATATTTCACTAATTAATAGTTGATGATTTGTAGGGTCACATGTATTCCCGACGCAAAAAAAATGGTTGGATGGCACTTAGTTATCAATTTTACCCCACATTTTTTTTGTGCTAATGTCACGGAGAAACCTCATTAGTTCTTGATAAAAAAAATACTGGCATCCACACGTTGAGAAAATGTCCGGATTATAGTGGTATTAGTCATCTTTAACGTGTTCATATCATTGATACATAAGATAGTACAACATTTATCTCGAAATCGCGGGAAGATCCTTTTATCCACTATCTCATTGATTTGATTCGGACCTGATTTAAAGGATCGCCGCCGGTATAGAAAACGGGTCAATATGTGTTGTACTAGTGAGTTGATACAATTTATTTGAGAACGAGAAAGTTTACATAATATTGTAATGTTAATCAGCTTAGCAATTCTTGGTAAATTACATGTTCGATGGCAAACTGTTGACAATTAATTGTTATTCTCGATAAGACTGTGTCAAACAAAGTTGCCACCACTTACCCTTTGTGTAAATTAATGGTTTAAGTCATTTAATTAAAGACAATTCCCGAGATTACAAATTATAAATGTAAATGGGCCAAGTATGTTCAACTTTCCGGCAAGTAGTTTGCTGGCGTAGAATTTCTTAGCAAACATATCAAATTAACATTGGTTTAAGTAAATAATCAAAATTCTATGTAAAGCCGGGCCGTGACTGACTCAGAGGGGATATGTTCCACATTTCCGACATTTCCCTTTCCGCTGACGATAATGTGGCGCAATTGCCTCTTACTATGTTGATTAAAAGTTTCACTAACCAAATATTTCACTTTCTGTGTTTTACTTGTTTGTTTGCTAAATACGACTTTAATTACCCATTGTTTTTGACTTAATCGTAGCTTCCGTGTTCCCTTTCAGCGAGTAATTTCATTTGCCTGAATCAAAGCCTCTTAATAATATTTCAACGCGTGGAAACTTGAAAGACCAGGTAAAACATTACGGGATTTCTGAGGAGGATTAACATTAACACATTAACACTGAAGTAGTTTCTACAAACCCTGAAACAATGGACACTACGATTGATGCCGCACTCACTAAGTAAGCATCATCTGACCAAACACAAACTTAAACTAAAATCACTGTTTATTAGCAAACTATGTTAATATTTGTTCACCAAGAAACGACTGTGTGGGCAACCAAATCTGAACGCGTGACAATTACTAACAGTTCTTTCCCGGTTTACTATTGGTTACGCTTAAGGCTACATCGGGAGAGCATAACGCCATCGATCATACATTTCTCACGTGTATTTGTTTACCCACACTATCACTTCTAGACGAATAGACTTTAGTAGTTGTATGAACCGTTACCCACTAATAGAGTGAATTCTTTTTTATGTACCTTCTGCAACTATTTATACCAAATTATATTTTAATATCTATCAAAAGCATCTGGTCTACAATTTGACACATATGCCTAATTAGACCAAAGGTAACAGTATGTATTCTCAAGCTCCTGCCAGAAGAAACTATACTCTATTTAGTAAAGACATAGACCGGCCATGGACATATTATTTTTTTCTCTTTTAAAATTCACAGAAATTATACTAATACATCTAAATAAATTAATTTTATATGAAAAAAATTATATAAAAAAAGTATTTTTAAGAAA
Organism: Rutpela maculata; assembly: GCA_936432065.2. Taxonomy (NCBI): domain Eukaryota; kingdom Metazoa; phylum Arthropoda; class Insecta; order Coleoptera; family Cerambycidae; genus Rutpela; species Rutpela maculata. The sequence continues at coordinate 227,550,240 of OW386285.2, forward strand.
AAGCTTTTATCTGAAAAAACTACTAAAAAGTAAAAATAATTTTTTTAAAATTCATACACATGGAAACCAAAAGCTTTGGGGGCGGTCATAGTGATATTGCATAGTTACTTTGCTCAGTTGACCACCCCCAAAGCTTTTGGGTTTCCATGTGTATGAATTTAAAAAAAAATTTTACTTTTTAGTAGTTTTTTCAGATAAAAGCTTTTTCTTAAAAAGTTTTTTATATAATTATATTTTTTACTTTTTAGTCCACTTATTTTACAAACAGACAGACAAAACCCTTTCATTTGCCACCGCCATCCACCCCTCCCCTCTCCCGTCTCCTCACCCCTCTAACACTACTTCCCACTTCTTCCCTCTTTCCACCACTTCCCCTGCCCTTCCCCATCTCTCTCCACCTCTTTCCACCCTATTCCCACCTTTCCCACCACTTCCCGCCCCTTCCCACCTCTTCCCACCCTTTTCCTGCATCGTCCCATCCCTTCCTCATCTCTTCCCACCCATTCCCCACCTCTTCCCACCCCTTCCTCACCTCTTCCCACCGCTTCCCCACCTCTTTCCACCGCTTTCCCACCTCTTCCCACCCCTTTCCCACCTCTTCCCCACTTCTTCCCACCTCTTCCCACCCTTTTCCCACCCTTCCGACCCCTTCCCCACCACTTCCCACCCCTTCCCCACTTCTTCCCACCTCTTTCCCACTTCTTCCCACCCCTTCCCCACTTCTTCCCACCCCTTTCCCACTTCTTCCCACCTCTTCCCCACTTCTTCCCACCTCTTCCCCACTTCTTCCCACCTCTTCCCCACTTCTTCCCACCTCTTCTCACCCTTTCCCCACCTCTTCCCACCCCTTTCCCACTTCTTCCCACCTCTTCCCCACCTTTCCCCACCTCTTCCCACCCCTTTACCACCTCTTCCCACCTCTTTCTACACCTTCCCCACCTCTTCCACGTCCGCCATATTGAATTTAGAATGACGTCACACACTTTATCGTATTTTACTCATCAAACCCTTTCATTTGACACCCATATCAACGGGGTTGTGACTAAAAAGCAGATCCGCCATCTTGGGACGTCCGCCATATTGGATTTAAAATGACGTCACATTGTTTATCGTATTTTACTCGTCAAACCCTTTCATTTGATACCCATATCAGGGGGGTTGTGACTAAAAAGCCGATCCGCCATCTTGGGACGTCCTCCATATTGAATTTAGAATGACGTCACATTGTTTATCGTATTTTACTCGTCAAACCTTTTCATTTGATACCCATATCAGGGGGGTTATGACTAAAAAGCCGATCCGCCATCTTGGGACGTCCGCCATATTGGATTTAGACCGATAGTGGCTATACTATGTTGCATTGTCACCGAACTTATACACGTGTGCCAAATTTCAAAGCTCTAGCTTAATTAGAACTAGTCGAAATTCAGCTTGCAAGATTTGACCTAAACCAACAAACAAACATACAAACATTGCAAGTTAAATAAAAGCTTTTAAAAAGAGTCGTTGTCATCGGCGGTTATGATGTCTGTGAATACTTTTCAGGCAGATGAATGAGAGAGAATAAAAATAAAATTTAATGCTGCGGAGACGGTGGCAGCTCGCGTATAAAGTATAAACTAATCAGATCTCTCACAGCGATAAGACATATCAATATGCTTCTTAAATCTAATTAACGTTAATTGTTTTGTTTGCTCAATATATGTCAAATTAACATTCTGTCAGCCAATTTGTGATTTATTTTCTTTGTTCTTTCCTCATATTTTATAAACTAATCTTACAGAACAACTCTCATTCAGAAAAATGTTCCAAGATGTTTTATTGAAACTCTTCTAATAGAGACTTAATAGACTATAAATTCGAATATATTGTATTTGCAGACAATATCACTGATATGATGAAGATGATGAGCCTCTGGCTTATGCCACTAGAAATGATTCAAGCTCATCTAATAAGTTTGAAAAAGTCTTGACTTTAAAATAACCTTCTTTTAATGCGACTAGAATTGTGTACCAAAGAAATATTGGAGCCGAATTGAACATAATACAATGTTGAGAATATTTAAATCATTAATTTATTCGGGCCAACGCGGTTTGAAACAAGGTACGGAACAGCAGAATAGCGGGCAAAAGTTTGTTGTGTGGCGAACACGTTTGCTCACACTATCTATTATCTATTTGGTTCGATCCCCAGCTGCAACGGTGGGTAATGGATGTTTTCAAATGTATAACCCCCTTCCGGACAGTATTGGCTTTGGATTTGTTGGTTGTCTAATATATGCACTGTGCTGTGGTGCATTATGTTGTGATTTATAAGTATACACTGAAGAATTTATCAACAGTTCTTTGCAGAAAATGTTTAACGTGAAGTGGCAACGAAATTCAATATTGCAAAGATACCAGTCAATTGGAACGAATATAGGATCTCTTTGACTGAATAGAACTGAACACTGAGAGGGCCAATAGAAAATCCTGGATGAGTCAATGCGAGAATATTGAAAATATATCATCATTCTTAAACTAAGAAAGAATGACGTAGTCAAGGAAACAATGAAGGAATAACTCATCATGCATTTTCCTGGATCCACGCTTATTGAGTAATCAGGAATGGCTATTAACAAAACTGGGAATAGCTGAAAACAGAGCCACCAAGACGAGCTATAACCAAAATAGTGATAAATCACATCAGCAATGATCTCATTTGACTCATCCTTGACGGGACAAAATTTTGCCGATAATGCTTCAGCATGGTTTAGATCTGCTACTGCCAAAGCTATACACGTTTTACAAAACCTGCCATAGCAGAGATGCTAGTTAAAAATCAATTCGGGTTGTATTCATACCTCAGCCAGGGTGAAATTCTCATCCCCAAGCTAAGTTCCTAAGATCTATAAGTCTTACAATTCCAACTGACGATGAGAAAATGTTTGAGAAATGTTAAGGACAATGTTGTTAGAAGTCCACTACATCAAGGCCAATTTGCATAAGGAGTAGGCACACTATTGGATAATATCTTCTTTTACTCCATCATCAGTAACTGCCGACTGCGAGTACCTATTTGATCAATATTTTGTTCGAATATGGTTCAATTCATTTTTACATGGTATTTTTATTCAGCAACGCCCAACTTTAACTCGTCTTGTTTATTTAAGTATCTAAATAACATTTCAAATTTCCTAATCTACTTAAAATTCGTTTGAACTTGAAAGATATACTGTATATTACTTCAACTTCTTATTTTTCTGTACTTAATTAGAAACCTTAATAACAGTTTGGTCTAAAATTATGATCAAACACATTTTATATAAAAAAATTCGGCAGCTACTGGAAGCGGCTGGAACCTCCCCACCCGGTGAATCTTTGAAGTCGAAAAGAGCACTAAACAATATGAACGATCTCATTTAATTATATTTATTAAGTTGAAATATGTTTTTCGTATTAAATCAGAAAAAAAGTCTTGCGTTCGGTGGGATTTTGACCTAAGAACTTGAGTATTAAATTTATAGTCTGCACAACATTAATGTTTTATTCAATGTTTTTAATACAAATATATGCTTCATCGGATCGTAGCCCGGGGCCAGCCAGACAACCATGGTTAACACCGCCGTGGCGAGTGTGAGGCTGGACGGGGTAGGTCCGGTTTGGCTTGGAGAAAAATAGAAAAGTAGCTCCTGTCTTCTGTAGGCAGGCTTGAAGACTAGGTTAAAATTATAATGTGTCCACATGGACCTAAAATTAATATAAAAATAAACACAATTCTATTAAAACGTTCGTAGGCAAGAGCACTTAATAATTTTGATTATTAATACGGGAAACAACTAAACGAAAAAACCTCTTCGTTGGTAATGGGATGGATGGCAGGGATGGCCATCTTTGGAAAAAACCATATAACTCTTGGTGGACAGTTTTCCTGCCAGATGTAGCCAGGGTAGTGTTCATGGTGGCTCGTTTAAGTTTGAGTTGGTATATTTTGTTTTATCTTTTGGCCTCGACCAATTTTTCACTAAATCGGTCGGGGAAGTGATAGCTGTCAAATTTTTAGTTCCAATGTTTCTCTGGGGAATTTGGTTTTTGAAAAATATTTAGGTTGGTACCAATGTCTTAAATTGTTTTTAGGTTATGTAGTACTATTTTTAGGTTATGTTACCGAAAGAATTTCCGGCGGGATGCCGGAAGTAGCGGAAATAGTTTTTAAAATTTAATGTCACTGTCACTTTTAAAGTTTTATTGGAAAAAACTCACCGAAAGCGTTCCGGTGGGGTTGCTTACACTTGTAGGGCTTGTAAGCGGTTCAGGATGGCCTCTCACACCATCCGTGGGCTTTATAAACGTCGAAAAAACTTGTAATCTCTCGATGCACTTGACACGTCAAAAATACTCAGCATACAGTCTGCACGCTTTAACACACTAGCAGAGAACTTATACCACAAATGGACCCGTAGTATTTTTTGGGAATTTTCCTTCGAGTCCATTTAATAAAATTTGATATTTTTCTGAAAATTTTACATTTTTCTGAAGGACATTACTCCGAAAATTTGACAATTTTCAAACATTTGACATTTTTCTGAAAGGTGGCATTTCTTCGAAAATTGACGTTTTTTCGAAAATTTGACATTTTTCTGAAAAGTGACACTTTTCCTAAAATTTGACATTTTCCCGAAAATTTGACATTTTCCTGAATTTTTGACATTTTTTTGAAAAGTGACATTTCTCTGAAAATTTGACATTTTTTCGAAAATTTGACATTTTTTCGAAAATTTGACATTTTTCTGAAGTGACATTACTCCAAAAATTTGACAATTTTCAAATATTTGGCATTTTTCTGAAAGATGACATTTCTTCGAAAATTTGACGTTTTTTCGAAAATTTGACATTTTTCTGAAAAGTGACATTTTTCTGAAAATTTGACATTTCTGAAAGTGACATTTCCCTGAAAATTTAACATTTTTTCGAAAATTTGACGTTTTTCTGAAAGGAGACATTTTTCTGAAAGGTGACATTTCTTCGAAAATTTGACGTTTTTTCGAAAATTTGACATTTTCCTGAATTTTTGACATTTTTCTGAAAAGTGACATTTCTCTGAAAATTTGACATTTTTTCGAAAATTTGACATTTTTCTAAAGTGACATTACTCCGAAAATTTGACAATTTTCAAACATTTGGCATTTTTCTGAAAGGTGACATTTCTTCGAAAATTTGACGTTTTTTCGAAAATGACATTTTTCTGAAAAGTGACATTTTTCTGAAAATTTGACATATTTCTGAAAAGTGACATTTCCCTGAAAATTTAATATTTTTTTCGAAAATTTGACATTTTTCTGAAAAGTGACATTTCTCCGAAAATTTGACGTTTTCCTGAAAATTTGACATTTTCTTAAAAATCTGACATTTTTCTGAAAAGTGACATTTCTCCGAAAATTTTATATTTCTTGGAAATTAAAAAAAAAAAAAAATTCGTGACTCGTCTTGTAGAAATATTTTTTTGATATCATCATCAGTTCGCCTGTTATAAGAATTTTATGCTTTTACGACGTCATCAGAACGTAGGTGTATTTTTAATTCACTCGTATTCCATCCATCTACAATATTTTCACCTACGTTTCAAACTTTAATTGGATGTTTCCAGTTAAGTCGATATCTGCACCAGTTTCTAAGAATTTTTCTTATTTGTGACGTCATGTGACGCAGGTGTATTATTAATTCACTCGTAATCTGTCCGTCTACAATATTTATACCTACGTTTCAAATTTCAGTTCGATATCTTCAACCGTTCCCGAGTTATCAGCCGAAATCACTGAACACCTCTGTCATTATTAGAATATCACCCTGTACATTGCACTGCTTTGAGAACAAAACAAGTGAAATTTTTGTTTTTTAATTTTTTTCACGGAAACCAAATCGAAAAAGTGCAAGTGTGATATATCGTTGAAATCGGAATTTTTACTGCTTTTCAATGGTTCAATTACAAATTGCAAGTAATCATAAAATAAACAACTTGTTGTGCCAAAACGGCACTAAACGTAATCCGATCTCAACCAAAACCTTTTCAGATCTTCTGGAGCACTAAAGAAACCCTCATGCAAAGTTTCATCCAAATCCGTTTAGTAGCTTCGCCGCTATCGTGCTAACATACATACACACACACACACACACACATACACGTATTCGGTCACTTGTGACCTATGTACCCCAGAACCCAATTGTGACCTACCAAAATTTATTTGCCGAGAATTGTAGATTTCTCAATGCTAAATATACCAGTATTTGTAGAATTTCGATACACACTTGTTTAAGATGTTTACACACGCCTTAAAAATCATGCAACTAAAAGGCCACAATTTCTTTTAGGGGGTATTAGGCCAGAATTACGATGGGTATTAGGTCATAATTTGAATGTGTATTAGATCACAATTTTGAAGTGTATCAGGTTACAATTTTTTAGACTGTATTAGGTTAGAATGGCGATGGGTTTTAGATCATAATTATACTCTTCGCAAAAACGAAGAGTATATTGCATTTGATCGGCACATTTCTAAAACCGTAAATATTGCTCCTAGAGAAATAAAAATTCATTCATTGTGTTAGTGAACGAATTCTGAACAACTTTCAAAATGTCCGTCTGTCCATCTGTCCGTCCGTCACGTTTCTTGTAAGCAAGATAACTTAAGAAAGAAAGGTCCGATTGTATTGAAATTTGAAAAATAATTTAACGGTAGCTAGAGGAAGAACCCTATTGTTTTTGAAAAAATCAATCAGTAAATAAAAAAGTTATTAACCATTTAAACAAAAAATATATATTATTTCTTGATTTTTGTAACTTGTACTTAAATAGAAATCTTGCAAAATGTTATTCTCTATAATTTTTTTTTGTTTATACATTTTTACTAATATAAATATTTCAAAATAATATATCAATCCGTTGAAGTATAAATCTCGAGTGACATCTACTACATTCAATTTTTGTGTTGGTCCAATGGTTAAAGCATTTCGATCCAAAGGTTGTGTGTTCGAATCCCTCACAGAGTAGTTGTTTTTTCTTTTCTTTTTTTTTTTTCCTATATTTTTTTTTCACAACAAAGTTGGTATCACAAAATTTAGGATGTCCAAAAATTAACATTATTTACAAGAAAACTGCGAAGAGTACCCTATAGAATGTGTAACAATTATATAAAAAGCTCAGTAAATTGGCGAAGAGTACGTTTTTAGCTTGTTTTATTGTGTATTAGGTCAGAATTGTGAAGTGTTTCAGGCTACAATTTTTTACAGTATATTAGGTAAAAATTGCATTAGTTATTACGTCACAATTTTATTTTCGAGGGTATCAGGTTACAATTTTTTAGAGTTTAGTATGTAGGTAATATTTGAATAGATATTATAATATCATAATTTTAATGTGTATTAAGTCACAATTTTGAAGTGTATCAGGTCACAATTAACTGAGGGAATGAACTGCTTTGCGTTGAATCGATATCCTTTGGTTTTGTAAGTTGAGTTTTCGAATTGACAAAAATAAAGGAATAAGATAAATTTAAAAGCAAATATATTTCAGATTCGTCCTACAGCAAAAATATTAATAATGATTATAATAATAAACAAATTAAAATAAACAAAAAAAAGACTACTAAACGAACTATAGTGACGATTTGTACGGGGGTGCTCACGCAAAATTTTACCTCCCTTAACTTTTTTATGTTCTGTCTTAGATAAAAATGATAAAAGCAAAAGTTGTAAGAAATTATCCTATCATCTCAACGCATGGGGGAAGCATCAATTTCAAAAAGCTAAAAATACATAGGACGTTCCATTTATAAAAAATTAAATTTGGTGTCTATCTTCGAAATGCGATTCTCAATTGTTTCTACGGTAAGTGCGTTGATAGGAAAACCCACAACTTTTGTTTTGCCATCTGTCATTGTTTCTAGGACCAAAAATAAAAAAGTTAAGGGGGTAAAATCTTTTGTGTTACCCCTGTACAGTTTTACTACGTCCAGATCATTTTTCGTTATTTCTCGATATCTTTGTAATGTAATTCTTTACACAATACTTCACATCCTTCCAAGAGCGAGTGCTAAGAATATTATTACTACTTTTTATGCATTCTTCGCATTTATTCTTTCCAGGAATAGTTTTCTCTTTTATTTCACTTCGAAAAAATTCTATAACAGCTTTTGTTTCTTCTGTGTTCCACAATCTCTTTTTATATATTTTTTTTGTCTGCTTAAATTCTTTCGTTGCTTTTCTTTTCTTCTGTTTATTTTTCTTAAGTGGCCGTTGAATGTAATCTTCATCATTCTCTTTCTCATCACCTAATAATATACAATGGTATTTTAACGAATCATAGTATTTTTTTGAAGAAATAAACGCAACTGTACTTCATTAAAATTTAAACTCACAGCTAGAAAATGTTTCCTCAGTATTTGCCAAAAGTTGAAAAGCAGCAGGTTGAACGAAATCTTCCTCATTAGCTATTTGAGTAGAATCTTCCTCAGCTTCTTCGTCGGATTGTGTGTCCTGATCGTCGATATCGGGCAGATCTACCGTTAAATAAAAAGTCTAAGGTTAGTTGAAACTAAATACACGACAGGAAATAACATTTATCTTTGATTTTAAATCTTTTTAGAAGAAGTGCTTACCCCTTTTAATTATCATTTTATGAAAATGTTCGTAAGCAAATACCAACAAAAATCGTGACTGTACAATATGTGCCAGAAGTTCTAAGCCATTCTAAATAATTCTGAAACTGTAGGTATATTTAAATTTCTATTACAGGAGTTTAAGATTTTGGACTGGGGGACACGTTCCAACCATATTTTTGTTTTGATCGGTGGCGTCATTCATAGATATTCAGAGGTCAATTAGAAATTTTTAAATTAAATATCTTGTACATTATACAACTTATGTTCATTTGATACCTTATGGGCTCAAAACATTGCCGAGGAGCAATGGGTCTTAGATCAATAATTACTTCAGGAAAACGAACAAATACTGAAAAATAAAGGGCGGGAAACCTTCATTTATTTACGGGATATTAATTATAGTTGACATTACATGAACTTACATTTTCTCGAAAACTGCTAAAGTTAGAAAAAGTGACTTTTGCTTTCTATCCTGATTTTTTTGAGCTCTATCCATTGGAGTGACATTACCTTTTTCCAGTTTGATAGAAAATATGAATTCAATTCGAAATTTATAATATATCAAAATAAAAATGTCAAACAGAGTTGATAGAGTTAAAAAATTAAGATGGAAATCCAAAAGCAACTGTTCTCGTTTTCAAAAAAAAAAAAAAATGATATGTTGAGAGAATGTGACACTATATTTACAATAGTTGAAAATAGACAGAGGGTATTCTGGAAAAATTCCCTTTAGAATATAATAAAGAATCGAAAAATTAAAGAATATACAATATATAGGCTGAAAGACTTCAGTCGCTGGCCTTTTGGGAAATTTTAGCCAATAAATATTATTCTCTCTCTACAATACACTGAGTATTTCATTTTCAGGACGCCACTGAGCTGTGAGAAATAAAATGTGTCCCCCTGGTCAAAACCTTCTAGTTCTGTAATGGGAAACATGTGCAGGAATAGAGTTATAGTGGTTTAGGACTCCTCGCACATACTGTGTACTTCATTTATTATTTACTATAGATAAAACTAGTAGGTTTCTATAGAACGAAATAAAATGCCTGTCATTCTATTATTATAAACATATTAAAATTAATGAACATATACTTATATTTCCACTTGCAATTTGGTATCGAAAAATCTTACTTTTCCGCATTCATTTCGGTTAGGGGAATCACTACTTAATGGCTCTTCTAGTAAATGTTGAAAAATATATAAGTTTCTAAAAATGTCCATAACGACGCCCATGGCAAGGTTATTAAAATGTTACTATGCAAAAACCTATACTTATATACAAAAACCGTTGCCCAAGGAATCACTACTTCCACATCCAGATTTTTTATCTAAGTCACTCACAACGAAAAAATTTTGTATGTGGAAATAATTGTTTATGAAACTTTAATAATATAATGTTTGAAATCCTCTACCCCAAAAACCCATAAAACGATACCCCACATCGGCAGAGGGGTGGGGGTCTTGTGGGTTCTTGTACACACCCTAAATCACATTTTTTTTTCATCCCCTTTAATAATGGGGTGGGGGAGGTAATGGCGGTGGCTAATGCCAAAATTTTTTTTGAGACTTCAGCTTCTCTTGTATATACTAAATACCAATTTTATGGACTCTTACCTGCTTGATTTACCTATTTTCCCCAAATTTACCCCAATTTACCCCCCAACCCTTCGACGGAACAAGATGAAAATATAATCTAGTTCTAGATCTCGTTAAATTACATATGTGTACCAAATTTCAAGTCAATATCTCAAACGGTTCCAGAGTAAACGTGCGCACAAAAAAAGTTACAGACAGACCGACAGACAGAAATTTTTTTTGCGCTCAAACTTAAAATCTCGACGTTTCGTGACATTCTAAGCCTATTTGAACAATAAAAATTTTTAAAATTTTTTTTGTCGTTACTATACTTCCACTGGATGTGGAAGTAATACTAATAATTTTGCTAGTGAACTTTTTCCTAAAGTTTCAATGTATGATTGGGTTTTCAAAATTGTTTATATCTACCTGGGGTGAGGGAAACAACAGTACCATAGTTTAAAAATTGTAAGAGTTTACATTAGCACAACCTACTTCTAACTACTTTACTTCTGTTTTAACAGAACATACTGGAATTTAGGTGTCTATATGCAGATAGAACATTAATGAAAATCCCGTATTCCACATCATTAATCAAATTTAAAACTTACCGTTTATTGCAATTTCATTCAACGTTTTTCCCGCGAATTTATTTACTTCTCCTCTTTCAACAGCTAGAAGTATTCTGCTAATTTTAGTCAATTCTATTGACGAGTCGTGTAATCGATAAAAGTCTCTGTGGACCCTTATATCATGACCCAAGTGACGTGCTAACCAATCAGTCTCATTTTCACTTAGGTTAAATATCTGGGATACCGTGGCAATATATTTCCGTAATTTCGTACTATTTATTAAGTCTGGGCGGATTAGATCAGCTTCAGAACAACAAATTCTTAAGGCATCATGGCCTCTCAGATGCGACAGTGAACCTCCTCCTGATGCGAATAGGAATATATTATCATTTGGAATATTCACTCCACTCCTAGTTTCCAACAGCATGTCCATTGCTTCCTTGACGTCATTCGTAAGTAATACTGTAACTATTCTATCTCTTTTTCCAATTATCTGTACAAGACTTAAAGAACTTGCAAGTTCCAATTCGAAGGCCGACATTGACTGCTTGTATTCACTCGTACCAGTTTGAGAATAATTAGGCCTTGTTGTATAATTTGCGACCGTCATTCTAGCTGCTTCGCCTGATCTGCGTTTATTAAATAAGACTATTTTACAAAGCACATATGTAGCTAATTTCCGCCACTCTTCATATTTGCTAGGTGCTAGTTCTAATGCTTTTTTGTAAAATGCTATTTTATTATTTAAAAAAATATTCAGTTTAACTAAATCTTCCGTAACCGGTAACAGTTCCACTGCATTAACTTTTTTTACATGCAGTGTATTTAGTGCATTGGATGACACCCTAATGTTCTATTCTAAATCCATTAATGTCAAAAAGGAGGTTAATCTTTGAAGACCCGCCACATCACCTTTTCTTATACAAAATCCCTTTTCTATCGAGATGCACTTTCTTAGAGCATGTCCTAGCTTTAGCGCTAATGATGGTATGCTGAATTCAGGTACCTGATGGATTAAATTTGCATAAACTTTTGATACTAGTGACAATATCATCGAAATATTCAGGTTTCAACCAACTAGCTAACCATATGTTAATAGGGTTCACTTTTCTAAGCTCAATAAGTAATCTTGCCAATTGTCGCATAGTCTGACGAATAAGAGCACTTTGTGTTGTATGATATTTTTCAAATTGTAATCTTCCAAATCGATTAATGAGCGAATCTTGTTTGCACACCAGAGATATAATATCGTTAAATTTTGCAATTATATGTTTATAAAATTTTGGATTATCTTTTCCTATCGTTGACGCCATTAATGCATTGCTTTGAGATAAAGCATTGTTATTTCTAACGTTTGTATTATTTTCAGAGTTTTTACAACTATATCTCATGTGATGCCACAACAATTCTTTCAAAAAAAATCCCAGACATCTTGGACATGGCCCGTACTGAGTATAATCTTTTATTGACTTTTGATTGGGTTTTCGGACTAAAATAATTTCCCCTTCCTTTTTTTCAATAACCTCACAGTTATGGTGAAAATCACCAATCCTCATTAGAACTCCAAATCCATCCCTTCGAGATTTACTTTTCTTTGGCATTGCCAGTAGTCGGGCTACCTCCGGTTCATTACTATGTTTTATTTCAAAATGAATAGCCATTTGCTGTATAAATGTATCACAGAAATAGCAACAATGTACTTTGTCCTTTACTCTTATACCCTTAGCGTTTGTAGTTGTAGGTTTAACAGTTATTTTATTGGTTTTTGCTGATTCAGCTGCCTTTTGTACATCACTTTCAGTATTATTTAACATCGTCAGAATATTTTTTGATACAATAATGGATGAAGCTACCGGCAATTCTTTGTGTATGTCACATGCCTTTGGATCCTCTATTGGTATATATTCCTCTGGTGAAGTTGTAATATTAGAAGGCACGTATTCTGAGCCAGAAGATTCTAATATAGAACTTTCCGAATTAGATATACTTGTCTCGATTGTAGTATCGCCTTTAGTGTTTTCTTTTGAGCTGTCTGGAGGTGGGAAAAACATGTCACCATCGGTATTCACACCATCGGTATTCAAATCAACGATTTGCATATCGTCCACCATAACTATAGGTATGTTGTTCAGGTCTAAATCAGAAATGTCGTAATTCTGTAAAATTGTGTAGTTATTTCCCATAGTTTCTTGATTTTTGCTCAAGAGTTCAATTTTGCTCGGTACTTCGAGTTGCTGCGCAGCATCTAGAAATCCCAAATTATTTTAATTCAAACTAGAAGAAAGACGTTAAAACTAATTATGAGAATTTGCGTTTTTAATTTTAATACCTATTTAACTTTAATTTTCTGATAAAACCATAAATTAAGTAAACAACGTATTTTTTTTAAATATTGCTGTCTTCATAATATAAATCAATATTTTTTGTGAGAAATTTGAAATTGCCAAAAGTTTGTTTTTGTCAAAACTTTAATTTTTCTTAAATGCTTTGTTGAAAATTAATACTTTCTTTAATTGGAATTTTGAAAAACTATGTTCATTTTTTCGGATATTTGACTTTTTTAAACTCTGAAAGAATGAAGTTATTCATTTAGGACCAATGTATAAGAGAATTTTTAATAACAAAGATCAAAAAAAGTATATATTTTTTTTAAATTAATGCGATAAGACATCATTATCACTTTTCTTACGTACTTTCCATATAAAGCGTCCTCTCCATTTGATATGTACCTTTTGAACTTTCATATTGCGGTAGTTCTAATCTCCGTATTATATTGTCGTCTTTTGCTCCCCGAGCCATAGATACAATTTTTGCAGCTCTATTGCTCATTTTAGCTCAACGTACCTTGCATAAGCCTAGAAAGGAAAATTTTAATGAACAATAAAATAATATGAAACGGCTTTTCAACAACTCCAAACTTTAGATATTTTTAAAATATTTAAATTTAAAATAAAACAAATTGGAATTCAAGAAAAATAGTTGAAAGTAGGGATATTATATGTTGTAATCATTTGATTAGTACTATCGGTTGAAAGAGAGGGAAGGGAGTTAATAGATGGGCAAGGAAAACATTGAACGAATATTACTAAATTTCGGCAAAGTTAGTTGCCCGTGACTTCCCTCGCTGGCCCTTGTCACACTAATGAAAAAAATATATATTGGCTATTGTCATATTAACGAAAAATTTGGTTGGGAACTGTTCAGCCGTTCCGAATATTTTTCAAAAAAATTGAAAACATTGAAAGCAATTTTTTGGAGTTGCATGACTTATTTGAATAATTTGTTATAAGTGTGCCTGAATAGAACTACTGATCGTGCATCTGACAGAAAAAAAAGTGAAAAAAGTTGTTTTTGATGTTTTTTCTTGTAGGGTGGCAACAACCACTATCGATATTTGAAAAATAGAAAGCCTTGATGCCACCTTAGCACGAACGTATTACGTGTGCCAAACTTGGTTGGAATCTGTTCAGTCGTTTCGAAGATTTTTCAAAAAAACTGAAAGCATTCAAAACAATTTTTTGGGGTTACATCCCTTATAAGTAATTTGTAATACGGGTGCCTGAATAGACCTCCTGAGTGTGCATCTGACTGAGAAAAAAAAGTGAAAAAAAGTTGTTTTTGGTGATTTTTTTTTTGTAGGGTGAGAACCCTTATCGATATTTAAAAAATAAAAAGCGGCGGTACATCCTTGGTACCAGCGGATTGTGTACCAAATTTGGTTGAAATCCGTTCGGCCGTTTAGAAGATTACTTGGCTACATGGATTCGGCGACAACGACAGACAGACAGACAGACAGACAAACCGACGGCATTTTTTTTTTTCGATTTTCGTAATCTACGTATTCTGAAACGTCGAGAAATGTAAAAAAAACAGGGGGTCAGAAAAACTTTTGCCCAGCACGAATACAATAAAATCGCGGTTGCGAGGGAAGTAAAAAGGATTATTATTGCTCCAAAGGTAAAAACCGCTGCCCAAAGAATCACTACTTCCACATCCAGATATTGTATCCCAATCTTATACACACTAAGTCCCAATGTAATATTTTACTCCTTTTAATGTAATGGGGGTGATAGAGGGGGTAGCTAATGCCAAAAAATTTTGAAGCTCTTTGGTTCTTGCATACACACAGACTCACAATTTTATGGCTAATCCAATTTTAGAGGCCCTTGGTTCTCGTATACACCAAATCCCAATTTAATTTTTTACTTCCTTTAATAATAGGGCGGGGGTGGCAATGGGGTGGTAGAGGGAGGGGCTAATGCCAACAATTTTTTAGAGGCCCTTGGTTCTCGTATACACACCAAATCCCAATTTAATTTTTTACTTCCTTTAATATTTACCCTAGATGTGGTTGGGACTCCACAATAAACTGTAGGGCCCCGTCTCTCTCTACCCAACACAAAATCCTAGATATTTTCAAGGGGGTTGCTTCGGTGACTTAAGAGGCGGTAAAAAAACATATAGAAACATACATATATAATAATATGGCGGGGGTGGCAATGGGGGTAGCTGAGGGGGTGGCTAATGCCAAAAAATTTTTAAAGGCCCTTGGTTCTCGTATACGCACCAAATCTCAATTTAATTTTTTACTCCCTTTAATAATAGGGCAGGGGTGGCAATGGGGGTGGTAGAGGGGGTGGCTAATGCCAAAAAATTTTAGAGACCCTTGGTTCTCGTATACACACTAAATTCCAATTTAATTTTTTACTCCCTTTAATAATAATGGGGCGGGGATGGTAATGGGGATGGTAATCGCATTTTATTTTTTTTACTCCCTTTCATAATAGTGTGAGGGTGATAGTGGGGGGTGACTGATGCCAAAAAAAAAATTGACTTTACTTTTCGTACATGCCCTAAATTGCAATTTTGTGGACTCTTACTTGCTTGCTTTGCCTATTTACCCTTTTTTACCCCATTTACACCCGAACCTTTCAACGAAATTTGATCAAAATATAATGTAGTTCCAGATTTCGTTATAATAACATACGTGTACCAAATTTCAAGTCAATATAATGACGAGTCCAGAGTAAACGTGCGGACAAAAAAAGTTACAGACACACAGAAATTTTTTTTTCGCTCAAATTTATAATCTCGACGTTTCATGACATTTTAAGCATATTTCAATAAAAAAAAAAAATAATAAAATTCTTTTTGTGTTACTATATTTCCACTGGACGTGGAAGTAAAATTAAGAAATAGTTATTGTATCTGATCACATGTAGCCGAAACTTATTGGGTTTTACAGAACTTTCTTTCCCTTTTTTCTCTTCTGAAACTTTTCTGTACTAGATAGATAA
Organism: Rutpela maculata; assembly: GCA_936432065.2. Lineage (NCBI taxonomy): Eukaryota > Metazoa > Arthropoda > Insecta > Coleoptera > Cerambycidae > Rutpela > Rutpela maculata. The sequence continues at coordinate 227,566,322 of OW386285.2, forward strand.
ATATTTATTTACTACATTATACACATATCATACATTTGTAGCAAGTCAATATTACTGATGTTTCAGTTGTGTAAACTTAAAAACATAGTTAACTAATACTCCAGGGAAATAAGGTTTTTGCCAGGACACTAAACCATCCAGGCATCTGACAAGTTTTTCAGGCCTAAATTTTTTTTCGTCAAATTTGCTTTTTGTTTCGTGGAATAAAATATTTCCTATAATAAAATATTTTTTAAACTGTAAAAAACGCTATAAATAATTATTCATTTTTGAGAACTTCATTAAAAAAAAGCAAATTTGACGAAAAAAAAAAATTTGCCCACACCGAGGATCGAACCCGCCACCCTATTGCGTGTCAAATCTTACTATTTTCACGTCGCGGAAGAGATTTTTCTTAAGGGTCAAAAACGCGTGTAACTCTTCAGGGATTGAATATTTTTTGTAGAACTTTTTGTGGTGGATGGAAAAACTTGTTAGCTTTCATTTACACCAAACCTAGTGTCAAAAAAGTTGTTAATAAACAAATTAGAGCCTCTAACGCAATATCACTTATATTTCCGGTTCCGGTTATCCGATCAAGTTCTTTCTGATCTCAAAATTTTCCTTTTTCTAAGCACTTTCATATGAACAAAACCCTATTTCGATACGCTTACCCAGAGCCGAGATATTCCATTTGTTTATTTGCATTATTTATTTATCGTTTAAAGTTGGTTTGAAGTCGATCAAACTTTCGAAAAAAAAGTTATTTAACAAATTATGCCAATTGTTTAAACAATCAAAAAGTATTGAAGATATCGGGCCAAAAAAAAAATGGTATATTCTTTGGTATAAAAGGCATGTTTTCTGAAAAAAACAATATTCTGACCTCATTAGTTTCGGAGTAATCAATTTGTTAATTACGAAATTTATTTTGGCTATAACAATAAATGAACGGGCCTGGCGCCAAACGACGCGAATTGAAAATATCTTTCGATTGAATCAAGATTTTTTCGGATCCGTCAAACCGTTTTCATTTTATTAAATAAAAACGAAAAAAACTGCGTTTAAACAATTATTTGGCCATGAAGCTCGCGGTTTAGGAAAATTTTTCATAAGAAAATCTTGTTCAGCGGAATTTTTCCTATAAGAATCCGTTGCTAACTCAAATGGTATACAAAATTTTTACTCCAGGCAGACCCGCCTGTAATAACATTTTGTTTCTTGAAGTGTATTAAGTAATTTCTGTTTCCCGATAGCAATTACAAAAAAAAAAAATTAAAAAAATGTTTGAAAAAATGTTAAACAAATTACTTGGTAAACAAATTGCATATTCGTAATATACGCGAAGAGGTACCACGAATTAAAAAAAAAACATCAAAATCCGTCAACAGGTTCCAGAGATATATCAGTCTGAAGATGCTGTTTCCACTATTGAGCGCGCGGATTCGAGCCGTCTTCGTTCGAACTACATATTTGAAACTTAACCAATGACCCTGTTGAAGTGCAATCGTTTTCATTTTTTTCACACCAAAACTTCAGCTCTTTATCTTTAAAATGTCGCTAGTTACGTTTCTTAATTGTTATAAACAAAGTAGCTGTGAATTTAAAAAAAACGGCTAACTAGGCCCCATATTGACCTGAGACAATTTTTTTTAAAATTCGTGTAAAAAAGCCAGTTTTTCGAATATGAAAAAATATTTTTCTACAAGCAATAGCAACGAAGTTATTCTATTTATTTATAAGCTAAAAATTATAGGGTTTTTGGAATGAGATTTTGCAATAATGAAAACGTTTTCTTTTTTTTTAGATCTAATAACTTATTTCGATAAAACAACTCTTCCCTTTGATGAGATACCCGTAGAACCATTGTATTTCCATTATTGTGCGTATAATGCAAAAAAAAACATCTCTGGGATAAACATTTACAATTTTGCAAAAACTATTCAATGAATCGATTTGAAATTTTTACCATATTATATGAAGTACAAGACCCAATTTTTTACGTAATAACAAAGTCGTAGGTTGATTTTTGCAATATTTATTGTTAATTGAATATTATGCGAATATAGACCGTTCTTTGCAATTTTCTAAGTAACAAATAATCATATCGACATTTTCAAAAAGCCATTTTAAAGTTTTTTTAATTCCCTACGAGATAGTTTCTCCGAATTGTTGATCAAATACTTTATTTTTTACTGGTAGGCAAAAATGTGCAAAAATATACAATTTCTGGCCTTTAATTGTTAATAACTAAAAACCCACGCCAAATCCACTGCAGGAAAAGTGTAGTTTTGCTCCTATAGGCCTATATTACCTGAAAAACTTGTCAGATGTCTGGATGGTTGAGTGTCCCTAACGGTATGTTTTTTTGCTTATTTCCCTGGAGTATAAGACAAACATTTTAAAATAGGCACATACTAATAAAAAAATATTTACAAAAACAAGCTTGCTATTTATAGCAAATTAGGGATTACTAAATTTAGTAAATAACAATTGTAAAAAAAATGAATTTTTTGAGCATTATTTAAAAACACTAACTGTACTTGACGCTACACTATAATAATATATAAAAAGATTTTTAAAAATTTAAAATATTACGAGATTAAAGATACCTATTAAAAGATTAAATCTGTGAGTATGCTCCATACTAACATACAGTATATAAGTTGATATCAAGTTCGGTGTCCATGAATTGCTATTATACTTAACGGATTTTCGTCCAGAAATATATAATTATTACTTACCTAAATCTAACACGTACATATAAACACTGGAACACTATAACAATTTAGCTAAACTTTTGGCGCTTTCTTAACGAAACCTTGGACCGAGCATTTCTTTCAACGAACTAACTGGATATGACACACCGATTTTGAAGACAGTGGCATAGTCCACATGTAAATAAAATAGTGACCTAAAACACACCTAAATTGTGATCTAATACACCCGAAAATTCTGACCTAGACGCTCGCCATCAGCAATTTTTTGTAGGATATTTAATTTTCCGCATTCTTACAAAAGTGTCAATGTTCATTTATTCTATGCCGGCACGTCTCGAGGTAAACATGCCGGCGTCCTATTTCAATAATGTTTTTAATATTTTTTTGTACATTGCCCGACATTTTAAAGACAATTTTTTAGTATTCGCATTTTACCTGTTTTTCTGCATCGAATGATCTTCGGACCTGTCGAATTTTACTGGAAATTAACCACCGAAAATTATCTTTATTAATTGGTCTACCCAACTTAATTTTGCACATTTGTACATGCGAAATGAAAATGCGTATGCTGTACTACAATGATTGCTAATCAATGGGGGGGGGGGGTCATATTGTATCATATAATGAGTAAATATCTTAGTAGAAAAACAATAAATACAAGTTCTTGAATTTGAAGAGCACTATAATAATGATAATATATTTTTGCTTTTATAAGATTTGTTAGGAATGAGTTAGGTGTGGCAATTTTGTTATTTTAAGAGGCATAACCTCTTTTGAAAGGTCTTTTAGTTTTCTATTGAACCATATCAATTTTAAACGTACCTACCGGCTGCTAAAGAAATTAAATATGTTGTCCAAAATTAGTAACTACCATTATTCAAAGAACCAAAAAATATGTTAGTAAAAAATGAAACAAATTAAAAATGAACATGAATAATTTTATCGTTAATTTCTTTATTTTTTTACTAAAATTTTTTGGTTCTTTGAATTATAATATATAACTTTTTCAGCCAACCTCTTCGTTTGAAATATATAGTTAAAAATTGATATGGATTGATAAAGAATTAAAAGATCCTTCAAAATAATTCACATGAAAGAATCGACTTGTCTAAGGATTTTTCAAAAATAGTCTGTTCACAAAATAATTAATTTATTCCATACTTTAGCAGCTTACTATACGGTGGAGGTACTCTACCGTAAGACATCCTCTGTTGCAACATTCAACAAAATAAAGCGCTTTATCGGAAACTTTCTTTTTAATTTTTCAGAATTGTGACCTACCTATGAAGTCACGAAATATGCCACAATTTCTAGACTATACCTTTATGTAGAGGGCGCTGTTAATTATTTTTACTGTAGGTCACAAGTCGGTTATGTACACGTATTTTAAACAATATGCACAAAGCCCAATAGTGGCATAAAATAGACGATTTTTTGAAGTTATATTTTTTAGACTAATTCGGGGTCGTAGATTATGAATATACTACTAAAAAATTGTGACCTATCAAAAAATAGGTCACAGTTTCAAACTAGGTCACAATCCACTTTCATGCAGGCGAAATAGGCCACAATTGGGTCTATACGTACGCACACACACACACATACATACACACAGACATTTTTCAAAAACAATTTTTTTGGGTTCCTGGGACCTCAAAACGTAAAGATTTGATGTTATCTCAATTTTCGATTTTGGACTAATTGTAGTAACCTCCCACAATTTTATTGTGGGGAGGTTAATTACGGTTTATTAAAATTGTTCCAAATTTAAAATAAAAATTTTAAGTGTAACACGATATAAGGTGTTCAATAGGTATTCACATTCAGTAGTGTGCAACTGCATCTTTCATTTGTTTCATATTAATCTTATTAATCAAAAACATTTGTGAGAAAAATTAATATATCTCTTACTCTACGTAAAGTTCTTTCGAACTTCAAAGACTCAGAGATACACTGAATATTATACAGTTTTGATATCTTGATATCTTTGTGTGCATAATCAAAAAAATTTGCACTAGAATTATAATATAACAAAATTTACATTATATATAGAAGTTTACATACTCTGCCGCTCTGTATGACGGATATGGCCCAACTTCAATTGCGAGTATTCCACCATGCCATGCCGTTTTACATACGTGCCTTTGCAACGAAAATTTTGAGTCTGAAAGAAGTTATCGTGTTTACAAGACACTGTCTACACACATACAGACATTTTTGATTCGATATTTGAATTCAGCTTGTTATCAATATGAACAATTTTTGTCCAGTTATAATATACCTATTTGATTAAATGAAGTAGGTACAATAATTATTGACTATGACTAAATACTGGTTGGGGTAAATATATTCCTAGTCTAATTTATCTAGAATTTCCAGTGATTTATTAATGGTCATCGCAAATGCTGGGCATACAGGAAACTGCCTTCTGGACAGCAAAGAGGTAGCGTAATATTAGACGATAAATCCATACGTAGTAATAATACTATTCTACGTACGATTTGCCCATTTATGGCTTCCAAATATATAGTATATTCATGTAAAGTTATGCACAATTAATCTTGTCCCACGTATTAAACCAGTAGTAAACATTTCAATTTCGAAGGCATTGATAATTTTCCCTCTTTTTAGTAGAACTTGAATTAAAAAAACAACAAGCAAACTAAAATTTAAAGTTTCTAGAAATTCCTGTAGTAATTGTAAAATAATATCAAATAATACAATTTGTATGTATTAATGCTCAAAATAAGAACGGATATGAGGGAAAAAATGGGAAGAGTGAATCCATATAAGGCAAATATAAGACTACCAGTACTATTGCATATATAACCGCCTACTTTCCACGGTGCGCTTCGATCATTATTAGTCGGAGAGCAGCCAATCGGTAGGAAGCATTTTAAAAGTAGTCTATACAACTCGCGAACACCCACCTAAAAAACAGATGATATTATGTAAAATGACCTTCTGGATTTGATTTTTGAGTTCGACGGTTAATTTGAGATTGCCAAATCGGTCAATTCGCAAATTTTTTGAAAAATTTTAAAATTATGTGTTAATTTTTGTTTTGCACATAACACATCATATCTTTTTTATTTGAATTCCGATTTAGACCAATATTTTACACGTTATCCCTCCAATATTCTTGGACAGGCTGACGGCAAAGAATATAGTGTAACTAATAATATAGTGCCTAAAAAAATATAATTACTCTCTATTGTCGTGGTTTTTTAAAATTTGCATTGAAAAATACCCGATCTAGGTAACTTTTTTATTTTTAAAGAGAGAGTTATAGTATAAACGAGAAAAATGTTCCATATACTTTAAACAAACTTTTTTATAAAGAGATTTTTTTGAAATTCGGCTCATGTAACGAGATGACGCTGTTGAATGCGGCCGCGCAACTCGTCCGCATTAATTTCAAGCATAACTTCTGTTAACGTCGCCCATCTGTGGTGTCGTTTAAGCGATCAAGTGAGTCTACGGATTATTTAGTTTCTATTTGCAATTAAATGTTATAAAATCATGTAGATAATCTCGAAACATACACATTAAAAAATATATTTTCATTAATTATAACAGCAAGTGGGTACTAAAGATTACAGTTTCCTTCGCATAAACAACTTATGTTACATTGCACGTTTGCTTTGCTACACTTGCAGCTTGTAGTACAGTTATATAATTTACATTTACAAAATGGAGTTAACTCAATAAAATTGGGTTTTGGGCTTTTTGAAATTATCTTTGGAAATAAGATTTCCTCCTTTAGGTACCATCCAAAATTTAAATATTTGGAATTCTGGGCTTAATTTGATAGGCTGTCTTGTAACTAGCACATTGCAGAAATGCCATTTTTACTTGTATTATCTGTACTAGGATTTACTATTTCTGATTTTCTTTTATAAGCAGTTCGGGTATACAATCTTCTACATTGTGCATGGTAAACTGAATTTAGTGATAAAAATAAATTTTTCTGTTCTAAATATTGTTTTAGAGCCACAGAAATGTCATCGGATTTTGCATTTGATCGGTACATTTCTAAAACCGTAAATATCGTTCGCTCGACAAAAAACTTTCATACCATTGTGTTAGTGAACGAATTCTGAACAACTTTCAAAATGTTCGTCTGTCTGTCCGTCCGTCACGTTTCTTGTAAGCACGATAACTGAAGAAAGAAAATTCCGATTGTACTGAAATTTGGACAGTAATTTAGTGTTAGCTAGAGGAAGAACCCTATTTGAACAAAATCGATCGGTAAATAAAAATGTTATTACTTAATGATTTAAATTTGAAATTTTTTTTTAAATTTTTTTGTTTCTGTAATTGAATAGAAATCTGGTGAAATGATATTTCATTTTAATATCTAAATATTTATATATTTTACAAATATACATTTCACAATGTAATATACAACCGTGAAAATATGATTTTTGCTCGTGTCTTATAATGTAAAAATTTACATTCTTTTACGTGTAAGGTGGTGGTGTAGTTCTTTTGACTCGGAATCGAAATCCAAATGGGGTTTAGTATAGTTTTTTTATCAAGTCTTTTACCAACTAAGATCGTACTATAAAATTAAAAATGTCTAAAAGTAACATTATTTACAAAAAACTGCGAAAAGTATCCTATTGAATGTATAACAATTATATAAAAATCCAGTGAACAGGCGAAGAGTACGTTTTTAGCTTGTTTCCTTTGATTTCCTATCCGAGTAATTATAATTTATTATGCCAAACTATGTGTTTATAACGCACTAAATATAAGGACTGAGACAAAAAGCACTTTCAAATTAACATAAATGGACACTGGAAAATAATAATCACCCGGCACGTGTCTGCGTTTAGTTCTAGATGCGATTGCGGCCGATTCATAGTAGCGCGCATTCGATCTGACGCTGAAACAATCAATGAATATTTCGATAAGGGAGCAAAATTTCAAAAAAAGATTTTATTTAGTTCATTCGGAACATTTTCTTCAGTTATAGTAGGCACCTAACTTTAAAAATAAAAAAGATACCTCGATCGGGCATTTTACTCTGCAAATTTTAAAGATTTTGCGTCAAAGAAAAGTTGTTATTTTTTTTTGCCAACTAATTATTTTTTAGGTAAAGTTTTTTACTTTCATCATATCAAAGAATAGTTAGAGAATATTATGTAAAAAAATTAAAAAATTCTGAAGTAAAATAAAAAATATATGACGTGTTATATGAAAAACAAAAAATAACACATAATTTTTATTTTTTTTTAGAAAATTGCCAATTTGGTCATTTTGGCAATCTCAAATCAAAGGGCGAATTCAAAAATCAAGTTTAGCAGGTTATTTTACATCAGATTACCTATTTTGTAGGTGGGTTTTCGCGAGTTGTATAGAGGGTGTCGAATTCAGAGGGTCTGGTCTTCCACTATATTGTTTAAAATGATTATAATTTAATCGCCGCTCCGTTTTCTTGGCAAATAGAATTGTGGAAAATGGTAGCCCGTTCCTATGGATAATATCTCGCTGTTATACACAGCACAGTCATTTGATACGTGAATTAATGCTACAAGGAATTTTTTGTTTGTATAATGTTGGGGGATTGCCACTACAATTAATTAATGTTTTCCACAAAAATATCGTTGCCGCTACGACCTACATGTTGAATAAAATTATATAAAAAAATATTTTTAAGAAAAAGCTTTTATTTGAAAAAACTACTAAAAACTAAAAATAATTTTTTTTAAATTCATCCACCTGTAAACCAAAAGCTTTGGGGGCGGTCATATAGCGCTATCCTCTTTCCCATTTCTCCCCACCTCTTTCCTCCCCATTACCACCTCTTCCCCACATCTTCCCACCCCTTCCCCACCTCGTCCAACCCCTTCCCCAACACTTCACCTGTGTAATCTAATATTTAAAATCGTCGACAACAAAAACCCAGAAAACAATATGTCATATCGGTAGTGAGGGTGGGGATAGGGGGTGATAGTGGGGGTGGGAAGTAAAACAAATTGTTGAGGCCTTGGGTTCTTGTATACACACTAAATCGCAATTTCAACGGAAGAAGATCAAAATATAATCTAGTTCCAGATCTCGTTAAAATACATACGTGTACCAAATTTCAACTCAATATCTTAACGGCTCCAGAGTTATCGTGCGCACAAAAAATATCCTGGTTGGGTCTCGTCTGATCCCAGTTTACTTATTTTATTCGAATTGATGAGAAAAAATCATATCCGAGAACCCCTCACAAGTCTAGCACCGGAAAATTGGAAAAGGAGGTTTTCAGGTTTAGGGGTAGCGGGTGAAGGATGTCTGGAAATATTGCATCATCGTGTCCCTGCCCTCGAAAGGGAAAGGGAGGTAATTCAGAAAAACCTACTTTGATCGTCATTTTTTCAACATGACGAACCTAGCGGCAACGATATTTTTGTGGAAAACATTAATTAATGATTGTGGCCACCGTCCCTACATTATACAAAAATTTTTTGTAGGAATTATTCACGGGTACTCCCCATTAACATAGTAACTACAAATGAAAAGTTTAAATACATATTCTAGGAATTAACTCATATCGTGTCAAAATTATATCTCACTCTTACCACCGAGCCGATGTTGTGTTTTAAATAAAGTTGCCATCTGACACCTTGACGAGTATATCCCTGCCCAATAATTCCTAAGTTCTAATGTTTTGTCATATTTTTCGGTTCTTTATGTTAGGTTATATTTTGATTCTACCTAGGAGGTTAGAATACTATCTAGCGGTTGTACATGTAATAAAAAAAAATCGACAGCTACTGGAAGCGGCTGAAACCTCCCCACCCGAAGCCGAAAAGAGCACTAAAAAATATGAACGATCTCATTTAATTATATTTATTAAGTTGAAATATTTTTTTCATATTAAAAAAGAAAAGAAAGTCTTACGTTCGGTGGGATTTGGACCCAAGAACTTGAGTGTTAAATTTATAGTCTGCACAACATTAATATTTTATTCAATGTTTTAATACAAATATATGCCTCATCGAATCCTAGCCCAGAGTCAGCCAGACAACCACGGTGAACCCCGCCGAGGCGGGTATGAGGCTGGACGGGGTAGGTTCGGTTTGACTTGGAGAAAAATAGAAATGTGGGATAGTAGCTCCTGTCTTCTGTAGGCAGGCTTAAAAACTAGGTTAAAATTATGATGTGTCCACATGGACCTAAAATGAATATAAAAATAAACACAACAGTGTAAAAACTAAGTTTGTGGGCAAGAGCACTTAATAATTTTGATTTTTTGATTATTGATAAGGGAAACACAACTAAACAAAAACCCGCTCGTTGGTAATGGAATGGCCATCTTTGGGAAAAACCATATAACTCTTGGTGGACAACTTCCCTGCCAGATGTGGCCGGGGTAGTGTTCGTGGTAGATAGTTTAAGTTTGAGTTGATATATTTTGTTTTATCTTCTGGCCTCGACCGATTTTTCACTAAATAGGTCGAGGAAGTGACAACTGTAAAATTTTTGGTTCCAATGTTTTTCTTGGGAATTTGGTTTTTGACAGTTTTCAAAAAAATTTTAGGTTGGTACCAATGTCTTAAATTGTTTTTAGGTTATGTAGCACTATTTTCAGGTTATGTTTCCGGAATAATTTCCGGAGGGATGCCGGAAGTATCAGAAATAGTTTTTAAAATATAATGTCACTGTTACTTTTAAAGCTTTATTGGAAAAAACTCACCGAGAGCGTTCCGGTGGGGTTACTTACACTTGTAGGGATTATGGGACCTTCCGTAGGCTTTATAAACGTCAAAAAAACTTGTAATCTTTCAATGCACTTGACGCGTCAAAAATACTCAGCATACAGTCTGCACACTAGTCTATCGAACGTTAGGTTAGACTAGAAAATATATCTTACACAAGAAGCGTGTTATTTTCTTTTTTTAATTTTTTTCACGGAAACCAAATTGAAAGAGTACAAGTGTGATATATCGTTGAAATCGGAATTTTCACTGCTTTTCAATGGTTCGATTACAAATTGTAAGTAATCATAAAATAAACAACTTGTTATGCCAAAACGGAACTAAACGTAATCCGATCTCAACCAAAACCTTTTCAGATCTTCTGGAGCACTAAAAAAACCCTCATGCAAAGTTTCATACAAATCCGTTTAGTAACTTCGCCGCTATCGTGCTAACATAGACACACACACACACACACAGATATTTTTCAAAAACCATTTTTTTGGGTTCCTGGGACCTTAAAACGTAAAGATTTGATGTTATCTCAATTTTCGATTTTCGACTAATTGTAGTAACCTCCCACAATTTTATTGTGGGGAGGTTAATATTATACTTATTTATTTATTTAACGTTGACCCATTTCCACCACCAAGGGGATGAACTACCCCAAACCTGGAAATTTTGCTGAGCCTCTTCTCTTTTATAAAAGTAAAGATGTTTTGCTTGCATAACATTTAATAGATAAGGGACCGATTGCCTTAAAGCTCCTCCGAAGGATGGTATATCCATTACGTTATACTCACCTTAAATTACATAACTCCTATGTATACGCCGATATATAAACCGCTAGGTGGGACGAGATCATTGAGTTTCCTCGGACGGTCGCCCATCTAAGTACTTTCCACGATGAACATTGCGTAACTGTATATATCGTAAAGAACGTCGCACAGTGGGACCAAATGCATTCCGGACAAAAGTGCAAAAAACAATTGACGCCAAACAAAACAAAACTTGTCTTAACGTACTCGTTAGAGGTAGCTAGGTTTATTGTATACACGACGCATCGATGGTAATTAGATTCAGAGTGTAAGGTGCAGTGTAATTTGCATGTTATTTTCGTACGTAATTCTCGTAATAAGTGGCACCTCTGAACGTTTGATATTATCAACATAGCGTAGTTGACTATCGGTTAGTGGGTTGCTTTTTTTTAACAGTAAGGTAAGTGTATGTAGCCTACATTCACATTTCCCAAATTAGGATTGTCTATTGAATAATAAAGTATAATCAATTGTCGACTGAAAAATTTAGTTATAGTTATGTTAAATAGGACTGCAAAAAAAAGAGGGGGCGAGGGGATATTTCTCTATTTTATTTTTCTTTTCTGCACAGTGGTTACTTATGATTGCTTAATAGCTGATGTGCCAAGTTGCGCCATAACTAATGTTTTTAAGCATGAAATTTGACACATACCCGCCCATGTGCTCTATCGATTAAAATAATTCTTTTTTTCGTTTAACTCGCTCTAACACAGACAAATTGCGATGCGCAGTGAGTTTCCCCGAGTACTAAGGATGCGCAGTGGGTTCCCTCGAGTACTATGAATGCGCAGTGGGTTTCCCCGAGCACCATGGATGCGCAGTGGGTTTCCTCGGGTACTATGGATGCGCAGTGGGTTTCCTCCAGTACCATGAATACGCAGTGGATTTCCTCGAGCACTATGAATGCGCAGTGGGTTTCCTCGAGTACTATGGATGCGCAGTGGATTTCCTCGAGTACAATGGGTGCGCAGTGGGTTTCCTCGTGTGCAATAAATGGGAAATGGGTTTCCTTAAATGCAATGGATGTGCAGAGGGTTAGTATCTCAATGTTCTTAATTCCACGCAGACGAAGTTCCACGCGAAGGAAGTCGCGGGCATCAGCTATTATTGTAATATAAATATTTTACATTTAATAAATTAAATTATTTATAAAATGTGTTTTTATTTCCTAATAGCCATCCTGACATGATGATCATGAGTGAGACAGGTGAGACATCTTGAACAGCTGTAACAGGCTCGCGGATCTCTTACACCTGTTCGAGCTGTTCAAGATGTCTGGCTCTTTATATATACACTAGCTGAGCCCCGCGACTTTGTCCGCGTGGAACTCCGTCCGCGTGGAATTAAGAACATTGAGATACTAACCCACTGCACATCCATTGCATTTAAGGAAACCCACTTCCCATCCACTGCACAAGAGGAAACCCACTGTGCATCCATTGTACATGAAAAAACCCACTGCGCATCCATAGTGCCCGAGGAAATCCACTGCACATCAATAGTACCCGAGGAAACCCACTGCGCATCCATTTTGCTCGGGGAAACCCACTGCGCATTAATGGTACTCGAGAAAACCCATTGCGCAACCATATTACTCGAGGAAACCCACCGCGCATCCTTAGTACTCGGGGAAACTCACTGCGCATCGCAATTTGTCTATTTTTGTGTTAGAGCGTGATTTATACGAAAAAAATAATTATTTTAATCGACAATAGAACACATGGGCGAGTAATGGTCAAATTTCATGTTTAAAAACATCCCTCTCTCTGTCCTCCGTTCGGGGTAGGGGAGGCCTCTTTTTGAACCGTCGAATACGTGTCTCCTTATTTCCTCAGAAGAGCCCGTCACTGGAATGTCACGTTTCTGACTTACGCAAGACTTACGGATACCCTTTAGACCATCTACCACCCCCGGTCTTACCCCTTCAGAAAGTGAAAATCGAAATTTCGTCTCACTCGTGTCTAATAGATTTCAGTAAAGATTATTTCTGCCAAATTTCACGCTTCTAGGTCTAACCATTTCCGAAAAGTTTAAAAAATACCCCCTCCCCGTTTACCCTTTCGGGGGGGTCTCTTTTTGAAAATGCGTCGAATACGTGTCTTCTTATTTTCTCAGAAGAGTTCATCGCTCGAATAATCACATTTATGACTTACGCGGTTTCAAAAATACGGGTGCGCTTTAAACCATCTACTACCCCCGTTTTCACCCCTTCAAAAAGTGAAAATCGAAATTTCGTCTTACACATATCTAAGAGATTTCAACAAAAAATATGTCTGACAAATGTCACGCATTTAGATCAAAGATTTTCGGAAAAAGCTTAAAACTTCAACCCCCTTTTCTCACCCCCTTAGAGGTCGAATTTCGAAAAATCCCTCCCTAGTAGATGCCTATGCCATTCGAGGAACCTCTATGCAAAATTTTAAGTTTCTAGACTCAGCGGTTGGAGCTGTGCGTTGATAGATGGGTCAGTCATTCAGGGTATTCTTAATAATAAAAGCTACATTACTCAGTTTGGTTTTATTTATTTTTGGGGCATTTTACTAAACTCAGTATGTGATATTATTTGATGTACTTGGCTCTACATTCAACAACAATATTGATTTTATTTATTTCAATAATATGTATTCACTAGAGGTTATCATTACGTAAACACTAATTTTGACCAGGTAAAAATTGAATTGGTCCCACTGCGTCGTGGCTGAAAGGAGATATCCAAAGTAAAAATAAAAAACAAAATGTCGGTAAGTATGTTGGCGTGTTCCTACGATCATGGGAACCGCTTAACCGATCAAGATTCATATTTTTATTTTGTATAATATTTATCTAGGCTAGTATTATACGAATGCAAATTTACACTATTACTTATGCGAATAATACTTGCATTGTTTTATGTAAACAACTTAAAATTGTTACTACTATAACAGATAGCTAAATAATTTGTGAGATATAGCAACTTTTCTAGGTAAAATCATTTAAAACTGTTTTCTCTCAGCATTGAAAACGCTTTTATATTAAATGTTCTAGTATCTCATGTCGCAATACGTTATCATCAACATAAAATAACTGTAAGGTTTTCTCCGTTTAGACTTAAATATAAATTTATTAGAGCACATTCTGTGAGAATTTATCTTAGTTTTTCAAGGGGTGCAGGCAGTATCTGAACTAGGATGAATATTGATGGGAAGATAATGAACAAAACTGAAATGACAATAAAGTGAAGAAAATCTCATACTTATTGTTTGAAATGTTCTCGATAATTTTATCACTAGATATATTTATTATTCTTGTACATAGCAAATTATTGATACCTTTTAAAATTCGGTCGTTGCTTCTAATATTTAAAGAGTAGAAGTTGCAGTCGGGCGCAGGACCGTTTCTAGAGATTTGACTGCTGGTATGGAAAATCTAAAATGCGGCCTCCTACTTCAGCAAGCATCTCATTTGGCACCCGCAAAAAAATTTTTTTCCCTTGAAAATAAAAATTGATGAGCGGGGGGCAGAATATCGGAAAAATTATGCCCCTTCATATTTAAATTTTGCGCCCCCAGAAAAATTTTTTCCTCTTGAAAATAACAATTTGTGAGCATGGAAGGATCAAAAAAATTACTGCCCTAGATGCGACGCTGAAAATTGCTCTGACCTAATCATATTGAAAAACGCATGGCCCGTTTATTCGGCCGCCCGCCGCCGCCCCTAAAAGTAGACGGAGGTGTGTGGTGTACTCCTCGCACATCCGCTCTACACGGACCTCGTCAGGCTTGGCCGACTGTGAATACCTATTTGATTCATATTTTGCTCGAATACGGCTCTATTTGCTTTTACATAATGCCAATATTTTTTACTATTGTTGTTTAAATAGGCATATCCAGTCGGCAACGTACTGCTGCAACTCTCATTTATTTCGTAATATTCTTATTAAGAATACCTTCTAACAATATTTTATGATAAAACTGATATATAATATAATCTATTAGTCCAGTGCAATTAGCTATTATAAATGAAAAATGACGGAACCCAGCTATAGTGAATGGATTTGAATGATTTTTTTTTTGCTGAATGTCTAATGCCGTATACTAAAAAGTTTACCGATTGAAAATTACCGCAATTTCGAAAATCCGTCAATTAAAAAACAAAAAGAAAATTTTTAGAAATCTCAACGAAAAATACAATTATCGGAATTTTTTAATATTTCTTTTAAGAATATAATGATTGTTATAGTTTTCGAGGTTGTTTATAAAGGATTTGTAAAAAGACGAAACTTTTTAAAATTAATTTGAAGATGGCAGAAACTCCAAAAAGTGAAATAAACGAATAGTACAGTAAGTGAAGCTTTTAAATCCTATCCCGAAAACGATGTAATGAATTTCCAAATTTTGTCCTTCAACATGCTTCATAAGAATCTATATTGTCATTTTTCCTGCTTTTTGGTTGGAGGTGGTTCCCACCCCTTCTTGGGGGTTTTTCAAGCCCCTTCTTAGGGGTTGTCGCAAAAAAACATACATACATACACATTAGGGCGGTGCGTCGCTATAGGTGAGGAATTTTTTTTTTGCAAAAATTAAAACGCCTGCATGCAAAAAAGTTGTCTTAATAAGAAAAGATAGCTATATTTATTTTTTTGGAATTTTCGATTGACCCCTTTCACCCCCCCAACATATTCAAAAATTCATCATTTGGAAAATTTTGAAAATAATAAATTTTACATGCGATACGTTTTTTTGATGATTTTTTGCTTGGATCTTTTTCATCCCACCCACAAAATTCATTAGAAATATAACATTAAGGATTAAATTTTTTTATTTTATTACAAAAAACATTTTAATAAGGATTAAGAAATTAAATGTAGAGAAGGAATACATATTACATGACAACATGGTTAATTATTGAAATTTTTCTTGGTTTCAAATGTTGGCATGGTTGCTCTGGAATCTAATGTATTCCTGATGACTCCATCTCTTCTATCCTTATCCTTAGTGTGGGCGTAGCAGGGCCTATCCAAAGCCCTTGGTAACACCCCAACCATCTTCCAGGCAGAAATCTCTGCTATAGATCAATGTGCCCAGGAATGCCTAAACAGAAGCACTCAAAGGGCAAAGATCTGTATACTTTCAGATAGCCAGGCGGCATTAAAGGTTCTCAGGTCCTATACCTTCGAGTCAAAAATTGCCTGGGAATGCAAGCAATCCCTGAAGCGACTGGCAAAAAACAACAAGGTTACCTTGATGTGAGTGCCAGGGCATGGGGGAATAGAAGGCAACGAATTGGCTGATAGCCTCACAAGAAAAGGGGCTGAAGCTCCATTTTTTGAACCCGAACCGTTCTGTGGCTTATCTAAGGGACACATAACGGAGGAGATCCTAAAATGGGAAAAGGAACAAAAGAAGTCCTACTGGAGAGATACTCCAGACCAAAGACAAGCGAAAAGGTTTATAATCTATTCAACAAAGAATGCCACAAGGCTCCTCGAACTTGAAAAGTCCGACCAAAGGCTGACTACAGATGTTCTAACTGGCCATTGCCCCTTGAGATATCGTCTCAAGAACATGGGCATGGCAGAAGATGACAAATGCAGATACTGTGAAGCTGCAACTGAGACTGCGGAACATATACTTTGTGAATGCAAGGTACTAATCCACATTAGGCTAAAGTGCCTAGAACAGGTTGAATTAACGCCTGAAGATAATGGGAAATTAGCTCCCAGGAAAATCACAAGCTTTGCAAATAGTCTTGGAATCCTGGGAAATAACTAGTTATCGGGTAATTCACACCTTTTAGGTCGAGGTGAAGAAATGCCAACTCAGAGCCGAACGAACCCTTAAACAATTTACAATCCTTAGCACATACTGTATTGGAGGCTTGCGTGACAAGTTTCACTGCCCTTTCTACAACTTGTGTGTGACAAGGATAATCTCTGCTGAAGGAAATTATGGTGTCTCAATAACTTGCTTTAATTGATCCTCACATAAATCTTTGGTAATGGGGGGTTCATTGTAAACAATATTTTGCCAATTTAAAATATCATAATATTCTGTAACATTAAAGTTGAATTTCGGAATAATAAATCTTCGAATGCTGATGTCCTTTGCATTATTTCGTGCTTTTATATCCTATGATAAGACAGTTTCCTAATATAGATTCGTTCATCCTTTAGCATACTAAGTAATAGATTCTCAGGGTGGCCGAAGTATCCATTCCTCTGAATAACATCATGAACTATAGTTCACTACATTACATTACACTGGTTCTCAGTTGTATACCAGCCGTTCGTAAGTAATCACATTAAGGGGATGCGCATTACGCATTACCCACTTGTACTTTGCAATAGGTTTGTAGTTTTCTTATCCTATTTTATATTCTAGGAATAAACAAATGAGAAATTGAATAAGGTACATTTCTCGGAATATCTAAACAAAAAATAGGCTTAAGAATTTTTTTTTCTAACTGAAAATGCCTGACTGTGGAAAGCTTATTGTATGTAGACAAAATTTTTAGCTTAATAAAAAAATTGATTAAAGCTCATTTTCCCACCCCTCAGAGCTACTTTTCCCTTCGTAACTATTTCGGAAGGCGAACCTGATCAATTTTTTTCATAAAAAGAAAAAAATTGTGTTTATCATTACAACTTTTCCGCGCACAGGCATTTCAATTATCCAAAATCCGAAATGTCGCACCGCCCTAATACACACATACAAAATATACATAATCTGACAGAGAATCAAATTATAAGAAAGAAACGTCTTATACACTGTTTTTCTAAAATGTAATAAATTCGTAAATTCGTAAATATAGTAAATTCTAATACACAATATACTATTTCGAGATATTGCGAAATAAAAATTGCAATTTTCACCCCCTAAAACCAGTATTCCTAGACGTTTCTTCTTAATTACTCGAAAAATGTGTACTTAAAAAAAATGCAAGAGTACAAAATTAAAGCTTTTACGAAAATAAATCGAATGGTTTTTTCTTTTTTTTTCTCCGATGTTTAGTTTTGGAAATATGGCATTTTCAAAATTGAGCCGAAACGTTCAGAAAAATATACTGCTTTAAAATCTAAAATTACTCAAAATCTACAACTATGAGAAAAATTGTTATTCTTACAAAAATTAAAGGTATTATAATTTTCTTTCGATTGAGATGTTCTACGACCTTTTATACTAAAAACTAAAAGACTTACAAATAAAAAAGTAGCTCATTTAAAAATTTAGGCGCCATTTTCTTTAGTCTTATTGCTCTAATCTCTTATTAATTCATTTTTTTAAATCGTTCTATATATTGTTAGTGCATATTATTACTAACATGCTCAATTTTTTTAGAATTTTTAAAATAATTATTTTTCATTCTGTACTCATTTTCAATAATTAAAATTTTCATAATTTTTTTTAAAAAATCAGGTTTTTGGAAATTGTTCAGAAAATATTTTTTTATAAAAAATGGCAAGAGTACAAAAATGAAGCTTATAAAAAAACGAATAGTTTGTTTTTTTTAACTTTCCTACGACAAACTGTACCAGAGATATCAAGGTTTAAAGATGGCGCTTGAGCGCATGCGCAATAAAATTATGTATAATTTTATTGCATAATCTTAATCATATTCAGCGACATAAAAATCATAAGTATATGGATTTTCGTGAATTTATTTGTAACATTAGAAGAATTATTAATATTTCAGTTTTTAGGGTTGGTTTCCACTCTTAAAAATAAAAAGCTGGTAATGCGGCAATATAAATTTTAAAAATTACAGGTTAAAGTTTCATTTGTTTACAAATTCTTTATAAACAACCTCATTAACTATAACAATCATTATTTTCTTAAAAGAAATATTTAAAAATTCCTATAATTGTATTTTTTGTTGAAATTTCTAAAAATTATATATATTTTTTTAATTTACGAATTTTCGAAATTGAGGTAATTTTTTTGAGTTTATGGCAACAAAGAAAAAATCATTCAAATCCATTCACTATAACTGGGTTCCGAGGGATAAACCTAATTACATTGGACTATATGTAAAGTTCGTTCTAAGAGACATAGTTTATGATTAGAGAATATTATTTAGGTATTATGAAAATCACAACCTACACACTTTTTATTTATTATGAAAATACCTACTTTCTGTATATTGTTGCCCTAATCTGGGTACGCTAATATACTAGTTAGGTAAATACTTAAAACACTTATTATTGGAGAATCAATCAAAACAACTACTCTCCTAGCTAATACTGACGAAGTATTGAATTACATGATAGGGTTCTTAGCATTTTAAAGAAAAAAATATTGAAAATACTTAAATCATTTATTTAAATTTAATCATTCACACTTTTTTGATTTAATATGAAATTATCTACTTTCTGTATATTGGTACCTTAACCGGGTCACACTAATATTCTACTTAGGAAAACACTTTAAAACACTCATTATTGGAAAACCAATCAAAACAACTACTCTTCTAGCTAATACTGACAAAGTATTGAATTACATGATAGGATTCCTGGCATTTTAAGGCAAAAAAAAAATATGTTGAAAATACTTAAATTATTTATTGAAATTCAGTCATTCACAACAATTATTATTGAACCTTACATTCTATTTCAACTCTAGAAAAGTTGTACAAGTTTTTTCGAACTCGTTAGTTCTCATCAGTAGAGTATAGAGACATTCATTCATTATTTACAAGCCTATTCTTGATTTATTTTTTAAAATTAATTATTTTTTATTCATTTGCTTTTATCAGGATTAGAGAATATTATTTAGGTATTATGCAAATCACAACTTACACACTTTTTATTTATTATGAAAATACCTACTTTCTGTATATTGTTGCCCTAATCTGGGCACGCTAATATACTAGTTAGGTAAATACTTAAAACACTTATTATTGGAGAACCAATCAAAACAACTACTCTCCTAGCTAATACTGATGAAGTATTGAATTGCATGATAGGATTCTTAGCATTTTAAAAGAAAAAAAATATTGAAAATACTTAAATCATTTATTTACATTTAATCATTCACACTTTTTTGATTTAATACGAAATTATCTACTTTCTGTATATTGGTACCTTAACCGGGTCACGCTAATATACTAAAAGCAAATAAATAAAAAATAATTAATTGTAAAAAAAAAGACATAGTGTATATTTTGCAGTTTTGATATTTTGTACATTCTAATATTTTCTTTTGGGTAACCACGCTGTATGTCTCTTTAATCATTAAAAGTAAGCATGTATGATTCCTTTCCTGTGTAGTATTGTCAAGTACCCTCTAAAATAATTTTTCTCCATTGTATTCTTAATTGACTACTTTCTTATAGTGGCCACTATGTCCGATTTCTTCTTTGGGCATAGAATGAACTACCTACCATATATTATTTTTCTTTTTCAAATAGTTCTCTAGATCTACGCTATATCTATATATCGTCAACAAACATACAGATACCAGACCGATAGACACATAGACCGTCAGACTGACGGAAATTACCTCAACTCTTGTAATCTACATATTCTGCTTTTTTCATAATTACAATACTTCTCTTCGGTAAGCGGGGACATAAAATCTCTAGTAAATTTTACTATGAAGATATTACAAGATATAGTTATATTCAAAACCTAACTCTTTACTTGCTTCTGACGATTACCCTACATAACAGATTTGCCCCAATTTTAGAAGGACCATTCTATTTTACGTGCAATACAGATTATCGCTTTTAATAAGATATTCACAGTCGGAAACGCCCGACGGAAACTTTCATTCGTTTCGTAACAGTTTTATGAAAAACTCTTCAATAATATTTTCAACTAAAATTGATATATGACCTAATCTACGTAAGGTTCGCTTAAATCTGAGAGATACAATATTGAAGTTTCGATATCTTCTTTATTCTTTTTTACTGGCCTTATTTATATCAACGTATTGACGGGCTATAGCTGTTCCACCACTCAACAAGGACACACACATAGACAACAACAATGGGCTTATTTAGTGATATTTACTTAATAATTTATTTTTGCAATTTCCGTGAGTATTTAACCATTTAAGTAGAAAGTGAAAAAATTAGGCAGCTAGCGTTTATATTAACCCCAATATTTGATTTCCAATTTGTAACATATTTAAAACGGCCGGGGCCGCAGATGATGTCACACCACTTCACTGGTTCTATGATTTATGCGATTATATTCAGTTTAAGAGCATTCGTTGTACACTGTGCGGGTGTGACGTTATTGTTTACGTTATTTGACTTATTTTATTCTGTTATTTTTCATATGTGTTCTCTAGAAAATTGATACGTTAAGAGGAGACAACGCCAATTACAAAGCTGAAGTGGGGCGAAGGGTAGGCAGTGTGGCTATTATAGGGCATCTGTACTGCCCGACGCCGAAAGCGGAGGGCTCTTACCAAGTAACGTGCTTGAGATTGTCATAAAATTATGAGGCATTTGTCAATGTCAGAGGGATATTCGGTCAGAAAATTTTTTTTCAAAAAATAAAATCAAAAAGCCGCAACAACACAACAAAACAATTATTTATTTATTAAAAGTACAGTTGTTAAAGGTACAGTTACTAAAATTTAACGCAGCATTAGATTGGTTAAAGTTAAATAATTTTATTGTCATAGTGATTGAAAATTTCCCTGGAGGGTGTTATCAGTGTAATGTTAAAATGATTGGGTGATTTGTGTCACATGACAAGAAATAACGAAATTTAATTGGTTGTTAGAACTGTTAAAAAATTTTCATGTGTGAGTTATTTTTTCACGATTACAATACTTCCCTTCGGTAAGCGAGATAAGTAAAAATTAAATACCCAATACATAGTTTTTCAAACAAATTAATATAGCTTTAATAATAATTCAACGATTTGGATAATATTTTGGAATATATGTTCTTTATGGATGTTAGCACCGAAAATTATAAGCCAAAGTATTTGTTCAAACTCCCAAAAAAAACTTAAATTGTTTAAAACTTTGCGACCTCATAAAAGTATGCCATCAAGTCGTAGAGAAACATTAAGAAAAATCTTTGTATATATTTTTTAAAAAATTGCATTTTAAAATTACTGTATAATCGTAAAATCCAATTATGGCATAAACGTACTTTTTTAGTTTTGGAGAAAACCGCAAAAATAAATAAGCGGACAAAGTTTAAAATGTAAGATGAATGGTTGAAATAAATAAAAAAAGTCTTTTATAGCAATCGGAAGTACCTTCAAAAACCTAGAATTAAAAAGAAATGTTTCTAATTGAAATATGTTGCATTTAATATTAAATTAAATTCGAAACAGTGCAATTTTACATACATGGTAAGACATGTTTGACGCCACAATATCCTCAGTCGACATGTAGTGACGTCAGATTATTTATTTTTTCTTAACTCGATTCAGATTTCGGCCGTAACTAATGTTTAGAATATTTAATGACAGATTTATCGATCTTAAATTGAAAGGAAGGACTTTATGAATAAATAAATACTGAAAACACTAATTTTATTACACGCACGCCGTCAGTGAATATCATGACGTCAAACTCATTTTACTGCGTATGTAGAATTGCACTCTTTCTAATCCAATTTTATGCAAAATGCAACATATTTCAACTATATTAATAATCAAGGCATTTCTTACAACAAAGAGAAAATCTAATTTCATCAAACTAAAAATTTGTGCGCGTTCCCTATTGTTCAAATAAATATATTTTCGACTTCGAACGAAGTCCAAAACTAACAGTACTTATTTATATGTGCATTTCAGATTTCAGTAACAAAAATCCACAAATTTGCTTTATTTCGATTTTTATTTTATTTTTACTCCACTATATTGACAAAATATTCATTTCTGTACCAGTTTTTCTTCCTGCCCTCTATTTATCTCTTTTATACCAATTTTATACCAAGAAAATAACAGGAAGCATTTCACTTGTTCAGATAATTAAATATTAGTTTATGAAATATTCCATTTAACTGCATATTTCTTCAATTAATAATAAGAGTAATAAAGGGTATTTTCAAAGTTTGCCATCTAAAGCGTGGGCAAGGATTAGGCTCAAAAGGCTGAAAATCCTAATGAATGATGATGTAGAGAAAAGCAAGTAATTTCACGTGTTTCGTTTAAGCAGCATCACGTTTATATCCAGGATTATCCTGGAGTTCTATATCAGGACTGCTCCAGGATTCCAGAACGTGAGGAATGAACATTTTATCACTCAGGGATTCTTTTCATTACCCATACCGTGTTTTGTAGGTTCAGAATAGGAAATGCTGATGCGCTATAAATATATCACTCAATTACATTTATTAAAGGAGTTAGCTTGCTAACTAGTCTGAGTGTTATTTCGTTTTTATGATATTCAGTAAAGAACAAAGAGGATTACAATAATACTTGTATCGTGAAAGTACGCTTTATCGATTTGTACGTTTCCTTATCTACAGAGGCGTAGTAGGGAAAGATGAAATTTTATTTAACTATTTTGTTAAAGTAGGTAGCTTTGGATGTAGGAAATGTTTGTTTATAAAAGTTTGTTAAATACGAATTGGCAACCGGCTATTCCTAATTACGATTTCCAGTCGTTATTCATGTCAAATATTTTATCAACATTTGAACCTAAATTATGATTAATTTACACAGGACTACAAAATATTTTTGTGAGGTGCGCCGGGTCAGACCCAGTGTAGCATATGTTTTTGGGGTCGCTGCAACCCAATCTGAAATTTATTTTGCCCCATCATTTTTAAAAATTAAATCTGTAGATGAAAACCGCAGCCAGTTTTGAAATTAGACATTTTTGCAACGCTTTCAAATTGATATTAAGTAATAAGGTACAGTTTCCTGCTACTTTCCACTAATACGTAATAATGATAATAATAAATGGACTTTATTAGGCGACAGTTTAGTTACAAAGTGTTCTTATATTTTAACCTAAATAATGATAGATGAAATATAATAAATAAGAGAATTATATATAATATAATGTCGCTATAAGCTAAAAAAACTGTAAGGGATAAATAAAAGGAGAAAGAAAAAGGAAAAAAAAAGAGTTAACGATAACACAGCCACACAAAAAAAAGTGGTCTGGCCTGCGGACCAGATCAGTGTATCCTTATGTATTTGGACCCGGTGAAATCTAATCCGAAGTCAGAATTGTCAGGTTGCTTCTTTTTTCACCCCTAACCTCAAAAAAGCACTCCCCAAAAAAGTGGTCTGGCTTGTGAATCAGACCAGTATATCCTTATGTATTTGGACACGCTGAAACCGAATACGAAGTCAGAATTGTCAGATTCGCTTGTTTTTCACCCTTAACCCCCAAAAACACCCCTAAAGCCAAGTGGTATGGCCTGCGGTCCCAATCGGTGAATCTTTATGTATTTGGACCCGTTGAAACCTAATCTGTCAAGTCAGAATTGTCAGATTGGTTCGTTTTTCACCCCCAACCCCCAAAAAACACCCACCCCAAAAATAGTCTGTCCGGAGGACCATACCGATAGCAGTATGTATTTGGTAAGAATACATTGGTCTGGTCCACTTTCTTTGACTCAAGGGTGTTTCTTGGGGTTAGGAATGAAAAATGAGCGAATCTGACAATTCTGACTTCGGATTAGGTTTCAGAAGGTCAAAGTACATGAAGTCGTACTAGTATGGTCCGCAGGCCAAACAACTTTTTTTTTGGGGGGGGGGTCTTGGGGTTAGGGGTGAAAAAAGAACCAATCTGACAATTCTGACTTCGGATTCGGTTTCAACGGGTCCAAATACATAAGGATACACTGATCTGGTTCACAGGCCAGACCACTTTTTTTTGTTTTGGGGGTGTTTTTTGGAGTTAGAGGTGAAAAACGAGCAAATCTGACAATCTAACTTAGGATTCGGTTTCATCGAGTCCACATACGTAAGGGTATACTGTTCTGATTCGCAGGCCAAACCACTTTTTTAGGGGTTTAGTTTTTTTGGGGTTGGGGGTGAAAATAGAATCAACCTGACAATTATGACCTCGGATTCGGTTTCAGCGGGTCCAAATACATAAGGATACACTGGTCTGGTCCGCAGGCCGACCCCCTTTTTTTGTGTGTGTGGCTGTGTGTCTTCACTTTGTTTGACCAGAAGAATTTGCTTAAAGTTTAGTTTAAATGAATTTATAGAGAGCAGATTTGGGTGATCACCGATTGTATTGTATATATGTGGTGCTTGATAAGAGAAGGTTTGCTGAAACTTTATTGTTGTATGCTGGGAAATATGTAATGCGTATGGGTTACGAATATTAGCATTATGCAACTCAGGAGGGTATTTTAGTTTATTTAACAAACAAGGGAGAGATTTATTTTTAACAACTTTGTGAAGTAGAGTAGCTGTATGCAATCAACAACGGTTTTTTATGTTTAACCAATTTAAACTGGTAATTTCTCTCGAGACATGATCATATTTCCTTAGGTTTAAAATGAAACGACAATAGGTATTTTGCATCCTCTGCACCCTGTAGGCATCGAAGGAATCAATACAGGGCCCATATACTACATCACAGTAATTGAAAGGTGAAAGTACGAGTTGCTCTCACAAAGTCTGTTTTAATTTTTGATTAAGAATGAACCGATTTGAGTATAATAGCTTCAGCGAGCAGTATGCTCTTTGTAAGCATTTGCTGATATGTTCCGAGAATTTTAATTTAGAGTCAACTAATAAGCCAGAGTTTTTTACAGATGGAGTTATGGGAAGTACTATATCTAATATTAGACAGATATTTGTAAAACTGAGTGAAAATTTATTTCTTACTTTTTAGAGATATTTTTTGAAGATTTTTTGAAGGTGGTTCGATTCTTTTTTTATTTTATTGTTTCAACCTTCTTAATAGCTTCTTCTATTTATTTAACTTCTACATAGTGAAGGAAACTATTGACATCTTCTTTATGTTGGGCACCATGTGAATGTTACCACGAAAATGGTTAGCTCAAATAGCAATCTTATTACATTCGCCCATTTCTAATCACATGTGCTGAAACAGCCAATAAGAACAAAATTACACTGAAAAGATACCCAAGGGATCTTTTCACTTATGTCATTCAGTTTGACAGTAATGATAGTTCAATAATTTAAAATTTATTTTTTGACAATGTCGATTTGGAACTGCAAATAACGATTTAATGAATATAATAATAGAGGAAAACACACCAAATAATACATAATACATAATCTACATTTAATTTTACAAATTGCTTTTTTAATAATTATGTTTTTAATAAATAGTTTTGAACAAAGAAGTAAAATAAATTGCAAAAAATTTTCTATGCGAATACCTCTCGAACGTTGATAAATAGCTCATAATTTTATCACAACTTCCTCAAGCACGTTGCTTTTAGGTAATATCCCTCCGCCTATGGCGTCGGGATATTACTAAACAAGTTCTTTCGGAAACTGTGATAAAATTATTTCGTATTATCAACGTCTTTGGGATATTATAGCTGAAAATATTGAAAATACACCGTTTGTAAATTAATTGATATTACCGTTGACTACGCCAAATCTTCAATTATCGAATATTCTCGTAATATGAGGTGGGTTAAAAAAATTGTTTACAATTTTTGTTCACCTTATACTAGATGTAGCCTGTCTGTAGTTTGATGATATTGAGTTATTGGGGTTTTCTCATGTGGGCTTACGCTCATTAAAATAAAAATAGGCCTTTGGCCTGGCTGCGGCTTTCATCTACAGATTTAAGGTTCTCTTTAATTAAAAAAAAAAAAAATCTGACGTGATGGGCAAAATAAGTTTCAGATTGGGTTTCAGCGACCTCAAAAACATGTGCTACACTAGGTCTGGTCCGGCGCACCTCGCAAAAATATTTTGTGGTGATGTGATTATTATTATGAATTATTATAACGTTTTATTATTATTATTCGTTTGGTACTAATATTATCAAAAAGTGCCTTAAAAACACTTTACATCAAATCATATATATCATCTAATGTATGTAAAGTCACTTCGAACTTGAAAAAGACACAATATATTGCCATCTTGATAATTTGTACATCGTCGTGTTTTTAGTAAAGAAATCTTAGTAATATTTTGCTCTAAAATTATAATAAAACAGTTTATAGAAAACATGACAATAACCCTGTATAACTTATATGGTACAATTTCAATATTCTACCACGTTGTACTCGGTTAAATATTTCCCAAATTTGAAATAAAAAAATTAAGTGTAACAGAAGTTATCGTATTTAATAAGTGTTCGCAATCGGCAAACGTAGGTCTACAACTTTGACTCACTTTGTAATAGTTTCATTAAAGACGCGTTAAAATACAATTTTAAAGTTGATATATCACTTAATCTACGTAAAGCTCGATCGAGCCTATAAGAGACATATACAGTATATTGTAGTTATTATATTTAGATTTCTTACCATCTCATATTTTTGTGTGCTTAATCAAAAACATTTTTCTCTAAATTATAATAAAACTATTTAATATAAATCACAACAATTCACACTCCTCTGGCGAACATCATGTGTGACAGATATGTCGCAATTTCAATAAGGTTTTACCATTACATTTTATATACGCTTCTTTGAAACAAAAAAACACAAACAAGTTATCTTGTGTACATGAGACGATCTACACACAGATATTTTAATTCGATACTTGAATTGATTTTGGTACGAAATGGATTTCTAATTTCTTTTCTACAATGATTATTTAAAATTTTTGTCCGGTTGTAATACAGGATGGTGCGTAAGTAATGGTCCATAGAGCAACAGTGGGTTTCTGATATTAAAATATTACGATTTAACTAAACTTACCTTAGTACAAAAGTTGATATTAACAGAGATACAGGGTGTTAAAGTCAATATTATGTTTTTAATTTTCTCATATAACTTTTGAAGTTTTTCAAGTATTATTGTGAAAATTGGTGAATTGGAGTTTTTTGAGATGAAAAATTCAAATCTGCTCCCATTTTGTATGTAGATCCTAGAGGGCGCCGCATAACTTTTTTACCCATAACGTTATCCCGTTTTTTTTATTAAAAAATCCTAAACCTATCTCATTTTAGCGAAAAAAAGCATACTTGTCATTAGTCTTAGAAATTAACCGTTTTTGAGAAAATCGCATTTTAACATTCACCCTCATAAATCCTTATAAGAAATATTAACGTAGTAGGCGCCGATGCCAACAATACTTTTGACATTTAAAAATTGTAATGTTGACACTATTACGTAAAATTAAAGCACGAATTATCAAGTTAATTAATTCTATTTGAAAAACAGTTAAGAGAAAATTCAATTTAAAAAAATTATGGTTTAAACAAGGGTTAACGAATAGAAAACAGAACGGGAAAGGAAACTCAACAAAAGATATTATTGTTTCAGAATAAATGTTCAATGTGTCCACCATTCTGCTCGATACACTTATTCATACGTTCATAAAAGATCGCCTCATATTAAATAATACCATTGGATCAAAAAAGGCTGCTGCTGCATTGATTTCTTGCCAATGTTGTGCGTGGGTATTTATAGGATTTTTATAAACAAGATCTTTGATTGTGCCCCATAAAAATCGAAATCCAATGGGTTAAAATCTGGACTACGTGCTGGCCAAGGAAACGGACTACCACGACCAATCCAGCACTCATGAAAAATGGTGTTTAAATAAATTCGTGCTTGATTGGAAAAATGGGCGGAGCACCATCCTGCATGAACAACATATTTTGTCTCAAATTCAGTGGTAGTGCATCCAACATATCAATAAAATCATCTTGTAAAAAATGTAAATAATTGTTACCATTTAAATTTCTTGACAATTCATGTGGTCCTATAGAACAGTCCCCAATGATCCCACACCAAACATTGATTTTAAACTCATGTTGAAAATGTCGTTCTCACTCTATATGAGAATTTTCATCTTCCCAAAATGGTTATTTCGTAAATTGAATATACCTCGGCGGGTAAATGCAGCTTCATCCGTAAGTAATATTCTGTTGACTAATGAGTGGTCAATATTTTGTCTGTTCCGAATATCACTTGCAAACTGATATCTTAGTGGAAGATCGGCAGGCAATAAACTTTGAACGGGCGTAAAATGGAATGGATGGTATTTTTCTGCATGCAATATTTTTAGAATGAAGTTTTACTGATTCCTGTAGCTGCATAATCGTCTTGTACTAACTCGTGGATCATCTGCAATGCGAACTAATATTTCTTCTTCTTGATCAGGCATAATAATTTTCGATTGACCTAAATGATCACGTTTAGGACGAAATAATAATAATAATAATAATAATAATTTATTTACAGTATTAGTTTGGTACATAAATATAAATATTTTATAAATTTTACTTGTAAATAAATATACGATCAATAAGTGAGTTAACACTTGTTTTGAGCATAAATAAATTTAAATATCATAATACATAAACATTAAAATAAGTAAAAGTACATTTAGACAGACACTTATTCTACACTACACTAGACACTACACTTTGAAAGTTCCGAGGGTATTTTTCAATTCTCAAGATATGTAGGAAATGAGAGTTGACAGAGTTATTTATATTATACTTCCTTTTTTTTACATTATACAAGTTTCTTTGTTTGAATACCACAGGATAAATTTACTTATTTATTTTTTACTAGTTGTATTAATTATTTTTCAAATCAATATAGTTATTAAAATGTATTCTGGGTTTTCCGAAAATATAAATTTTCAATTTCTTTTTAAATAGTTGTGTACTGACAATATTTTTTAACTCTTCTGGGATATTATTATACAGTTTTGGAGCCAGGTAAGTATAAGATCTTTGACTAATTGTTTTTATCACTTGGGGAACTATGAAATTATATCTTTGCCGTGTGTCGTAATTATGTATGTTTAATGGCATATAGTGCTTTATGCGGTGATGTTTTATATTAATATTAAAATAGTACAGTTGCCTTATATCGAACACTTTGGCTTCCCGGAACAATAGATCACTTGGGTATCTCATGTCTTTAGCTAATATTAGTTTCAAAAATCGTTTTTGTAAAATTTCTAGAGGCGTGATGTGACTTTTTAGTACCCCACCCCTGAAATGAACCACTTTCGCCGAAATTTCTGAACAGATTTTGAAATAGTCTAAAATCAGGTTGTAATCTGTTTTGGAAATTTTTGCAAATACTCTCATATCTGAGTTTGAATAATTATTATGTCTCGGCATGTTCTGATTTTCGTTAATTAACTGATATTAAGAAAAATAGATAAATAAAATTGCAAAAAATGAGTGTCACGACGATTCTTTAAATATCAAAAGTATTGTTTGGCATCGGCGCCTACTACGTTAATATTTCTTACAATGATTTATGAGGATGAATGTTAAAATGCGATTTTTTCGAAAACGGTCAATTTCTAAGACTAATGACAAGTATACTTTCTTTTCGCTAAAATGAGATAGGTTTAGGATTTTTTAATAAGAAAGGGAATAACGTTACGGGTAAAACAGTTAAGAGTACATTTACAACTTAAAGAATGCTTATGTGGCGCCCTCTAGGATCTACAAAAAAAAATGGGAACAGATTTGAATTTTCATCTCAAAAAACTCCCCTTCACCAATTTTCACAACAATACTGGAAAAATTTCAAAAGTTATATGAGAAAATTAAAAATACAATATTGACTTTAACACCCTGTATCTCTGTTAATATCAACTTTTGTACTAAGGTAAGTTTAGTTAAATTGTAATATTTTAATATCAGAAACCCACTGTTGCTCTATGGACCATTACTTACGGACCACCCTGTATATCTACTTGATTAAATGAAATGAGTATAATGAAGTTACATGAACGTATTTTCCTTAAAGTAAAGGTTAAAATTGAAAATAATCAATCGTCATTTTACGTACTACATCTTACCTATTTCTATTAATCCTTGTAATTCAATTTTTGATAGAACTGGAATAATGTAAAATTTTTGTAATTCGCTGGCTATATTATATATTATTATTTAATATAATTTACTTTTAAGTTTTGTTTAACGTAAAAACTATGAAAATATAAATGTAAAAAATTGTCACAGGAAGTATTTCCGTATTTATATTTATAAAACATTATTAAAGTATTAAGCTAAATATATTATCGTTAATAATAATTACCAGCAGATAAGAGCTCTTCATAATGCCATACATATTCACAATAAAAATTTTGCAGTGAGTTTCAATAAAACGTTTGTTTTGCAGTTTGAGTACCAGTTGTATCTTACAGTGATCATCAGTTCAACTGTACTGAAGTTCAGCGCTGATCGCAGTTGAACAGTCATTCTGTTGTATTAATCAGTTTTAAATCTCGTTCAGCAGAACTTACTAAAATTGAATTTATCTGTTGTTGGTAGTCTTACACACTGCCAAAATCTCTGACAGATGTAAATCGACTACAATTTCGCGACGTTCTCGTCACAAAGATGAGCATTAGTGTCATTATATTATTGAAATTGCTACAAATTTAAATAATCGGTTTATATTATATTTAATTAACAGAATTATCTTTTACAATGGCCTGTGTGCTTTTGAACAATGTATTTTCAACATAGAAACTACCTATATGCTCATATAATTCAGCTCATGGTTAAATTTTAACTTATTAGTGTTTTAATTTGCGTAGTGTTTGGTTTTTGGTTAGAGCTTGAGGAGAGGTGATGGCACAGAACAGAGAACTCTCTGTTCTGTGATGCTGATGGTAAGTAACAGCAACTAATAAAAAAACACAACATTTTCAAGAACGATCCAATTTTAGCACATATGAAGTTTTAATCACTTTGATCAATAAACATAAGAGAATAAAAGCTTTATCGAGAGTAAAGCATTTATGCTTGTACCTGTGCTTGTACACAAAAAAAAAAAAAAAATCGCTTCATGGAAACTTGCGAAAGAGTTTAACTATAATAGTGGGCGGTCTCTATATGCTTGTTGTCTTTTTCTGTTCAGCATTACTTGCACTAATTCAACGAAATCTTCATCATGCATTAAGCCGGCTTGATCTGAGGTTTGAACTGTTATTGGTACAACTAATTTTTACTTTCTAATGCGAATCAATGTTGAACTATAAGCTCAAGAGCATGGTACAACCGGGCCTGTGAATCATCTGAATATTGTCATTCACGTAAATTAGAAGAAACATTTTATCGTAAATTTAATTATCAAAATTTAGTTGAAGATCTTATCAATATAGGGAAAGAATAATTTAAAGGCTCAGGCGTAAGATACAAATGCAAAGACGATTGCAATATGCGTTAACATTGGTTACATTGCGATATGATTGACGTTTCAAAACAATTTTAACAAAATATTCACATTTTTCTTCGTTACACAATTTATTTTGTATTAATTAATGATAAAGCTGATATTTGACTACATTATATCAAAAAATAAATTATTTTTCTTGAAGTTATCTCAGCAAACATTGGCATGTGGGGCGTGTCCTCTCATTTTCTCTCAATCACAATTTAACACTTACGTATGTATACAGATGTAGTATGAGTCAAAATCATTTAATGAAAAACCTTTCAGAAATCAATAGTATTTTATAATTTCTTCGAGTGTCAACATTGTCAAATTTGACCAGTACTGCTTGTAGTGATCGTTTGATTGAGCTGTCTGATCTTTTTGTCCAAGTTTCTAGGGTTACCATCCTATCGAATTCTATCCTTTAAGTTTATATCGTTCATCACGACAATCACAAGTAATTGAGTATACTATATTGTATTTGTCTTGAATATATTTTTTTCTTCTTTTAATTTTGCTAGTTCTCAAATTAGAGGCATTTTATAATATTTAAATTGTACGATATTCTGCAGATTAAAACTATTATTTCTTGTGACATTATTATTTAAAATATTATTTACAAACTTTCTAGTATAGTAACTGTTAGTACGTGCCAATTGTCTTACTAATTATCATGATTTAGCGAAAGGATTATGTTTAAGTGAAATATAACATCTGTCTCAAAATATACCGTCATCTTTAATAAGTCAGGCCTGAGACTTATCTCGTTGAAATTTCCCGAGAGGTCAGCTTAGACATAGCCCTGTAATACATTTAATATAGACCTTGCAAACACTTCGTAATTAAAGTGGACAGCTGCTTCACAAGTCCTAGCCAATATGGAATAACTCTCAAAGTTTTCAAAGTTACTAACGTAATAATATCGACCATAAACTGTTCCCTACGTATACACTTCATGTATTATTCAAGTGGCACAATAAACTTATCGACTATGTTAATATCCTTAACACGTGGTGAAATTGCAGAAAGATGTTAGAATACCAGAATTTTTAAAATGTTCAAGTCCCCTTATAAACAGAGTTTGATAACGTCTCCTCCCAGACAGTAAGTAAATATTATATATTAAGTTATGTTTGTTTCTAAACATTAGCTCTCACTGAGACTACAGAAAGTTTCTATGACTAAAAGCAATTATTCTTATGTGTATTTCTTTCCTAAAGAAAATAAAAAATTGAACACGTATATTTTAAACATTAAGTTTCCTGGGGCGAAAGAAATTTTCATTGCTATACACATGACTCCCTGAAAATTACACTATTATTATTATTATTATTATTATTATTAGAAAACGCCAGCAGATCCGAAGATCTGCAGTACTCAGGCCTACCGGCCCATTGTATATTCGCGACATTTAGAATCCCCTAGTAAAGACCAGTGCTCTCCACGAAGGAGACCAGCACTTTCCAGGGTAGGTCCCGTAGTTCCTTCAGCTGTAGAAATAGCCTTCTGGAATACCTATACCTTGAAACTCATATTGGTGCACAATGGTATAGGATATGAGTGATGGTTTCACCCTCCACTTCACTCATCCTACGAGTAGGATTATCTTTCAACTGCATTGTATGCAGGTGCTTGTTCAGAGGACAGTGTCCTATTATCAGGCCTACCATTCATCTCAATCGTTCTATCGAGCCCAATCAGCCACTTTACGGTGAAGTCAGCCGAGGGCCTCTTTATGTGGAGCCTCGACTGTCTCATTCCGGGGGCCTGAGCCCAATAGTTGTTAAACTGTGCCGCAGCTCAGACTTGCAGTTCTGATTGCATCAGACTTCTTGCAGACCGAAGGCTGGCTCGGGGCCAGAGAAAGGTGTTTTTGCTCCTTCACCCGCAAAACGGTCTGCTTCTTCGTTGCCCTTGACGCCACTGTGTCCGGGAAACCATATAAGTTTAAATGAGTTGCATTCGATAGTTCAGCACCAGCTTAGAGGTCACTTTGTATGATGCAAAAGCCTTCAAAGCTACCTGACTGTCGCTACATATATAAACGATGAAACCTCTTTTGAGATTTTCGCTTGCACACCGTAAAATGGCATATATCTTAGCCTGAAATACACTAGGATAACTACCAAGTGGCGCCGATACAAGAGCCCTTGGCTTGCATCCATGTACATCAGCACCGGTTCCCTCCTGAGTCTTCAATCCATCTGTGTACTATTCCAGATCTCCGGGAAAGGTACATTTTATCACATCCGCAATCGTCTTGACTAGGGAACACGACTGTATATGGAATAGTGAACTTATATAGACGGGGAGACACCGGTCGTCCTCTGACTGAGTAACAACCTGGCCACTTATATGTAGAGCCCCTGCCCTTGTCCCATCGCATTCCACATTCCACTTTTAACATGTCTATTTGCTGCTTTCCTAGCTTCCAGTTCCAGTTCCACTTCTACATGCATTGGAGTGAGTCCAGGGATGGTCTCCACTGCAGTCGTTGAAGTAGTCCTGATTGCTCCTGTTATTCCTAGGCAAGCTAGCCTTTGAACTTGACATAGGCGAGCCCTAATTGTGGAGCGATCCTGGTAGCGCCACCACTCAAGAGCCGCATATGTTATGAGGGGTTTCTCCGTAGCGGTGTACATCCAGAGGGTGGTCCTTGGATTTGTTCCCCACTTAAAACCGAAGGTACGCTTGCACATCCATAGGGATGCGCATGCGCAGGATTTCCTCGCTTGAGCTTCCACGTGGTTCTTCCATGACAGTTTGGAGTCTAGGGTTACTCCCAGGTACCTCACTGTATGGAAAAGACACAAACGTGTGCCCATAAGAGAAGGAAGCTGAAAATCGCTTATTTTTCTCCATTTAGTGAACAGCATTAGCTCTGTTTTGCCAGGATTGACCAAGAGCCCGTGTCTATTACGCCATGGCTGAACTATGTTATGAGTCCTTTGCATGAGCCCTGTCTCTTAAAGTCGGCCTCTTATCATGATAGCTAGATCGTCTGCATATGCTTGCGCATGGTAGCCTGCTTCGCTTAGTTCGGCTAGTAAACCGTCGAGCATGAGGTTCCACAATAGCGGGGACAGTACCCCACCCTGCGGACAACATCGCCTTGGCTCTAATTGAATCGTTGCGAAGCGTGATTTCATTGTTGCGGGTGCTCAGCATGGACGATATCCACATAATTATGGCGCCGTCCACGCCGCGGTCCTCAACTGGTTGACAGAGAGAATCGAAGGTTGGATTGTTGAGTGCTCCTTCGATATCCAAAAATGGTGTCAATGCCAGTTCTGTCTGTTTTTAACAACGATCTGATGAAGGGCCGTCTCTGCAGATTTATCGGCTTGGTATGCATGTAGGAATTACATCATTGCTCATATTCTAAATTACTTAACTGAAACGTACGCTTTTATTTCAATAATGTTTCGTTTACGGTTCACGTTCTATTTCTAAATCAAGCCATTTTTCTTTTTCAATTTATCTGAAATAATATAATATTTTGAAATTTTTACTTAACTAAAATTTGCAACAATTGAATGACGTTCCAAACTTTTACAAACAAAATACCGATGCTTATTAACTCAATCTTAGTATTAGTACTTGCGACAAAGATTGCATATTCCTAATGACTCACACCGTTATGTCCAGCACAAAACGGTTCTTCTCATGATTCATTGTCTGTTAAGTTTCCTTCCGAATGAACAGAGAATAAGTAAATTTAAGAACTTTTCAAAATAGGAGTATTCAATATTTTCATCAATTCCATATAAACCCCGGATTACCCTTGGTTTAAGTACTATTTCTCAACATTTAGGTATAATAGTTGTTATAATAGTTGTCCATACATAAGGAAATAAACTACAACTTTTAGTCGACAAAAAGAAAAAATATTAGTAGGTGTATCGAAAATTTTTCTTATTAAAAATTGCATACATATTTCTAAAATGAGTTTTAATGTTTTCATTAAAATACCGTAAAGTATGTCAATACATTTAGCAAATTCTATTTTTGTCTTTCACTAGTAGTGTTCTCGAGAAGGGCATGTCTCACTTAATATATTATCGTTAATTGAAGCCAGAAAATACAAATAGGTGCACAGCAGTCTTTTACAGTTATAAAGGTTCACTATATAACACGAATTACTTGAAGATCGGGGGGCAAGGTGAAAATATTTACGGTCTCGTATGCTAAGTTGTTAATTAAATAAAGAGACCAATCATAGAGGTTTTAGGCACCCTCATTTCTTGGAAGGAAAAATATCAAAATGTCTTAATTTTTAACCTATCTAATTTCTACAGTAAAATTGTCAGTGCCATGTTTCTTGGCGAAAATATATATTTTGAGCCTTAAGAATTAGTTTTAATATAAACGTTTCTCTAAATAACAATATTATCTTGTATCTTTTTTTTATCGACTCTCATTGACTAAAACCCCTCGTCTCAGGGCTCGCCTGTAAAGTACTCTGAGTGTACTGCAACTTCCTGGGCTTACTATGCTGTCCCTGTCTTAATTTACTTTACCCATTTTAGTACATCTTGCCACTGACAAGGTGATAAAGCTCTGAGAATGGGCGACTTTTGATAGTTTCCGGGTCTGTTTGTGTTTACGCGTAGATATTATTTCCGCGGTCCATCGCCTCGCAGTCATATATGATTTCTTCTTTGTGTAAGCAGTGCTTCAGTTTGCCTTGGACATGGTCCATTATTAAGTGTTTTCGCATGTCGATTTCCTGAAATATGTCTCCAGTGATGGTTATGTTTATTCTTGACTCAATCTTTGAACACCCTTCTGGCTGAGCCTTTAGTGACGCTCAGCGCAGATTCTGGGCCATAGAATGTATTAGTTGCTCCTTGTCCATCAAGTTCATTAGCTTTTTTGATGCCATCTATATGGTATGTTTCGGCATCCAGAGTAGTCTGCTCACCCAGAATTTTGAGTTCTTCGTGGCAAAAGAAGCAAAAATTATAGAAACTTTTTTATAGAGCATATCTACAAGGAAAGGCTTTAATAACTACATCTAGCCCTTGAAGGATACTTTTATAGTATTACAATTTTATTACACCTTTTCTTCTTTATTTTGCAGTTACGGAAACGAAGAAAGTACTTCTTTATTACAATAATTTTTTGCTGTTTTGAGGTCTCAGGTCTAATCATAAGCAAATTCATAGCAAAAAGTTATAAATCTTGTTCTTCTTATTTACAGCGTCTTGGCATGCCATGAATTATTCTAGTTTTAGTTGGCCTGTCTTTACTATATGGCACGTCTGACAACATCTCACCTTCTGTGAGCTAAAGCTTTTTCCCATCAGCTCTTTGATAATATGAGCCCAACATTTAGGAGGGCGTCCTCTTCTTCTTTTGCTATCTGGTTTTCTCTGCACTATCAACTGTTTATGTTACCCCCTCTCCAGTTGGAACATCAAAAAATGAGAGGATTCGATAAAATAAGATGCTGGAGAGTCGCTTTAATGGATGTATTTCTTGGAGAGCCAAGATGTTGGTAAGACAGTCTGTCCAGGGAATTCGTATCAAACGTCTCCAGACTCACATCAGTATCAATAGATCGTCTGCTTGCCTCCCTGACGCAAAGAAAGATGGAAGAAACCATCTTTGTGCGTTTCGTGATATTTCTGTCACGCCAAATTTAACTTAGCTGGCAAGTTGCCATTTATATTCTTTGTTGAATTTCATATTGTCAGTTGTTGTTGGTATTGCCCAAAACAGCTCCAAAGTATACCATCTTGTTTACTACCTCGCAATCATGTATATCCTTATCATGTCTGGGTGGTTTTCATTCGCTCGGTCTACAGTGATAGTTTTCATTTTGTTTAGTTTATGCTTAAAACAGACTCGGATCTTATTATTTGAAAGCTATCCTCGCTTACTGCAACTAAGATAGTCTCATCTAAAAATAGTTTTAAATCTATAGCCACACCATTCTGCGAGTCCTCTAGTACATGGCGCATTGCGTGTTTACTATACATGCTAAAGAGGATTAGTGACACAACACAGCCTTATCTGAGGCGTTTGGCAACTTTACATTTGTCGGAGTTGGTGTTGTTGACCTTCACTAAAGCACAGTTTTGTTCATACAGTTGGAGAATAATAAATATCAGATGTCAAGGTGTTCCCTGCAGTAGAACCTTACATAGAGCGTCTGAAGGACGCGACACTAAGTTATATATTATGGGCGCCAAGCGTGTCCCCCTTCGATTGTGTATGGTGTTTTCTACTCCTAGTCGAGTTTGATATGTTTAAGAGATGTTTGATAAACGAGAAAGGAAAAAGCTGTACTTACCTTAGATTACTAACTGCCTTTTTTCTCAATATGACTTCTCAGGCGATGCACTTTAGCTTATTTATCTAACACTTTAATGGATCTTGTAGTTAGAGATCTCTGATTTACTTTCATAAAAAATCCCTCTCGAGCCTCCCTGAACGGATCGGTGTATTGAGTTACAGACTTGTTGGGTCAGGAGACACCCTATGCTCAACACCCATTTAGACTTATAGATAACACAGGTTTACAAAAAAAAAAAAAAAATGTCCGACCAATGGGATTTCATTACCGTACCCCGGTTTCGAGAAAACTTAACCTAAAAGTGCTAAAAATACCGTTTTCGCCTTCGTTCGTGCACAAATTAATTCACTCGAGTGAACAAAAAGACCCCCGAGTAATAAGTTTTGGGCCACAATCTTCAAATTTTGATAAATTTCTGGATTTTAGCATGCCATATTGGATCCGCCATCTTGGATTTAGAAATTATCAAATTCTGACTTCAAATTCGTAATCAGCGACCCCAAAAACCCCCGAGTAACAAAATTCAGGCCAAAATATTGAGTGAATTAATTTGCGCATGAACGAAAAAGGCATTTTTAGAACTTTTAGGTTAAGTTTTCTCGAAATCCTCACGTGATGGCGCAAAACGGACTACGGCATCGTGTTCAGCACGTCAATAATCTTCGGAGTACGGTAATGGAATCCCATTGGTCGGACATTATTTTTTTGTAAACCTGTGTAATCATTCAGTCAGTAAAATGTAACAGTTCGAATAATAATGTTCACTGATTAGAATCAAAAATAAATGCAAACAAGGTTATGCAATAGCCTATCTAAGAGTATCTATATATTTCAATGAATCGCCTCCCCAAGTAGGACAAGGACGAGTGAGCACTTTGGTATCACAACTACCATTTAATTGAGAACGTGCAATAGCAATCGATTAGGTAAAAACATTCACACTTCTTCGGAAGTTTATGTAGGCACTTTGGTTTTCGGACTGACTGAAAATAATGTAATAAATCTTTTACTTTTCAAAGTGACGTGGCACTAGTGCTTAGCTTTAAGGTTCCTTTTAGTGACTACATCATTCACAAGAACGGAGTTCAACGATATATAAGTTTAATTTGCTTTCCTGCCTCCTTTACGGCAACGTACCGGCCCTATATAGGTTCAATATAGGAAATGTGACACGACTTCGCTGCCGAGCGACTTTTTTGCAAATGACATTTTTATCTTACTTTGTTTCCACAGCAAGAGAATGAACAAGTAAAAGTATAAAAAATGTATTATCTGCCATGTGCCATGAAAAGTGTTCTTTAAGGCTTAACGACTCACTTGTCGTGAATAGTTATTAGGGTCATTTTTGTTGTTGTTGTTGATAATTTTATGCCGTACAAAAGATTTGTGTTGTTTTTTCCCCAACCTGTTTACTTGTTAACATATTTAAGAAAACTAACTTGTCTCAATTGTTGTTCAATTCATAATGGTTATAGAATGTTAGTGCTAATTGGAGGCGTTAATGTCTAACATTATTTTATTATTAAAAAGAATATCAAGGTTTCCCATTTTTAACCTTCGAAATTTTTCAAATCGTTACGGTAAGAGAATACACATTAAAATATTATTATTGCAATAAAGAAATATTTGTTTCATTACTACATACGAATGTTATTTGAATTTGTGTTGTATTCAGGATTTACCAACGTTTGGTTACATAGTTGAAGGGCTACAACTCCCTTATGAATCATTTTTGGACACATGAGCTTTTCTTTTTGCCTAACAATTCCCTCAAGTTTGTCCCCAGAGTAATAGAGCAGCTTGTCTTTGTTATTGTAATGTTCTCGTATAACTTTATTGATAATGGAGACAACCTTTATGAATATTGCCCGTTTTAATACAAAATGTTTCAGTTTATAAGAAAATCGTACTAAACTACTCATCTTAGAATCTGTTGATTCAGTTTACTACGAAAGCCGAACATGTTCTGGAATTTAGTGTAAAATCTAATTATGTATACTCAGGCATTGAAAGCGTGCTCTCTTTGAAACTAAAATAAACAAAACTTTTACCAGCTGACAGACATCAAATCTGATTTTGTTGAGGACAAACATTTCGGGACAAACTATTATATTATAGTCTGAGGGCAAGTGTTGAAAAACAAGTCTCGTGGACTCTTTGGTGATGCAAATGTGAGAGATACATCAATATCTTATTTTATTGCAAAGAATACTAATTAATTTGGAGGAGACGTAATTCAAAGCAAGATTTATTAAGGCTTATCAAATCAACGCCGCTCTGTTCTACCACATGACGCTCATAACAGTTCAGCTCAACACTAACTATCCTTCCCTTACCTATTAGGTACAAATTCGATTCAATATTGTTGTTTTTTTTTTCACCATTTAGTAAGAAATCAGTGTACTGCTCAATAATTTGTCGCTTGTATTTAATTAATGCAATATGCAGCTGAACGAAAAGTTTAAAGAGATTGCGGAAATTGATGAATCATATTCAGCAGTACCGTGACAGAACATGAAGCACAACAGTTCTTAGTAAAAGTAATTTTTGAATAAAAAAAAAACTGTTGTTTTTAATGAACAATACACGTACAAACATTGTGGATCAATTACATTTTACAAAGATGTGTTTTAGAGTTCGCTATATAGCTAGCAAACTATTACACTTCAAAAGTAAGTTTCAACTATTCTTGTAATACCCTTGACTAGTATAACAATTTTAATCGTACTGTTTCTAAAGCAGTCTGTTTAATCCTGGAATTGGCATTGTGCCTATTATACAATGCTTTAATGTTACTTACCGTAATACCCTTAATTCAAGACTTTGTCTGGCAGATAAACTATAAAACTTAGTACACTGCATAAGTGAGAAATAAAGTCAAACAAAATTGCTTGAATGTTCTTTGAGACGAGAATCATTTATAAATAATTGCTTAAATGAAAGTTAACGTGAAAAAATTAATATGGTTTATATTAACAAAAAAGTTATGATTAAAAAAACAGCAAATAAAATGAAATGCTTTGTCTTAGTAATAAACTCATAAGATGGACTCATCACTTTAATACATTATTAAAAAAATGATATCAATACATTTAAGAAATTTTTAACCTCGAATATTAGCTTACTTTTTATATAATGGCATTTAGTATAGATTCGTCGTATCAGATCTTTATAATTTAGGCGGGTATTGAGAATAAAGCTGAGATAAGAACAAAAGGAGCATTATTTCCCTTATATTCCTAGGGACTAGATAGATATCAAAATGAAATTCAGAACCAAATTTAGAGAACTGTTGGGAACAAAGTATATGAAAAACGATATAGCGAGAACAAAACTGGAAACAGAATAAATTGAGAATGAAATGCCGAAGAATTAAATGAAGACAAAACAATATTGAGAACAAAATATCAAGAATAAAACGAGAAACAAAAATATTTATTCACAATCATACAGAAATAATCAAATTGTCTTATATGTCAAAAGTTGGAAAGTATGACATTTCTACTTCATTCGACAATGGAACTGAAATGTGACATTTCAGGTTGGAAAGTGACATTGGCAGGTTGGAAAGTAGCCACTTTCTTACCAGTTTTCGGGTTGGAAAGTGAGCATTTGCCAACCTGTATTCTTTATTTTTTTACTTTTTTCTGGCAATAAATTTTCTGTTGCTCGCTCGGCAACTTCCCTGAGTTTAGGAGGAGTACATCCCATTTCACTATCGGTATTATTATCCTGCATTTTCTATAAATACAAGCAAGGGTCAAAGACAAACGACTTTGACATTTGTCGTCTGACATAAGAATTTTTTGTTCATTGCCTGCTTAATAAAAACATAAAATGCTATTTAAAAATTTAGTAAACGATATTTTTGGCTTTTTGTTCTTTAATGAAGATGATTGTGAATAAAATAGTATACATACCTTGGTGGAAAATTTCATTGCTGTCTCAAGAATTAGTTGACCTCACCGGTGCGCTCCTCGGTCAACTATCTTATCTCTCGACAACAACGAAACACTTTCCACCTCGGTATGTAATATACTATTGTAAACCTCCAATAACCACCTAACCCGCAACACTAAAATAAAGGCAATTATTTTTCCGATATCATAGCGACTTGTTTCCGAATTATATGAACTTTTTCTTTTTGTCGCTGTATGACAACACATTTTTTTTTTACCTACGGATCAATAATGGGCCGCCAATGGTGATAGCAGAGGAGATTCTTCTAATTATCTTTTCAATATTTTCAACCACTCCCGAGTTACAAGGACTTATAGTCGATAATGACAGAAGAGCTGTACATAATTTTTTAAAATCCAAAGCTCTTTTCTCTAACACCAACGATTACGAAGCAAACCAGACCTAAAGACTGCAAGGTGGCCACCAAGGCAGTAAAACCTTATCAAATTAGATTGGCAATTAGCAAATTCTGTCTTCTTTCCTACTTAAAACATCGGAAAAATTTAAAGATTACCGGAGAGGCAATTTAGAGATGAAATATTAAGGGAAAATGCCCCTAGTAGGCACCAATATGTGTTCCAGTCGAGGAAGTCAACAGCTCTTGAGCTGGATGATTTCAATAAGCTACTGACAAAATCATTAGATTGGAAGAAAATAGTAATAGCAACATTGGTATTATCGAAGGAGCGTTTAACAATGCGACAACGCAATTATTAATGTATGCATTCCCAATAGTGGCTCTGTCGGTGGATTAGCCAGCCCAGAAAAGAGGATAACAGTATCCAATCTAAGTGAGGCTACCAATAAAGCAAAGGTGCTCCTAAGGAGGGCTATTAAAAAGGTAAATTCTTACAAAATATAGTCGTCAGTTTTATACAAAAAAAAAATGTTTGAGAAACCTAGTGCTCATTGTAGTGGAATTTCCATTTTCCCAAGAGGTAAAATATCTAGGAGTCATTTTTGATCAAAACTGATATGGAATACCCACATCCACAAGTCACAGAGAAATCAAAAATTGCCCTGGGAAGGTGCAGGCAGAACTGTGGAAAGAATTGGGGGTTAAATGACCCTATGGCTATAGTACACCAGGATAGTATGATAACTTGTGGATAAATAACATGGTAGGTAAAGATAGGAGCACAGTTAGAAACAACAAGACTCTTAAGTTGCGTACAATAGCTTCACTGCCTCTGGGCGACGTGGGCCATAAAAACTGTTCCCTCAGCTGCAAGTTTTTTAGTTCTACCATCATGATGTATATTTATCCGAGGAGAAGCTCGTTCAGTAATTCAGAGACTATAGCAAAGCTCAACGCTGATAAAGTAGAAGCACCGATCGAAGCTCTAGATATATTCAGAGCTGAAAGCAGATTCCACTCTAGGAATGCCCACGGATACTATTGGCGAGAGCTGTGAAGTTTGATACAACGGACAGAGCTGAATAATCAGCTCTAAGGAAAACCAGAACAGGAGCGACACAATAGATTCACAAACGTCACAGTGGTCAAGGTTTTTCCTCTCTAAATGTGCGCTTATGTCAATTTCTAAGTTTCTCTAAGCTTGATTATTATTTTTCCTGTCTGGAAAATTATTTATAATTGCTGCGTACGAGCTTATAAGTGAATATTGAAACACAGCTCTTGTAATACTCCTTCCGCATTGTTTGATGGGCACATTTCTCCTGGTTGTACAAAGATTCTGTGTTGCTGTTAGCATTTCTTCCTCAAATGGACTCTTGATCTCTTAGATTCCTTTCGAGAAAGCTTCGACATTATCGGTGCTTTTTGATACTAAGCTGTGTTTCTTGTAACAAATGGGAGGAGAGGTTTATTTGGAACTATTTTTT
Organism: Rutpela maculata; assembly: GCA_936432065.2. Lineage (NCBI taxonomy): Eukaryota > Metazoa > Arthropoda > Insecta > Coleoptera > Cerambycidae > Rutpela > Rutpela maculata. Next base: position 227,610,852 of record OW386285.2, read on the forward strand.
TTTTCTATGTACCATTTATCATATAATTAGTGTTAAAGCCCAAATACTATCTAAACAATGTTGCCACTGCCACTGTCAACTTAGATTGTGGCATTAGCGACTCAATGTGGTTCTTATGCGCTGTGTTAAGAATTAATATCCGATGAGTTAAAAATGTAACTACAAAGTGTTCCAGTTTATACAAAGCCACATAAATAAAATACAAAGGATTATGCGATCATGGTACAGACCCGAAACGAATTTTTATGTATGTACTGTGTGACGAATCAGCAACAACTCCGAATTCATCTGCGGCTATGGGGACTTCTTACGTTAATCATGGTCTGTGAAACAAAATGAAATCTACCGCTGAATTTGTCCTAATTCATAATTAATCCCAGTTTATTTGTTTATTGCACATTACGACAGCGATGACGTAGAGTTAAAAGTTATACGCTGGTTTCGTACAAAATGTTCATAATATACGTTAACAATAAATAAATATAGGGAGATTTCTTGGAATGTAATTAATGTGCACCTTAGTCTTAATCAAACAAAACAATGTCTAAATGAAACTTTTGTATTCAAATAATTGTGGTTCCCTAGGACATATTGTACAACGGAGATATTTAAATTGTAAATTGCAAAAAATAAAGTGCTGAAATTTGCTTTAATAAATTTCGTACATTTCCAAGAACTGCCATTTAATACGCACTTTGCAATATTAAAATTTATTCACCCCTCTTTCTATATTACGTACGACAATCTAGAAATTGCCATACACTTATATTAGATTTAGTAGCGGAATCTCTCAAATTGGAGTTAAGCAGACGGAGAAGCTTTTATTTTTTATTTAAAAGGCACTTCACAATTTCAACCCCAGTTTTATAGCGCATTCTCTAAAAGTAAATGAAGTAGAAATGTATTTATTATCTATAACAGATCGCAGAAACTTTAATTAAATTATATAAAAAACATATATTTATTTGAAACTGATAATAATGAATTTGTATTTATAATTTTGTTAGCTTAGGTTAATATTAAATAATTATATTTATTCACGTATAATCCTTACATTATACATTTAACAATTGACAAATAATGGTGTTCATAATTCCAAACCAACGTATAATGAACATAATCTTATTCTAACGCTCCTTTGATGAATCAGGAACTAGCAATTTTCATAATCAACTCGGGAGAGTCCATTTTTTTCCAAGGGAGAATCCATGTTTTCGTTTGACGTTTAAAACGCCAAACAAAGTTTTACTGTGAACTAACTTTATTTTCTCGCTTTTAAACGATTAAAACAGTAAGATAGTCGTGGATAAAGTATAGTGTTCTGCTCGCTTGTAATGGCTATTACACACTCGTATGAGTTACAGCACTCGCTTTCGGCTCGTGACGTAAACATCACCCTCGCGAGTAATAGCTCGCTGAATAACATTCTATTATTAATAAATTTAGGTGTACTTAAAGAATAGTAAGAAAGTATTTTTGCAATAAATATAATAAACATTTCTTTGTGTACTTCTTATTTTCTTATTCTTTACACTAATCCAAAAGATTTTCCTTGTGTAGTGCTATAAAAGTAAATAATAGTCATAACCGTATTTTTTCTATCCGGATAAGAGTATATTATTAGATAACGAGGATGTAACAGATATTATACGCCAGTAGAATACTGTACTTTTTCTATGACTACTCAACAGGAAGTTGCACTTTAAGGTAAATTTGCAGAAAATAATAATTGCGAGAAATAGCGAAATTCTTATGGATCATGCGAAGACGTACATTGTAATTGTCATAAGGTTTTTATTTTTTAAGCGGGGCGGCTGCAATAACACTTTGTTGGTTTCTAGCTATTCCCCAAGCAAGAGATGTGTTTACCTAGCTCCTGCTAGCTCAGCGCCGGTGGATTGAGTTTTTGCTATAGTGAAGTAAAAATTTTCTATTCAGTTGTACTGGGCCTTAAGGACACCAGCGTATTTTTTTCTTTTTTTTTTAAATAGATAATTGTTATACCAAAGATACAGATAAAAGAAAATAGGTAATCTGTTCTTGAATATCTGGCGAGTAAGAATAACAACACAGAATAATTAAAAGTTAAACAATATATTACGAAACAAATTTTTATGAAAATTTCACACCACATTTTTTAACCAATCAGAGGCTTGTTTTTTGTTAAGTTACCATGGCAACCCAAAAAATTTCCGGAAATTTTTTACATTCTGTCAAATTAATAAGTGGAAATTTTTCTGTCATTTCAAATGTCAAAGTAAAGACGCGACGGAGCTGGAGTGCTTTTAGAATTAAATTTATTTGGCGACGCAAAGGAGGATATTCACGAGGATATTATAAGTACAGAAATTAATATGTTAATATTTATTTTTTTGTTTACAAAAATAAAGTTGTGGGTATCACAATAATATATATTAAACTAACAAATTTTATTAACGCATGTAAGTAACATAAATGTCTATGTTTAATAAAATATATGAAATATTTCAACACAATTTTATTTAATTTTAATTTAGATAGCCTATTAAATTTACTTGAAGATATTCTTGGATTCTTCTGAATAGCTTTACATCCAATATTTCTTCATAATGAATATCCTCAACCAATTGTGACAAGTAGGTAAGCTGACGTGATATTTTTCAATGTCTGAATATTTTTTGCACAAAATAACAATCCATATGTTTTAGAACCTGGAGCCATTTGTGTGATATATGCCCACGCACTTTATTCTTTTGGCTGATAATCAAATTTTGTTATGATTAGAATGTAAAAATTAATTTAATGGACGTCTGTAAGTGCGGCAGCCATTACTATCTTGTTACCTTTTATTATTCCATGGCCGCCTAGAAGTTGTTAATTATTGGCTCGGCGACAAGAATGAATACATTCCCTGTGCTCGCATTTAAGTAATATTATCAGAAATAAATGATGTTCCACCAATTTTAGTAGACCAAAGTTAATAAAAAATGGAAATATAATATGTTTTTAAGTTATTTATAAAAAGTTCATGTAACTAAACTTGGAGAATGATATGTTATTTCACTAAGATATTTCTTATTTTATTAAACATATAAATCTTGAAGTAGGTAGGTACTTCAGAATAATTATCAAAAATAAATGATGTTCCACCAATTTTAGTAGACCAAAGTTAATAAAAAACGGAAATATAATATGTTTTTATGTTATTTATAAAAAGTTCATGTAACTAAACTTGGAGAATGGTATGTTATTTCACTAAGAAATTTCGTTTTCAAAAACACAATCTAATAAATTAGCGAATTGCACAAACACAATGACTCGATGACAGGTGGTGGAACTTAACCACCCGTTGTTATTCCATGGTTCACTATGATGAATGAATTTTTGTCATTCGTAATAAAAATGTTCAATTTTGGCATAATATTTATAAAATAATGGTGTGAAATTTTCTTACCGAATATCCCACGAGCTTAAATTAATATCCGGAAATGTTTCCTCGTTCATGAATATTTTAAGAAAATTATCCCTCGCCTGCGGCTCGGGATAATTTTCAAAATATTCATGACCTCGAAAAAACTTCCGGAAATAATTTAAGCTCTAGGGATATTATAAGTGAATATTTACAATTTTTTTACAAAAATATAGACAATAAAAATTGATAAGTGAAATACAACGATAATTTAAAATGGTAACAAAAAAAATTTAAGTTAAAAAAATGTTTAAAAAATTAACAATTTTAAGTTAAATAAATGTTTAAAAAAAATTAACAAATTTGACTTTAAATAAGTGTTTAAAAAAATTAACAAATCTGACTTTAAATAAACGTTTAAAAAAAATTAACAAATTTGACAGATTTTTTTACATTTTTTCTTCTGACCAAAACGTTGCGATAACAGTACAAATTTTCAAAAATGTTTACGTAACTTAGTAAGCAAACTGCAGCAGGACTATGGGGCTGGAAGCTACCGAAGTTTCAGTTTATGAGGGACGTGCAGTTGAGCTTGGATCCCACAGTAAATCACCTTCTACTCACTCTCAACGATGACGCTTTCCAAGACCACCAAATTCCTTTCATACGACGGGTGGAAGTAGATTTGTAATGGGTCACTCCTCTTCACTTGGTCCACTTGGTACATAAAAATGGGGAAATAAATTGTTAAAACCAATCAGGGAAAGGAAAAAATTAAATTAAGTTGTGAGGCAACTTTCAATGTTGAGTAGTATATACTCGGTAACAAACTATTTAAAATTAATTACTTAAATCCAAAAATTTTACTAATTTAACCTGATGAGAAATTGTAAGAAAAACTAAAATTCAAGATAGCAAAATTATATTTTTTTGTGACCAAAACTTTTTTATATAAAATTCTCTGCAACATATTTAATTAGACAATGAGCTTTTTTTAAGATAAACCTTATGAAATTTAAAAAATTTTAAACTATAGTAAAAGAGAAAGAAAACTATTTTTTTTATAACCAATAGGTTATGAATGACAAAAAAAACAGGAAAGGTATTTAATTTTTAATCGCACAAAAAAATAAACCGTACTGGTCTATATTGCAAAAAGGAGGGAGTTAAATATATCATAAATATGTAAATTTTGCAACTAAGTGATTTAAATAATCTAATACGTCTGTGAGTTAGACGGCTTCAAAAAATTATATAAAATGTAGTGTAAACAACGCAAAAAAACTGCACCAGTGAGTATCGAATATACCCACGTGCAAGCAAATAATTTAACACTGTAAATTATATTTTAATAAGGCAAAGATAACGAAATATTTTGTACGGATAGTTACTAAAATTCTACAAAACCATTAGGCCATTAAACTAACAAAGTAATCAATAGATTAATATTATAAATTTAACTTATTATTACGAGAGTTTTCGTACCTGCTTTCTAGAAAAACACAACAAGAAGCAAGTAAAGCTACTCGACGTGATTTTAAAACCTCACCTTGCATTCCTGCCGCCAGGGCGACCCAGTCTCGAGCAAGTTGCTTTACTCAATTTAAATTGAATTAAGTATCGTCTACTATATGTTAAGCGGTATTTACGCTGGGTGATTTATCACGTCACAATTCCGGGCGCAGGTTTGATGTTCCAATAAACTTCATTAATAGTGTGAAGTCGCACTATTTTATAGACAAGAATGCATAATTTTAATGAGATAAATATGATAAATGGAACTGTAACGGGATTTCGACAAAAATTCCGTTACACGGCTTTTACCTTAATCGATAATCTTTAATTTGTTTTCTTAACATTTTAGGTGCTAGCGACATAGTTTCCGAGATATTTAACTTTTAAAGTACTATTTTGACTTAAGAACGTTCCGCGCCATTTTTAAACTTCCAGATCTCCGAAAAAAAAAACACGAAGATTTTAAAAACAGCAAATTTTTCCTTGGTTTATTAACCTTTCCTTTGAGATTATTTATTTTTGATCTAGGAGTGATACTCTTCAAGTTATTCGACAAAAACCGTGTCAAAGAGCCCGTTTTCGCAAACTGCTAAACAAGGCGAAACACGAAATCTTTAAACGTTCAGATCTTTTTCATTTAATATATGAGTTGTAGAGCCATAGGATGTAATTATGCTAGAGGAAGAATTGTGTTTGATGCACTTCGTGAATCGCACTGGTCAAATCGAAAATTCGGGCTCACAGGAGTGTACAGAAAATTACATTTTTTTTTACTTTCAGCGAAATCCTATACTCATTATTAATAAAACTAGTTATACTTTCCGTACCGGTAATTTTATCATCACTTGAAATCATTTTTAACCGACTTCATAAAATTTAAAAAATGAGGTTCTCAATTCGACTCGTTTGTATGTTTTTTTTTTATATATTTCTTCAATGATTACTCTGGCGTATCTTAAACGATTTCTGTCAAACCTGCTGCAAACTGTAGGCTATAGTGCGGCGGTGGTTTCACACTGAATTTATCAAGCTACACATCTGGTGTAATGTGAACAAAAATTGGAAAGTTTTTTATATTATGAGCATATTCTAAGATTTGGCGGAGTCGCCGGTGATACCAATTAAAAACTTAATTATCGATAATTTTTCACAAACAGGGAATTATTATAACTACCTCTCATGACATATACCATTTCGCAACGAAAGAAAGTCTTGCATAGAGGCAAATCAGCAGAAGAATATTTTCTACAACAGTATGAACTGAGAGTTTTATTGAGAAATGCGCCTGTTGAACAATTTGCTTTTAGAACCAGATTATAAGCATGCTCTCGCTCATATTGTTGTTTACAATGCTGTTAATGATGACGATTTCATTGTATGATGGTTTTTAATTGAGATGTGATACTGCCAGCAAATTTTTTTGTAGATTTTCGTGATACCTGGTACAATGACGGAAACCGAAAAGTAAACGACTATTTGATATTATGTACTGTGGACTAAAATTATATTATTATAAGGAACTAAAGTGAGGTTATGATGTATTATTTGTTTATTCTTCAGGCAGGTATCTTGAAATATGTGAAGCTACTAAAAAGGTTGAACATTTTTATTTTCTTTTCAAGAAATATCTCTAAAAAGTATTTTTGAAATTAGTAATTTTTTTTTGCGCCGACTTCAAATTGATATTTGGCAATAAGGTACAGTTCCTTGCTACTTTCCACTAAGACAGACATATAGTAATAGGTAGACAGGTACAGCACAGTAGACAGTACAGTACAGTACGGTACAGTAGACAGGTATTTGTAATACTGAGTGAAATTGTATTTCTCACTTTTTAGATATGTTTTTTGAAGGCGGTTCTATTTAAAAAAAAAAAAATTCACAACATATTTGTGCAAATTAGTAAAAAACCTAATTGCATTTGATATTTAAAGAAATCTAAATGTGGATGACAGTTTGAATTGAATTATATCACACTCGAAGTTTTTAAACTAAATCGTCGTTTGAGATTGCTCCACAAAAACTGATGAGTAATGAAAGTGAGCTCTTGTGATTGGTCCTTGCCCACTGAGTAATGAATTATTAGTCACAGCCGTGACGTTTCACTGCTCAATTTTTCGAAAATTGACATTTCATCCCTAAATTCGAGGTTAAATGGCTATTAAATCTAATAGAACGACACGCGTTGAAATGAAATTCCTGGATTGTTTAAAATGGCTCTAGTCGCATACTACTAATATTTTATCGTACCACTGGCATGATGTTGGTGTACTTTTTCCTCCAAAGAAACTAGTAGCTATCGAGTGGCTTTTGACCAGGAGACGTCAAAATAATCCCCGGGGTTGCAAACACTCCCTCCTTGAATGACAAAACATTTCTAAAATGCTGCGAAATAACTGAAGAACGGTTTCCCCTCGTTTTCGAGGGAGAGGAACACGATGGTTGCAATATATTTTCCCCACCCTTCTGCACCCACCCTAAATGGAAAAGAACTACGCCGTGTTCTGATTTCTCCATACTACGCTTGTGAGAGCTTGACAGATTGGGGTTATTACAGGGAGTATTGATCAATCGAGTATCTTTTGACCCGGAGACGCCAAAACAACTCCCAGGGTTGGAACAACCTCTCCCTGAATGACCAAACATTCAGAAAACACTGCGGAAGAGCTGAGGAACGGTTTCCTCCCATTTTCGAGGGCAAGGAACACGATGATGACCATATTTTCTCTTCTACCCTCCATCTATACTGGATTCAAGAATTTCTCACGTGAAAACTATCGACTTTCGAGAAAATATGCAAAGAACAAAAAGCGTTTGAAAATTCTGTTTCTTATAAGCTGAATACTGCTGACATTTGACACTGATAGCTACTGCTGGTCCCTACAAAGATATTTGCCTACAGGCAATAGCAACAATATAAGACTGCCTTTGCACAGATCTTTTACAGTTAAAATCTCTTCGATACCATTCGAAAAAAGAATGAATTCTTTCCCAATTGCAAACAGGTCCACATGAAATAAAATGAGTTAATAACCATTGCAGAGATGGCTTTCGCTAAATTGTAATGAACTGGCATCCGTTGTACGATACATAAGACAAGTGTCCACAAATATTATTTCAATGAATTCACTAATAGAAAAGTAAAATAACTCACGTCATTATTCAAATACCTCTCTTTAAGACAAGGAAAGAAAAAGCGTAAGCCGCATCTTCTAAGTTTAACGCATGATAGATATGTACACACTTTTCGCGCCGAGATATACCGAATAGACACAAACATTTTTTCAAGCCTACTCTACAAATCGGCAAACGATGTATAGAATAAGATAAAAACAGAGTAAATTAAACACATGTTCACCTTTATTTTTTATTGCATATTTCAAAATTACATGGAACATTGAGCCACTGTTGTAATAAACGTGTTTCCCCAAAATATCAAATGTCAGCAGTATTCAGCTTGAAAAAAAAATAATTTTCAAACACTTCTTGTTCTTTGCATATTTTCTCGAAAGTTGATAGTATTCACGCAAGAAATTGTCTAATCATGGGTAGTTTAGAGGGAGGGTGGAAGAGAAAATATGGTCACCATCGTGTTTATCGCCGTCAAAAACGGAGGGAAACCGTTCTTCAGCCCTTTCACAGTATTTTCGGAATTTCTTGTAACTCAGGGAGATGTGATTCCAACCCCCGGGTGTTGTTTTGGTGTCCTCTTGTCAAAATATACTTGAATTATCAATATTCCCTGTAATAATTCCGATCTGTCAAGCCCTCATAAGCGGAAACATCAGAACATGGGGTAGTTCCTTTTTCCATTTAGGGATAATTCCAGAAGGGTGGGGGAAAAGTATTGCAACCATTATGTTTCTCGCCCTCAAAACGGGGGAAAACCGTTCTTCAGCCCTTTCGCAGTATTTTCGGAATGTCTTGTCATTCAGGGAGGAGGTGATTCCAACTCCCGGTGATTGTTTTGGCGTCTTCTGGTCAAAAGATACTCGATTTATCAATATCCTCTATCTGTCAATCCCGATCTCTCAATCCCTCATAAACTTAGTATGAAAAAATCAAAACAAAGGGTAGTAGTAGTTTTTTTAGGGCAAGAAGCGCACCACCAATATGTCCGTGGTGCGATAGAATATTGGGAGAATATGACTAGAGCCATTTTGATGATTCAGAAGTTTCATTTCAAGATTTAATAGCCATTTAACCCCGATTTTGGGGATGAAAATGTCAATTTGCGAAAAATGCAGCCGTTAAACATATAGTTTTGACGAGATATTTGGAATCTGCCGCACAAAAAAACATTAGGATAGGTCCCTTTCGCCTTTGGGAATATTTTTTCTTTTTGTGTGTGCCTGTGTAAGGAATTATTCAATAGTTCTAAAAATAGTATATTATTCAGTGAGAGTGTAATAGCTATTACACGCGAGTAGAATACTATAATTTTTTTACGACTACTCATTGCTTAAAATAATTTTTTCACAACAAACTTGTACAAATTACTAAAAAAAACCTGTTAGTAATTTTAAAATTTAAAAAAATCGATATTATGTCTATGACATATATATTAATATTTGCATGATAGATTGAATTGAGTCATAGCATACGCGATATTTTTGAACATTAAATCGTATTTTGTGATTGCCCCACAATTGTTGAATAATGAAAATGAACTCTTGTGAATGGTTCTAGCCTATTGAGTAATGGATTATTACCCACGACTGTAAATAATGAGCCCCATTACTTGTTCAAAAACTTATCTATAATAAATGAGTGAAAAATAATTTTATAAGTGGCTTGATTTATAAACAATATTTAAAATAACCGTTAGAAATGACCGCAGTAAAAACCCATTCAATGAAGGACGTAACTTTTCCTTCTTCAAAACTTAAACTAAATAGCTGATCAAATTATCTGTTTTGTTTCATGTAGTATTTAGGGTATGTAATGGAATACAAGAAAGTTTGCAGAGTTAGAGTAGTGGCTTTAACCTGAAAATAATAAGATTATCTGGATCAAGCGACATTTTCCGTAACTAACTTTTAAAATAATATATTTTGAAACACTTTTTAACACATCATTGAAAATAATAAAAGAAATTGTAAATGTTCCACATTTGAATATTGTAATAAAAAAGATCGTTTAAATAATAATTACATTAAACATCTTTTAATTTAAGATAAAAAGTGATATGTTTATATAAATATATTGTTATTCTGTGAAGATTGATTACAATTAAAAAATTATAAAAACTCCTATTTAAAATAGTAATATAAGCTTCAGTACATGTGTACAATGTTCAATTTATATCCAATTATTTTTAGGCTCTAACTTGTTGCAAATATATAATTATGTACGAAATACCCTATACTTAAATTTTAAACAGTTGCTGATATTAATTGATAATTGAAATGAAATTAGAGACACTCGAAATTGAAGAACAGAAGAGAAACAACAGCCGACGCTTTTTGCATGTACTCATGCAATGTGAAATGTTCACAGTGCCACAAACAGCAGTACTGAACAGGTAAACGAGGGACACTCGTTCTGGCATTTCTGATCCTATTTAAAGCTAGTTTCTTTTATGCCGAAAGAATTAGGGACAATTCGCTTATTACATATTGAACATTTACGTTTATTTTCATTTTCCTAGAGGTATAAGGTTTTAAATTGTTTTCGAGAGCCACACGAGCTATATGGAAAAAAATGTCGATTTCTGAATCACATGTTTCGAATATAATTTTCTAAGAAAATATGAAATCCTCAGTAACAAAATAATACCATCGAAAGTCATACTTCAACTTTTAACTTGCAATTTATATTTACGTTAACTTTTAAATATTTTATAGCATTTCTTAGTTTATAATTTGTCAATTGTAAAAGATATTTACTTTATGTAATTTCATAAATAAATGCATAAACTTATTAATTCTAGAAAGTTTTATTCGTGGCATTTTATTCAAGGAGGGTAAATTTAAGAAGTCTACATTTTCTTCTTATATTAATATATGTCAACGGTTAAGATTAAGAAATAAGTTGAAAAGATAAAACCTTCGTCTTTAAAATGCTTACTATTTTATTTCAATTCGATGACTAAAGAAATTATTACATATTCTTTCTAGGAGCGCATGCAATTTGGCAAGCCAACGGCTACATAATATACTACTTTCATTTTGTTTCATTTATAAAATCGATATTTCTTATACTTACTGAGATATAATTAGAAAACGGCGTCGAATACATTTACCACATCATTTAGCGATTTTTAGGACAAAGGCAGGATACAACTCTTTTTTATTCTCTCCATATTATATAGAATAGTATTTGTATGCAAGAAATGTACGTATTCTGGTACAAAGCCGATGAAAAAATAGACTGCATCTTCTATATAAAGCTTTACACAAATCGGAAAACTTTTACTGTGGAAAAAGTAATAATATAATATGTAAAATCGTTCTTGCAAAAGAATTATTCTTTCGAAATATTACTACTTAAGAACTTCCTGTAGCTTTGTTATAAATATCAGTATATTAAGAACTATTACATTTGTATCATTTTACGACAAATTTTAGTACATCTGTATGCAACAGAAAATTGTTTTATACATAGAGTCATCATACCAAAAGTCCTGGACGCTTGTGTGAACATGTTTCAATATTAAAAAGCACACATCTCACGCGTTAACCCTCTGAATAAACCAACATCCCAGAGGACTAAATGACACTGTACGAAAGGTGAACATTTATTTCAGATTTGCTTAAATGGTCCATTGTTTGTTTGATGAAAGTAGTAGTCATTTCCTTACAACAGTCAAAGCTAAAACCCATATCACCATACTGTTTTAGTATGAATGTATAGAATAGTAAAATGATACATGGAAGGATAATAATTACACAGCCCCACATAAAAAAGTATTCTGTACAACGGACCAGACTACTATATCCTCATGTTTTTTGGTCTACTGAATTCGAATCCGGTGTAGATTAGCTCCACCATGTCCAGATTTTTTCCTAATCTCAAAATATTTGAAATGGTGGATTTCGAATCTGGTCACGTAATTTTCATCTAATGTTGATGTATTAATTGTAAAAAATGCTGCAACTTTACTGCTGCAGATCAACCTAACTTTAAAAAGTTTCCAAAATTACGTCTACCGGATCATTTCAGGGAGCAAATGTGAAGCGGATTGATGCAATACATTCGAATAAAATTCCTTCACCCTTCTAGGGTGACTATGTATATAAAATGTCATTTTACTTGATTTCAGATCTGAGACTAAACCTAAGTTCAAGAGGAAGATCTAGTAAAATCTTGAATCGCTGATTTAATTACATCATTATAATTTCGGTTACCCGGTTCCCATCCAATGGGATCTCCTCATATATCTGAAGTTCGTAGATCAAGAAAATTATACATCCGCTTCTATGCTAGGCTATTCCACTCTCAGCACTAACTAACTGGTACTAACATCACACAATAATAAAATAATGCTGTTTCATGTCGTTATATTTTAGAAATTTTTATTGTCCAAATAGGCTTAAAATGTCATAAAACGTCGAGATTTTAAGTTTGAGCGAAGAAAAATTTCTGTCTGTCTGTCGGTCTGTCTGTCTGTCTGTAACTTTTTTTTGTGCGCACGTTTACTCTGGAACCGTTTAAGATATTGACTTGAAATTTGGTACACATATGTACTTTAACGAGATCTAGAACTAGATTATATTTTCATCTTATTCCATCGAAGGGTTGGGGGGTAAATTGGGGTAAACTTGGAGTAACTTTGGGGTAAATAGGTCAATCAAGCAGGTAAGAGTCCATAAAATTGGTATTTAGTATATACAAGAGAAGCTAAGGTCTCAAAAAAATGTTTGGCATTAGCCACCCCCATTACCACCCCCACCCCCTTATTAAAGGGGATGAAATAAAATTGTGATTTAGTGTATGTACAGGAACCAGAAACCTCAAAATATTTTTTTACTTCATCCACCCCCCACTATCACCCTCCCCCCATCACCACCCCTCACCCCACTACCGATGTGGGGTATCGTTTTATGGGTTTTTGGGGTAGAGGATTTCAAATATTATATTATTAAAGTTCCATAAACAATTATTTTCACATACAAAATTTTTTCGTTGTGAGTGACTTGGATAGAGAATCTGGATGTGGAAGTAGTGATTCCTTGGGCAGCAGTTTTTTTATTGAGTATTACAGTTAAATATATCAGATAGTTGCTAAACTCTTCTAAATAGACGTGAAAATTTTAAAATAATTGATCCAGGCACAGGCAAACAATATACAAGGAATTGCCTACAAATTAATCTGGACATATAAAAACTAAACCTGTGTGATAATTTAGTATAATCAGTTAGGCCATGAATTACCTTGTAGACCAAAATTAAATCAGATATGATTGTTCGGTTGTTCGGTTTTCAAGAGAAGCAAATGAGAATTCATCAAGGAGATTAAAGTAAGGAAAGCTTATACACTGTAAAAAGGAATACTACAAAATTCCGGTAGCTAAAATGGGTTACTTATTGCCAGCAATATAGGTTGTGAAGTTACAAGTGAAATGTGAATTGACGAGTACATTGTAGGATATTTATAAGGAGAGTACTTAGTCCACTCAAATTAGGAAAACAAACGCCGTTTTAAAGAAAGATTTTGAACAGCAGTTTCTTTGCATAGATAGTAAGTACTCAACTTTTAGAACAATTTTTTGCTTATGCGCATATATATATATATATATATATATATATATATATATATATATACGTTTTTTCGTGTTTTTTTTACATTTAGACTTTCATATTTCGAAAAGTACACGTTTTTAAGGCTAAACAAACATAAGTGAATGTGTTCAGAATACGATTTCTTACAAAAAAGCTTCTATACATTTTCCCGATCATGCCATTGCTTTTTCCGGAAAAGCGACTTCAAAAATATATCTATGTCTTTTTTATTTTGAATGCAAATATCTCGAAAAGCGCGCGATTCTAGGGCTAAATGAACATAAATAAACTTATTCAGAATGAGATTTTCTACAAAAAAGCTCGTCTACATTTTTCGATTATCCCATTGGTTTTTCCGGAAAAGCTTCTTGAAGAATATATATTTGCTTTTTCGTAATTTTTTTTTTCATTTGGACGTATATATATATCGGAAAGTACGCATTTTTAAGGCTTATGAACATTACTAAACTTGTTCAGAATGTGATTTCCTACAAAAAAGATTCTGTATATTTGAGAGACACATACGTCAAAATAAAAAAAAACACGAAAAAGCAAATATATATATATATATTCTTCAAGAAGCTTTTCCGGAAAAACCAATGGGATAATCGGAAAAATGTATAGGAGGTTTTTTGCAGGAAATCTAATTCTAAATAAGTTTACTTACGTTCATTTGGCCCTAAAATCGCGCACTTTTCGAGATATTTGCATTCAAAATAAAAAATACACGAAAAAAACATATATACAGGGTGTCCCGAAACTCCCGCCTTCCCCTTTAGATGCTAATTCTCCATGCAAAAATAGTAAGAAAAGTTCCTATAAACATGTGTCCGGAAATGCTTCCTAAGGGAGCTACGGCTCTCTAAGGATGGCGCAAAAATAGGTGTTTTTACTAATTATCTCGGAAATGATTTGGGACAACTTTATGAAACTTGGTTAACTTTTTTCGATTATTAAAGGTTATTGTTTTACAGTATTAGCCAAAATTAATTTTATCCAGGGGCGGAGAAACGAGGGGTTGGTGTTCTTTGTTTCTACATATTAATTTTTCCATTTGACATTTTTAGTATTTTAATCCATGACTATGATTCCCTGGTTAATTCTGCATAAAAAGGGCCTCTTTACAATTAGCCATATGGCAAGCCGTTTTCGAATAAAAGCGGTCTAAACGAAATATTTGCTAAATGCGTATTATTTATTTTTCAAAGTAGGCGTAAAACAATAAACTTTATTAATCGAAAAAAGTTAACCAGTTTCATAAAGTTGTCCCAAATCATTTCCGAGATAATTAGTAAAAACATCTACTTTTGCGCCATCCTTAGAGGGCCTTAACTCCCTTAGGAAGCATTTCCGGACACATGTTTATAGGAACTTATTATTTTTGCATGGGGAATTAGCAGCTAAAGGGGAAGGCGGGAGTTTCGGGACACCCTGTATATTTTTCAAGTCGCTTTTCCGGAAAAGCCAGTGGGATAATCGGAAAAATGTATAGAAACTTTTTTGTAGGAAGTCGTATTCTGAACATGTTTACCTATGTCGCGTATTTTTCGAGATATATACGTCTAAATGAAAAAAAAAACACGAAAAAACGTATATATATATATATATGTATGTATATATCTCAAAAATCATTTCTTTTTTCTGTGCATAAGCAAAACCTTGTTCTAAAAGTTGAATACTCACTTCCTATGCAAAGAAACTGCTGTTCAGAATTTTTCTCCGCTATTTTCCTAATTTGAGTGGACTAACTGTAAAATAGCAATTATTATACTCTTCGCAAATACGATAACGAAGAGTATATTGCATTTGATCGCACATTTCTAAAACCGTAAATATCGCCCGCAGATAAAAAATATTCATATCATTGTGTTAGTGAACGAATTCTGAACAACTTTCAAAATGTTTGTCCGTCCGTCACGTTTCTTGTAAGCACAATAACTCAAGAAAGAAAAATCCGATTGTACTGAAATTTGGACAGCAAGTTAGTGTTGGCTAGAGGAAGAACCCTATTTTTTTTAACAAAATCGATCAGTAAATAAAAATGTTATTAATGATTTAAATTTGAAAAAAAAATTTTTGATTTTTATATTTTTGTAATTGAATAGAAATCTAGTGAAATGATATTTCATTTTAATAGCTAAATATTTATATATTTTACAAATATACATTTCATAATCTAATATACAACGGTGGAAATATGATTTTAGCTCCTCTTATAATGTAAAAATGTACATTTTTTTGCGCGTTAGATGGTGGTGTAGTTTTTACACTTTTGACTCGGAATCCAAAAGTCCCGGGTTCGAAACCCAAATGGGGTATGGTATAGTTTTTTTTTTAATTTTTACTTTTTACTTTATTTTACACCTTCACCAACTAAGTTCGTACCTACTATAAAATAAAAAATGTCTAAAACTAAATTATTTACAGAAAGCTGCGAAGAATATCCTATAGAATGTGTAACAATTATATAAAAAGTTCAGAGAACAGGGAAAGAGTACGTTTTTAGCTTGTTTAATGTAAAATTAGCTGTAAATTTAAGGAATTATATGACATTTATAAGTATAATCACATTTATTTCTGTAATACGTATGTAAAAATACACATTCCAATGTTTTTGCACATCTTTTCCAAAATTATTATATTTACAAATTTTATGTAAAAATGTCCGTCAAATTTATATCAATATTTAATATAACTGCATTGTGAATTTACCCAGAGTTTTTACAGTGTAGTAGAACGGGTTCTATTTTATCTAGGTACATTAAAGGCATATTAGAAGAAAAAATTAGGCTATTTCACCTTATGGGAAATGATACCGTATTGCATTTACTTACATTTAAAAACAAGTTATTGCCGATATATCACGATTTTATTAAGATCTGTCTGCAGACGTAAACAATAATTGTTTAAGTGTACGTCGGTATCGGCAACAATATCAGCAATCAGAATATTTAAAATTAAGGGACCTAAAACAGACCTCTGAGGTATCCCTCATGCTATAGTACTGGATTCGGTTGACCGATGATCGTCACATTCTGCATAAAGTGATGTATGTTTGAGATAGAGATATACTAAGGGATTTTCGTAAACATTCAGAAGGACGAATATTGGTAAGTTTAGTCAATAAAATATTATGGTCGAACTTATCAAAGGATTTCGAATAGTCGGTGCAAGTCACATTCATCTGCCTAATACTGTCTATTCTACAATTACGCTTTGTAGTGCGGTTTCGAACAAATAATGTTCCTTAAACCTGGATTTATTTTTAATCAATAAACGATTTTCATGGATATAACAAGTTGATCCTTTACTTATTGACCCAATATCAGGACATTTTATAGCACTGTTTAGTTCAGGATTAGATACTATTTTGAAAAATTTCGAATCAAAAATTTTCCTTCATATATCGAGTCATCAGTAACATGTTGCTGATAGCTGTAGCTAATTTAATAGTTATAGTGTGTTGCACATTAAAACCGGCTAAATGTTTTACTGGTTTACTTTTTAGTGCGCCAAATTCAACTTTTTCAAAATTACTGAAATTTGAAGTGATATTTCATCCAAAAAGTTGCACCTATTGCTGTTTTTTGGAATTCCTTACAATGTATTATTACAGCAATATGTACTTTTACATTGGAGTGTTTTACTTCTTTTTAATCATGAGGCAATTTAATTGTTTTTATGAATCATATTTATGATATGCTTGAGATGCCCACGTAGACAAAAGAAATAACCAACAATGAAAAACAAGCTACTTGCTAAATAATTTATAAAAATCAAAAATGAATTTCCCTGTAGAAACGTTAGATACCTTTGAGAAGCAATTGAAACTCATTTCTATCCTCGCTCTTCGCAATTTTACTACCGTCAAATATTCAATATCCTGTCTGAAAACAATACCATGAAATATTTAAGTTTTTTTTATTTTTAATACATTCCATGTATTTGTACATAATTCGTTTTGTAAAAAAAGCCGCACATATATCTTCACTAATTGAATCATCAAAGCATTACGTTACTACTGCTTCAATTTATAATTCACATAACTTATACAAATGTCTAATAAAACACCTTACGCAAAGTTCAAAGAGCCCCAGTTGTTACTGTAATGGGCAAGTTCCCCATTACGACTTCGAACTCGGTTTCAACGGACCTAAATACATAAGGATACACTGGTCTGGTCCGCAGACCAGACCACTGTTTTTTGTGTGGCTGTGTCATTAAACAAAAAAAGTAAAATATTTGTAAAAGTATTTTTTTGCAATAAATGATTTTTAAAATATCGTGGAAATTGGTTCTCTAGACATCCAAAAATAAATTGCGAGTGGCATCAACTTTGATTTAAATTTGGTTGTAGCACACCGTGTCCCCGAATGATATGCGTAAATTTCCATTATATCCTCGCGATTATGACCTAAGAACCTGAATTAACAGAATAACTAAGTTATCAAGCTGTTCAACCTGGATCCACTCTATACTATAGAGGGTGTTTCTAAAATGTATTTCAGTTGTTTAACCACAAAAGTAATATAGCCCTTCAAATAAAAAATATTTAATTTCGCTAATATGTATGGCCATAGATTAAATAAAAAAATATTCTTTTTTACGTGTCCCTATGTCATTTTAAAAATGCCCTAATTCTATAAAATTTCATTCTAAAACTTTGTTTACCTTGTATTTTTTAAATTTAAGGAACTATTTGCATAAACACGCTGTCTCTCTTATATAAATGTTGTTGTTTTGTTAAGTTGTATTGTGTGTTGCGTCATTATGAATTTTCAGACAATCATAATTCAATGTTTATTCCTGTGTTACTACCGAAAACAGGAGCATTTACACTCGAGAGGTAATTAAAATTGCTCCCTTGCAGTTATCATATACTCTATCACAAATTATTACAGTAACAACTGGGGCTCTTTGAACTTTGCGCAAGGTGTTTTATTAGACATTTGTATAAGTTATGTGAATTATAAATTGAAGCAGTAATAACGTAATGCTTTGATGATTTAATTAGTGAAGATATATGTGCGGCTTATTTTACAAAACGAATTATGTACAAATACATGGAATGTATTAAAAATAAAAGAAGACTTAAATATTTCATGGTATTGTTTTCAGACACGATATTGAATACCTGACGGTAGTAAAATTGCGAAGAGCGAGGATAAAAATGAGTTTCAATTGCTTCTCAAAGGTCTCTAACGTTTCTACAGGGAAATTCGTTTTTGATTTTTATAAATTATTTATCAAGTAGCTTGTTTTTCCTTGTTGGTTATTTCTTCTATCTACGTGGGCGTCTCAAGCATATCATAAATATGATTCATAAAAATAATTAAATTGCCTCTAGATTAAAAAGTAGTAAAACACCAACATAAAAGTACATAGTGCTGTGATAATACATTGCAAGAAATTACAAAAAACAGCAATAGGTGCAACTTTTTGGATGAAATATTACTTCTTCAAATTTCAGTAATACATAGGATATACTGACTGGCCTAAAAAACTGAAAAACGAGCCAATCTGACCATTCTGACTTCGGATTCGGTTTCAGCGGACCCAAATACATAAGAATACACTGGTCTGGTCCGCAGGCTAGACCACTTTTTTATGTTTTGGGGATGATTTTTGGGGTTGGGGGTGAAAAACGAATGAATCTGACAATTCTATTCTGTTTTAAATACATAAGGATGCACTGGTATGGTCCGCCGGACAGATCATTTGTTGGGGGCGTGTTTTTTTTTTTTTGAAGTTAGGAGTAAAAAATAAGCCAATGTAACAATTCTGACTTGGATTGGGTCCAAATACCTAAGCAAGCCAGACCACTTTTTTTGTGTGTCATTAAACAAAGAAAGTAAAATACTTGTAAAAAAAAAATTTCTGCGATGAATGATTTTAAATATTGTGGAAACTGGTTCTATAAACATCCGAGAACGTGTAAAAATAAAAATTCCGAGTGGCATCAACTTTGATTTAAATGTGGTTGTAGCACACCGTGGGGATTCTCTTTCAGTTAGTAAGTGTTGAAACTTTCAAGACTCGAGAGAAATTCAGCCATCTTGAAAAATATACTGTCTTTTTTGTTTTCTCGGATACTTCAGTAAATATTGAAAGTTATTGAAAACGGCAGTTTATTAAATCCTAAACAAAGAAGTTCTTTATGAATATACCAGAAAGTGATTTAAATAAATTGAACAGCATTTAACTCTCTATCGACATAGACTCATGATATTTAGTCATATATGCAACTGTCTTTGAGAAAAAGCTCAATAAACTTAATCTTGATGGATAGCAGTGTACTGATGTATTCTTCAACCAGGTTTTCAAACTGCTTGAGATCAATTTTGATGTTCACCCTGAAGATAGCATCGCTCTCTAACTTGCAATATATCGATAGCAATAATATTTCTCGATAATGTTGACGTAGAAAACAAATTAAAGAAATGATCCTGACGAAATTGTCGACTTCGAAAATGGGGGTGAATCCTCGTAGAGGAATGTTTTGTGATAAGGCGCGCAACATTCAAATTTCGATAAAATACCGAGCAACCATTTTAACCGAAATCTTCTATACAGCATTATGGATAAGCTTACCTCTAAATTTTATAGAAGGACGCGGGGTCTCCACGTTGTTCTTAAAGCTATTGCAGTACACTTAGGTTTTCGACGTCATTATTGATGTCGTTTTTGATTTTCATTATAATGTTGATTAGCAACACGTGAAAAGATCAAGGAATCGACCAATTTACGTTGTCAAGAAACTTAATCCTGTTGGGGTAATTTGAAGTATCTTAGACGGTGGATATTTCACCTTCTTGCCTGGTTTCAACAGCAAGAAAAACTTATTAGAGTACACAAATTTTGTTTCACAATTAAAGCAGAAGAAAGACTGAACTTAAGAAAAAGGAAGTCACTGACACTAAAGGATTAACCTGTCGAAAACTAACGCTACAGATTTGAACTGTCAGTCAATTTTTTTATAATTATTGATATTTAAGACAAACGTGCATAGATAACATCCTTGATTTTGCAGGAACTAAGAGAATATAATTAAACAATTATACTACAATTACTTCTAGATTCACTTATATCTTAAGCTAATTTTTACTAGTCTATAAAAACAACTAGATAAATATTAAAATGCTTTATATAAAAAGACGTTAAAACTGAATCATTTGCTGTCAAAGTAGGTTTTGACAATCTTAATTGTCATGGTGTTTATTTGTCAGACTAGGAGGGGATGTTTAGGTAGATCTAAACTGGCTAGCTAAATATTGCTTAAAAATAAAATAGCTTGTAAAATTAAAGATATTTATTGCGATAGAATTCCATGAAATTGTTTTAAGGTCGAAAGGTCAAGAAGTTTAGATAAACTGGGTCAAGTTCAATTACTGGAACAAATGCTAACAAAGTTGCCTTGCTTACGTTTTAAATTAAGTACGATTTACATCAACCAAAAATCAAAACAGTGTCACAAAAATCAGAGATTTAATTTGTAAATAGTCATTTGTATGTGGCAAAGCTGGTTTTACCATTGTAAATCTTCATTTAGAATCAAATTAAAAATTCAGGTGTACATAGTGAGCAATAGCAAATCCCTTTCATATCGTGGTCCTGGGGCGTCAGTTCTCATGCCGACTGCGAGCGCTTAGTGGGTTCTCAAAAGAAGCACACTAATCTGCTATAAAATATGCAGGATAAAGGGTCTAAAGGCGCATTTAAGATGTCTTGCAGGATGCTGAGGCTCTCAACATCAGTGGCGTTTTGTCATTTTATTTATTTTCTACAGTATATTCTTTAAAGCGTGATTTTATACCGTAGCGTACAATGGACATATTTACGAGGAGGAGTAGATGTAATAATTTCCATGCAACTTGATCTCTCTGTGTATAAAAAGCACTAAGCCCTTTAAATTGAATGCGGCACGATATTTGAGGTACTTGGATGAAATATTAATGTCAGGGTTTTAGTAAGAGCGTACGCTATTTATTCGTGTCGTAATTTTCGCTGTATATTAAGCCACTGTTAATTAGTACGTCTAATTACCCTAATAAATTAAGCTATAATACTTAGAACATATTTTTAATGTCAATGTATTCAATGTATTATCAAATCAAATATAGGCCATTTGAACACTGTCAAAATTACTAGTAAAATTATCGAGTAATTGAGCACGTTATTAAGTAAATTTTCCATGACATGACTATAAAAAATATTTTTTTCTGAATAAAATCAATGTAAGTAATGTTCAGGTGTAACTTTAACATGTCGATGTAAAACTGTAATTTTAATTTGAAATTTTAATGCTTTAGGTACTGGGCAAACTTATTTTACATCAGAAAATTACAACAACCATAAAAATGCAATCACCAGTACTGTAAAATAGCAGCACAAGTATCTGAATTTTCCAACTCTGATGCCCCCACTTCCTCAGACAGCGCATGTCGTTATTCTCCCATTACAACAAGCATTTAAACGTTATACAACTATTTTGTTTTATTGCAATTTTATAAATGTAATAAAATAGCAATAAAATAAAATTGTTGTAGAAATGACAATTATAAAACAAATTTGTTTATTGGGTGGGATGGGGATGGTGATAGGGGGTGGTAGTGGGGGTGGGTGAAGTAAAAAATATTTTCAGGTTTTCGGTTCTTGTATATACACTAAATCACATTATTTTTCATCCCCCTTAATAATGAGATGGAGGTGGTAATTGAGGTGGCTAATGCCAAAAAAGTTTTTAGCTTCTCTCGTATATACTAAATGCCAATTTTATGGACTCTTACCTGCTTGATTTACCTGTTTACCACTCATTTGCCCCAATTTACCCCCTTAGACGGAATAAGATGAAAATATAATCTAGTTCTAAATCCCGTTAAAGTACATGCGTCTACCAAATTTCAAGTCAATATCTTAAACGATTCCAGAGTAATCGTGCGCACAAAAAAGTTACAGACAGACCGACAGACCGGCAGACCGACGGACCGACAGGCAGACAGAAATTTTCTTTCACTCAAACTTAAAATCTCGACGTTTCATGACATTCTAAGCCTATTTGAACACTGAAAATTTTCAAAATTTTTTTTTGTATTATACTTTCACTGGATCTGGAAGTAATACCTGATTTTGCGAAGATTTCCTTTTCAGCACACATTGTTGAGTTATATATATTATTCCTTTGTTCTGTTATTCATTACTTTATGTATATTCCAGTCTTCATTGCTTTTAGTTTGTCTATATTTTTTGCTTTGCCTTAGCTCTCTCGCTTTGATTTAATACTTCAGATTGAGAGTAAAGAGTAATACTTATCTATACACATTTTAGAACTTTTAGAAAGCAACTGTGATATTAGAGGTGTAGGAATATGCTGTATAATACCACTTGATCTTGTTAGAAAAGAAAATATTTAATTGGTTAAGAACGATCCAACATTTTTTTCTACAAATTTTTTTATTTTTTTTGCATCAGTTGGGTTATATAAATTACGTTTTACAGCGAAATATGTATCCAAACTGTAATGTAATTTCTACTTTAAAATGTTGTTCTGATATTTTTAACAAAACTACTGTTAAAAAAACAGAAGTTGCAGCACAGCGTTTCCGACTACCTATACGCATTTGAGCTATAATAATCAGAAAGACATTGGATATCGACTTAATCTCAGTGGCACTAAGTAAAAGTGAATTGTACGGTACTTAAGCAAAATACTAATCAAGTAGGTATTCGTAGTAAAAAATCTAAGCGCAACATATTAAAAAATATTAAACTTCGACTATTTGAATGTACCATGAAAACGGAAGTGACATCATAACGGCAGTTAGATGTGAACTTATATGCAGAACAGAAGAAGACGAACAAGTTGACATTATTGACAACAAAGAAGAGAACCTCATATGCCAAAAGTAAATTTGACGTTTAGCTAGTAGTGATTAGTGTTTGTTGTTATTGTTAATATTTTTTTCAAAACGACTAAGGCAGTATATTTGTAAAAGCTAATTCTACATTCTACTTGCGGTAGATATATTTATGGTCAGCGAATTTTTAAAAGGAGGCGATCGTTTTGGCATTGCAGTGGTTGGAAGTACAAAAGCTGCAGGGCACGTTACAGCTACAGATTGGACAATACAAACCATTGTAATTTATTTTATCTTATTTTATTAGTATCATACAATATGTCTAATATGTAGGTATTTTATTATTTCATGTAGATCAGTTTGTTATAACTGACTTTGTATTTTATTAAATATTTCCTTTTTATTATATTTTATTTATTACTTACTCCTATTAACTATATACATGCATATCTAACTGAAAACATAACAAAATGAATATATCTACTAAAAAAATTATTTATTTCATCCATTGATACTCCTAAGAAAAGTCAACATGAAACTTACGAAAGATATAAAGAAAGATCTGCATTATAAGAAAAAATAAATAATAATTATAATATATAGGTACTTTATGCTAGTGTCTATCTAAGTAGTAAACAGCATAATTCAAAGGAGAAATATAGCTACAATTCAACGCATTCGTAGCCATTTCGGACTGTTTATGTGTTCACCGACTGTAGTCCACTTTCACAGTTTGTTTCATAGTTTTCAACATTGAGTTTTTAAATTTCCTTTCTTAATTTATGGATCATCCTAGTATACTGTGTCTAGGGAGCTTCATAAATAAATAACACAGGTCTACAAAAAAAAGTTTTGATCTGGGAATGGACCTATCATTTCCTACGTATTTTGACACGCTGAAACCGAATCCCGGTTTTTATTGTCAAAAAACCGTATTTTGACGATAAAAAAAGAGATTTACTCGAAATCTATGCGGTAAAAAATTTTTTAAATTGAAAATTCGGATTTAGCACACAAAAATACATAAGGAATGGTAGGTTTAGAACAGAATTTTTTTTTGTGGACCTATGAAGAGATCTACAAAACAAATTCTGTTCCAAGGACTAAACCTATCATTCCTTATGTATTTTTGTGTGCTGAATCCGAATTTTCAATTTAAAAATTTCTTTACCGCGTAAATTTCGAGTAAATCCAGGTTTTTATCGTCAAAATGCGGATTTTTTTAAAATGTTTTACGTTTACTCGAAATCTACGCGGTAGAAAATTTTTTTAATTGAAAATTCGGATTCAGCACACAACAAATACTTAAGCCATTCCCAGATCAAAACGTTTTTTTTTGTAAACCTGTGTAATCAATAGCTAACAAAAACAACTGCACTTTATTCCAGTATAAACTAGATAAAATACATAAAAGCACATTAAAGCCATTTCCCTCATATTAGGAAATCGAAACCCGAATAACATTCTAATCTAGAACTGTTAAGAATGCACTTTACTTTATCCACCAGTTTGGCGGGTAATTTGAATTTGTAACAGCTAGAATGCTACACTAGTCTTGTTACGCGGTCGTTTTTCCTACAAAAACACATGTTAAAAATTAAATTCTTACATCAAGATTCAACAACTTACCACAAATAAAATGCTTAGTACACCTCTACTGTAATTTGATGTTTTTTCTTGTGATAAGCACCCATTTCAAATTTTCTTTTCATTGACACTGAAATGGTCTCCACAATCAAAAGACTTGGTCCTTGTCTGGTGGCTTTAAATCATTCATTTTTACGTTCAGAATTCATTACTGGAACATTTAACATTTAATTTACATTTACATTTAATTCTAAATAAGTTTACTTACGTTCATTTGGCCCTAAAATCGCGCACTTTTCGAGATATTTGCATTCAAAATAAAAAATACACGAAAAAAACATATATACAGGGTGTCCCGAAACTCCCGCCTTCCCCTTTAGATGCTAATTCTCCATGCAAAAATAGTAAGAAAAGTTCCTATAAACATGTGTCCGGAAATGCTTCCTAAGGGAGCTACGGCTCTCTAAGGATGGCGCAAAAATAGGTGTTTTTACTAATTATCTCGGAAATGATTTGGGACAACTTTATGAAACTTGGTTAACTTTTTTCGATTATTAAAGGTTATTGTTTTACAGTATTAGCCAAAATTAATTTTATCCAGGGGCGGAGAAACGAGGGGTTGGTGTTCTTTGTTTCTACATATTAATTTTTCCATTTGACATTTTTAGTATTTTAATCCATGACTATGATTCCCTGGTTAATTCTGCATAAAAAGGGCCTCTTTACAATTAGCCATATGGCAAGCCGTTTTCGAATAAAAGCGGTCTAAACGAAATATTTGCTAAATGCGTATTATTTATTTTTCAAAGTAGGCGTAAAACAATAAACTTTATTAATCGAAAAAAGTTAACCAGTTTCATAAAGTTGTCCCAAATCATTTCCGAGATAATTAGTAAAAACATCTACTTTTGCGCCATCCTTAGAGGGCCTTAACTCCCTTAGGAAGCATTTCCGGACACATGTTTATAGGAACTTATTATTTTTGCATGGGGAATTAGCAGCTAAAGGGGAAGGCGGGAGTTTCGGGACACCCTGTATATTTTTCAAGTCGCTTTTCCGGAAAAGCCAGTGGGATAATCGGAAAAATGTATAGAAACTTTTTTGTAGGAAGTCGTATTCTGAACATGTTTACCTATGTCGCGTATTTTTCGAGATATATACGTCTAAATGAAAAAAAAAACACGAAAAAACGTATATATATATATATATGTATGTATATATCTCAAAAATCATTTCTTTTTTCTGTGCATAAGCAAAACCTTGTTCTAAAAGTTGAATACTCACTTCCTATGCAAAGAAACTGCTGTTCAGAATTTTTCTCCGCTATTTTCCTAATTTGAGTGGACTAACTGTAAAATAGCAATTATTATACTCTTCGCAAATACGATAACGAAGAGTATATTGCATTTGATCGCACATTTCTAAAACCGTAAATATCGCCCGCAGATAAAAAATATTCATATCATTGTGTTAGTGAACGAATTCTGAACAACTTTCAAAATGTTTGTCCGTCCGTCACGTTTCTTGTAAGCACAATAACTCAAGAAAGAAAAATCCGATTGTACTGAAATTTGGACAGCAAGTTAGTGTTGGCTAGAGGAAGAACCCTATTTTTTTTAACAAAATCGATCAGTAAATAAAAATGTTATTAATGATTTAAATTTGAAAAAAAATTTTTTGATTTTTATATTTTTGTAATTGAATAGAAATCTAGTGAAATGATATTTCATTTTAATAGCTAAATATTTATATATTTTACAAATATACATTTCATAATCTAATATACAACGGTGGAAATATGATTTTAGCTCCTCTTATAATGTAAAAATGTACATTTTTTTGCGCGTTAGATGGTGGTGTAGTTTTTACACTTTTGACTCGGAATCCAAAAGTCCCGGGTTCGAAACCCAAATGGGGTATGGTATAGTTTTTTTTTTAATTTTTACTTTTTACTTTATTTTACACCTTCACCAACTAAGTTCGTACCTACTATAAAATAAAAAATGTCTAAAACTAAATTATTTACAGAAAGCTGCGAAGAATATCCTATAGAATGTGTAACAATTATATAAAAAGTTCAGAGAACAGGGAAAGAGTACGTTTTTAGCTTGTTTAATGTAAAATTAGCTGTAAATTTAAGGAATTATATGACATTTATAAGTATAATCACATTTATTTCTGTAATACGTATGTAAAAATACACATTCCAATGTTTTTGCACATCTTTTCCAAAATTATTATATTTACAAATTTTATGTAAAAATGTCCGTCAAATTTATATCAATATTTAATATAACTGCATTGTGAATTTACCCAGAGTTTTTACAGTGTAGTAGAACGGGTTCTATTTTATCTAGGTACATTAAAGGCATATTAGAAGAAAAAATTAGGCTATTTCACCTTATGGGAAATGATACCGTATTGCATTTACTTACATTTAAAAACAAGTTATTGCCGATATATCACGATTTTATTAAGATCTGTCTGCAGACGTAAACAATAATTGTTTAAGTGTACGTCGGTATCGGCAACAATATCAGCAATCAGAATATTTAAAATTAAGGGACCTAAAACAGACCTCTGAGGTATCCCTCATGCTATAGTACTGGATTCGGTTGACCGATGATCGTCACATTCTGCATAAAGTGATGTATGTTTGAGATAGAGATATACTAAGGGATTTTCGTAAACATTCAGAAGGACGAATATTGGTAAGTTTAGTCAATAAAATATTATGGTCGAACTTATCAAAGGATTTCGAATAGTCGGTGCAAGTCACATTCATCTGCCTAATACTGTCTATTCTACAATTACGCTTTGTAGTGCGGTTTCGAACAAATAATGTTCCTTAAACCTGGATTTATTTTTAATCAATAAACGATTTTCATGGATATAACAAGTTGATCCTTTACTTATTGACCCAATATCAGGACATTTTATAGCACTGTTTAGTTCAGGATTAGATACTATTTTGAAAAATTTCGAATCAAAAATTTTCCTTCATATATCGAGTCATCAGTAACATGTTGCTGATAGCTGTAGCTAATTTAATAGTTATAGTGTGTTGCACATTAAAACCGGCTAAATGTTTTACTGGTTTACTTTTTAGTGCGCCAAATTCAACTTTTTCAAAATTACTGAAATTTGAAGTGATATTTCATCCAAAAAGTTGCACCTATTGCTGTTTTTTGGAATTCCTTACAATGTATTATTACAGCAATATGTACTTTTACATTGGAGTGTTTTACTTCTTTTTAATCATGAGGCAATTTAATTGTTTTTATGAATCATATTTATGATATGCTTGAGATGCCCACGTAGACAAAAGAAATAACCAACAATGAAAAACAAGCTACTTGCTAAATAATTTATAAAAATCAAAAATGAATTTCCCTGTAGAAACGTTAGATACCTTTGAGAAGCAATTGAAACTCATTTCTATCCTCGCTCTTCGCAATTTTACTACCGTCAAATATTCAATATCCTGTCTGAAAACAATACCATGAAATATTTAAGTTTTTTTTATTTTTAATACATTCCATGTATTTGTACATAATTCGTTTTGTAAAAAAAGCCGCACATATATCTTCACTAATTGAATCATCAAAGCATTACGTTACTACTGCTTCAATTTATAATTCACATAACTTATACAAATGTCTAATAAAACACCTTACGCAAAGTTCAAAGAGCCCCAGTTGTTACTGTAATGGGCAAGTTCCCCATTACGACTTCGAACTCGGTTTCAACGGACCTAAATACATAAGGATACACTGGTCTGGTCCGCAGACCAGACCACTGTTTTTTGTGTGGCTGTGTCATTAAACAAAAAAAGTAAAATATTTGTAAAAGTATTTTTTTGCAATAAATGATTTTTAAAATATCGTGGAAATTGGTTCTCTAGACATCCAAAAATAAATTGCGAGTGGCATCAACTTTGATTTAAATTTGGTTGTAGCACACCGTGTCCCCGAATGATATGCGTAAATTTCCATTATATCCTCGCGATTATGACCTAAGAACCTGAATTAACAGAATAACTAAGTTATCAAGCTGTTCAACCTGGATCCACTCTATACTATAGAGGGTGTTTCTAAAATGTATTTCAGTTGTTTAACCACAAAAGTAATATAGCCCTTCAAATAAAAAATATTTAATTTCGCTAATATGTATGGCCATAGATTAAATAAAAAAATATTCTTTTTTACGTGTCCCTATGTCATTTTAAAAATGCCCTAATTCTATAAAATTTCATTCTAAAACTTTGTTTACCTTGTATTTTTTAAATTTAAGGAACTATTTGCATAAACACGCTGTCTCTCTTATATAAATGTTGTTGTTTTGTTAAGTTGTATTGTGTGTTGCGTCATTATGAATTTTCAGACAATCATAATTCAATGTTTATTCCTGTGTTACTACCGAAAACAGGAGCATTTACACTCGAGAGGTAATTAAAATTGCTCCCTTGCAGTTATCATATACTCTATCACAAATTATTACAGTAACAACTGGGGCTCTTTGAACTTTGCGCAAGGTGTTTTATTAGACATTTGTATAAGTTATGTGAATTATAAATTGAAGCAGTAATAACGTAATGCTTTGATGATTTAATTAGTGAAGATATATGTGCGGCTTATTTTACAAAGCGAATTATGTACAAATACATGGAATGTATTAAAAATAAAAGAAGACTTAAATATTTCATGGTATTGTTTTCAGACACGATATTGAATACCTGACGGTAGTAAAATTGCGAAGAGCGAGGATAAAAATGAGTTTCAATTGCTTCTCAAAGGTCTCTAACGTTTCTACAGGGAAATTCGTTTTTGATTTTTATAAATTATTTATCAAGTAGCTTGTTTTTCCTTGTTGGTTATTTCTTCTATCTACGTGGGCGTCTCAAGCATATCATAAATATGATTCATAAAAATAATTAAATTGCCTCTAGATTAAAAAGTAGTAAAACACCAACATAAAAGTACATAGTGCTGTGATAATACATTGCAAGAAATTACAAAAAACAGCAATAGGTGCAACTTTTTGGATGAAATATTACTTCTTCAAATTTCAGTAATACATAGGATATACTGACTGGCCTAAAAAACTGAAAAACGAGCCAATCTGACCATTCTGACTTCGGATTCGGTTTCAGCGGACCCAAATACATAAGAATACACTGGTCTGGTCCGCAGGCTAGACCACTTTTTTATGTTTTGGGGATGATTTTTGGGGTTGGGGGTGAAAAACGAATGAATCTGACAATTCTATTCTGTTTTAAATACATAAGGATGCACTGGTATGGTCCGCCGGACAGATCATTTGTTGGGGGCGTGTTTTTTTTTTTTTGAAGTTAGGAGTAAAAAATAAGCCAATGTAACAATTCTGACTTGGATTGGGTCCAAATACCTAAGCAAGCCAGACCACTTTTTTTGTGTGTCATTAAACAAAGAAAGTAAAATACTTGTAAAAAAAAAAATTCTGCGATGAATGATTTTAAATATTGTGGAAACTGGTTCTATAAACATCCGAGAACGTGTAAAAATAAAAATTCCGAGTGGCATCAACTTTGATTTAAATGTGGTTGTAGCACACCGTGGGGATTCTCTTTCAGTTAGTAAGTGTTGAAACTTTCAAGACTCGAGAGAAATTCAGCCATCTTGAAAAATATACTGTCTTTTTTGTTTTCTCGGATACTTCAGTAAATATTGAAAGTTATTGAAAACGGCAGTTTATTAAATCCTAAACAAAGAAGTTCTTTATGAATATACCAGAAAGTGATTTAAATAAATTGAACAGCATTTAACTCTCTATCGACATAGACTCATGATATTTAGTCATATATGCAACTGTCTTTGAGAAAAAGCTCAATAAACTTAATCTTGATGGATAGCAGTGTACTGATGTATTCTTCAACCAGGTTTTCAAACTGCTTGAGATCAATTTTGATGTTCACCCTGAAGATAGCATCGCTCTCTAACTTGCAATATATCGATAGCAATAATATTTCTCGATAATGTTGACGTAGAAAACAAATTAAAGAAATGATCCTGACGAAATTGTCGACTTCGAAAATGGGGGTGAATCCTCGTAGAGGAATGTTTTGTGATAAGGCGCGCAACATTCAAATTTCGATAAAATACCGAGCAACCATTTTAACCGAAATCTTCTATACAGCATTATGGATAAGCTTACCTCTAAATTTTATAGAAGGACGCGGGGTCTCCACGTTGTTCTTAAAGCTATTGCAGTACACTTAGGTTTTCGACGTCATTATTGATGTCGTTTTTGATTTTCATTATAATGTTGATTAGCAACACGTGAAAAGATCAAGGAATCGACCAATTTACGTTGTCAAGAAACTTAATCCTGTTGGGGTAATTTGAAGTATCTTAGACGGTGGATATTTCACCTTCTTGCCTGGTTTCA
Organism: Rutpela maculata; assembly: GCA_936432065.2. Classification (NCBI taxonomy): domain Eukaryota; kingdom Metazoa; phylum Arthropoda; class Insecta; order Coleoptera; family Cerambycidae; genus Rutpela; species Rutpela maculata. The sequence goes on from OW386285.2 coordinate 227,642,346, forward strand.
ACAGCAAGAAAAACTTATTAGAGTACACAAATTTTGTTTCACAATTAAAGCAGAAGAAAGACTGAACTTAAGAAAAAGGAAGTCACTGACACTAAAGGATTAACCTGTCGAAAACTAACGCTACAGATTTGAACTGTCAGTCAATTTTTTTATAATTATTGATATTTAAGACAAACGTGCATAGATAACATCCTTGATTTTGCAGGAACTAAGAGAATATAATTAAACAATTATACTACAATTACTTCTAGATTCACTTATATCTTAAGCTAATTTTTACTAGTCTATAAAAACAACTAGATAAATATTAAAATGCTTTATATAAAAAGACGTTAAAACTGAATCATTTGCTGTCAAAGTAGGTTTTGACAATCTTAATTGTCATGGTGTTTATTTGTCAGACTAGGAGGGGATGTTTAGGTAGATCTAAACTGGCTAGCTAAATATTGCTTAAAAATAAAATAGCTTGTAAAATTAAAGATATTTATTGCGATAGAATTCCATGAAATTGTTTTAAGGTCGAAAGGTCAAGAAGTTTAGATAAACTGGGTCAAGTTCAATTACTGGAACAAATGCTAACAAAGTTGCCTTGCTTACGTTTTAAATTAAGTACGATTTACATCAACCAAAAATCAAAACAGTGTCACAAAAATCAGAGATTTAATTTGTAAATAGTCATTTGTATGTGGCAAAGCTGGTTTTACCATTGTAAATCTTCATTTAGAATCAAATTAAAAATTCAGGTGTACATAGTGAGCAATAGCAAATCCCTTTCATATCGTGGTCCTGGGGCGTCAGTTCTCATGCCGACTGCGAGCGCTTAGTGGGTTCTCAAAAGAAGCACACTAATCTGCTATAAAATATGCAGGATAAAGGGTCTAAAGGCGCATTTAAGATGTCTTGCAGGATGCTGAGGCTCTCAACATCAGTGGCGTTTTGTCATTTTATTTATTTTCTACAGTATATTCTTTAAAGCGTGATTTTATACCGTAGCGTACAATGGACATATTTACGAGGAGGAGTAGATGTAATAATTTCCATGCAACTTGATCTCTCTGTGTATAAAAAGCACTAAGCCCTTTAAATTGAATGCGGCACGATATTTGAGGTACTTGGATGAAATATTAATGTCAGGGTTTTAGTAAGAGCGTACGCTATTTATTCGTGTCGTAATTTTCGCTGTATATTAAGCCACTGTTAATTAGTACGTCTAATTACCCTAATAAATTAAGCTATAATACTTAGAACATATTTTTAATGTCAATGTATTCAATGTATTATCAAATCAAATATAGGCCATTTGAACACTGTCAAAATTACTAGTAAAATTATCGAGTAATTGAGCACGTTATTAAGTAAATTTTCCATGACATGACTATAAAAAATATTTTTTTCTGAATAAAATCAATGTAAGTAATGTTCAGGTGTAACTTTAACATGTCGATGTAAAACTGTAATTTTAATTTGAAATTTTAATGCTTTAGGTACTGGGCAAACTTATTTTACATCAGAAAATTACAACAACCATAAAAATGCAATCACCAGTACTGTAAAATAGCAGCACAAGTATCTGAATTTTCCAACTCTGATGCCCCCACTTCCTCAGACAGCGCATGTCGTTATTCTCCCATTACAACAAGCATTTAAACGTTATACAACTATTTTGTTTTATTGCAATTTTATAAATGTAATAAAATAGCAATAAAATAAAATTGTTGTAGAAATGACAATTATAAAACAAATTTGTTTATTGGGTGGGATGGGGATGGTGATAGGGGGTGGTAGTGGGGGTGGGTGAAGTAAAAAATATTTTCAGGTTTTCGGTTCTTGTATATACACTAAATCACATTATTTTTCATCCCCCTTAATAATGAGATGGAGGTGGTAATTGAGGTGGCTAATGCCAAAAAAGTTTTTAGCTTCTCTCGTATATACTAAATGCCAATTTTATGGACTCTTACCTGCTTGATTTACCTGTTTACCACTCATTTGCCCCAATTTACCCCCTTAGACGGAATAAGATGAAAATATAATCTAGTTCTAAATCCCGTTAAAGTACATGCGTCTACCAAATTTCAAGTCAATATCTTAAACGATTCCAGAGTAATCGTGCGCACAAAAAAGTTACAGACAGACCGACAGACCGGCAGACCGACGGACCGACAGGCAGACAGAAATTTTCTTTCACTCAAACTTAAAATCTCGACGTTTCATGACATTCTAAGCCTATTTGAACACTGAAAATTTTCAAAATTTTTTTTTGTATTATACTTTCACTGGATCTGGAAGTAATACCTGATTTTGCGAAGATTTCCTTTTCAGCACACATTGTTGAGTTATATATATTATTCCTTTGTTCTGTTATTCATTACTTTATGTATATTCCAGTCTTCATTGCTTTTAGTTTGTCTATATTTTTTGCTTTGCCTTAGCTCTCTCGCTTTGATTTAATACTTCAGATTGAGAGTAAAGAGTAATACTTATCTATACACATTTTAGAACTTTTAGAAAGCAACTGTGATATTAGAGGTGTAGGAATATGCTGTATAATACCACTTGATCTTGTTAGAAAAGAAAATATTTAATTGGTTAAGAACGATCCAACATTTTTTTCTACAAATTTTTTTATTTTTTTTGCATCAGTTGGGTTATATAAATTACGTTTTACAGCGAAATATGTATCCAAACTGTAATGTAATTTCTACTTTAAAATGTTGTTCTGATATTTTTAACAAAACTACTGTTAAAAAAACAGAAGTTGCAGCACAGCGTTTCCGACTACCTATACGCATTTGAGCTATAATAATCAGAAAGACATTGGATATCGACTTAATCTCAGTGGCACTAAGTAAAAGTGAATTGTACGGTACTTAAGCAAAATACTAATCAAGTAGGTATTCGTAGTAAAAAATCTAAGCGCAACATATTAAAAAATATTAAACTTCGACTATTTGAATGTACCATGAAAACGGAAGTGACATCATAACGGCAGTTAGATGTGAACTTATATGCAGAACAGAAGAAGACGAACAAGTTGACATTATTGACAACAAAGAAGAGAACCTCATATGCCAAAAGTAAATTTGACGTTTAGCTAGTAGTGATTAGTGTTTGTTGTTATTGTTAATATTTTTTTCAAAACGACTAAGGCAGTATATTTGTAAAAGCTAATTCTACATTCTACTTGCGGTAGATATATTTATGGTCAGCGAATTTTTAAAAGGAGGCGATCGTTTTGGCATTGCAGTGGTTGGAAGTACAAAAGCTGCAGGGCACGTTACAGCTACAGATTGGACAATACAAACCATTGTAATTTATTTTATCTTATTTTATTAGTATCATACAATATGTCTAATATGTAGGTATTTTATTATTTCATGTAGATCAGTTTGTTATAACTGACTTTGTATTTTATTAAATATTTCCTTTTTATTATATTTTATTTATTACTTACTCCTATTAACTATATACATGCATATCTAACTGAAAACATAACAAAATGAATATATCTACTAAAAAAATTATTTATTTCATCCATTGATACTCCTAAGAAAAGTCAACATGAAACTTACGAAAGATATAAAGAAAGATCTGCATTATAAGAAAAAATAAATAATAATTATAATATATAGGTACTTTATGCTAGTGTCTATCTAAGTAGTAAACAGCATAATTCAAAGGAGAAATATAGCTACAATTCAACGCATTCGTAGCCATTTCGGACTGTTTATGTGTTCACCGACTGTAGTCCACTTTCACAGTTTGTTTCATAGTTTTCAACATTGAGTTTTTAAATTTCCTTTCTTAATTTATGGATCATCCTAGTATACTGTGTCTAGGGAGCTTCATAAATAAATAACACAGGTCTACAAAAAAAAGTTTTGATCTGGGAATGGACCTATCATTTCCTACGTATTTTGACACGCTGAAACCGAATCCCGGTTTTTATTGTCAAAAAACCGTATTTTGACGATAAAAAAAGAGATTTACTCGAAATCTATGCGGTAAAAAATTTTTTAAATTGAAAATTCGGATTTAGCACACAAAAATACATAAGGAATGGTAGGTTTAGAACAGAATTTTTTTTTGTGGACCTATGAAGAGATCTACAAAACAAATTCTGTTCCAAGGACTAAACCTATCATTCCTTATGTATTTTTGTGTGCTGAATCCGAATTTTCAATTTAAAAATTTCTTTACCGCGTAAATTTCGAGTAAATCCAGGTTTTTATCGTCAAAATGCGGATTTTTTTAAAATGTTTTACGTTTACTCGAAATCTACGCGGTAGAAAATTTTTTTAATTGAAAATTCGGATTCAGCACACAACAAATACTTAAGCCATTCCCAGATCAAAACGTTTTTTTTTGTAAACCTGTGTAATCAATAGCTAACAAAAACAACTGCACTTTATTCCAGTATAAACTAGATAAAATACATAAAAGCACATTAAAGCCATTTCCCTCATATTAGGAAATCGAAACCCGAATAACATTCTAATCTAGAACTGTTAAGAATGCACTTTACTTTATCCACCAGTTTGGCGGGTAATTTGAATTTGTAACAGCTAGAATGCTACACTAGTCTTGTTACGCGGTCGTTTTTCCTACAAAAACACATGTTAAAAATTAAATTCTTACATCAAGATTCAACAACTTACCACAAATAAAATGCTTAGTACACCTCTACTGTAATTTGATGTTTTTTCTTGTGATAAGCACCCATTTCAAATTTTCTTTTCATTGACACTGAAATGGTCTCCACAATCAAAAGACTTGGTCCTTGTCTGGTGGCTTTAAATCATTCATTTTTACGTTCAGAATTCATTACTGGAACATTTAAGAACAGTTTTTCTGGTGAATTCGTGGTATTATTTACACAGTAAGGCAAGAAGCACCACCTGTACTTATATTTATCCATAACTGGATGCTGTTAAACTATAACGAATTATAAACCTATGAATGTCAGTTGAATTTGACACTAAATATGTCAGATTCAACTGACGTGATTCTCTTTTTTCTCCGACGCTATCAACGAGTTTCTAAATTAGTACCCGTTTTTCGTCGTTTTATAACTAACTTCTCTGCAGACTGCCGTTATGATCTCATCTCCGTCTTAAATGCATGTATTTTTATAATTGATATTATAATATTATAAGGCTTTATTTTCAACTTCTACATGTTTCTAACGATTTTTTATGAATAATTGTTATTGTTTAACACATATTCTCCACAAATTTGAACCTAGTGCAACAACTCAATTCTTTATAAAAATATATCCATACATTTTCATCACGCAGTATTACATTTTTTAACCCCTACGGTATACCGTACTAGTATGTCAATTTCCTCATTTGCGTATTTGTCTGCTAAAGTACAAAAAAATAAATGAAAAAACGATATACATTTCTTCACCTCACAGAATAAAGAAATGGTTGCGCAATTATTATCTAACAATGAAACTGGAATGTATAGCATCAAATGACTACGCCTCGTTAAGATCTTGATTGAAAGCCAATTAATTTTTTTATAAAGGGCTGAGGTAGTTTGATAGGGCGATTGTTTTCAATGTTGAGAGGCCATTGTTTCAACACAGCCAGCATCATTGTGTTATTAATGCATCCGAAATCCTGCATTCGCAAATAAATCTTGTAATTCCGGCATTAGATAATGTATGACGTGAACTGTCCAGATAATACTATAGTACGAGTTCATTTGTTATTATTTACGTTACTCAATACGTTGTAGTTGAAATGTATTAATATTTAGAACGTACAGTGTAGCCCAGTTATTTTTTATACCATTTGATGCAATATAATAATAGTAATATAACAATAAATATGTCTTTATTTTCATAAAGACTTTTTTTTTATTCCAAATTTTAGACAAAATGTCTGTCTTAATAAAAGTCTACTCTTCATGAAAATTGCATTTCTGCTAAAAGTATCAATTGAAGACACAAGTGGATGAAGCGTCTATGTAACAACAAAGTGATTTTGAGATAATTGATCTCAAAGTTTTTAACAACCTACACTCAAAGAAAATGATAGGTAAATTCAACCAAAAAGAGCATATGAAATCGCGCCTATCTAGTTTCATAGTTAAATCAATCATTAAAGAATAGTCATACAACTTTATTTGTTTTCGTAAACAAATAGTAGTTTAATAATCATATCTTCTTGGAACAAATTAAATAGTACAATGACATTTTTTTATGTTCACTAACCATTTTCAATTTGGTCTACAATTAAATAGTACAACGACTTTGTTTTTTGTTCACCAACTAATTTTTAGGTTGATCTACACTTTATTGTATGATGAAGTTTTTTTTGGTTAGCCAAAATCTCAGTATTGAGACATCAGACCACCCAAACCAAAGATTAGAGATCGTTTATAAGATCTATCCAAATATATCGATGATCCCTGAGAGAATTTGAACACTGCAATCATGTTATTAATTTTCTATAAATTCATAAGAGTGCAAGATAATGCATGATGGATTATTGTTAGTGATTTGTATGTGGCGTCATCTGGGAATGATTTCTGTAATAGACTACGTGGTAAGCAAGCAAATTTTATGGTAATTCTTTTAGAACTTCTAGAAGACGACAATAATATTGGTTTGTCTACCAAGTACAATAGTACCGCGAACTAATACTGGGTTAGAATTACAATTCGATAATAGTTAAAAATAAAATATACTATTATCTAGTTTAATTTGACAGAATTCAACAAAATAATACTCAGACGAACAAAATAATAGTCTTATTCATCTATTTTTTAAGTTAATGTTTGTTTTGTTGTACGACAACTTTTTATTAATTAAAATAACAATCACCTCTTGTTTAAAAATACCATCAATATAGTTTGGTCTAACAAAATTAACGATATTGTTAGTTAACCATTTTTTTTTGTTGAATTTACCCATACTATTTCTTTGAGTGTACCAACTTCAACAGTACATAGATCCTTTATAAATTTATAAATCAGATATTTTTGCATTAGAAACAAATGTAATGTGCCTGAGGGAATTTTGTGTACTTATAGCCTTCATTCATATAAAAAACTCGTTTTTTTCGAAAATGTTACATAGACCCTTCATTCACTTGTGTCTTCAATTATTTCATGGATAACGTGGCAGAAATTACTTTTTATTTTTAATTTTCCGACTAAATTCCTCACCCAAGGTAAAGTAACCTTTATTTTCCTTTAATACCAAATGAAGTGACATAAAAAATTAAACAAATTAGTCTAAGTACACAGGTTTCTCTAAAAATATATAACTGAGAACTTCAAAAATCAACATTGTTGTTCATTTTTGTACCAGTCGATTTGTACTCTCACTCTAATCATTATACAGGGTGTAGTTAGTTTCATGTCATAAAAAAGCTGATGGTGGGGAACGACTAAACAAACAAAAAACCTTATATAACATGTAGTCTAAAGGCCATTGTTTTGGAGAAAAAAAAATAAACAAAAATATTGTTTGAGAACTGCTGGAATATTGGAATAGGCTTTATATCGTCGCGTCTGGTCGCGCATGATACTCTGACATTTTTGCAGATAGGTATAAAATGTCGGCGTCTTTGGCGGTGCGGTAAAGATCAAAGATGCCGACATTTTTTGAGTGTTTAGTAGATCTGAAGACAACTACATTCTCCCTTGTGATATTCTCATACAATATTTTAGTTTATGTCGTTAGTTGGTTAAGTACGTACACACGGCCTACCAGTTCGTTCTTTTTTTATGTTGCTTTTTTCTTTTTGAATTTCGGGCCACTGTATTTTAGACAAGATTTATGTTATTGACTTACCGTTCAAGTCGTTAAGTACTTAGTTACGTACAGACACAACATATTTTTTCGTTCTTTTCGTCTAGTTTTTTGGATTTTAGACGAAGTTTTTCTTTTGTTATTTCCCCTTTATTGATAATTTTAGTAGATAGTTTAGTGTGTTTAATGTTGAACAGAGTGCGTATGTCCTTAGTTCGACGTGCCGAAATGTTTATTGATGCAGATGGAGGTCATTTTGAACAATTTATGTAAATCAACGATAATTTATTGGTAAGTTCTAGATTTCTCGCATAGGCCTGTCCATCACGCTGTCACATTGCTGTCACTTTCAAATCACAGTCGCTGCTGGATTAGGTATAAATTTTACTATTATGAGCAACTTTTGTGATTTTGTGACAAATGATTATTATTATTATTATTATTATTATTATTCGCTGTTTTGTTATGATCTGTTTATTATTGTTTACACTGATTTCCATAGAGACCAAAAACTATATTTTTAGTTTTCGATACCTGATTGGAAAAACTTATGCACGCAATTAAACACTTCAAAAAAAAATCTTATTTTTCCTAACTTAATCATACTCCGACGTCTTACTCTTCGTTTTCCAATTTTATGAAATAATTACTATTTTTTTAAGGTTTTAACTCAGAACACCTATTTATATTACAAATACTAATAAACCACATTTAAATTTTATAAATTATAAACAACAATAAAAGCTCCAATAATTTTGTTCCACATTAAAAAACACACATGTAAACAAAGCCATCCTGTGCTTGCTGTTCGGCACAAAGAGATAATGAATTATTTACATTTTGTAATTGGTATAAGAAGTTTGGTTCAAAGCGGTCCCGTTAAAATGCCGCGCTTCGGCGAGAACACAAATCGGTAATCTTTACACTTTTTCATGACTTTTTGAAAATAAGTTAGAAATTTCGACAATTCGGAACTATACGTCCATTTACCCAGAAAAGCAGTAGTTCTCAAATGTCTCCTATTCAAATTTTTGACCTAGGTCAATTTTTTCAAAGTGCTCCTAGAGGAAAAAGTCATATAGGTTTTTTGTTTATCTAGTCGGTCCCCCCATTACCAGTTTTTTTTATGACATGAAACTAATTACACCCTGTATGTAGTTAAAATTAAACTTCAGGATGTGTCCCAAGCTTACCATGAGTATTATGTAAATCTAGGTTGTTTTATATATACTTATTTAGTTAGACAACGAGTCGTTTTTACTTTATAGAAATTGAATTTCATCAATATACGTATAATAGACAAAGATGTATCCTCTGTGGAGACCGACGTGATAAGGCGAATTCAGAAACCGGAGTGAGTTAGTAATCGAGTGGCTATAGGACAGAGCAGTTCAGAGTATATACGACACTGTTATCCATATCGAGTATTTATTATAGTCGTTGTTTACATAGTCAAGTGGATAGATATTTGTTGTTGTTGGTGTAGTCAAGTGTTTAATACAGTATAAGGTGAATGGAAAATAAATATGTTGGACGAAAACTACCACAGTATGTTTTATTACCCTCGCAGGGTAGGTACCACACCACCCAAAAACTTGAGCTGATGTCACCAATGCTAGGAAACCGCAACAGACGGTGTGTTACTGTCAGATGTGTCATACGGTAAAGGGAAGTCTACTAAAATAATATATGGATCGCAAAACGTCTGCCAATAGGTTCTGAATAAGAAGTAATATACAGGGTGACTGGAAATTAGACGTATTTCTTTGGAGGGGTTAAAGTAGAGCTAATTTGTAGTAATTTTAAACCAGTAGTACCAGTAGTATTTGCAGTAATATTAAACCTATGTTACCCTGTCCGAAAGTGAGTAGTTTTCGAGTTAATCGATTATCAATTTTTTTTTTTAAAAATCCCGATTTTAACCTCCCCACAATAAAATTGTGGGAGGTTACTACAATTAGTCCAAAATCGAAAATTGAGATAACATCAAATCTTTACGTTTTGAGGTCCCAGGAACCCAAAAAAGTTGTTTTTGAAAAATGTCTGTGTGTGTGTGTGTGTGTGTGTGTGTGTGTATGTATGTTAGCACGATAGCGGCGAAGCTACTAAACGGATTTGGATGAAACTTTGCATTAGTGCTCCAGAAGATCTGAAAAGGTTTTGGTTGAGATCGGATTGCGTTTAGTGCCGTTTTGGCACAACAAGTTGTTTATTTTATGATTACTTACAATGTGTAATTGAACCATTGAAAAGCAGTAAAAATTCCGATTTCAACGATATATCACACTTGCACTTTTTCGATTTGGTTTCCGTGAAAAAAATTAAAAAACAAAAATTTCACTTGTTTTGTCCTCAAAGCAGTGCAATGTACAGGGTGATATTCTAATAATGACAGAGATAACTCGGGAACGGTTGAAGATATCGAACTGAAATTTGAAACGTAGGTATAAATATTGTAGACGGACGGATTACGAGTGAATTAATAATACACCTACGTCACATGACGTCACAAATAAGAAAAATTCTTAGAAACTGGTGCAGATATCGACTTAACTATTGGAAACATCCAATTAAAGTTTGAAACGTAGATGGAAATATTGTAGATGGATGGAAAAATACACCTACGTTCTGATGACGTCGTAAAAGCATAAAATTCTTATAACAGGCGAACTGATGATGATATCAAAAAAATATTTCTACAAGACGAGTCTCGAATTTTTTTTTTATTTTCCAAGAAATATCAAATTTTCGGAGAAATGTCACTTTTTAGAAAAATGTCAGATTTTTAAAAAATGTCAAATTTTCAGAAAAATGTCAAATTTTCGAAAAAACGTCAAATTTTCGAAGAAATGTCACCTTTCAGAAAAATGCCAATGTTTGAAAATTGTCAAATTTTCGGAGTAGTCACTTCAGAAAAATGTCAAATTTTCGAAAAAATGTGAAATTTTCAGAGAAATGTCACTTTTCAGAAAAATGTCAAAAATTCAGGAAAATGTCAAATTTTCGAAAAAACGTCAAATTTTCGAAGAAATGTCACCTTTCAGAAAAATGTCACCTTTCAGAAAAATGTCAAATGTTTGAAAATTGTCAAATTTTCGGAGTAATGTCACTTCAGAAAAATGTCAAATTTTCGGAAAAATATCACTTTTCAGAAAAATGTCAAATTTTCAGAAAAATGTCAAATTTTATTAAATGGACTCAAAGGAAAATTCCCAAAAAATACTACGGGTCCATTTGTGGTATAAGTTCTTTGCTAGTGTGTTAAAGCGTGTATGCTGATTATTTTTGACGTGTCAGGTGCATCGAGAGATTACAAGTTTTTTCGACGTTTATAAAGCCCACGGATGGTTTGAGAGGCCATCCTGAACCGCTTACAAGCCCTACAAGTGTAAGCAACCCCACAGGAACGCTTTCGGTTTTTTCCAATAAAACTTTAAAAGTGACAGTGACATTATATTCTAAAAACTATTTCCGCTACTTCCGGCATCCCGACGAAATTCTTCCGGCAACATAATCTAAAAATAGTACTACATAACCTAAAAACAATTTAAGACATTGGTACCAACCTAAACATTTTTCAAAAACCAAATTCCCAGAGAAACATTGGAACCAAAAATTTGACAGCTATCACTTCCCCGACCGATTTAGTGAAAAATTGGTCAAGGCCAAAAGACAAAACAAAATATACCAACTCAAACTTAAACGATCCACTATGAACACTACCCTGGCTACATCTGGCAGGGAAGCTGTCCACCAAGAGTTATATGGTTTTTTCCAAAGATGGCCATCCCTGCCATCCATCCCATTACCAACGAACAGGTTTTTTCGTTTAGTTGTTTCTCGTATCAATAATCAAAATTATTAAGTGCTCTTTCCTACGAACGTTTTTATAGAATTGTGTTTATTTTTATATTAATTTTAGGTCCATGTGGACACATTATAATTTTAACCTAGTCTTTAAGTCTGCCTACAGAAGACAGGAGCTACTTTTCTATTTTTCTGCAAGCCAAACCGGACCTACCCCGTCCAGCCTCACACTCGCCACGGCGGTGTTCACCGTGGTTGTCTGGCTGGCCCCGGGCTAGGATCCGATGAAGCATATATTTGTATTAAAAACATTGAATAAAATATTAATGTTGTGCAGACTATAAATTTAACACTCAAGTTCTTAGGTCCAAATCCCACCGAACGCAAGAATTTTTTTCTGATTTAATACGGAAAAAATATTTCAACTTAATAAATATAATTAAATGAGATCGTTCATATTGTTTAGTGCTCTTTTAGGCTTCAAAGATTCACCGGGTGGGGAGGTTCCAGCCGCTTCCAGTAGCTGCCGATTTTTTAAATATAAAATTAAATTTAAAAAACTACTACCCATTTTTGTGCACTTATTTGAGTGTTTTCTATTAGCTAACAAATCAGTGAATGATTATAAAAAAATAAATCCCCAAAATTACCTTAACATTTGAAGTGGCGAGTCTAAATTCATACATGATGATAAAAAAAATTGTAATTTCAGTTTACATGGAAGTGATTTTCTCAAAAAAAAATTGTACACTTGCCGTACAAATTACTTAAATGATCATTAGCTATCCAACAAAGTACAAATGTTGCTGAAAATCACACGCATTTGGAAAGAAATTGCGATAAAATGCTCAGGTAGCACATTGTAAAGAGTGATAGCAAAATTCGCCTCCTTTTTGCGTAGTGCGAAGAAAAGATGGAAAATTGTTCCCGTTGGTCTCAAATTAATCTTCGGGAAATTTTGAGGTGAGCGTATCTTTTCTTTTTCCAAAAAAAAAAGGTTCAAAATATTTAAACAATAAATATTTAAATAAATAGAACAATTCTTATAACTGATTTTAATAAAAATTGCTACAAAATAATGCTTCAGTAATGAACATGAACCCCACTGCAATAAGTGCAATAGTGAATCACCCCTATCGAGAGGTGTTAAAAATCAATAATTACGAAAAATTGTGCAAAATAAGCATTTGGACCATAAAATGACCCTTATATTATATTATAATACTGACCAACTAAACTACGAAAACCACACCTAATGAGGGGGGGAGGGGGCAACAAAAATATTAATAAACATAATTATTCTGAAATATTTTAAGATAAATACTTTTTTATATCTCTAGCAGCTCTATCAAATATTAAATTATTCGATTTACATAAGAAATTATTTCTCTGCTAATGGTAAACATAAATTTATCTTGATATGTTTTCAGTCCAACGTGTAAAAGTATGTTGCAAAATGCATTGTTTGCACGAAATTATAATATTCTATGACTGACTTTGAAACTATTATGTTGGTTAATTCTGTAATGGGTGAAAACCTTGTATCTTGATAAGGTATAGTCTTATATGCAACCTTCTGAATATTGAAAATCTAGAATAACTAATTAATTTTTTACTTAAAATTTTCTGAAGGTTAGTTTAGGAAAAGGTAAATGGGTGAAATAGTAGTACAAAAAGTTAGGGGATTTCTGGGGCAAAATTACCACTGTACGAATAAACCCGAAAACAGATGAACGGACGGATGGATGGACAGACAGATCGAGATAAAAAAGTCTTTTTTGCTCAAATTTAAAATCGACGTGTCGTGTATTCTATGCCTATAAGAACAAATAAAATTTGCATTTTTTTTTACGATTATTTTACTTCCACTCCACTACGTGAATGTGGAAATAATTATGTGCTATATAATGTTTACCGACTAGCAATTTCTAATTGGATATATTTTTTAAAAAGTGTCTTTTTATTTCCTTAATAATGGGCTCATTTTGCATTTTTTTATTACATTTTCTGAAAAAATTTTTGATTCTAAAGAGAAATGCAAAAAAAAAGAATTTTCTATAGGCTATGAAATTAATCTAGAACATCGACGTGTCTTTCATGTTATAGCTGCGCGACGTCAATCACTTCTATCGCATCGGTAGACGTAGCCGCTTGCCTAGATGCCTAACAGTCTGTATTGAAATGCCGCAAATGCGTCATGGGGATTAAAAGTACCGTTACCGTTTGTATTATAAATAGTGCAGATACCATAGGTGATGTAAAAACAAAAGCAAGACGTTCTGTTTTTAAATAATGTATTGTGTCCAAATGTACAAACACAATAGTAAAAACCCCCAATAAACTGTTTATTAGTCTACCGCAGGATCCTGGTAGGAGAAAATTGTGGCAAAAAACGTGATATGCGATACATATCTTGGAGATAAAACAAACAAATATGCGTGTGAAGATTTATTACTAGTAAGTTTTTCTTAAAATAAGATTGTACCTACGTCATTAAAAGTAAAACACCTTCTATATTATTAGCAAAATCATAATATATCTTCTTGATAGTGAAACCTGATACGGTAATCATTATTTACGATTTTGAAAATATAACTTACCGTTTCATTTTACTCCTCGCATTTCGGCACTTATATACTGGTGATTTGTGTTAAAATACTCCATCACCATAATTAAATCCACCTCTGGCAGATTAGACGAATCTACTTTTAAATAGCCGGATTCGCACATAGTAAAAGACTCGTCTCCTTAATGATAATACTAACACTGACTTGCGATTGAGGTAGATTACACTAGCCGTCAAAAAAAATGTTCTGTCTTTACAATCAAACATATCATTTCCTATGTATTTTGATGCGCTGAAACCAAATTTGGCAAAAAAAATTTTTCTACCGTGTCAATTCTTCTCTCCACCCCCATATAACCCCCATAAATTCTTATAGAGGATATTTTTTGAAAAAATTTTTTTAATTACTTTTTATGATTTTTGTATGGATTGTTTGTGTCGTTGATCATGAATCTGAAGTCAAGAATAAATTTCGATTTAATGGCAACTGTCAACAACCTGTCAAATTTCACCAAAATGTAAAAATTTGATATTAATTGTATATTCATAAGTATTTTAGGTCGCTAAATACAAATCTGAAGTCAGAAATGAATTATGACTTAATGACAGCTGTCAAAAAACTGTCAAATTTTACTAAAATGTAAAAAATTGATATTATATGCACATTCTTAAGTTTTTGAGGTCGCTGAATACAAATCCTAAGTCAAAAATGAATTTTGAATTAATGACAGCGTTAGCAAACTGTCAAAATTTCCAAAAAAGATAAAGAGATATAATTATGAGGGAGAAAAAGATAAAGAGACATAATTATGTTAAGCTTGGCTTAATATCAGCATATACTAAACTTAATTATGTTAAGCTTAACATAATTATGTTAAGCTTGGCTTAATATCAGCATATATTAAACATCATCTCTTTATCTTTTTTGGAAATTTTGACAGTTTGCTAACGCTGTCATTAATTCAAAATTCATTTTTGACTTAGGATTTGTATTCAGCGACCTCAAAAACTTAAGAATGCGCATTTAATATCAATTTTTTACATTTTAGTAAAATTTGACAGTTTTTTGACAGCTGTCATTAAGTCATAATTCATTTCTGACTTCGGATTTGTATTTAGCTACCTAAAATACTTATAAATATACAATTAATATCAACTTTTCACATTTTGGTGAAATTTGACAAGTTGTTGACAGCTGCCATTGAATCGAAATTTATTCTTGACTTCAGATTCATGATCAACGACACAAAAAATCCATACAAAAATCATAAAAAATAACACAGCCCCACAAAAAAAAAAAGTTCAGACCAGCGAACCAGACCCATGTATCCCTATGTATTTTCGGTCGCTGAATCCGAATCCGAGGTCAAAAATTCGTACACCCCCAAAATCTTGAGTTAGAGCCAAAAAACACCCCTGGACTGGGGTAAAAAGAATATTAAGCTACGAGAATAGTTGTTACATCCTAATCTATCGAATTATACAAATTAAGGTTAAACAGCAGCGTACATACAACAGATATGAAACACACCCCCAGGGAGGGGTGAGAAATCGATCGAAAACATCAATGAGTACTGAAAAAGCTCGAAATGTCTAAATTTTGTTAAAGTGATAACAAACTTTATCAGGTCCAACGTAATCTTCATAAACTGCCCCTATAGGGTTGAGAACAACCACCTTCAAGTTTAAAGGACACGAGAAAAACAAGCAAAAATGTAAAATCCAACAGGATTTCTATTTTCATTAATGCTATGATTGGCTGAAATTGCGTAGTACTCTAAAATAGAACTAGAAACTTACGTATTATTAACGCCCTACAGTGTCAACCCTCAGAGGGTGTGAAAACTACCCCCTAAACTAAAAAGTTACAGTATAAAAATGTAGTGTAAAAATTCGAAACACCTGCGTTGTGTGGAAGTGAGAAGAAACTAGACTATGTTCGACGCTATGCTTGAAAACCAGCCCCACGGGGTTGCGAGATACCACCCCTATATCTGTAGGATGCTGGAAAAACAGAGAGAAACTAACCGGATTTACATTTTTATGCTATGATTAGCAAAAATCGTGATGCACACTTCCAGTGTCCTACGGATATAGGAGTAGCATCTCGCAACCCCATGGGGGTGGTTTTCAAGCACAGCGCCGAACATAGTCTAGTTTCTTCTCAGATCCACACAACGTAGATGTTTCGAATTTTTATAAAAGTCACTATAACTTTTTATAGATAAATCTTACATAGGGGGTAGTTTTCACACCATCTGAGGGTTGACACTGTAGGGCGTTGATGGTACGTAAGTTTCTAGTTCTATTTTAGAGTACTACGCAAAATAGAAATCCTGTCGGATTTTACATTTTCTCTTGGTTTGTGTCCTTTAAACTTAAGGGTGGTTGTTCTCAACACTATACGGGCAGTTTATGAAGATTACGTCGGATCTGATGCACTTTAACAAAACTTAGACCTTTCGGGCTTTTTCAACAGTCACTGCTGTTTTGGATCGATTTTTTTACAAATGGGGGCTAGTTTTCACCCCTCACTGGGGGTGTGTTTCATATCTATTGTATGTACGCTGCTGTTTAACCTTAATTTGTATAATTCGATAGATTAGGATGTAACAACTATTCTCGTAGCTTAATATTCTTTTTACCCCAGTCCAGGGGTGTTTTTTTGGCTCTAGCTCAAGATTTTGGGGGTGTACGAATTTGTTTGACCTCGGATTCGGATTCAGCGACCGAAAAACATAGGGATACATGGGTCTGGTTCGCTGGTCTGAACTTTTTTTTTTGTGGGGTTGCGTAATTTAAAAAATTTTTTCAAAAAATATCCTCTATAAGAATTTATGGGGGTTATATGGGGGTGGAGAGAAAAATTGACACTGTAAAAAATTTTTTTTGCCAAATTTGGTTTCAGCACATCAAAATACATAGGATTTGATTGTAAAGACAGAACATTTTTTTTTGTCTGCCAGTGTTATTAAGGGACATAGGGCTTTCGAGAGAGTGATATCAGCGATTCGAGCTCCTGAGTTTATGAGAAATTAGATTTTAAAGTAGTATATTTCTGAAACTACTTATCGGATCGATCTCAAATTGTCAGTGTAATAACTATTTGATGATTACTTCGCACAATTATAATAAAAAGTGCAATATGAAATTTGACAAAAGACCCCATTGTAACGTTTTTTGGAACATAAATATTTATTAGCATAAAATTAAATTTATGTTGATTTTAGGCAGTTAATCTTATCACTATTTTTATATTTCTTATATTGACATAATTATTGAGTCGTTTGTATTATATACAGGGTATTTGATTTATCATTCTATAACCTTTATCGTTTGAACTAGTTGATATACAGCGTGATCTACCATGATATGAGGAAAATAAAATGGTGTACTAGTCTTGAATGTGGGAAAGCCCCTGCAAAATTTTAGAGTGTTCTGAGGTAATTTAGTATATTAAATTATTAGTAAATTTGCGAAGATACACTACTGTTATTGACTAGGTCAGTATTAGGGCGACGAACTTACTTGTGAAAGAACATATTGGAGTTGTTTACATTTCCCTAATTGGCATAAAAAGTTATGCCGGCGAGTGCGGTCAAAGAGCCGCGTTTTTTTTATTTCGGTCAAACAATCAGAAAACCGACGTGTTATTGACGAGTTTAACTAAATATCTCTTATATCTATTTGTTGTTTCAGAGTTCACCACCATCGATTTATTTCGATTTATTTCGCTATTTTTGTAGTGTGATTTGATTAAAACCAAAAAGTCACTTCTACCCTCTCCAGCTTTGCTGTCAATAATGTCAATCCTAAGTCTGATAAAGTGATATGGTTGTACCGCGTTACATCAGATTGGTTAAAGTCATTGGCTGTGCATTTGTACAAAAAAGGGTAATTTTTTTGGTATTTTTTTTTTTACTTTTCATTTTTTTAACTCCTTACGGTGGGGACAAACTACTGTTAAATTTTCCGCATGTCATGGTAGATCACGTTGTATAAAAAAATCACAAGGAATATAATTTTTCTCAAGCATTTCTCAAGCTACGTTTTAACGTTTTCAAAAAAGCGTCATTTTACATTCCAGAAATTGAAAATAGACTCCACAGATTTTATTTCTTTTCAAATTTTAAAATATCCACACCAGATTTATAATCGTCCACAAGATTCGACCCCAACAATGGGAAGTGAATTATTCGAATATTATTCACCCCCTTTATAACAAGATGGCGGCTAAAATAGCGTAAATAACGTCTCACCTCGTTGCAATACACTAAAGAAAAATTTTTACCCAGTACTTTTTTCTCATGGTCTAAAAATAGACAAATTGAATGGAGTATGTTCAAAACATTAAGCATTTACTATATAGCCCAGTCAATGAACGTTCAATAAGGGGATCTAGAGGGAAATGCCGAGATCACAGTTTTTGACTTGAGGGCTGTGTTTGACTATTTAGGGGTAAACATACCAAGAGTCCCTGAACGTAGGAAGTGAGGAGGGGGTGCAGGGGGGCACGAAGAAGGTCCCGCCTTTTGATTTTACGCTCATATCTCGAAAAAGGTTAGCCCTAATCAAAAAGTGGCTATACGCAAAATTAAAGCTGACTAAATTTTCTACAATAATGTTTCTATTAATTTTTTTCCTATCTGTCATGGTTCAGTAATGAATTGTATATCTTTTGACTGTATTCAACTTTATTATAAATTTATTATAAATTGAAAATAAATGTTAATAATCATCGCAGAAAAAAATTTCTTGCACAGATATCCGTTTCACAGCAGACTGAACTGAAGTATCGAATAAAAAATGTCTTTGGTCTGTAAAGTGTGTGTGTGCGTATATATCTATGTGTGCGTGTATACCGTTTCTTGTAAAAACGATAACTTCTGTTAGACTTAAAATATTTGATTTCAATTTGGAACATATGTAAAACAGCATATTACCATAATCCCTATTGAAAATGGGCCATATCTGTAATACATGGAGATAACCAGAAGCCTACAAACTCTCATACGTAAAATATGTTTTATTTTAATTTCAGAGCAAAATATTACTAAGCATACAAAAATAAGAAGATGTATAAGATTTCTAAACCGCAATATACCGGGTGTATGTTAGGCAAACCAACTTTATTTAAATTAGATATATCAGTGTTATCCTAAAACATGGAACATGGTATTTTTAATAACATTATTATGAAGTGAGAATTGTAGGCCTCTGGTCATCACCATGTATTACAGATATGGCCCAATTTCAATAGGGATTATTGTAATATGCTGTTTTACATATGTTCCAAATTGTAACCAAATATTTTAAGTCTAACAGAAGTTATCGTGTTTACAAGAAGCACACACACACATAGATATACACGCACACATACACTTACAGACGCAAAGACATTTTTTATTCGATATTTCAGTTCAGTCTGTTTTGAAACGGATATCTGTACAAGAAATTTTTTTCTACGATGATTATTAAAATTTATTTTCAATTTAAAATAAATTTATAATAAAGTTAGAATACAGTCAAAAGATATACAATTCATTACTGAACCATAGCAGATACGAAAAAAAAAATAATAGAAACATTATTGTGGAAAATTTAGTCAGCTCTAATTTTGCATATAGCCACTTTTTGATTAGGGCTAACCGTTTTCGAGATATGAGCGAAAAACCAAAAACCAGGACCTTCTTCGTGCCCCCCTGCATCCCCCTACCTCCTACGTTCGGGGACCTTTGGTATGTTTACCTTCTAAATAGTCCAAACACAGCCCTCTAGTCAAAAATTGTGATCTCAGCGTTTCCCTCTAGAAACTATTCATTGACTGGACTAATAACAGTTTGAATGTTATAGTCCCTTGAGATAAAGTTTTTATCCCAAAAGTTCTGTGACCGGACCGCAAGACATTAATCTCCCCGTTTTCGAGGGCGGAGAACACGATGGTGACATTATTTTCCGACCTACTGTCCAACCACTACCCTCTTTTCCGATTTTTCGACGCTAGGCTTGCAAGGGCTTGTTGGATCGAGTTTTTCTTGTTAAATTTGAATAAAGTAAGTAAATATTGACCACAGGTGACCTAACTCACCCCCGGAGGTTGAAACTACCCCCACCCAATACCAAATTGCCACGAAAATAAGTAAAATCAGCTGAAAGCCGGTATACCCCCGTTTTTGTGGGCGAGGAATACGATGGTGATACTGTTTCACGACCTACCCTTCACCGACTACCCTTAAACCTGAAAACTACCCCCTTTTCCAATTTTCCGGTGCTAGGCTTGCGAGCTTGTCGTATCAATTTTTTTTTTTGATCAATTCGAATAAAATAGGTAAATATTCACCACAGGTGATCTAACCCACCCCCAGAGGTTGAAACTACCCCCACCCCCAATAATGAAGTGCCACGGAAACAACGAAAATCAGCTGAAAAGCGATGGCGAGGAATACGATGGTGATAATATCTTTCACCCACTACCCTTAAACCTGAGAACCAACCCCTTTTCCGATTTCCCGGTGCTAGGCTTGCGAGATCTTGTCGGGTCGGTATTTTTTTGGTCAATTTGAATAAAATAGATAAATATTGACCACAGGTGAGAAATAAAAAAAAAATGTTGAGGCCTTTGGTTCTTGTACACATACTAAATCACAATTTTATTTTTTCACCCCTTTAACAATGGGGTGGGGGTGGTAAAGGAGTGTCTAATTCAATTTTTGAAGACGTTACCTTCTCTTATTTCTTGTCAATACCTTAAATGGTTCCAGACTTATCGGGTGCACAAAAAAAATGGGGGTAGTGGGTGAAGGATATGTCGGGAAATATTGTCACCATCATGTTCTTCGCTCTCGAGAACGGAAACATACCGATTTCAAGTTGATTTTCGTTGTTTTCGTGGCTTTTTAATCTACATATAAAGGAAGGCACATTTCCTGACTGCCTAAAAACATCGAAAGTCATCCCAGTGTACAAGAAGGGTGATATAAATGACATGTCCAACTATCGTCCAATATCAATTATACCTTTCCTCGGAAAAATTTTTGAAAAGTATAAAAGATTAATGCACTATTTCGAATCCAATAATTTGTTTTTTGTAGGCCAGTTTGGTTTTAGATCGAAGAAATCTACGACCGATGCCATAAATCAGTTATTAAGACATATTATTGAAGCATTTGAAAACAAAGATTACACCAGTTGCACTTTCTGCGATCTTACGAAAGCGTTCGACTGTGTTCAGCACAATATATTACTTGGAAAATTGACCAAATATGGTATCAAAAAAAACGCACTAAATCTACTGCGAAGCTACCTAGTTAATAGAAACCAGGTCACTATCTACAACGGGATTGCATCGTCAATAGCTAATACATATCATGGAGTACCTCAAGGTTCCGTGCTCGGACCCCCGTTATTCTTAACATACGTCAACGATTTGCCTCAGTATTTATCATGTGCTAGATCTGTATTATGTGCTGATGATACAACTAACATAAATACCCACAAAAATATAGTAGACTTGGAAAATATTATGCGGCGAACACAGCTGGACGCTTCCGAATGGTTTCAATCGAACATGCTGTGCCTAAATGCAAGCAAAACTGAAAATATAATATTTTCCACTCGTGGCTTCGAAAACTATCAAAACCCAGATAAGGTTAAATTTTTAGGCGTGATTCTTGATCCCAAACTTTGCTGGGACCAACATGTCAACTATGTTTCAAAAAAATTGTCCAAATGCATATATATGATAATCAACTTAGTCAGGGAGGTGTCCCTAAATGTCGTGAAAACGGCTTATTATTCTATGTTTCAAGGAACATTTCCCTATGCAATATTAGCATGGGGACATACTAATCACCTAAGCAGAATATTTGGATTGCAAAGGCGCATAGTTAGAGTGATGTCAGGTATTGGATATAGAGATGATGTGAGAAACAATTTCAAAGAACTCAATATACTAACTGTTCCCGCATTCTATATATATACGTGCATACTCCACGTCAGGCAAAATTTAAATGATTATATCCGTCATTTGAGCGTGCACGATCACGACACAAGGTCCAATAATAATATTGTACTAAAATATCTGAGATTGGAGGCAAGTAGAAATGGACTTAATTATTACGGTCCTGTTTTTTACAATAAGCTGCCATATCACATTACCTGTCTCCCAGAGAGATCATTTGCCAACCATGTAAAGAACTTGCTAATAGAAGGGACTTTCTACTCCTTTCAAGAATTTTTAGCGACTGACTTTTCAAATGAAACCCTATACATATAATATACTATATGTTAGTGTGAAATCATATTATCTGTTAAAAGCATTTTTATGTCGATGTAATTTTATTTATGTGTACTATATGTCAGTGTGAAAGCTTATTATCTGTTTAAAACATTTTTATGTCTGTAATTTTATTTTTATTTCTGTGTTAATATTCAAATTTGTATGTAAATTTTATCTTTTAACTGTAATGTGACTTATGTAAAACTGTAAAGTTGATAACATCAATAAATTATTTCTATTTCTATTTCTATTTCATTTAGTTATTGGGGGTGGGGGTAGTTTCAGCCCCTGGGGTGGGTTAGGTAACCTGTGCTCAATATTTTATTCAAATTGACAAAAAATCCGATTCGACAACCCCCGCAAGCCTAGCACCGGAAAATCGAAAATGGGGGTAGTTTTCAGATTTAGGGGTAGGGGGTGAAAAGTAGGTCGGGAAATACTACCACCATCGTATTCCTCGCCCTCGAAAACTGATTTTCGTTTTTTCCGTGGCACTTCGTTATTGGGGGAGGGGGTAGTTTCAACCCCTGGGGGTAGGTTAGGTCACCTGTGGTCAACCTATTTTATTCGAATTAAAAAAAGAACCCGATCCGACGAGCCCTCGCAAGCTTAGCACCGGAAAATCGAAAAAGGGGGTAGTTTTCAGGTTTAGGGGTAGTGGATGAAGAGTAGGTCTTGAAATAGTATCATCATCGTATTCCTCGCCCTCGAAAACGGGGATATATCGGTTTTCAGCTGATTCTGATTTTCGTTTTTTTCGTGGCATTTTGGTGGGGGTAGTTTCAACCGCTGGGAGTGAGTTAAGTCACCTGTGGTCAATATTTACTTATTTTATTGAAATTAACCAAGAAAAACCCGATCTGACAAGCCGTTGCAAGCCTAGCGCCGAAAAATCGGAAAAGGTGATTTTTTCGATTTAGGGGGTTGGACGGTAAGTCGGAAAATATTGTCACCATCGTGTTCCCCGCCCTCGAAGACGGGGGGGTTAATGTCTTGCGGTCCGGTCCCAGAACTTTTGGGGTTTTTGCCTTTTTCTGGTTAATCCCAAGGGACTATTACTTGAACGTTGTTTTAGTTTAAATGAACTCTACTTGGATTGCTTCTTATTTTTATTACTTGTTGCCTAGTAATCTAATATACAATCTATCAATGTTTATAGTTTTGTTTTTTTTTATATATATAATGTTAACACGTCACAGGTAATACTTTATCCATGAAGAATCTGGAAGTGCTTTATGCGGAAGGGAACCTACACATTTGAAGACAAGGGACACGCACCCAATGTCCAAGTACACTGAAATTAATTTCACCCGGGTGAAAGCCAAGAGTGCTTGCCTCTCAACCAAGCAGTCAGAGTTATAGTTTAGCTTATTTGTTTTCTATATCTCGTGTGTAAGAGTATCTCGTGCGTAAGAGTATTATTAAAATTTGGGGTAAGTACCACTCACAAATATTCTATTTTAAACAGGTATATCTATAATTGGAAAAATATTTCCTGTAGACGTATTTAAAGGAAGAAGGAAAGAAAGAAAGAAAGGTAGAAAAAAGACAATTAAATAACCTGTGAATCGATGTTTTCTCATGAACTTATAACTCTATTAACAAAAACTTTATGTGTCCATACAGAGGATTGTGAACTGCACAAAACTGACCTATAAAAAATCGGGATTAACATTTCTAAAAATGTGAATGACGTAATTTGTCAGAAGTATGGGTTATTAACTTATTTAATCCTGATTTGTGCAAAAATAAGACCATTTTCGTATTTCTTAGTGAGCAATTCTTTTAACTGGAATTTATTTCGAGGCGAGAATTTTCTGTCCTTGAAAATGTATAGATAAGTATTTTATAAATAATAAATTTTAATTTTTAATTGATTAAACATTATTTTTTGTGCTCTTTGCTAAATCCTATAATAAAAACATGTTTTATTTTACTCATAAGCAACCAAAAAAAATTATTCACTTAGCAGAAATTCTGCTGTTTTATGTTTTACAGAGATTGCCTAAATACATATTACAATTTCCTCTTTTAATATAATTATAATAGTAGAAAATAATTTTTAATTAAATACGGGATTAGTAGATTTTGTTTATTACAGCTAGATTATGTATTAAAATCGTGATATCCACCACTTTTAAGCATTATTCAAATTTAAATCAGTACGAACTGGATTACAGCTAATATATTTTCCCGTCAATGTTGATATCAAAACCCATTTTATGACATTCATTTGCATAACTAATGATTAATTAGCTATGATTTTATAGGTCATTCAAAATAAATATTAAAATGTTATCGAAATAATTTTCGTTTAATGCTTTTCGGCAGAAAACTGGCTTAAATTACCATGTACCTGTGGCAACTTTTAGAGCTAATATACTGAATTTTATCAATATTTGCAAATTGGTTACTCTGTTGCAAAATTGTACAATACTAATAGATGGAGAGCTGAAGTCCGTTTTCATCAAATGTCTACGTAAGGCGAAGTTTTGTTGAAAATGGCTGTCCCCTATTTGAAAAGTCCCAAAGCTTTCGACCCCCGCTCCTTCTGCGTTTAAGGTGGAGAGCTGGGTGGAAAAAATTATGAATTGTTTCATTAAAAAGGTCATCTTCGCTGCCTTGTCCACCCCCAATTTATTTCTCAAGTCGCTATGGACCAAGCCAAATGTCGAAAATATTGTGGACTTCGAAATGAAAAATTCACCATGTAGAATCATTTTGCAGTCCTTCTACTGCGGGTTTGGACATTAACGGGCCAAGAAACGGCTGAGATTTGGAAAGAAACTACAAAACGAGTTGAAAATATCCCAACGAAAAATTTTCTTCTGCACAACATAGTGTTTTACGTTTTTCTTCTGGAGTTAACATTATTTGTCCCACTTTCTGCTGACTGTCGGGGTAATGGTCTTTGATTTTAATTTGCAATTATTCAAGGGTTACAATATTCTCAAGCTTTTTCATCATTTTTTTCCAGTAAAATACTACATTTGTACCTGGGCCGAAGTTATATATTTGTATAAGCCTTTCCATTAAAAATATGTATTATATGTAACAATTTTGGGTTACGTCTTGTAATTATACTCATATTAAGAATTATAAATAAAGTTGACTAGAAACTTGTTAAGCGTGTAAAAAATGTTGGCGTCTTTGATGTTCAAAGGCGCTGAAATTTGAATGCTTAGTAGACCTTAAGACAACTATTTATTTACTTTATATTTCCAGAGATATCAGGATCTGAGAGAGTAGTAAATAAAATAATTCAGAAAATGCGCGATATAATTTTAAGTACAGTCCTATTGTATATGTTTAAAGTAATTATCGATATGGGTTTTTATTGCCGTTAATTCTTTCGGGTATAGCCATCCTTATGTCTAAGTTGGTACTACACCAAGTCAAGTAGCGATTAATACAATGCTCGATATTAGCACAGTAGAGAAAAGACCAGTAGTCCGACTCAGCCGGAACAGTTGTATAAGATTTTTAGTGCGCATGCGATGCGCGTGGGCTTAAACTATTCGATGCGCAGTGGACGGCACGACGACAGTGGACGGCAGTAATGATTTAGGGTGGGGCGGATGTTTATTTTTGTTTACGTTTACGTTTCTGAACAGTCGCCACTGTCGACGAAATGCGCGTGGGATACAAACAGTAGATGCGCAGTGGATTAAAAAACATAAAATCGAGTACAACAAATATCAAAGGGACCGCTGCGAGTGAAACTACTGGTCTTTTCTCTACTGTGATATTAGTGACTTCTGAGGATTCTGAGATGCAGGCGGGTGAACCGTTGCGTCGCTACTTAAACGGAGTCTACAGACGACCTAACTTGTTGGAGCCAATTTTGTCAGGCCGACCGATAGGTACCGACAAACTTCAAAGCATACAGCCTAAGTTGGCCCCAACAAGTTAGGTTGTCTGTAAACCCCTTTTTTATTTTCCATTGATTACACTTTAACGCACGTTTTTTATGATTTGTGGAAAGTATAAACCATTTTTTCTTATTTATGATTTTTTTGATTTGAATCAACATTTTGGAAATGATTTAAATCATATCAACCCTTAGCCCAGTCGATGAAGGTATTTTGCAAACTGAGTGAACTTTTTTTTAATGAGTTCGTGAAAGTGTATAAAATAATATCCTGAAAAGTTTACATTTCACTCGGATGCAGAACATAAAAAAAAGTGAGAAAAAAAAATTTTCATCAATTTTTTCAAAATGTTGAAATTAAATCAAGTTAGAAAAAAATAAAAAATACAGATGTATAGATCACATATTTATAAACAAAAAAAGTCCTAACAACATTTATCATTAACGCCACGGTTTTCCCGAAAAAAAAAAAAAAAAAAAATAGTCAAGTGTAACTTTATAACTCGGAGCGAGATCCATGCGTGCATGCGCTTGAATGCGCTTGACTATGACACCGACGTACTGAATTACATGTCACTAAATCAGAATTTCTTCAATCTATATGAGTGTTGGCTCATTTAATAGATAGAAATTGTAGTTTTCCGATGCTTTTTTATTTTAATCAATACAAGCAAAGGATGGATGGGAAAAATATTCTTATATACAGTGTGTCCCAGATAGATGTAATAAGAGGTGTACCAAAAACTTTGGAATTTAGAATGCAATTTTATACCTCTATACCAAATTTCAGGAATATAAAATTATTTTTTTTGAAACTTCCCATTTTTTGCGAATTAAGAGTTAAATTCATATTTAAAGTTGTGTAGGAGCAAATGTTAATCATCTCAAAAAGTAGGCTATTGGTAAATAAAAAATTGAATATACGAGATGTAAGAAGGTATAATGTTAATCGAACTAATTGTAAAACAAGAAACAATTACTAACAGAAGATTAATGACGTTTAAAAATTATAACAAGTAATAAATGTCAAAAACATAACAGATTCACAAACAAATTAATTATTGACCAATACAAAACAATGTTTACAATTTTTTTATTATTCGACGTAGCTACCACCCACATCCACACACATTTTGATCCTTCGCCTGTTTCGAATATGATCTAACGGTATGTAGATTACGGTATTTGTAATTCTCTGCTTCAATACTGCTACATCGTTAGGAAGTGGTTCAGCGTAAACCAACTGCTGGAGGCGACCTATTGATAGGTCTGGGGCCACTTGATCTGTCCATTCCTGGCAATACAATTTTCTCCAAAATTTAAATTCAACCACCGATTAACCATTTCTGTGGAGTGGCCAGGGCATCTATCATGTTGAAAATGAACTAAAGGCATAACTCTTAAAATATTTAAATGTTCTTCAGAAAATCTTTCAAGAAGCTGTAAATAAGTGTGCTGGTTTAACCTTCCCTCAATGAAATAAGGTCCAATAACTCCAACGTGACAAGAAACGGCACACCACACATTCACTTTTTTATAATATTGTCATCTCCCTCTTCAAACGTATGTTTATAATTTGCTCTATATGCCCTAATTTTCTTTGCCTTGTAAATTCTTTGGAGTTCAGACTTGCTAATATTAATAAGAGCTGATCTCTCTCTTAGTGGCATCCTAGGATTTTCTATAACAGAGGCTTGAACTATCAGTGACGTAGCCAGGGGGGGGTCCTGGGGGTCCGGACCCCCCCCCGAAATTTATTGACATTTATATAATTAATAAACATGACATTTAAAATTGTTATATTGATTTTATTTTCGGTTTTAGTCAAAAATTTTTTTGGCCGATTACGAATCTTGATTCTAATCAGCCTCGTTGCAAATCGTAATTTCTTGCAATTTATTGTAGCAATATTGACAGGGCGGAGCTTAATTCCAGTCAAATGAATAAAACCTTGTTGAATCATAAGTAAATTCAATTTTTATTTTTATTACTAGCCAAGCGAAATCCACGTTAAATTGCATAGTTGCCAGTTACTTGAAATATAAGTTTTTGAATAGTTTACCTAAAGGACCCCGCACATTTCTTATGTAAATCAGCGTACAGTCAAATTGGCTGATGAATTTTTAATATGTTGTAGATTTCGATTTTCTGATCAAAAGCTCTCAGCCCCAACTCGATCGTATGTCTAGTATTCGAAATACAACTAAGTATAAATTCTTGTAAAATTCTGTATCTTGTCGAACTTTTAATTTATTGATGGGGTGTTAGAAGGTCAAAGAAGCAATTTCAGAAAGTTTTACAATTAAAGTTTTTTGATCAGGAAGACACATACTTTATGTAAAAAATGTTATAGCCGATTTGACCTAATATCATTTTCACTTGTTATTTTTATGCAATTTCCCGGCGCCTTCGCCAACATTTTTCAAACTTTAATTTTACTTCCACATCCAGTGGAAGTATAGTAACGACAAAAAAATTTGTAAAAATTTTTATTGTTCAAATAGGCTTAGAATGTCATGAAACGTCGAGATTTCAAGTTTGAGCGAAAAAAAATTTCTGTCTGTCGGTCTGTAACTTTTTTTGTGCGCACGTTTACTCTGGAACCGTTTGAAATATTGACTTGAAATTTGGTACACATATGAACTTTAACGAGATCTAGAACTAGATTATATTTTCATCTTGTTCCGTCTAAGGGTTGGGGGGTAAATTGGGGTAAATTTGGAGTAAATAGGTAAATCAAGCAGGTAAGAGTTCATAAAATTGATATTTAGTATAGACAAGAGAAGCTAAGGTCTCAAAAAAAATTTTGGCATTAGCCACCCCGAGAGCCACCCTCATTACCACTCCCACCCCATTATTAAAGGGGATGAAAAAAAATGTGATTTAGTGTGTGTACAAGAACCAGAAACCTCAAAATATTTTTTTACTTTATCCACAAAAGGTCATTATTCTACATTTCTTGAGCAGTATCTCGGAAACTAGTTATAGGATCGAGTTGAGCCCATGAGAGCTTTTGATCAGAAAGTCGAAATCTACAATATATTAAAAATTCAGCCAATTTGACTGTACGCCAATTTACATATTTGTGCGGGGTCCTTTGTAAGAAAGCTACATAACAATACATAATATACTTACAAAAAATATTCGGACCCCCCCCGGAATAAAAATCCTGGCTACGTCACTGGAACTATAATAGCCCCAACATTGTCTTCATCATATGCTTTTATTTTTCTTTTCATGTTAACACTACCAGTAGCCAGAAACTTTTTAATTGTTCTCATAGCCTGAGTACATGACAAAGCAGTGTTTGGAAATTTCAAATTAAATTGGCTTACCACTTCTCTTAGCGAGTTTTCACCGCAAATTCCGTAGCATTGCACAATATAATAATAATAATAATATTTATTGAGTATATACATAAAGATTACAAGTGATTTACATTGAAGAATTACTCATATATACATTAAAAGAACATGGTATTCCATAAATTTTTTCACGCACTGTGAGTACCATTTTCACTTAATTTTTTATGCTTGGTTCGTTAATTTGAAACAGAAATTAAGGATAAGATTGACTACGTTTAACAGATATGTCAATAATAAATGATAAATGTGTACCCACTGCTTTTTTCATAGCTTAGCTTCTACATAGCTTTAAATATTAATTCACAAAAAATAATTTCTATGCAGTTTTAATTGAATGGTTCAAAATAAAATACTAATTTATTGAAAAAATGGGAAGTTTCAAAAAGATAATTTTATATTCCTGAAACTTGGTATAGTGGTATAAAATTGCATTCTAAATAACTTTTATTAGTGGAATTTTTTCATATTTTGAAAAATAAAGGTACTTTATTAGTGGTGATTTTTACAACTTTGCTTATAAAACACCCTGTAGAACACCAAATCAAGTCATTTTTGATATACTTTAGTTTTACAACAAGCAGGACTCAATCCCCAAATACCATTCCAAAATTTCAAAATTTTTGGTCCATTACACCCATTGTTACATCTATCCTGGGACACACTGTATATTACCACGCCCGAACTCAATCGTCGCAATAAACAATATAGAAAAAAATAAAAGCCCTTCAAAAAAATTCTCTCTTCATTAAGAACTGTTAAAAAGTAGGTACACTTCATGATTATTATGGTTTATTAAGTTGTAGTAACGAGGATTAAAAAAAATAATTTTAATTTCCTTGCTTAATTAAAATAAAATATATTATATATACATTATGATTCCAACATAGGGAACGATAGTCTAATGATTTACACTCTTGGCTTGAAATCCAAAGATCGTGGGTTCGAAACACAGACAGGTTAGATATAGTTATTTTTTTACTTTTTAAAAAAAATTAACTCTGGCGACATGATATTAAGTACGTTGGCAATTGAAGAGGTAGTGTTACTTTATGTATTAGAGATATTAACACTTAGTGTGGAATAAAAAAAAATGTCTTGGATTGTTACTTTTTGTCTGCTTCAGGTAGATGCAAAAGAGGCGAGATGGTAGAATTGCGGATTCTCAAATAGGGGACATGCACAGAGCTATCACCAACAAAATTTCGACTTACGTAGTACACTTGATGAAAACCATCGCTAGCTCTTAGACTATAAGATGTGTTTATAAATAAACAATGCGTATTTTACCTAGAGCTAAATGAAGTCACTTCAAGTAAAGTGGAATAAGAAAGGGTTTACTGGAAAATAATTGCACAAAAAGAACCAATAGAAGAAAACAAGAAAAACATGGATCACATAAAGATTCGTAAATTCTGTAAATAAAGAGGACATTATGTATAGAAAATATCGGAAATATCCAGGAAATGAGAAACTTATGCTAAATTTTACTAACTATAGAAATTATATAATATAAATAATCCTATTAAAGTAACCAGCTATTATACTCGTGTCCATTAAAGAATGGGTCATACCTCAACAGTAGTTTCCTTGAGTAAAAATAAGTCGTTTTAAGTAAACATACCTTAGTACCTTGTTGCCTCCTTAAAAAGTTATGGGACGTCAGAAGCAATTTTTTTTATTTTTAATTCTTCGCTACCGAAGCGCGAAGGGAAGTATTGTAATCGTGAAAAAATCGTCCACCGAGATTTCTCTGGATTTTCACGTTTCAGAGTACGTATAGATTACGAAAATTGAAGTCATTTAATTCCGTCAGTCTGTCTGTCTGTCTGTCTCTCTGTCTTGAAGAATATACAGGGTGGACCACATAAAAAGAAAAATTTGAAAAAAGATACAGAGTGGTCACTCAAAATAAAAACAAAAAATGCGGTGAAGCACGATAATATTTCGAATACAGTAAACACAACTGTCAAAGACAAATATGAAAAAAATATATACAGGGTGGTCACACAAAAAAAATTGTTGCGGATGACGATAATATTTCGCATGCTGTTAATACAACTGTCAAAGAAGAAAAATATGAAAAAAAATATATAAAAAAAAAATTAAAAAATGTGGAGAACGATAATATTTAGTATGCAGTTAATACAACTGTCGAAGAAGAAAAATATGAAAAAAGAACATGGTCACTCAAGAGAAATTTTTAGAATTTAGAATTTTTAGAATTCTGAACGAGGACGATAATATTTCGCATATAGTTAATACAACTGTCGAAGAAAAATATGATTAAAAATATACCGGGTGGTCACTCAAATAAAAATTAAAAAATGTACAGGAGGACGATAATATTTCGCATACAGTTAATACAACTGTCAAAGGAGAAAAATATGAAAAAAATATTCAAGGTGACTACCCCTACAAAATTTTTTAAAAATGTGACGGAGGACGATAATACTTCGCATGCAGTTAACACAATCGTCAAGGAAGAAAAATATGATGGGTGGTCACCCTAAAAAAACAAAAAAAAATGTGATGGATTTAGCATGCAGTTAATACAAATAATTAGGAAGAAAAATATGAAAAATAGACAGGGTGGTCACTCCAAAATTATAATAAAAAGTATGATAAACAGAGAAGGAAGTTTTGGGTAAATAGCTTTACCGTTTTTTATATATTTTTTTAAAAATTTTTTTAGTTTTTTTTTTAATTTTAAGTCTCATTCTAAATTATTTTACTGTCAGATTTAGGCGTGTACCTGCTAGAATAAGATAATTTGAATTTAACATAATTGGGTATATTATGCCGCAAGAAACTGAAATGCATGTTTCTCGAAAACGTTGCATTTTACAGATATTTATAACAAGTGTACATTTTCACGTAGAATTGAATACTGCATTAAAAAATATATTACTTTATCAGAAAGTTTATCCTCAAAAAAATAATGACCAAAGCAAAACAAAAATAGCTCCCTCTACGTTATTCGTCTAAATTATTAAGACTCTTCTTAGCATTCCAAGAAACCCCTATATACTAAATTAGGATCAAGTTGCGTAAATAGTGATACAGATATAACAAAAAATTAATTAAAAAAAAAATTTTTTTTGACGTACTTAACTTTTTAAGGAAGCAATATATTACTGAGGTATATTTGGCTACAACAACTTTTCTGTTTTTTTCTTATTTTTATTAAAAACTTATTAGAAAATGACCTCAATAATAAACCTAAAATTAAAAAAATATAGTACTGGATAAACAATGTAACATCCAATTATCGATCGACATCAATTATTAGTCATCTAGCAAAAATTTTCGAGAATAATAATTATAAACTCTAAATCAACTTTGATCTCAAGAGAACAAATCAAGATAACAAGCCATTACTGCATTAACTAACTAAATATATTAAACCCTTGATAGTTAGTAATTAGAAGTGCTTATATCTAGACCTAGATCTTGAAAAAGCTTTCAACACTGTTGAACTTAATCAGTTGTTAGAAGGAAGATATGTGTTTTATCGGAAATGCATTTAAGCTAATGGTAAGGTATTTAACTAACCGTAACAAATCTTAACCAGACAAACTCAATAATTAGTTATGAAAGAAAAATAACAGTAGTAGGTTCTAATATTTTTATTATCTACATTAATAGTGTATTATCAATTGATTGCGAAAGAAAGTTATTAGTTTTTCCGATAATACCGATGTTTCCTATGCAGATACAACATGGGTGGCTTTAAGCGGAAATCTTGCAGAGGATTCACGTAAATTGCATGGAGTCCTTGGATTGGGAGGGGCTGCTAGTATTATCAAAAAAAATTATTATTTACATAATTATGAAATTTAAAAAAATAATTTGTCAAACAAATAATATGACACAAATATTTTGGAATTTTAATAAACGGAGAATAGCAGATTTCCTAAATTATTGATATGTATATTCAAATTGGGTTCTTTTCTAGTAATAAATATTCTTATTTTCATTACAATCTGTCTCGACACTAATTTGCAATATATTTACATTACCTAACAGATCTACAGCCGCAATTGCTATTGCAGTTATAAGAGATGCTAAAATTATCACAGATGAAAATAGAACCAAGGTAATGATAGAAGTAAGATAAGAAAGGCCGTTACAAGAACT
The DNA here is from genome assembly GCA_936432065.2 of Rutpela maculata. Classification (NCBI taxonomy): domain Eukaryota; kingdom Metazoa; phylum Arthropoda; class Insecta; order Coleoptera; family Cerambycidae; genus Rutpela; species Rutpela maculata. The sequence goes on from OW386285.2 coordinate 227,676,138, forward strand.
AGAGAGGACCTGTAATTGGAAGGAACTTCCGAGTTATTGAAAGCAATATTTTTTGTTACTGAAAAAGCTAAAACCCTTGTGACGGAGGAAATGAATACCAAATCTCGTAGAAGAACAATAGTTGAAGAACATATTTCATTCATACAAAACATTTTCTAACCTACTTTCATCTTCTTAGAAACAAACATTTACACCTAACCTTGTAATTGTAAAGTATGTCCTTGAAATGTGTCGTGCAATATCTACAAAAAATTGCTCGAACTAATTTATCAAATCGTGATCCTAAAAAATTAACACATTCTAGATAGCTTACTATGGCGCATCATATTCAGCGCCTATATATATAAACAGAAAACTCTAGTCATAGTCTAGTAGGCCAGGAAACGAAGACATTAATTCGGAAATAAATAGTGCTCAACGGATTATTATTTTATGTGGTAGGGTTGACCCTTAGGAGTAACATACCAAAAGTCCCCAGCCGTGGGCCTTGTGCGTTAGGCGGGAGGAGGGTAGAAAGGGTCGGTTTGTAGGTTCCTCGTTATTATCTCGAAAACTAAGCTACCTAGCGAAAAGGTCATTCTATACAAAATGAAAGTAAATTAAATTGCCTGCAAAAAAGATTCTATTCATTTTTTCGCTAAGGGCAGTAGTTAAAGGTGTACGTGAGTTCGAAAATGCGAATAGCTGGAAAAACTGTGTATTGTGGGAGGTAATGCTTAATTTCTTAGTTTGTTGGGTATTTTGCCACTGTAAAAATATTTAAAAATTTTGATGAAATAAACCTCTGCGCCAAAAGGATCAGACAGAGGTTGGTTTTTATACTTCTATTACAAAATGTCTCACACCTAAAAATATATAAACTGAAACAAAATTGTTAAATGATAAATTGAAAAATTAAAACGAAGGCAATTGACGTTTCGGAAAATAGTTCTTTTTCCGTTATCAAAACTTTCACTTTTGAGAATGTCAAACCAGACAGTTTGTTGTTTATGTATTTCCATAGTCACGTGAGACATTAAATTATATTTATTTTATTTTTACTTACTTCGTCTCTGAGGATCGGCAACCAGCTAGTACAGAAATCTACAGAATAATTAGAAACACATTTATCCTCATTTAATAAAATAATAGCGGATTCCTTAAGTTTTCTTTTAGTTGAGTTGCTTTCTTTTTCCAAAATTTTCGCGGAGTCCCACTGGATCCTATGATTGTTATCCCACGCATGTTCACAAATTTTTGATTTTTGAAATTCTCCCTTTCTAGCATAATCTCGGTGTTCACCAATGCTTGACAAGTCGAAAATTTTATAATATTACAAGAATTTACAAGGCCATATTAAGTGATTGGTCGAGTTCATCGACAGGATCATCATCATCGTTGTCGCCGTTGATGCTGACGATTGGAGGGCCGTTAGTACACGAAGCGCGGCAACTGCTGCACTCAAGTGAGCAGGGTATGCCCGCTTTGCGGCACCCGCAACGGCCCCCACAACCAGTTATGCACCCGCAAAATATGTCATTTAGGACGGATTCTGGCGCAACTGAGTCCGTGCTTGTGACGGAGGTAAGGAAGCCATCCGACCCCCTCATCCAACCCCAAACAGTTGGCTCCTGCTGCTGATCTCCATATAGCCATTGCTGAATCTGCAAACAATAATTCGTCCTTTGTAGTTTAAAAAAATGTGACACAATTTTGTCTAAGGACAATACAAAACAAGTTAATGTAAACAAGCATATATTGATACAAACCTGCAGATGAACTCTAAGGGAGTGTCGGCGAGCAGCCCCTCTGGTGGGTGGAAGTGCTGCAAAATCAGGCTTTGGCTTTGTCGAGGCTGGTGTCGTACCCGGTTCAGGTCTGCTCCTTGTGAGGCCTGGTACAATGCCAAAAAATCTGCTCTCCTGCTTCAGCTACCATGTCCTGTGTTGCTGAGGGGTCACAGAAGACTTTGTAGCTGTCTGTGACCTGCCCCTCGGCCTTCAAAAATGATTTCACCACACCTCCCTTGCTCTTGTTGTGAATAGCGGAGATAGTATCACAACCGCTGAACGAATGGAGCAACAGAATGGTCTTCGCAAATGGCTCCATTTGTTCAGCGTTTGTGATACTACCTCCGCTATTCACAACAAGAGCAAGAGAATGCCGAGGAGCAGGTCACAGATATCTACACAGTCTTCTGTGATCCCTCAGCAACACAGGACATGGTAGCTGATGCAGGAGAGCAGCTTTTTTTGACATTGTACCAGGCCCCACAAGGAGCAGACCTGAACCGGGTACGACACCAGGCCTTTGTTAAAGCCTCGACAAAGCCAAAGCCTGATTTTGCAGCACTTCCACCCACCAGAGGGGCTGCTCGCCAACACTCCCTTAGAGTTCATTTGCTGGTTTGTATCAATATATGCTTGTTTACATTAACTTGTTTTGTATTGTGCTTAGACAAGATTGTGTCACATTTTTTTAAACTACAAAGGACGAATTATTGTTTGCAGATTCAGCAATGGCTATATGAAGATCAGCAGCAGGAGCCAACTGCTTGGGGATGGATGAGGGGGTCGGATGGCTTCCTTATCCCCGTCACAAGCGCGGACTCAGTTGCGCCAGAATGCGTCCTAAATAACATATTTTGCGGGTGCACAACTGGTTGCAAGGGCCGTTGCGTGGGCCGTTGCGGATGCCGCAAAGCGGGCATACCCTGCTCGCTTGTGTGCAGCAGTTGCCGCGCTTCGTGTACCAACGACCCTCCAATCGTCAGCATCAACGGCGACGACGATGATGATCTTGTCGATGAACTCGACCAATTACTTAATATGGCCTTGTAAATACTTGTAATGTTATAAAATTTTCTACTTGTTAAGGTACTTGTATACTGACAAGAGCGAATCTAGCGGTGGATGTAATAAATTAAAGCGCGAGAGAGATAGAGTAATAGGATTTGGCAACACTGTATTAAATACGATTGTCATAACTATCATATACTAATCTGCTATAATTAATCTGGCTATATTTCGTTCATGCCGAGCCGAATTTTCCAATCTCGATATGCAATTTACGATGAGGTTTAACTGAAAGTCTTCCTCTTTACGTCGCGACATCATACAGCCGTCCCGCTAGTGTTTTTCGAAAAATATGAACGTGTCAAAATCGCATGTTTTTGTAATTTTTTCGTCTCCGAAATGCCAGCTGTTTTTTACTATTTTTCGCAGATATGTCCGAAATGGTAAGAGCTAGCTCGAAATAAAAAATTAGGTCAAACATGTGTTTTTCACTGTGAATCCTTTGCTATCATCAGAATTTTAATTTTTCTCTTCGTTTCGGAGATATTTACTGAAATGTCGACGATGTAGGGCAAAAAATCGCAAATTTTGTGCCTCAAAAGTTGACAACTTCTTAATCTTGACTCCTACACCGAAAGACTATTCTGGCTAATTTAAATAGAATTAAATTTGCTAAAACTCTTTCTTTTATTTTTTGGATTCCGACAAAAATTAGGGAATTAAAGGGGGCGGAAATTGGGACTTTTCTTTTTTCTGTAAAATTTCGCCATTTTGTCACCGTAATTAATCGGTAATTAATTAAAATCGATCTCATATACGATGTCCACTTAATATCATGTATTACCTTGATACCCTATTAATCTCGGCCCTTCAAAACAAAAGTTTCTGACAAAATTATTTTTTTAAGATTTACATGCATTTTCTAGGAAAACATGAAATTTTCTCCATTTACTCGAATATCTCGATATTCATCGATTTTTTAGACAAATTTGTAGACAACAAATTTAAGGAGGAGCATTTATACTAATTTTTAATCTTATACATTTTAAAAATTTAAATATTCACGCCATCTTCTTAATATGCAACGTTGCCAATCAATTTCAACAGCTGTTTCATTTACACAAATGTAGGTCTTAAAATTGATTAAAGTTCTAATAACTTTTATACTAGACGGACGATTTTTTCAGCGTTTTAACAGAGTGTTAATAAGAAAATACTTAATGTTATGTTAGTTTTTGAAACATATTTCTCAAAAATTGTGGTAATAAGAGCGAAAATTAACTTGAGCCGATCTCTACTACGTCAAATAAGGCATCTTGGCCTAAAAAAGTCAAACTTTCCGAATCAATTACTACGAAACTAAACGGACGATTTTATTTTTATTGAAAATTCAAGTGCAAAATCACTTTATTTATTAGTATACCAAATTACATTTAAAACTGTAAAAGTTAATTTTAGTATACAAGTACCTTAAGCATTACCTCCCACACTACAGTTTTTCCAGCTATTCGCATTTTCAAACTCACGTACGCCCTTAACTACTGCTCCTAGCGAAAAAATGAGTAGGATCTTTCTTGTAGACAATTTAATTTACTTTCATTTGTATAGAATGACCTTTTCGCTAGGATGCTTAGTTTCCGAGATAATAACGAAAAACCTACAAACCGACCCTTTCCACCCCATTCCCGCCTAACGCATGAGGCCCATGGCTGGGGACTTTTGGTATGTTACTCCTAAAGGTCAACCCTACAACTTAACATAATAATCCGTCGAGCACTATTTATTTCCGAATTGGGGGATTTTTCGGTCTTCGTTTCCTGTACTATAGGAGATAGCTACATATATGGGGCCTGGGATATAACATGTTGTTATGTTTTAGTAAATATTTTTCTGAGTATTTTATCTTATGTGAGTCCGTTTTGGCGCTAGCGGCCACAGAAAATATTCAATTGTGGAACAGAGTATGACACTTTGGGGCTTGATGCTAGTTGAAGAGGGTATCTTGGTGATCAACATTCGATATATGCCAACATTTTTTTCTCCGTGCAATTGGCAGCACTGGCGACACCAATTATGGCCAAAATTGGAACATAGTATAACATTTTCTGACCAGGCGGAAAATGTTCGTTGTCAATGCTCATTGCTGGAAAACTATATGCCAACATTTTCTGCTTGCTCATTTTCCAGATTTTTGACCAAAAACGGGCCAAAACTGGTGCTTTTCAAAAAAAAATGTTGGCACCTTCTCAAACTTGTAGTTTTTGTACCAAAGAATAGTTCTGTGAGTGCCAACATTTCTTTTTCAACGTACCCCCCCCCCCCCCCCCAAACCCCCCAACCCCCCAAACATTAAAATACCGATTATTGTGCCAAAAAAGCACATTTAGCGAGCAATGACACAGAGTACTACCCAGAGGCGCTTCTCTGGTCTCCCGACAAATTCAAGCCGCCATATTGTTGTAGGTTTTCCTGTCATAAGTCATAACAAATAACATAACCTATCAGCAACTGCTAGTACGTGAGTTCTCGTGTTTGCTATAACTGCTTGTTACTTTATAACTTATTAGCAACTGCGAATAACTGAGTTTTCCTGTCTTAAACTTACTGTTTTTGTGTTTTGAACTATAAGTACTTGTTGGTGTTGTTACTTTCACCAACTATGAGTGTAAAAGGTGGAAACATTTTTGTGCAGTTCGAGGTTGTTCAAGTAGAACAACAAACAAAAACATTATTTTATTTCGATTTCCTCAAGATAGAGAGAGGCAGATCTAGATCATAAGATGCCTGTAGAGGCTAATGATAAAGATAACCAATCAGACACTCCATTGTATATTTTACTCGATACTGATGAATTGGATTATAGAAATCAAAACCTGCCTGATCAAAACGCCTTCAGCTATATTTGTGGGTATTTGATTAGAAAAGTTTTGGGCACCCATAAGTGTGAAGTCTGTGAGGCATTTGCCAAAAGTGATGAACTAACCAACACCAGAATGTTCACACATTATAAGGCATTTGATACCACTACGAGTACATATGGATCGCTTTATGTTCCTGAGACATCTTTTTTAAACTACATATGTAGATTAGAACAAACATTTTTTCTCTTTTCAATAATTTATGTTTGAAGCGTACAATTGGTGTAGGCTATTTAAATATATTAGAAAATATTGAATTTAATCCGCCCTGTGAGCTGTTTCCAAAAAACAATATTATACAATTATTTATAAGAATTCTTTATTCACTAAAATTTGCTAATCATGAATTTAAAAAGCAAAAGTTGCAGAATGAGAGAAATAAAAAAATTGCAATCTTGTCAAACTTGTAAATAAATAATACCCTTCAGCTGAATGCGGCAAAAAGTCAACACATTATTATTGGTTCATATCAATTCATTTCTTTGCATTCGATTTGTTTTTCACTTCTAGATTGTTAATTCTTAGGGTTAGGTTTAAATCATTAATATATTCCTTGTCCTTTTGTGTATTGTTTTTATATGCACAATAAAGTATTATTATTATTATCTTTAAGAATGTATCACTTATTTAACCGCAGGGAGAAGTGCTGTAAAAATGAAATGCTGAAATACGTGTTTGTTAATTATTCTGATTTCATGCTGTTATAATGTTTTTGTACAAAAATACGTTATTTTTTGCCAATAATAGCAGTATTATAATGCAATTATTGTTCTTTTACCGTTGATCGTACAATGAGTGCAACTGTTAGAAATTCTTTGTACATAAGAACGATGAAAATGATTCAATTTCTCATATTTTGTAAGTAATTTCTTAAGTAATAATTCAAAACAATATAATGTTTTCCCATTTAATCGCATGTAAAATTCTTACTGATTCAAATGTTTAAGTATATCCTTTTTATTATTTTGTCAAAACTTTCAAAAATTGGTATACAGTAGATTAGATCTTTTACCTATTTAATTTTTCTTCTTTTACTTATTGTATAAAACTATCCACTGTAACACCTTTATACTCGGATCCGAGTAACTACTAATAATATTAATAAAATAAATCACACTAATATTATGTATTTAATTTACATTATCTCTTTTCATACATTACGTGAAATTTAATGTTGTTTGCAAGTGGAATTAGTCTCGGCTATTATTTAGCTACAAAGTAATCCTACATTCAAAGAAAAATAGTTTTTACAAGTCATAGCTGACATAATTTCAAAGTTTGCCATAAAATTCAAAAAATATACAGTTTTAAAATTGGCGTCACGAAAAACCTACAAGAAGATGGCGGAGGTCACCCAGATTTGAATATGAAACATCAAAGGCGGCATCGAGAGTGTCGCCTCTGGGTAGTTCTCTGTGGTAATGACAGAGAAATTGTCTTTTTTAACATAACAAAGTATTTGAATGTTTGGGGTTTTTGGGGGTGGTTGGAGAAAAAAATGTTGGCACTCACAGAGACTATTCTTTGGGAAAAAAACTGGTGTTTGAGAAGGTGTCAACATTTTTTTTGAAAACCACCAGTTTTGGCCCGTTTTTGGCAAAAAGTCCAATTTTTAGCCAAAAATCTGAAAAACTGGAAAATGGACAAGCAGAAAATGTTCGCATATGGTTTTCCAGCAATGAGCATTGACAACAAAAATGTTCCGCCTGGTCAGAAAGTGTTATACTACTTTCCAATTTTGGCCATAAAAAAATGTTGGCATATATCGAATGTTGATCGCCAAGATACCCTCTTCAACTATAGTCGGGAATCAATCTTCTCAAAAGACGCTCCTAAAATGCCAGGGTGTGGACTCAAAGATATACTTTTTAAAAAATATGTACATTATCTGGAATGACCTTGGGCATCTAAATCCAGAGGGCGCCATTCTGTCCGCGATTGCAAAAAAGCATAAAAAAATTTTTTCCGAAAATTTTTGTGTCACTGAAAATTGATTAATTTTATGTTCCCATCTCATTTACAGGGTTATTTTTTAATATTTCTTAATGATTTTCAAACTAATGGAAAGCTTATTCCTTCTAGATTCTGGTACTGCTAAATAATTTTCGAAATTATTGTCAACAAATGCTACAGAAATTGTTTAAACAAAGCATACCCGAAGAGTGCACGGTAAATTTCAGTTTCGAGACATTTTAAAAACTATTATAGATAGATGCATACTTCTATGATATGAAATTTGCGGAATAGAATGGATCAGTTTGTGGTGAAAGAATTATCTGCATTGTTTTATTGTTGTAAAAGATATGACTATTTTTGTACAGCGCTCCGTTATTTCCGCTATCGTTTTGGCTGACACGTTCGCGCGCTGTGGCCGATCAGTAACTTGCTGACAATATACTGTGATTGCAAAAAATTTACGATGCGTATTACTTATACGTAAATATTATCATTTGTCATTATGAAAAAAAAACGAAGGTATTTAAAGATTAGTTTACTTGAGAACCAAAATTATTATATTTTAACTTAAAATATTGATTAGAGACAGAAATCCATATAACTAATTAAATGAACTTAAATTTACTTTTTGTGCTTGAGAAATAGAAATACAAAAATAATTATATACATACATACATTATACTTAAACTAAATTAACAGCTAATACATTTACCCTCTCAGTAGCAATCTATTATGCATTCCAACCCAGCTTTGCTACGACTGCAGTTTCCGATAAATTTTTTAAATTTACATTTACAAAATACATTTTGAGAAGTTATATTGGGACAAACATTTTTAGTATTATAGTTATTAATTTAGGACTAAGTACGTTATTTTTCAAATCCGAACCAAAATCAATTGGATCGGGAATTTCTGGGTTTATCTCAGTTGCACTCTTCCACAGAATAATTTGATACGCAGCTCTCAACATATGTTGGTAAAAGGAATCTTCGGTAGGCGATAAATTCCTTATATCAGACGTCGACCATATAACATTTACTTCCACATCTAGTGGAAGTATAGTAACGACAAGAAAAAATTTGAACAGTTTTATTGTTCAAATAGGCTTAGAATGTCATAAAACGTCGAGATTTTAAGTTTGAGTGTCGATCTGTCTGTCTGTCTGTAACGTTTTTTGTGCGCACGATTACTCTGGAACCGTTTTAAGTTATTGACTTGAAATTTGGTACGCGTATGTATTTTAAGGTGATCTGGAACTAGATTATATTTTCATCTTATTCCGTTGAAAAGATGGGGGGTAAACTGGAATAAATAGAAAAACCAAGCAGGTAAGAGTTCATAAAATTGGTATTTAGTATTTACAAGAGAAGCTATAAGGTCTCAAAAGTTTTTTGGCATTCGTTCTGAGAGACTTGGATGGAAAATCTGGATGTGGAAGTAGTGATTCCTTGGGCAGCGGTTTTAAAAAAAATACCGGGCCATATTTTGAAAAGTAATGAAATCATTGAAGCCCCTTTGGGGGTAATGAAGTAATCTTTGTAGTTCTTTATCTTCTGTATGTCTTAAACATTTTTTTACAGCGTTAGTTTTTCCTTTTTTAAATAGAAAACTGACTGTATCACAGTCAGTCAAAGCATAAATGCACAAAAATAAATTAACCAAATTCATTTGAGCACTCATTGTCTTCTCTATAGTTAATTCTCGCATCGTATGATAAATCGGTATAAATACATCAAATCTACGACACCATAATTCTAGACACAAAATACAGGGATAAGACAACAATATCTGTTGTAGCTTCTATTATTATTCTACCATACTCCAGATTTGATAAATATAGGATGTTCGCAAATATTGTAGTGTCGGCTTCACTATGATTATGATGAGAAAAATGCAATTGCGCTATTATTTTTGTAATTTCATCGGATACTCTGCAGTAATAATGGAAATATTAAACTAATACAAAAATTATTTTAAACATATTTTACATGAATTTAGAAACAACACACAACACAGTTACTGTATACGCTACTCATAAGATTTTTTGTTATTACACTACACCTCAGCAGGTAGTCAACAAGCCTAAAGAGAGCGAGGCAATGCGAGACATACATGTACACTGTATATCTACCAAAAGACGAGCCGGATCACAACGCGTGCTGTACAAAAATAATCGTATCTTTTACAACAATAAAGCAATGTAGATAATACTTTCTCTAAAAACTACTCCATTATATTTTGCAGATTTCATGTCATAGAAGTATGCATCTATCGATAATAGTTTTAAAAATGTCTCGATGCTGAAATTTACCGTGCACGCTTTGGGCTCTCTTTGTTTAAACAATTTCTGTAGCATTTGTTAACAACAATTATGAGAAGTATTTAGCAGCACCTGAATCTAGAAAGAATAAGCTTTCCGTTGGTTGGAAAATAATTAAGAAATGTTAAAAAATAAGCCTGTAAATGCGGTGGGAATATAAAATGAATCAATAGTTATTGACACAAAAATTTTCGGAAAAAAATGTTTTACGCTTTTTTGCAATCGCGGACAGAATGGCGCCCTCTGGATTCAGATCCGCAAGGTCATTTCGGATAATGTATGTATTTTTTAAAAACTATATCTTCGAGTGCACACCCTATGATGGATTTAGTGGAGCCTGATTTCTGACTACTAGCACTAGGTCCCAAAGTGTTATACTCTGTTCCACAATTGAATATTTTCAGGGGTGGCTAGCGCCAAAACGGACTCACATAAGATAAAATACTCAGAAAAATATTTGCTAAAACATAACAACATGTTATATCCCAGGCCCCAAATATGTAGCCAAAACGGGCAGGAAGTGAGGTCTGACTCAAATAAGATAAAATACTCAGAAAAATGTTTGCTAAAACATAACAGCAATACCAACATGTTATATCCCAGGCCCCATATATGTAGCTATCTCCTAGACTATCAAGGTCTGAATACGAGTTTACTCTTGTTTTCATGACTGCAATACTTCCACCACAGCTGCAAACTAACGTATGCGCTAATGTGGTTTTGGATTAAATTCACCCTATGACTCAAACCATATTTGACAAACAACCAAGCTGAACCGATATTTGCCACAGGAACCGAGGAATGTTTTAGATCCATTGATTTAGCGAAATGCTTATTTTGCACACCATGAAAATCTGTTAATATCTATGCTACATGATATTGACAGGACAAATGTTAAGAGAACTTACGCTTCGACATTTCCTGAATATGAGAATAATGGATAGGATGCTTCTTCATAGTTATTGGTTCTAACAAACGAGATAGATTTATTAAAACCACGGCAAAATAATGCCAAAGTTTGGGACAAAATATAATTTCAACCAGTAATGCTTTCTCTTAGGAGTGGAGGATAGAAGGGACGGAATTTATCTAGTAGTGACTCATCGTGGTGAGTGTTTGATAATAAACAACCGAAGACAGAAGTCAACAGAAGACGGAATTAATCGAGAATATCAACGATATTTTTTCAAAATTATCCCAAGCAGGAATTGAAATCGGGGTGGTTAAAGACAGAAAATGTTGCTCAGTGTACTAGCTGATAAGAATTATTATATTAGTTAGCATAAATGATTTCATTTATATACGGGGTGTTTCGAAAAGTTTGGGACAACGCTTAGCAGTAGATACTTGACATTAAATCAAGTCGATTTAACTCAAAAAGTAGTGGTCTAACTCTTTTCGTTTTCAAGATACAGGGTGGCAAAGTAAAAAAATATATATTCGTAATTTGTCTCTATCTTGGAGACTATTATAGGTATCTACTTTAAAGTTAGTAACGACATGTTTTTCATGTCGTTTTTCAGGTCGCTAATTACAGGTCGCTAATTACAATGGTGATATTGCCGATGCCATATTTTATAGATGGCGCTAGTTACAGGACTTTCACGTGACACTTTAAGCCATACTCTTTTGAGGTTATGCTTTGGACATCGCCTTCTACTATAATCGAAACGCAATTTGGTTTCCTAAAGAAAAGGTGTACTTGTTTAAACGCGATAAAACGCACCCTTTCAGAGAAATACGCGATTTACAACTTTGTCACACACCAGTTCGAAGAAATTCAACACCCCGGGTGTTTTGAAAAGATTGGGACAACGCTTAGCGTAGACTCTTGACATCAAAACAAGTTGATTTAACCCAAAAAGTAGCGGTCTAACTCTTTTCGTTTTCAAGATACAGAGTGGTATAGTAAAAAAAAAATGTTTTCATATTTTGTCTCTATCTTGGAGAATATTATACGTATCTACAACAAGCACTATTGACGACTTCAAGACATAATACTTGACGTACACCTACTAGATAAGAAAACCGCTTTTAGGTAAAATTGAATTTCCTCGAACTGGTGTGTGATAAAGTTGTAAATCGCGCATTTCTCTGAAAGGGTGTATTTTATCGCAATTAAACAAGTACACCTTTTCTTTAGGAAACAAAATTGCGTTTCGACTATAGTAAAAGACGATGTCCAAAACCTAATCTCAAAAAAGTTATGGCTTAAAGTATCACGTAAAAGTCCTGTAACTAGCGCCATCTATAAAATATGGCATCGGTAATAGAACCATTGTAATTAGCGATCTGAAGAACACGTCGTTACCAACTTTGAAGTAGATACGTATGATGGTCTCCAAGATAGAGACAATTTACGAATACAATTTTTTTGCTTTGCCACCCTGTATCTTGAAAACGAAAACACTACTTTTTGAGTTAAATCGGCTTGTTTTGATGTCAAGAATCTACGGCTAAACTTTGTCCCAATCTTTTCGAAACACCCTGTATAGTTGATTTTGATTTTCCAATCGAAGATTTGATAAATGACATATTTTCACATCTTCTTAAATTTAGGGATTGGCAGCGGCCAGAAGAAGCTATTCAAATGTAATAAAATTTTATACGGGTACTAATGGATCTCAAAGACAAATTATTTTCACTATTACAAATACGAATTGAAAAGTTAACTTTTCAGACCCACCCTATTATACATACGTTCCAAATTTAGAACAAAAATTTTAAGTCTAACAGAAGTTATCATGTTTACCATAAACAGTCTGCAGACATACATATATATACACAGACATTTTCTTTCGATATTTGTGTTCAGTGTGTTATGAAACGAATTTGTGTATAATAGTACGGGAGCCAGCGCTTAATATTAATTTCTTACGAGATTTCTTATTTTTTGTGTTATATTTAGGTTTCCACAAAATATCGACTCCTGCAGGCGCACCAGCGGGCCAACGCCTGGCAGGACTTTTTGCTCCTGCCAAATCCATGTTCCGTCGTCAAAGTGCCGACAGCACAAGTTTTTTAACAGTTTCAAATAATAAACTACTCGCAAAAAATGTTCAGCTTTAAACGTTTCTGTCAATTCACTTTATTTTAATTACATATTTATATTAATGATAGGAACGCAATAGTCTACAGTGAAGATGGCAGGAAATCATCTTCCATCACACTGTAATGTTAGTAAATGACACAAAAAATATCAACTTTGACACGTATAGCAGTAACACTTTTTTTTAAATAATCAAAGTGCTGCTGCCAAGCGTTGCGTTGGCTCGCTAACGAAGTGGCAGGAGGTTTTTTTTTGGATAAGTTAAATTAATATGATCGAAAAAAAAAACAAGTTTAAACAAATATAGCAACTGAAAGTGTCGTTGGCTCCCGTACTATAATATATATGTTTAATTAAATCAATTAGCTATAATAATAACAGTATAGTCTACCATCCCATTTAAACCAATTTATTCATTTCTTATCGCTACTCTACCTGCTAGTCTACTAACAAACAGATCGACCGCCTATTGTTATTAATTACCCTAAGGATCCTACCGAAATAGGTATATTAAAATATTATTTAGTACGCGGAAGTTCTTTCCATTTATACTTTACCGTCCCATTTTATATTAAGTAACATGTCAATTTATGTTCAATTCGACTATCTCATTTAAAAAGTGACATTTATTATAGAGTTAATTATGATTACATTGATTAATTGTCACATTAATTGGATTTTAATTACCCTAGTGTACTACTAAAAACGTAAATTATCAATCAAATAGATGACTACTATTCATTATGAATGGCAAAAGTCAAACCAACAATATCAAAATGTTTTTCTTAAGAAGCTAATAAATTTTCAGAACGAAAAAACGAGACGTCCGACACGAGAAGGGACTGTAGAGTATCTCAAATTTGATTGATTACTTTACCCTTGACCTTTCCTTCGCAGTAAGTTATCTGCAACTTTCTAAATATCAAACGAAAAAGAGTTTATCTGAATGAGAAGTTTCTTACTCGAGGCTGTATTAAAACTTTTAATTTCCGTACAGTAAGGTAAACAGATTACAAAGTAATAATACACTTCAATAAAATGTGAAAATAATGATGATTCAAGGGATACACAATATAAAAATGATCCAAAGTAATTTATTTAGACAAAAAATAATCCGCTAATAATGAGTAGTCACTTGTCAATACTGGAATCCTCCATTAATTGCTCCGTTGTATGGAACAAATTCGAGTTACTACCCATCTATGAACACCATTTTAATTTATTCCCGTTATTCAAGTAAACTTGCACTGAAATTTGTTATTGATAAAATTTCAAAATCTAAACATTTTGCCTATGTACTTGGTGAGCCAAAAAAAAATTGAATACCTGTTTTGATTTCTTATTAAAATTCGCATTATTTTAATCAAACTTTAATTCTGTAAGCTGAAGGCTCTTTACACTTGTTATACTGTGATAGTGTGATAGCGAAATATGGCGCGTTTTGTCATCGTACTGAACTTTATAAACGTTTCTTCTCATGTCAGATTACAAAAGTATATAACACTTATTATGTATGCTTTCTCAACTTGCTAGTTGAATTTATGTACTCACTTTTAATAAGATTCTAATAATAAAAGAACTTTATTGAAATGAGCTAATACATTTCAAAGGGCAATTGACCGAGGTCCTTCAGCCCAATAAGATTCTATTTCAATATATTTAATATAATACAATCATACATTTTATTTCAACTTGACAGTTCTCATATCTTCTAGCAACCTATATGTATATAAATAACAATATATATAAAAATCTTCCCCTGGAAGTATAAAGAAAATAAAAGTATTTTATTTTTAACAATAAGACTCCAAAACTAAATAATGGACTCATATCGCACTGGAGGTTTTCGAATTCTAGTGGAACGTCTCATTACCATTTCTTTTCCTTGTGTCAAAACATCTGCAGCCTTTATCGGTTCTGTTACAGTTGATGGCGGTAAAGTTTCTTGCTCATCTGATTTTAATGTGGCTGGTGTACCTGAGTTGGTTGGCGTGTCATTTTTAATATCATCACTCACTTTTTCATGAAGAGGGCCATTCTGCTTGGGAATTTTCATCAGGCCTGTTAAAAATTTGAGTGGTATCTATATTTGGAAGATATTGTTCTTGCACAGCTGTGGCCCTTATTTGATCTATGTGCTGGGAACGTCTGATTCCATTAACCAAAACATCATAATGTAGTGTTCCTTTACGAGATAATGCAGTACCATATTTCCATTTGCAGTTCTTGTTGGTATAACATCGAACTTGAACTAAATCACCTGCGTTGAATTGCCTTGGCAATTTATTGATAACAGTATTGCAATTGTCATGATTAATTTTGATATCTCTTCTTACCAAATCTATTCTCGTCCTAATCGGGCGTTTAAACATTAGTTCAGCTGGACTGGTACTTTATGATATTGTAATAGTAATTTGTAGAGTTTAAATTTTAGATCCCCTGGTTCAGACATCATACTTCGTAATCCTTGTTTGACTACTTGAACATAACGTTCTGCTTGGCCGTTACTTGCAGGATGGTACGGTGCAGTGTACTTATGGTATATTCCATTTGACTTTAAAAACTGCTCAAACTTGAATGACCTGAAATTACTACCATTGTCCGAAACTAGAGTTACCGGTAATCCAAAACGCGAAAATATATCACGCAGAATTTGTATGGTAGCATTAGCAGTAATACTTTTCGTCGGTACAGCTTCAACCCATTTGGTGTGTGCATCTACTATTATTAAAATATTTGTATCCATAAAAGGTCCCAAATAATCAATGTGGATTCGCTGCCATGGGTGTTCTGGAAATTCCCAAGGATGATACACTTTTGGTGGTGAATTCGTAACTTTTGAACAATTTGCACAGTTCTTTACTACTTGCTCAATATCGTGATCAATTCCCTTCCACTATACATAACTAAGTGCTAGTGCCTTCATCTTAACGATACCAACGAGGGCGCTGTGTAATTCTTTTATTATATCACTCCGTAAAGATTTTGGTATTACTATACGTATACCTTTAAATACACATCCATTTACTAATTCCATTTCAGTAGCTGTATAGCCTTCTGGCAACTTATTTCCTGATTATAGAGCCATATATACCTTATTGAGCTCAGTATAACAACACTTTGCCGCTGAGTTTTAAGACCAGATCTGTTCCTTGCCTCAAACAAGCTTTAAGAAAGAGAATAATCTATAAAAATATGAACACCACCACTTAATGACTAAATTTAGAATTAGAATGAAAATTCTGGCTGGTTGGCTTTGACCACCTTAATTCCCTGAGGATCTATTATATTACATTGGGGCTCTTCTATTCTAGTTTTGCTTAGAGCTCCTTATTCAGTTTTGTTCTTTATGTCAGACTATATATTCTTAATAAGGGCCCTTTAGTATAATTACCAGCCCTTGGTATTTCCTCGTCAAGTAGTTGAAATCTTACTCTAGCCAGGCCTTCACTGTGACATAGCACATGGGCTGCTATTTCCTCTTCTTTTGCAAGAATATATATGTTGTGCCCTCTGTCAGACCCATTAGAATCATATGCCCATTATGATGACAGTGTCCGGCTAGAAGACCCATCACTCTCCTAATGTTCTTTCTATTTGGGCGTTGTGGGTCATCCGTTTAGTCAATCGGTCTATAATGAACTCTATAGTCTTTCTTAAAACTGTCCTAATACCTATCACAAGTTTAATTACTTCCACATTGTAGAAGTATAGTAATCGTAAAAAAAGAGATTTTTCATCGTTCTAATAAGCTTAGAATGTCAGGAAATGCAGAGAATTTCTGTCTGCCTGCCTGTCTATAATTTTTTCTGTGCGCACGGTTACTCGGAATGAAACGGTTCATGATATTAACTTGAAATCTGGAACACTGTATTATAGCGAGGTCTAGAATTAGATTATATTTTGATCTTATTCCATGCAAGTGAGTGCATAAAATTGGGATTTAGTGCATCTACGAGAAGCTAAGATCTCAATTTTTTTCGGCATCAGCTCAGCTACCCCAGCTATCAGGAATTCTCAATATCAAAACTCATCTTTATATTCAGTCTGATTAGTCAACATATTGGCGAGTGCAATTCTTCGGCAAGCTGCTGCTACACCAAAGACAACAGCAACCTGAAACAACATATCTATCATGCAAAAATAATTATCTTTAATTTCTGTTTACACAATTACTGAAATATATTATCTTGGGTATTCAGCAGACAACTTTTAAAGAAACCATTCATTCATTATTTCCAAATACTCTTGATCCAAGTCTTATCATGCTGGTACATCAACAAAAAATATCCGCTACAAGACATCTTAACAACTTTTTTTAATACACTTAACACTAACATTCAATGTAAAAAACAAGGAAATAACCATTCTTTCTATATACTGATGATCTAAGTCTGATTATGCTCTAAGTCTTCCTTACCAGATATCTTATCAAATATCTCTAGAAGGGATGTAAAATTACATGTACATATTACTTCCACATCCAGTGGAAGTATAGTAACGACAAAAAAAAAATTAAAAATTTTTATTGTCCAAATAGGCTTAAAATGTCATGAAACGTCGAGATTTCAAGTTTGAGCGAAAAAAAATTTTCTGTCTGTCGGTCTGTAACTTTTTTGTGTGCACGTTTACTCTTGTTCCGTCGAAGGGTTGGGGGGTAAATTAGGGTAAATTTGGAGTAAATAGGTAAATCAAGCAGGTAAGAGTCCATAAAATTGATATTTAGTATAGATAAGAGAAGCTAAGGTCTCAAAAAAAATTTTGGCATTAGCCATCCCCCATTACCACCCCCACCCCATTATTAAAGGGGATGAAAAAAATGTGATTTAGTGTATGTACAAGAACCAGAAACCTCAAAATATTTTTTTACTTTATCCACCGTTCTTCGCTTCCCTACTGAATTTTTCTTCTAATGTTATGACAGTTGACTGTTCTAAGCATTTTAAACTTCAAATAAAGAGGGCGCTCGGTGAAATATAAGAAACGCAGTTGAATTTTGATATATATATAATATATTTCTCGCCGTGTAATATTACACAATATATTACGTTAAAATTTTATATTATCGGCTTATATCCTTATTTCTAGCATTATATAGAGAATACTCCATCATAAATAAACATTTATTGTTATATTTCAAAGTCAAGAAAGGATACAAAATTTCACTCACCGCATGCATGTCTTAATAAATAAAATATTTTCTTCTTCTTTTGACTGACACCGCGCTGATCCTAACCACCTCCAGACGAACTATGGGGCTACAAAAGAGTGATGTTTTTGTTATTAATACTATTTCTCCTTATTATCTTATAATAGTAGTTTTGTTTCGAATGGTTTGCGTACCACCATGAAGATTTCAGAAGAAAATGAAAAAGTTTATCAATTTTTAGCTTGTTAGAACGGGGTTATTTTATAATTTTTGTTTACATTAAATTTGGATTCTAGGACTAGTAATAACTAAGTATATGTAATGGCAATTTTGTTTTATAGACGTTAAATAATTTTAAATTCAATTTATAATTTGAAAATGGTAGTTCCCGCCAAAAGCCGTGACGCCAATGGTTACGCATGTGCGATATAGTTAAGCAGTAAATTTGTATGGCAGCCATGAAATGCAAACTTTCACCATTACCTATATTGATGAGTGACTGACATTTTGTTTGTATATGTCAAAAACCGCCGCCCAATGAATCACTACTTCGACATCCAGATTTTTTGTCCAAGTCACTCACAACGAAAAAATTTTGTATGTAGAAATAATTGTTTACGGAACTTTAATAATATAATATTTGAAATCCTCTACCCCAAAAACCCATAAAACGATACCCCACATCGGTAGCGGGATGGGGGTGGTGATAGGGGGTGGTAGTGGGAGTGGATGAAGTAAAAAACATTTTGAGGTTTCTGGTTCTTGTACACACACTAAATCACATTTTTTTTCATCCCCTTTAATAATGGGGTGGGGGTGGTAAGGGGGGTGGCTAATGCCAAAACTTTTTTTGAGACCTTAGCTTCCTTGTATATACTAAATACCAATTTTATGGACTCTTACCTCCTTGGTTTACCTATTTTCCCCAAATTTACCCCATTTTACCCCCAACCCTTCGACGGAACAAAATTAAAATATAATCTAGTTCTAGATCTCATCAAAGTACATATGTGTACCAAATTTCAAGTCAATATCTCAAACGGTTCCAGAGTAAACGTGCGCACAAAAAAAGTTACAGACAGACCGACAGACAAATTTTTTTTTGCTCAAATTTAAAATCTCGACATTTCGTGACATTCTAAGCCTATTTGAACAATAAACATTTTTAAAATTTTTTTTGTCGTTACTATACTTCCACTGGATGTGGAAGTAAAATATCAGTTTTGATTCATTCGTGCCGAGCCGACTTTTCGATTTGCCTTGTGCAATCTACGATGCGGATCAACTAGAACTCTTCCTCTTTGCGTCGTGGCATCGTTCGGCCCTCCCGCAGGTGTTTTTCGAAAAATATGAACGTTTTAAGATTGCATGTGTTTGCGCTATTTTCGGTTACTATTTTTCGCCGATATCTCTGAAACGGTAAGAGCTAGCCCAAAATAAAAAATACCGTAAAAGAGTTCGTTTCATAAAGAATCTTTTGGTTTCATCAGAATTTTTCTTTTATTTTTCGTTTCGGAGATATTTACTGAAATGTGTGGCGATGTCCAGCAAAAATCGCACATTTCTTGTTTAACAAGTTGGTAACTCCTTAACCTTGGCTCCTAGGCCAAAAAACTATTTTAACGAATTTAAATACAATTAAATTTGCTAAAAGTCCTTTTTAAATTTTTTGCCTTGCGATAAAAATGAGGGAAATAGAAGGGGCGGAAGTGAGAACTTTTTTTTTTCGGTAAAATTTCGCCATTTTGTCATCGTAATTAATTGGTAATTAACTGAAATTGATCTCAATTACGATGCGTTCTTAATATCATGTGTTACCTAGACGCCCCATTAATCTCGGCCCTTCAAAGCGAACGTTTCTGGGAAAAATGATTTTTTTAAGATTTACATGCATTTTCTAGGAAAACCTGACATTTCTTTCATTTTCCCAAGAATCTCGCTAATTATCAGTTTCTTCAAAATATCCATAGACACCAATTCTAAAGAAAATTGATCGAGCTTTCCGATGATTTTTTTATTTTTTCTTTAACATAAAAAACAACAAAGTTGTGGCCGAAAATATGCGCCTCTTCACACTTCCTAAAATTCATAAAATATTTATTTGCAAACTGGGAAACAAGAGGTTAAAACTTTAGTGTTACATATGGTATTGACAGGGCAGCAATCTAACAACAATAAAATTACCGTAAAATTACCTCTAACCATTGACGTCACGCGTTAATAAAATTTAAAATGAGTAGTATAGTTTTTGTGGATTTATGAATAATTAACAAATAATATCAGAGTGATTTTAATTGCTGTTACGTTATTCTCGTATATTTTACTGTTCAAATTAGTAGACATTTTAAAGTTTTTTACACACATGAAATAACCCCATTAGTCGAAAATCTTGGCTTTGAAATGTAACAAACGTTTGTTTATTTCAGATAAGGCTAGAGATACTTGATAGATATTTTGTAAGGGAGAGATCTTATTTCTATGCTAGCACGTTCAGACTTAGATGATCAGTACACAGAAATAATGGTTATTTTCTTGTTCGAATGGTTTCTGTGGGAGTTATCTGCTCAATACCCAAAATAGTATTTTTAAATATTTATTATTTTTTAAGAAAATGATCTAGATAGGTACTGACTCATCAAGAATTTCTCGTCGTCAGTATCACGAAGAAACTTTTATTGATTAATTTTAGTTGTAGTTAGTACTTCAGAATGTATTATTGAGACGGTAGCAGTGGTTAATAGTCGAGTAAACTTTAACTTTGCGGGTCTAAAAGTCGATTCAGCATATAAACTAAGAGGATCAGACATACGCGACTTGTTTCTTTCTGCGTCATTGCAATGGCTCTGTGCGCATCGCATACCAAATCGTTCTTTGTGTTAGCAACTCATACACACGCCAAGTTAAAGTTTATTCGACTCTAGTCTCAGTTGGGTGATACAACATGGCTAATTTAGTGCGAGCGTAAAAGGAAATAAAATAAAAGTCCCGTATGCTCCTGAATAATACAAGTTGGAAAGTTGTATAAATCTATTCTATGATTATTTTATATGAAAACGATTGTTGACCATCTCGAAAACGGTGCAGACATGTGGCTGAAGACAGAAACGAAATCAGAAATGAGAAACTATTATTTACAGCGGACCAATGAAGTAATGCACATGAAGTTAAAATCTTTGTAATTACAGAATTGAAAAGTATTTTCCTATAAAACCAAACATGTATGTTGAAAAGGGTTGAGCAGCTAAAGTTATCTAAAGCAAAACACGGATTTTAAGAGGGCGAAACACCCCAAAAACTGTAAACTGTAAAAATAAGATAACTATAAGATAATTATTGTAAAAAAGTTTTTAGCACTTTCATATTTTAGGGTGTGATAGAAAAGAACATTTCCAATATTGCATAATTTTGATTTAATTAAAAACAGTTTAAGAGGGTAAAACACCCCAAAAACAATCTAAAAATAATGTAACTATTGCAAAAAAGTTTTTAACACTTTCCTATTTTAGGGGGTGATAGAAAATAGCATTTCCAATATTGCATAATTTTTATTTAACGAAAAACTATATAAAAATTGTAAAAATTTTTAGCGCTCTCAGATTTTTCAGGGTGATAGAAAAGACTATTTCCAAGATAGCATAATTGGGATTTAATAAAAAACAGAGTTTAAGGGGGTAAAACTCCCCAAAAGCTATCTAAAAATGAAGTAACTATTGCAAAAATGTTTTTAACACTTTCCTATTTAGAATATGTTAGAAAAAAGTATTTCCAATATTGCGTAATTTTTTTTAACAAAAAACAGGGGATAGGGGGTGATACACCCCAAAAACTATTTAAAAATAATATAAAAATTGTAAAAAATTTTCACGCTTTTAGATGATGGAGGGTGATAGAAAATTCTATTTCCAAGATAGCGTAATTTGGATTTAATAAAAAATAGAGTTTAAGAGGGTAAAACCCCCCAAAAACTATATAAAAATAATGTAGCTATTGCAAAAGAGCTTCTAACACTTTCCTATTTTAAAGTATGTTAGAAAAGAGCATTTCCAATATCGCATAGTTTTTATTTAACGAAAAACAGGGGATAAGGGGGTGATACACCCCAAAGACTCTTTAAAAATAATACAAAAATTGCAAAATTTTTTCACGCTTTTAGATTTTGGGGGGTGATAGAAAAGACTATTTCCAAGATAGCGTAATTGGGATTTAATGAAAAACAGAGTTTAAGAGGACTCTCTAAAAATAATGTAACTATTGCAAAAAAGTTTTTAACACTTTACTATTTTAGGATACGTTAGAGAAGAGCATTTTTAATATTGCATAATTTTTATTTAATGAAAAACAGGGGATAAGAGGGTGAAACACCCCAAAATCCGTCTAAAAAGAATATAACTTTGGTGTTTTACTCTCTTAAAGTCTGTTTTTTATTAAACCCCAATTATGCCATCTTGGAAATAGTCTTTTCTGTCACCATCCAATATCTAAAAGCGTGAAAAAATTTACAATTTTTATATTATTTTTAAATAGTTTTTGGGGTGCATCCCCTTATCCCCTGTTTTTCGTTAAATAAAAATTACGCAATATTGGAAATGCTTTTTTCTAACATACCCTAAAATAGGTGAGTGACCAAAGTGGTCATGTGGATATACACTGCCATCATAAGACCAATGATAACCTATGGAGCTGTGGTCTGGTGGCCTAAGAGTAAACAGGCTACAGCGAGAGCCAAGCTCAGCCAAGTGCAGAGAGTTGCCTGCCTAAGCATAACAGGAGCTATGCGAACAACGCCAACGAGAGCAATGGAGGTAATGCTGTGTCTGCCACCACTGGATCTATATCTAGGAGAAGTGGCTTTAATAACAATGGCACGCCTCAAGTCCGTTGGCTTACAACCAAATGTAGGCTGTGGAGAGACCAGAAGTCGCCTGTGGAATGAGGCTGTCAGGAAGACGCCTCTTCTACAGGCATGCACAGATGGTATCTCTCCCCGATTTGTCTTTGATAGACCCTACACAATACAGACAAACAGTGAAAACGAGACCGCCGGTGAAGGTGTGATTAACATTTTCACAGACGGATCAAGAAAGAAGGAGGGGGCAGGATGTGGAATATACTCCAGAAGCCTGCAAATCCAATATAAATGGACTATGGATGAGCGAGCCAGCATAGTACAAACTGAACTGGCGGGCATAACCATAGCCACAAAAGAGATTGTCCGCAGACAAACTACGGGCAAAACAATCAGGATCTACACAGACTGTAGACAATCACTACTAGCCCTGAAAAGATACAAAATAACCACAGGAGCAGTATGGGAATGACATCAAGCACTTGTGGGTGCCTCCAGCACGAACAACATCTCGGTATGCTGGGTGAAAGGACACGCACAGTGCAGTGGCAACAAAAAAGCCGACAAACTGGCCAAGAAGGCAGCAGGCCAACCTATCTTTGGACCAGGCCCGGCCAGTCTGTTACCGATTACGGCGACAATACAATTAATTAAGGAAAACACCCACAACGAATTTAAGAAGCTGTGGGATGAAACAAGCAGCTGTCAGCTTGCTAGGGAACTTTTCATGTATCCCAACAAGAAAACAGCAATGGACTACCTGGCAATGACCAGAAGGAATCTACGTTCTATAACAGGAATCCAGACTGGACACTGTCCGATAAGGAAACATCTATACAATATGAGATTAAGCGAAATACCTCTTTGCAGAGGTTGTGAACAAGAAGATGAGACGGTTCAACACGTACTCTGTGACTGTTCAGCCGTCTCATCAACCAGAGAATCTACTTTGGGAGAGCGTTGGCCTACCTTGGCCAATGTAAGGGAGATGCCCCTAGGCAACATCACCACCTACTTCGAAAGAGTAGGTTGGTTGAAGGCCTAGGTGAGTGTCTGCCTAGAGGGAGGATGTACAAGGGGTCCAATGGGGCCTAAGTGCTGTGGTTTTTTTTTGACCACCCTCCTGCTAATTCCATACTCCATACTCCAATAAAAACTTTTTTGCAAGTTACATTATTTTTAGATAGCTATTGGGGTGTTTTACCCTCTTAAAATCTGTTTTTTATTAAATCCCAATTACACTATCTTGGAATTAGTCTTTTCTATCACCCTCCAACATCTAAAAGCCTAAAAAATTTTTACAATTTTTATATTATTTTTAAATAGTTTTTGGGGTGTATCACCCCCTTATCTCCTGTTATTCGTTAAACAAATATCATGCAATATTGGAAATGCCCTTTTCTAACATACCTTAAAATAGGAAAGTGTTAGAAACTTTTTTGCAATAGTTACATTATTTTTAGACAGTTTTTGGGGTGTTTTACCCACTTAAACTCTATTTTTTATTAAATCCAAATTACGCTATCTTGGAAATAGTATTTTCAACATCCAAAAGCGTGAAAAATTTTTACAATTTTTATATTATTTTTAAATAGTTTTTGGGGTGATAACCCCCTTATCCCCGGTTTTTCGTTAAATAAAAATTATGCAATATTGGCAATGCTTTTTTCTACATACCCTTTTTTGCAATAGTTACATTATTTTTAGATAGCTTTTGGGGTGTTTTATCCCATTAAACTCTGTTTTTTATTAAATCTCAATTATGCTATCTTGAAAATAGTCTTTTCTATCACCTTCCAAAATCTAAAAGCGTGAAAAAATTTTACAATTTTTATATTATTTTTAAATAATTTTTGGGGTGTATCACCCTCTTATCCCCTGTTATTCGTTAAATAAAAGTTATGCAATATTGAAAATGCTCTTTTCTAACATACCCTAAAATATGAAAGTGTTAGAAACTTTTTTGCAATAGTTGCATTATTTCTAAATAGTTTTTGGGGTGTTTTACCCTCCTAAACTCTATCTTTTATTAAATCCAAATTATGCTATCTTGGAAATAGTATTTTCTATTACCCTCCAGCATCTAAAAGCGTGAAAATTTTTTACAGTTTTTATACTATTTTTAAATAGTTTTTGGGGTGTATCACTCCCTTATCCCCTGTTTTTCGTTAAATAAAAATTATGCAATATTGAAAATGCTCTTTTCTAACATACCCTAAAACAGGAAAGTGTTAGAAACTTTTTTGCAATAGTTACATTATTTTTAGATAGTTTTTGGGGTGTTTAAACTTTATTTTTTATTAAATCCAAATTATGCTATCTTGAAAATAGTATTTTCTATCACCGTCCAACATTTAAAGGCGTGAAAAATTTTTAGAATTTTTATATTATTTTTAAATAATTTTTGGGGTGTATAATTATCCCCTGTTTTTCGTTAAACAAAAATTATGCAGTATTGGGAAGACTTTTTTCTAACATATTCTAAAATAGGAAAGTGTAAAAAACTTAATTAGCTTTTGGGGTGTTTTACCCTCTTAAACTGTGTTTTTTATTAAATCCCAATTATGTTATCTTGGAAATAGTCTTTTCTATCACCCTCCAAAATCTGAAAGCGCTAAAAATATTTTAGAATTTTTATATAGTTTTTGGAGTGTATCACCCCCTTATCCCCTGTTTTTCGTTAAATAAAAATTATGCAATATTGAAAATGCTCATTTCTATCACCCCCTAAAATAGGAAAGTGTTAAAAACTTTTTTGCAATATTTATTTTAGATAGTTTTTGGGGTGTTTTACCCTCTTAAACTCTGTTTTTTATTAAATCAAAATTGTGCAATATTGAAAATGCTCTTTTCTATCACACCCTAAAATATGAAAGTGTTAAAAACTTTTTTACAATAGTTATCTTGTAGTTATCTTATTTTTACAGTTTGCAGTTTTTGGGGTGTTTTGCCCTCTTAAAATCCGTGTTTTGCTTTAGATAACTTTAGCTGCTCAACCCTTCTCGACATACATGTTTGGTTTTATAGGAAAATACTTTTCAATTCTGTAATTACAAAGATTTTAACTTCATGTGGATTACTTCATTGGTCCACTGTAAATAATCATTTCTCATTTCTGATTTCGTTTCTGTCTTCAGCCACATGTACAGACATGACGGAAGTATGGCGTTGCGCGAGTGAGCGCACCTAATTATTTCTGTCGTTTTCACAATCAAAACTAATACATGTTTTAATTCATTTGTGATTATGTAACAGATTGATTAATTTATGAATATTACCCATAAAGGTGTAAAATAACTATTTTATGTCTTATCGAAATAACTAATTTCGATAAGTTTGAGTATTTAAGTATTAAATAAATAAATTGTTATGCTAATACTACATGAATAATAACTATTATTTTCGAAATAATTACAAAATATAACATTGATATGTTTCATAAATAGACTCAAAAAATACTCAGGAAGCATTATTAAAGGTACCTGTTTGTGGCAGTATAAATACAAATACGTATACGTAAATAGAATAAGCCCTACATTATAAACATTCGTTTCACTCCTTAACAATATTGAGTGATACAATTTTAGAATGCAATACATTTATTTTTATTAAATTAGGCATAGACATGGTGTTAATACTTCCCTAACTTACGCATGTACGTATATAACTAAGAGCAATGTTGTGTGTTGTGTTAATATAAAAATACCTTTTTTCATTCAATCTCAAATACAAAAAATATAATTACTAGGCTACAACGCAAGCTCAGGAGATTATTTCTAGCGTTAAAATAAGAAAAAATGTTCTTATGAGGATTGGTCCAATGACGCTTCTTTTCCAAAGTACAGAGAGATAAAACACGTTGACGAAAAACGCTGTCAAAAAACCAAAATCGGTCCCCGGGACCGGCATTATTTTTTCAGGTATTGATTTGGACACTAAATAAATATTCATTTTGTAATGATTTCGGTTGATTTTTTTATATTTTTGCGTTATAATTCATATTTTTGTATGTGCAACATGTAGATATCACGTTGTTCCAAGAGTAGATTTTACCTATTGGGACCGCATGATATCTCCAGATACTACGGTCAACATAATAGGTTCCGAGTGCTGGAAAAACTCGATTATGAGTACTCAATGATCGCCGCGTAATTTCAAATCCCACCAACAAAATTACTTATTAGTCGTCAGGCCAGAAGTTCTTATTCCCCCTTCCGGATATTTCCTGTTTGATCCTGCGTTTATGTCACTGTGTATTAGATTTCTCTCATTTGTGTATTGTGCGTGGCAATGGGTGAATATGAAAACGATCAAAAGCGGTTTTATGAATTGTGGGAGAGCATGATGTCTGATGAAGATGAAAGCTTATTTGGGGATGCATATGACTCTGACGAGTATAAGAAGCCAAGTGTTGACTCGTCTTCTTCATCGTCGCTAGATGAAATACCTGCAAAGCATTCCAAAATGACCGTCCAGGCTGGCCCATCTGGTTACCAACACACTAGAAACAAAACACAGAAAAGTAACAAAGGAAACAAGGGGACCAAATACATAGAGCAGCAGGAGGAGCGAAACACTATTTCTAAATCCGCCAACAGAAGTATTTTTGACAACGTAAATATTTTTTACTTTGAATCATTTTGTTTATATTTGTATTATTTATTTAGCTTGAAAATACTTTTATTTACAGGTTGACCAAATAATAGAAGACGCCATTTCCCAATTTACAGCGGAAGAAGATAATGAAAATGAAACTATAGAAAATGAAACTAATGAAAATGAAACTATATGGCATCCTGTTGATGGAACACATTTGAAAGATATTAACTTTACAGTCGATAATCCCGGAATAATATCAGGTTTATATGATATGTTTCAATGTGAACCATATGATTTTTTCAAGTTATTTATAACTGATGATATAATAGCTTATATGGTAGAACAAACCAATATTTATGCTGTTCAATCAGTACTCCCAAATCAACCAAATGCACCAAAAAAAAAAAAAACCATAGGTCTTAACAGCTGATAGTAGAATTTGTTAATTTCAAAATTGATGACGTCTTCGTAGGTAGTCAGCGTCGATTCCCAGATGACCAAAAACCGTTTTCGTAATTTTATATGCCTATAAAACAAAGTAAAAAATACCGCAAACTTGTATCATCAAGGAGCACACGGAATGTCATAGGCAGTGACGTAGCCAGGATTTTTATTCCGGGGGGGTCCGAACATTTTTTGTAAGTATATTATGTATTGTTATGTAGCTTTCATACAAAGGACCCCGCACAATTATGTAAATTGGCGTACAGTCAAATTGGCTGAATTTTAATAGATTTCGACTTTCTGATCAAAAGCTCTCATGGGCCTAACTCGATCCTATAACTAGTTTCCGAGATACTGCTCAAGAAATGTACAATAATGACCTTTTGTACATTTTAAATAATTTCGAATTCATGATTTTTTTCATACATCTTATATCGTGATTCTTTCTAATAGCCCTTTATAATATTTCGCACTTAAAACATTTATTGTTTTAATAAAAATAGCGTAGAAAAAATTTAAGTCTGAAAAATGTTGGCGAAGGCGCCGGGAAATCTGCATAAAAATAACAAGTGAAAATAATATTCGGTCAAATTGGCTATAACATTTTTTACAAAAAGTATGTGTCTTTCTGATCAAAAAACTTTAATTGAAAAACTTTCGGAAATTGCTTCTTTGACCTCTAACACCCCATCAATAAATTAAAAGTTCGACAAGATACAGAATTTTACAAGAATTTATAGTTGTATTTCGAATACTAGATATACGATCGAGTTGGGGCTGAGAGCTTTTGATCAGATAATCGAAATCTACAACATATTAAAAATTCATCAGCAATTTGACTGTACGCCAATTTACATAAGAAATGTGCGGGGTCCTTTAGGTAAACTATTCAAAAGCTTGTATTTCAAGTAACTGGCAACTATGCAATTTAACGTGGATTTCGCTTGGCTAGTAATAAAAATAAAAATTGAATTTACTTATGATTCAACAAGGTTTTATTCATTTGACTGGAATTAAGCTCCGCCCTGTCAATATTGCTACAATAAATTGCAAGAAATTACGATTTGCAACGAGGCTGATTAGAATCAAGATTCGTAATCGGCCAAAAAAATTTTTGACTAAAACCGAAAAGTAAATCAATATAATAATTTAAATCATGTCTATCAATTATGTAAATGTCAATAAATTTCGGGGGGGGGGGGGGGGGTCCGGACCCCCAGGACCCCCCCCTGGCTACGTCACTGTCATAGGCGCTCACATTAATAATTGCAAATTTCAGCTGCGACAGGTGGCGCAAGGAATGGTTGCTATATTGTTGTCTGTGTGACGTGTCCTGGATGAGCTGTCAAAAAGCCATGACTAAATTGAGTCAGGACGGTAATATAAATAAGACGATAGAAAAATCGTCCATCAATTAATTCATCACTAATATCTTTAAATTATATTTTTATAGAAAAATCTCAAAATTTCGTGAGGCTACTATATCTTAAATATTTGCAAAAGAGCCTTTAAATTTCTTTTCCCTTTTTCTTTAGCTTATCTGCCATGCCCATTATCAGAGAATAAATGCAAGTACATATCGTTGAACTGGCAGAGTGGAGTAGCTATAGGCAGGCCTCTCGTGTGGGGAGCTATTGGGTACTGAGTTTAGGGGCCTCGGGCTTGTGAGCGGTCTGCCAGAGATGTTGACAAAATTTTTTTCACATTTGTCCCCCCGCTCATCAATTATTAAGTGCAGGGGCCCGTCAGTGAATTTGGTAATCGGGGGGGGGCACGATTTGATGTGGGGCGGCCTGGTTCTAGGCGGAGCGTGATTTTCTAACGATAAACTATTAATAATTTCTTTTTCTAATATTGTTTTGAAAAATGTTTAAAAACTTACTGCTACTACGTTGAAAATTATTGATTTCACATAGCGTCCTTAACGCATGCTAACAGCTTGTGAATAGTATATAGTATATTGTACACTTGTTCAAAATTATAAAGCTATTTTACAATAAAAACTTGCTATTCTACGTTGGATAACGCCTTTTTATAAACTAATGCTGGCATATGAAACTCCGAATATTGCCAGCCACAGTGACACCAATAAATTCAAATATGTTTGCATATCAATATAAACGAGTAGAAGTTGCAGTCGGGCGTTGCCGACTGCGAATGTCTATTAAACACGATAATTTCTGTTGAATTTAAAATCTTTGATACATGCAAAATATAAAACATATACAACGCCCGACTGCAGATTTTATTATTTTCATAATAATATTCTTAAAATTACCTCAATAACATTTTAGAATAAAACTGATATATTGTCTAACCTGCGTACAGTTCGCTTGAACCTGAAAGACGTACTGTACTGCAGTTTAGATATCTTGCAAATTTTTGTTTTTTTATGTTCTTAATCGAAAATCTTTGGCCTCTAAAGTTATATTAAAATACAGTTCATATAAATATGACATACATGATTTACATCACGCTTCTGACGATCACCCTGTGTGATGGATATGATCCAATTTTAATGGGAAGTATTCTGCCGTGCTATTTTATATTATGTTGCAAATTCGAAATGAAAATTTTGAGTCCAATAGAAATTAACATATTTAATAAATACTCGCAATTGGCAACGCCCAAAGGCAGCTATAGTATAATAGTCTTATTAAAAGTACTTTAATGATATTTTAAGGTAACGTATTATTGTACGTCTTCATATTCTTGTGTGCGTAATCAAAAACCTCAGAACATTTTACTGTAAAATTATAAGAAAATATAGCGTGTACAAAAAAGAGAGTTTATTCGCTTCTAACGATAGCCCCGTGTGACTAATATGATTTAATTTCAATAGGAAGTATTCTACCATGTTGTTTTATATATATATATATATATATATATAT
The DNA here is from genome assembly GCA_936432065.2 of Rutpela maculata. Taxonomy (NCBI): domain Eukaryota; kingdom Metazoa; phylum Arthropoda; class Insecta; order Coleoptera; family Cerambycidae; genus Rutpela; species Rutpela maculata. The sequence continues at coordinate 227,707,084 of OW386285.2, forward strand.
ATATATATATATATATATATATATATATATATATATATATATATATATATATATATATATATATATATATATATATATATATATATATATATATATATATATATATATATATATATATATATTCCAAATTCTAAAGAAATATATTAAACCCAACAAAGTTTATCGAATCGAATAGTTATTTGCAGTCGGCAACGCCCGACTGCAACTTTATTTATTTCACAATTGCCCTACTAAAAATTTCATATACCATATTTTACGGTAAAATTTATATATTATCTAATCTGCATATAGTTGGTTCGAACCTGAGAGACACCCTTTATATTGGTGGTTTAGAAATTTTGTGCGCTTTCATATTTTTGTGTGCTTAATCAAAAACCTTAGTAACATTTTTCTCTAAAATTAATATAAAAGCTGTTTCATATAAAAATGAGAGTTTGCAGTCCTCTGGCGATCACCCTGTATGAGGGATATAGCCCAGTTTTAATAAGGAATATTCTACTATGCTGTTTTATGTATGTTCCAACTTTTATTTAAAAATTTTAAGTCTAACAGAAGTTATCACGTTTACAAGAAACAGTCTACACACACACACACACACGCATCACACACACACATATACACCCATACAGACAGACAGCCATTTTTTATTCGATATTTGAATTCACTCTGTTAAGAAACGGATTTCTCTACAAAGGACGTTTTGTAGGTAAATTGGTCGCCTGTCATATTTGATGAATTTTTGATATATTGTATGTAGTTCAACTGATTCTGAATAATAAGTTCCCTTGGAAAAACTTCAAATTATGGACAGTTTCTCCGATAGATGGCTCCGAAGATTAGACCTACCCCTCGGTACTATACCACAATTTCTCAAAACTACTGCAGTTATTGAAATGGTAACTGCTGGAACTGAATAACAAGACTATTTACCATTATTTGGTGTTAGATTGATGTGCTTGAACTTCCGGTTTTGCCGGAAGTGACGTCAAATCACATTTTTCCGAATGCACAACACCCGTTTTACTTCAATTTAGTAATCATATATATAAAAGTAGCTTTATTAAAATTAACTATCTTAGTAAATAAGTAAGTACGTGCATTGACTAATCGAACGTTGATGCTAGCTTGATACGGGGTACATGATAATCTTGGTACAAAACAAAGTTGATTTTATTTTTCAAGATATAAAATTACAGTTGTGTCTAGTCAATGAAAACTAATTATTTGTGAGACCTTTTAAGTAGAATAGGCAGTGTTCGTTTATTTATATAAATTAAACTTTATTATTTTTAGCAAAAATTGCACAGCTGATTATTTTCATTTTTTTAAATATTTACTTATTTTAATCATTCATTAATAGAAATCAATCCAAAAAAAACTTTATTTCAAGTTAATTAAACATTATTCATACAAAAAAAGAAATCCTACGTGCGGCATGTTAGATTTTATATTAAGAATGACTTACTTCAAAACTTAGAAAAGCAATCGCAATGCTTATACATAATATTATGTATATCTAATTTTTTTAACGTTTTTAATATAATCTGCCCTTGTTTCATCCAGCCTTTCATTGCACCTCGCACCGTGCATTTGTGGCTGGCTCCGACGCGTGATAGGGGCGGAATGTTGTTCTTTGTTAATTAATTTGAAATAAAGTTTTTTTGGTTTAATTTCTATTAAGGAATGATTAAAATAGGTAAATATTTATAAAAAAATATAATCAGCTATGCAATTTTTTGTTAAAAATAATAAGGTTTAATGTATTACAAATAAACAAAAACTGCCTATTGTATTTAAAGGTCTCACAAATAATTAGTTTTCATTGACTGGATACAACTGCAATTTTATATCTTGAAAAATAAAATCAACTTTGTTTTGTACCAAGATTATGATGTACCCGATATTATTAAGCTAGCATCAATGTTCGATCAGCTAATACACATACTTACTTATTTACTAAGATAGTGAATTTTTATAAAGCTAGTTTATTACCACCAACCAACCAACACCAGGAAAACGGGCGTTGTGCAATAGCAAAAAACGTGATTTGACGTCACTTCCAGTAAAACCGGAAGTTCAGGCACATCAATCAAAGACCAAATAATGGTGAATAGTCTGATTATTCATTTCCAGCAGTTATCATTTCAATAACTGCAGTAGTTTTGACAAATCGTGGTATAGTATCGAGGAGGTAGGTCCACTCTTCGGAGCCATCTATCGGAGTAACTGTCCATAATTTGAAGTTTTGAAAAAGGAACTTATTGTTCAGAATCAGTTGAACAAAAATTCATCTTTGACAACCCTCCAATTTACCTACAAAACCTGCGGTGTCCTTTTTTCTAAGATAATCGCTAATATAATTTTTTCCGGTCATAATATACCTTTCTGATTAAATCAAATAAGTATAATAACAGAATTATCAGTTCCTTTATAATGATCTGTAATTGAAATGATTATTATAATTTTCGCCAAACCCTGTATAAGATACTTATTGAAGTTTAAACTAGCATTTGCAAGACATTAATCTCAGTAGTTCTAGGTGTCATCTGCTGTGGACTTACGGAAAACATTCAAAGTGGTCAGTTGAAACCCTCATTTTCGGAACATTTGTCCGACTAACCCCCATCTAAATAGTTGTTATCATTAAGTACGTTTCTGGCTAATAACGAAATCTTCACCCTCAGAGATTCAAACTATTTATATTAGATAAGTTTGAAGCCAAGTATCATCTGTAATCTTAATCCAATATAAGTTCGAGGAATATTGTCTACGGCGAGTGAATTAGAATGCTAGTTTGGTTGTTGATATATTAGTACTCAAATTTGATATTTAGTACTAAATAGGGTTGCTACATAGTTAATATACATATTAAGGGTGAACGTCATTCAACAATTTCTCCTACGTCTCAAAACCGATTCAAAAATTTTTTGATGGGCTCTTAGAGACAACATTATAGAATGATACTAGGCTATTGAAAACTAAAGACTGGTATTTTTCTATCAAGTTTTCTCCAAAAACTTATCAAAGAATTTTTTTCAATCAGTTCAGGGATGTATAGGAAAAATTGTCAAATTACGAAATCACGGCACCGCCACCCTTAACATGGTGATTAACATAATATTATAAGAAATATTTTTGTTAATCACACAAATGTCAAAAATCTACCACCATTTGTCTAACGGTCACAACGAAACTTTTATGTTAAGGGGACCAATCGTGCCTCCTGCAATGTTTGACGCTGTCCTTCTACTCTCAAGGAGTTATTATAACTCTTAAGAGAGAACCTAGGGCCGGAGTCCTACGATAGGTGAAAAAGGTAAAAATTTTATACTTACTGTGAATTACTACCTGCTCCCTCCAGTGTTTCTGCTTCGATGATTCAATGCACTTTATCTGATATTTGTCTAATTCCTTAATTCATTTTTCTTAGTTTCTATTCACTTTTATAGTACTGTTTCACAAGTTTTTTTGCTGTGATCGATGTTCTAAAACAGACTTGAAGAATTGGTGATTCCCCTACAAAACTGATAGTCTATCCCACACAGAATTGCAGGAGTCCCCAGACTTAAAGCTAATTAATCAAGAAATAAGGCAAGATTTCAAATAATATAATATATATTGGAATAATAGTCAATGGTAATGGATTTGTAAATGTCGGTAAAATGCCTATCTAATTTTGTTTAATAATACAGCGTACAGTGTCTTGCCGGCAGTATGAAAAGAGGACATTTGAGTACGCTAGAAATTGCTGAATATTAGGACTATGGGACATTCCTGCAGGAGAAATTTTTATATCTTCGGAAAGCCAAGCACGTTTTTGTCCGAAGGCGCTGTGTTTTTTAGGTCCATTTTTTTGCCCATTTGCACCTGGCATTCAGTTACACTTAAATTAAGTCTACAAAAAAAATCTGCTCCAAGGACTAAACCTATGATGCCTTACGTATTTCTGTGTACTGAAACCGAATTTTCAATTTAAAAAATTTTCTACCGCGTAGATTTCGAGTAAATTCCGGTTTTTATTGTCAAAAAACCGTATTTTGACAATTCTTGACATTTACTCGAAATCTATTCGGTAGAAAGTTTTTTAATTGAAAATTCGGTTTCAACACATAAAAATATTTAAGGCTTGCTAGGTTTAGTCCGTGGGGAAAACATTTTTTGTTGCAGACTTGTGTTATGGAGCCGGGCACGCATATATCGAAGCCGGCAGCAGTTTTAGACCCGAAACATGAACAATTTTAGGAATAAGTCTCAATTTGGCGAAGAATGGAATACCACGAGGTGTTTCGGAATAATAAAGTAAATTTCAAATAAAAAACTTTGCAATTGTACAGTGAGAAATCGAACAAAGTACCACCAAGATCAGTTGCAGTTCTCTCAAAATTGAAGGGAAGTGTAATTCTGTTTTTTATTTATTACTTGCACCTAAAAATTAGTATCTTATAATTATATAATTTCCAAGAATATTGTTAAAAGTTAGCCATCTGGCATGAATAAAACTTTGCATAATTGCCATTGGGTGACTCTTCAAAACTCTTCAAAACTCTTGTTGAATTTCAGAGTACTTTCTAACATGCATACCATCGAGTGACATGAAAAATATTTTAGTGTAATTTCTAAAATTTAATTTTTTTTTTTGGACATAATGCCTTATGAAATGTCGAATTTGAGGGTGGTCTGAAACATTATTATTATACTCTTCGCAGAGTATATTGCAATTGATCGGCACATTTCTAAAACCGGAAATATCGTTCGTAGAGAAAAAAATTTCATATTATTGTGTTAGTGAACAAATTCTGAACAACTTTCAAAATGTCCGTCTGTCTGTCCGTCCGTCACGTTTCTTGTAAGCACGATAACTTAAGAAAGAAAAGTACGATTGTATTGAAATTTGGAAAGTAAGTTAGCGTTAGCTAGAGGAAGAACCCTATTGTTTTTGAAAAAAATCAATCAATAAATAAAAAAGTTATTAATCATTTATAAAAAAAAAATTTTTTTCAAAATTTCTGTCATTTGTACTTAAATAGAAATCTTTCGAAATGTTATTCTCTATAATTTTTTTTTGTTTTTACATTTTACCAATATATATATATATATATATATATATATATATATATATATATATATATATATATATATATATATATATATATATATATATATATATATATATATATATATATATATATATATATATATATATATATATATATACTTTATAATAATGTATCTAATCCGTTGAAATATAATTCTTGAATGATATTCATTCAAGTTTTCTGTTAAGATGAGATAGCCTAATGGCCTATTATATTATTTTTCAGTTCCTCTTAGCTCTATCTGGCCTCACTTCGTCCAGTCTTTCAATTTCCACGACGACTGGCGCCGTGGATGTCTGACTGGCTCCGAAGCGCCGAAGCGAGTACCTGGGGAGGGTCAAATGCTGTATTATTTTAATTTTAAATAAACTAGTTTCTGATTTGATTTTGATTTGCCTTGCAATCCAAAGATCTCGTGTTCGATCCCTCACATGGTGATTTTTTTTTTCATATATTTTTTTCCACAAAAAGTTGGTATCACAAAATTTAGAATGTCCAAAAACTAACATTATTTGCAAGAAAAATGCGAAGAGTATCCTATAGAATGTATAACAATTATATGAAAAGCTCAGTAAATCGCCGAAGAGTGTAATGGTTCCACAAGTTTTTATTATTTTAGTCAATTTTGTCAGACTTTAAATCAATAACATAATTATTTCAGAATAGACTAGCTTACTTACTCATACGTTGGGGAATTTTGTTGTATTTGTTGTATGTCAATGTGTTGTGTTTTATTATTTAAATTCAATGTGACAAGGGAAAACTCACCTAAATATTCCTGAGGATGTCAATAAATTGTAACGAAATGTCGTCTATTTAAATAAGTTGTTTTTGTAACACTTCTCTGGTCTATACCCGTCAACCCTTACCAGCATTAAAGCACAGACCACCAACCACTAATAAAAAATAATGATTTTGCTGAAGATACTGTAACGATATTTGGAGTAGACACCAGGAAACATCTAACAGACTTAGTAGAAACAGAATTTATCAGAGTTTATTAAGTGTCTGATAATATTTTTACGAGGTTCTTATTTCAACAAAAAATGAATTAAACATCGAAAAAAAAAATTTCTTTATACCATTTGGGCATAAGTATGCATTTGTATTAATCGATGAAGTTGAATAAGTTGATAATATTTTCTAAAGGTGTCACAAAGTAACAACATTTTAAAACCTTCTTCCTTTTCTTATTCATAACATCTTGCCAGACGTATGATTGTGATCCATGAATTTATTATAGTTGACGTCCGTTTGCTGTATGACACGTCTGACAGCAACATGCCATCTGTTGCGGGTGACTGTTAGGCGCACAGTTCCACCACAGCTATTTCTATTTCCCATCAGATCCTTGGTAACATGAGTTCAATGTATTGGTGGGCCTCCTCTTTGCCTCTTATCATCTGATTTTCCTTGAATCAACCGTGCTGTATAGTCCGCTCACTAGTTGATGCCGCTAACAAAATGAGATGATTCCGGAGTACAGGGTTATTCATTATATTTAGGCCACCCTTTATTATCGTTATTATTGGAGATAGGAAAAATAGTTTCGAACAAAAGTTGTAGGGCTGTAACTGAACCCCTTTAATAAGTTAATGGAAGCACAGTGACGTGCAGAAGAAAGAAGCGATAATATATTTTTTTAATGGATATATTGTTGAATTTTTGAATTACTATTTTTTTTCGATTTTAAAAATATGCCATATGATAGTCCTATCTTTAACCATTTCGAGTTATTAAACATTGAAAATCGTATCTAAGCTATTTATTATACGAACAGAAATCCCAATTATTAAAGTAGTCTATGAAAATACCAAGTATTCTCTTATTAAATCTGTCAGCGTTTCATATAATAACAGAATACTTGTCATTTTCATAGACTGCTTTAATAATTGTAATTTTCTTTCATATAATAAATAGCTTAAATACGATTTTCAGTGTTCAATAACTCGAAAACGGTTAAAGATAGAACTATCATATGGCACATTTTTGAAATCAGAAAAAAAGAGTAATTCAAAAATTCAACAATACACAGGGCGTTCCACTAAAAAAATATTATTGTTTCTTCAATTTCTGCACGCCACTGTGCTTCCATTAACTTATTAAAAGAGGTTCAGTTACCGCCCTACAACTTTTGCCGAAACTTTTTTTTCCATCTCCAATATTAACGATAATAAAGGGTGGCCTAAATGTAATGAATAACCCTGTACAATGCTGGAGATTATTTTTTGGAAAGTAGAGCTATTAGTACGATGAGATATCCAGGGAATTCCTAGCAAACCTCTTCTAACCCACAGCTATAAAACGTCAATATTTTAAAACCTAGCAGACAGTTATTAATAATAGTGCATGTTAACGAAATTTATTTTAAAATTGATAGTTAATGAAGTCACAATGGACATTTAAAATAGTACTATATTTTTTACCAACGATAATGTGAATGACAGTCTATGATTTTGATGTGTATTGTTTCCTCAGATGATATATTAAGATATATTACAGGAAGTATAGAAAACTATCTTCAGTGTTTATGTATTCATAACAGAGACACACAAAATAAAAAAAGTGTAAATTTTCTGAGGTTTCACATATATATTCCCATGTATTTTTGACCGCTGAACACGATACCAATGTCAGTTTTGCTTCATCAGGTCAGGATTATTTTTTAACCACGAAAAACAGGGGAAAACAGGCCAGAATGGAGTTTAAAATATAAATTAAAGATTTTAAATAAGTAAACCATGTATTCGATGTATTTTTGACCGCTGAACACGATTCCTATGTCAGTTTTGCTCCATCAGGTCAGTATTTTTTTTACCACGAAAATCAGGGGAATACAGGCCAGAATGGGGTTTAAAATATAAAGATTTTAAATAAGTAGATCATGTATTCGATGTATGTTTGACCGCTGAACACGATCCTGATGTCAGTTTTGCTCAGGTCAGGATTTTTTTTTAACCTCGAAAAACAGGGGAAACCAGGCCAGAATGGGGTTTAAAATATAAATTAAAGATTTTAAATAAGTAGACCATGTATTCGATGTATTTTTGATCGCTGAACATGATTCCGATATTAGTTTTCCTCCATCGGGTCAGGATTTTTTTTTAACTACGAAAAACAGGAGGAAAATAGGCCAGAATGGGGTTTAAAATATAAATTAAAGATATTAAATAAGTAGACTATGTATTCGATGTAAGAGATAAGAAATTCATAACTACAATGTCAGATATGGAAAAGGGAGCTGGCAGAGCTTTAAGGAAGTTGTTGATAAGTTTTTAGAAAACAATAAGAACGAAGACTATAAAGAAATAGTACCCAACATGGCAGGAAAATTCAGAAAATTAGGTTGTCTAATGAATTTAAAACTCCGTATCCTGCATTCTCATATATACCAGTTTCCAGAAAATTTAGGTGATTATAGTGAAGAGCATGGTGAACGTTTTCACCAAGACATAAAGGAAATGGAGCGTAGATATCAAGGTCGGTGGGATGTTAATATGATGGCAAACTGCTGTTGGACATTGAAATGGGATGTGAAAACGAAAGGAATAAAATGAAAAAGAAAACCATTACGCAATCATTTGAAGACGGTACGGTACCACAGAAAAGAATAAATCAGGATAAATAAAAAGTCATGACCTGATTGGTTGAAACTGACATCGGTATCATGTTCAGCAGTCATAAATACATCGAATACATGGTCTACTTGTTTAAAATGTTTAATTTATATTTTAAACCCTATTCTGGCCTGTTTTCCCCTGTTTTTCGTGTTTAAAAAAATCCTAACCTGATGGAGAAAAATTGACACTGGGATCGTGTTCAGCGGCCAAATATACATTGAATACATGGTCTACTTATTTAAAATCTTTAATATATATTTTAAATCCTATTCTGGCCTGTTTTCCCCTGTTTTTCATGGTAAAAAAAATCCCGACCTTGTGTAGCAAAACTGACATCGGGATCGTATTCAGCGATCAAAAATACATCGAATACATGGTCTGCTTATTTAAAATCTTTAATTTATATTTTAAACCCCATCCTGACCTGATTGAGCAAAACTGACATCGGTGCAGCGGTCAAAAATACATCGAATACATGGCTACTTATTTAAAATCTTTAATTTATATTTTGAAACCCAGTCTGGCCCGTTTTCCCCTGTTTTTCGTGGTTAAAAAAAAAATCCTGACCTGATGGAGCAAAACTGACATCGGGATCGTGTTCAGCGGTCAAAAATACATCGAATATATGGTCTACTTATTTAAAATCTTTAATTTATATTTTAAACCCCATTCTGGCCTCTTTTCCCCTGTTTTTCGTGGTTAAAAAAAAATCTTGACCTGGTGGAGCAATGGAGCAAAACTGACATCGGGATCGTGTTCAGCGGTCAAAAAATACATTGGGAGTATATATATGAGACCTCAGAAAATTTACATTTTTTTAATTTTGTGTGCCTGTGTAATTGATATGTATGGTAAAATAGATGTTTTAAAGCTAAAAGACTATAGATCAATTTAAAAAACATTGAAGAATGGCCAGGGATGCGAATCATGCAGTTTATTAATAGTAAAATATCATATGAAACAATTGGTAAGACAATTCAAATTCATGGGACAAAAGTGCGACGTTTGCAATGTATCTTCTTTTGTTTCTTCGAGACACAGTTTTCTGACTTGATTGAACGAATGGCAGTGCGTCTGTGATGCGTACCTTGCCTTCCTGCATCTGTATTTCGACAGAATAGGCACGGAATTCTTCACCGAAAGTATTGCACACTTTTACCGCAGCCCTTAAGATTACCCGATTTGTTGTATATCGAGGATTTTTGGGAAATAATAGAATATGATATATCCTATAAGTCCTGAGTCTATTGACCGTGGGGAAGGTCTCCTAAAACATATAGCGCTGAATTAGGTGTGATATGCCAGGCCACTCTTATCAGTGGACCAAAATGTTTAGACACGAGTTGGTACTACAAAATATGATTACTTTTATAATAAAAATATATGTTCTATATATCCTTTTAATTTATAAAACTCGCAGTAATCTATTCTGAGAGCATTAGTCGGTTCATTTTATAGTTTCAATGTAATCTAATTTTAATTCTGTTTGATATTATGTATAATAAATTTTCATTGTTTAATAAAGTTTTCTAAGAATAATTAGTGAGAAAATGATAAAGGAAAATTCCTGAGTGACGTCTTAAGTAGAAAATTAAGTATTATAGAAAAGATTTTAAAATACACACCAAACATTTTAAATGAGAAAAGTCTCCACAGTTGTTAATTAATTAACTGGTTAAAAAAGTGTTTATAATTTTGATTTAAAAAGTTCTAAAAGAATATAAAAAATATATAAAGTGTAGGCAGTCTTTCATATTAAATGTTTTCTAGTTCATTTTTACTATAGTATTAATACTAGAATACTAACAATAAATCACTCACAAAAGATCTTTTTAGGTCGAGGTGGAGAAAGGCGCTTAATGCCGACCCATTCGCAGTTTAATCCAACAGTAAATTCTCGTCGCATTGCACTTACCTTTGAAGTGAAGTTACAAAATATGGTGGTTCTATATAATATTATAATTTATTATTAATGTTGCACTATTAATGCCAGTTACACCATAAGGCATTTTTATTATAATTTTTGTTTTAGAGTAAGTGTAAAAAATGTCCGCCCACCGTCTATTCCTAGTCCATCGGTCTACTTATACAGGGTGTAGAAAAAGTGATAATAGAAAATGACCAAACAAACAAACAGTAAATCTATATGACTTTTTTTCTTCTATGGGTACTTTGAAATTGATCTAGATCAATAATTTGACTATTTGCATACGAGAAGTTTGAGAACCACTGTCTTCTGTGTGTCAATGAGGGTATAGTTGGGAAGGAACATATACGAGTCGTTTATATTTTCCTAATTGGCACAGAAAGTCAATGTGTCGCGTTTTTTCGCTCCAGAACAAAAGAACTATGCCACCTTACGTGTATGTATAATATGGCATGAGTGCAAGACCAAAAGTCGGATTTTTTTTTTTTTTTAAGTAAGTATTGAAGACCTGTACGTAAAAGACGGTGGCAATATTTAAATAAGTTTGGTGACACTTACCTGATGGTTTTCTTGAGTTATTTATTTCTTATTATCGATACAACAACCATTAAAAAAGGAAAGATGTAGGTCGCGAGAGACCTTGAACTCAGTTTGATTTGACAGCCGTTGCTAACTTACTCAATATTATAGGTACAATGGTGGTTTAGTTCTCAACCAGTTTTATTGAAATTTCATTTTATTTCATTTTGTCGAGAACTATGGGCTTTAGACCAAATATAATACATGTAAGATTTTCCGTTCGTCTGGTGGTTCCTCATTACTAGTGTTTTTTAATGACATGAAACTAATTATACTCCTGTATGACTATTGGTCTGCCACTTTGTGTGATTACACGATTCTCATTCCTCATTCCTCATTGAATTCAACATAGAATTGATAGTTGTAGTATCACTGGAAGAGTAAAAAGTAATTTTTATTTTATCTGATCCCATATTTCCTCAATCATTTACACCATCTCCTGCTCCCTCTTGATACTCCCTACTACTCCCAATTAAGATATTTCAAGAAGCTCATCTACCACTCCTTTAGATGCCAAGGCACCGAGGATTTTTCAATATTTCTTCACAACTTGCACACTCCGACTGATGAGAGATTAACTGAACTCTATCAGTAACTTTACCATGGCTTGCAACTCTTTTAAAAGTTCCCGGAATCGAATAATCTCTTTGGATTGCAACGCCATCTGTACTTTAATATGTAAAATGACTATTCTTACTCAAAACTGAAGAAATTTATATATTCTGATGAATACCTTTTACAGAATTCAAATATCGTTATCGAGAAAATGGCTCCGAGAGATTTAAATGGGATACTATATACAGTGTGTCCTAGGATTGACACACATTAAGAACTTCTTTATTTCTGATTTTACGACCAAAAAGTTATCCTTAATATAACCATCTGCTTAAAATACATTATTGTCAAAAAATCGAGAGGAAAATATCCTTATTTTTGACAACCAAAAGATAGAAAAAAATTGTTTAATTACAAGTTTATTTTATATTCAAAAAATTAATTTGAAAACAAAAAGTTATTTATTAAAGTGAAACATCAGTATTACATTATCATCCGCGAAATAAGGGAAAAATAAAAAACATCCAGGATGAAGTCCGCCAACTTTCACACATTTTTCTCTCTTCTTAAATTCGTTGTATACAGAATCAATCGTATCTTATTGATTGCAGCAATTGTGCAGGCAATAATGTAGCAGTTGCTATCTGGGGACATATTGTATAATTGTACATACAATGTAGACCATTTCTCACGGTAACAACTTCGGAGCTCAATTATTAGTCATCCAATTTCAACCAAATTTAAATCGGTATCAAAGACCTTTACTAAATCTGTAAAGTATTTACGCAAAGTTTCCCCTCTCTATTTAACACTTTTCAACTATTCATTACGTTTTCTGTAGGATGAATACCCTGTATATCTTTTTAACCAAAAGTATATCAAGTTTTCAAATATTATTTTTTTCTATCGTTTCTTAATTAGTTATGTTTTAGAGTGACCTCTCTGTATATTTTTCATTAAAAGTATGTTAGATTTGATCTCGGTATTTCTGTGAACTACAGTCCAAATACTATTTCCACCATAATTATTTTTTTCGTGACCACCTGTATATTATTGTGTTAACTACATGCGAAATATTATCAGCCGTCACATCTTGTTATTATTTGTTTTTATATTTTCCCTGACAGTCGTGTTAATTGCTTGCGAAATATTATGGTTCTGCGGCACGTTTTTAATTATTTTTGAGAATATTTTCTAAATGTTTTTCATCTTTGTCAGTTGTGCTAACTGCATGTGAATATTATCGTCCCCCATCACATTTTTTAATTATTTTTTCTTAAGTTGACCACCCTGTATATTTTCATATTTTTCTTCGTTAACAGTTGCATTAACTGCATGCGAAGTGTTATCGTCCTCCACTTATTAATTTTGTATTTTTCATAATTCTCTTCCTTGACAATTAATTGTGTTAAGTGCATGCAAAATAATATCGTCCTCGGTCACATTTTTTTAAAATCTTTTTTTTAGGATGACCACCCCGTATATTCTTCATATTTTGCTTAGTTGACAGTTATGTTAACTGCATGCGAAATATTATCGTCCTAGGTCACATTTCTTTCACAATTTTTTTTAGAGTGACCACCCTGTATATGTTTTCATATCTTTCTTCTTTAACTAAATGAGAAGTATTATTACTTCCGTCATTTTTTGTCATTATTTTATTATGGAGACCACCCTGTATATTTTTCATACTTTTCTTCCCAACAGTTATGTAAACTACATGCCAAATATTGCTGTTTTCCGGTCTTCCATTCCCCTATTTATTTATATTTTTTATGGGGTCCACCATGTATATTTTTCAAGGAAGGTATATATATCACAGTTCTTCGTTGGTAATAGCGTCGACTACCTACGAAACATTCTTCTCCGTCAAGTAGTTCTGTAGATATAGCGTTAACATACATACAGACACCAAACCGACAGACAGACTAACGGAATAAACGGCTTTAATGTTTCTAATCTACACTGAGAGGAGAGATATATGAAGGTGGGAAAAGTGGGACCCACTGTATATTACACGATTTCCATATAACATCAAAGTGGCTTGTTGCATGCCAGTTTTTAACATTTTCAATTTTTCTTCATCCCCTCAGTTCCATTCAGTAATTATGGTGCACATTTTTAGACAATTAAGTGTGATCATTTTCTCACTGAACAGTAATGAAGTAGTAAAGAAACTTTGTAGTTTTATTTTATTAATTAAGTTATAAATTCAAATTCAAATTTATTTTTTTGTAAGGCATACATGACAATTTTGAGAACCTGACAGCTGACTTAAAGAACAAATTGTGTTTGCCAGGGTAATCTTAATGTGAACTTGGTGTAAATGTACAATGGATAACAAAAAAAAAATGTGAGATCTCGACTTTTTGTACAAACGCTAAATCCCAATTTCATGAACACTTGTTTGCTTTACTTATTTAACCATTTACCCACATTTACCCCCGAACCTTTCACTTTTTGTGTTATTATTCTACTTCCACGAGGTGGAGGTGGTTAAACCTAAGAAATTTTAAACAATGTTTTTTTCTAAAATTTCTATAAATATTATTATATGGGTTTTAACTACACTGTTGCCCTAAATGTACTATGCGCAAATGATACATTTTTATGTTTTTATGTTTTGTGGGAGAAAACGCAAGTTGTATTTCAAAATTTAAATTTTTCATAATCTCCGAAATAAAGGTAAATTCGCGGTTGAAGGCAATCCCCGATTTTTATGCACTCTCCGGATTTGGATTGAGCTGACAATTTTACATCGAGTACAACTCTTTCTAGCCGTATGTCTGACAGGCACTCAGGCTTCAAAAACTAAGCCTTAAATTGGAACTCAGATTTCCGACTAAGGGTAGAAATAAGATAAATTTTATGTAATTATAGGGAATACATAATATATATCAAATTATTTTAATTTAAATTCTGATATGCTCCAACTCGCCGGTATAGTTTATAATACGTGTGTAACTCATTGTTAAAATTTATTACATATTTCAGAATAAATTTCTACCGATCTGTACAGTACAGCAAACCTACTGAAATAACCACCTTGATTTGCTTTTGTCTCACACTCCCTATCAGCTTCCGGCAAAGCTGTCCGGAACTTGAAATCCACAGTACTGTCCAACCATCACCGTTGAACTCACCCCATTTTGATGATGTTGGCGTTCGCAGGAACTCTGACGTATACGGAAATTGAATTTGTTTAACATTTCTGTATTTTGTACGTGTTATGATATTAAACGTGAGTGAAATTTTAATCTGAAATTTGTGTGACATATTTACTAGCAAATCTCCCGGAAAAGCTTTTTGTTCATTGTTAGCTGAAAAATATGTTATTTATATTTTGTGCATATCTATGTAGTATTTTCAAACCACATCATACTTTAAGCGGTCAGAGTTAAACATGTAATGTGTACTGCAAATGACATAAATAGTTTTCTAGTGTAAATGGATTCGTGACTGGACGTGAATATAAAAACCGTTTATAATTATTACACTTGTACTTTTCATATTTATGGCTAAAATAAATTCAATGTAATATACAATGCTTGTTTATTTTTGTGGCTTTGGTAATTGTTTATATATCCATTTAATGTTGTAGGGAAAATATAAACTACTTTTCACCTGGATGAAAAAATACACTTCCCGGGTGTTTGTAGCTAGTACTAAATGCACAAAGCAATATAGACCAAAAGTAATATTAATTATATTAAAGAAATATCCACAAAATTATCTCCTGATATTTTCAAAATTAAACTTATTCTCTACATTCAGTTAATACATCAATATATCCAGCAACATTCTTTCCCACGGTAAGTTTACACCTATAAATATTTCGTTCATATTTCGGTCGCCTTATACAAAAAGATCAGTCTAGCAAAGTACTGTGGTTCAATTGTGCAGCAATTCAATTGCTAGTTTATAATAAATTAATGATAATAAAAGGAAAAATTATAATATACTGTTCCAGATCGAACTTTTATTGCTTCGCCAAATCATAATAAATAAATCAAAAACTTGTATAACTCTTATTTATATACTATGGAAAGGAATAATACAAATCTGCTGTGCTGAAAAATAATGAACTTAAATATATGCTCATTCTGTCTGGTGATTACTTACCAGTTGTAACTGATCCCTTAAAATAACTCCCTAATCAGTATTAAGTAGTTCAGTCGCCTTACGTAAAGATGTCAAATTTTAGTTCGTCTTCTATGCATTTCAATTTCTCAAAGCTATAATATGTAAAAATATCAATAATCAAAAGTACAATTTGGAATTTTTTTCAGTCCGTATTTTACGGAGACATTTTCATATACACTGTCAAAAGACATAGTTGTTGTTCGGAGTTTTTTGTACCCGTCCATGGATGCAATTATTGGTGAATATTGTTAAAGTCTTTCTAAACCATAGTTATGTGTTGTTCAGTACCAAAGAAAATTCTCAAAACCAACGTAGTTGTCTTTAATACCAGACCATACACCAATAGTGGTTAGTAAAATGTCTCCACGTTCATATAAAACAGGTTTTCATAAGTATTCTTTAAAATTTAAGTTTTTCTATAATTAATTTTAGTCTTGTTACATAGAATTCAAGTTATACCTAGATATATTATATAGTCTACGGTTCCTCTTTGGTGAAAATTAGGGTGACCGAAAAAAAAAAAGATAATTTTCAAATCCTTTCTCCCCAGGTATTTTCCCATTGCATTCATCAATATAAGACATCACAAAAAAATTCAACCTTTTCGGAGCTTTAGCCCTGTCACCCCTGCCATCAGTTATATATTAAACAAAATACTGCTGCAACGTTACAGGAAAAGAGTAATATATCACAAAACATCAAAAGAACACAAATCGCATACTTCTAACATATTCTACTAATGTTATTTCACACATCTAAATATAAAACCGCTGCCCAAGGAATCACTACTTCCACATCCAGATTTTTTTATCCAAGTCACTCACAACGAAAAAATTTTGTATGTGGAAATAATTGTTTATGGAACATTAATAATATAATATTTGAAATCCTCTAGCTCAAAAACCCATAAAATGATACCCCACATCGGTAACGGGGTGGGGGTGGTGATAGGGGGTGGTAGTGGGGGTGGATGAAGTAAAAAAACATTTTGAGGTTTCTGGTTCTTGTACACACCCTAAATCACAATTATTTTTCATCCCCTTTAATAATGGAGTGGGGGTGGTAATGGGGGTGGCTAATGCCAAAATTTCTTTTGAGACCTCAGCTTCTCTTGTATATACTAAATACCAATTTTATGGACTCTTACCTGCTTGATTTACCTATTTTCCCCAAATTTACCCCAATTTACCCCCCAACCCTTCGACGGAACAAGATGAAAATATAATCTAGTTCTAGATCTCGTCAAAATACATACGTGTACCAAATTTCAAGTCAATATCTCAAACGGTTCCAGAGTAAACGTGCGCACAAAAAAAGTTACAGACAGACCGACAGACCGACAGACAGAAATTTTTTTTGCTCAAACTTAAAATCTTGACGTTTCGTGACATTCTAATTTTTAAAATTTTTTTTGTCGTTACTATACTTCCACTGGATGTGGAAGTAATATGAACACATAAAGGTAAAAAAAGGTTAATCACCTATAAAACCCTTGATTTACACTAACACATATCTTTTTATATTTTTTTTCAAAGTTTCCATCTAAAAGATTTCTTTACGATGACGCTCAACCATTTCAAGGATAGGTATACTGTCGTCGTTTTTCATCATTTATTATGCTCTTACAGTAATCTTGGATGAGCTTAACTGTCTGTTCAGCAATATCATTGACGACTTTAGCGTGGCGTACAAATGCTGTGGCTTCTTGATAATCGGAGTCCGTTCATTGAGATGGTGGCTTAGTTAGTCAGTCATATTTCAACCAAAGAGCTTGAAAAGGAACTATGACTTCCCACCTATGAGAGACACCAATTTACTGGATCAGTTGAGAGCGGGAAAAATAGGTGAGTGGAAAAAATAGAGTGGAAAAAACCCACCGCAATAATGCGGTTGGTTTTGTTTTCTGTGGCTGACGAGCAATATTTCGCTTTTCAGCCTGGGACACACGTCAGTTAGGTACCAAATATATCTCTCCATAGCTGTGATAGCCGCTTCGGCAAATTCAGGATCAACTTTGTGGTATTCATTGAGATTATGCCATAGTTGGAGATCGTTAAAAGGAGCATCTACTCCAACAGATGCTGATAACCAAGACTTCACATAAAAGAGGGAATTCATGTAGCAGATTCGTTCAAGCTTTTTCAATTTCTCTGGATTGTAATTCAGTTGATGGCCAGATGCATACATCTTTGCTGTGTAGATAACGGTTGTTATCCAACGGGTATGATGATAAGCACCAGGGGATAACCAGTGTAAACCACGGGGTGGAATTTTGCCTAGAATTATCAGCATCAATTCAACATATTCTTTATAATCATCTCGAGGGCAGACTGTTTTTGCTATTAGGATTGATAAGTTTATCTTTTAAAAATGTGACAACATCATTACGACGCAGTTATAATTTCCAATCACGGATGACGAGAGTTTTGAAATTCGTATTGTGGTCAACTATTATTGTCCTCCAAGAATTCTTAAAGTCTTTAAATTCTGGGGTATCTGAACTAGTTGTTTCTTCAAACAGTGTAATGAAGCATTCATAAATTCATGTTCCGTTACTAAAGTTTAAGGATTTACACATGACACCAATGTACACACGTCCCGCAAATCTACCCATCTCCCGTCTAGAGGCAGGGATTTGCACACGACACTAAGCTATACGCAGTTCTACGTCACCAGCAAGCGAGGATTCTCGGATATAAAAGCCCGGCCACAAATCAACTAATGCAGAGTGTGAACAACTCTGACAATCTGTCTACAGCGTGCTGAGCTGGACATATTACAGTTTTGTACATCTCCCGACGCAAACACGACGGAACGAATGCAATCTGACCCTGGGAATCCTACAGCGTGTTGAGCTGGGACCCCTCGAGTCGTTAGTCATTCCCCGACGCCGTTTCGCCGCCAAAACCAGAGCGAATTAGCCTGACCTGGAGACCTCCTACAGCGTGTTGAGCTGGGAAACTTCTTGAGTCGACGATATTCACCCGACGCCCGATGCCACTCCAATAGCAACAACAAACGTCGCATCGCAATCGTTACACTCTCTCTCTCTCTCTCTCTCTCTCTCTCTCTCTCAGATAATGGAAAATGCTGTCCTCAAAACCATAAAAGATACGGACATATAACCTGTACCTGTATGTTATGTAACACTTCCACACATTACCTGTTTGGAAAAGTAAATAAATTGTTTATATTTTTATTGGGCTGTCTTATTAACTAATCTGGACCCTGATTAATCTCCGATCCAGCTACCCGACAACAAATCTTTACAACAGTACTTGCCAGACTGCAAACAGGATTCTTTCAAATAACACCAAATGGAAAACGAAAGCAGACTGACACAAAAATCGAGTGTAGAGGCATCGCCGCGCCATCTTTTGACGCATATTCAAAAGAAAAGGAAATGATTTAAGGCCCTTGTTACAGGTTTTGACGATATACAAGATGTCAGCTTATAAAGTACCGAAATACGTATAAAATGTATTGCACCGTATGTAATAAAATGTGGCATATGGTGGCAAGGCTTAGCTTGCTTCAAATAAGCTGTTTTTTTATGGTATCTTACATTGATAAATGTAATCGAAAATTCGCTTGGGAGTAAGGATTTGAAAACTTTTGATTTTTTCGGAGCACCCTAATGGATGTCATCAAGTTATGCTGAAAACTTCCTGCCAGTTTTCTGTTGAGTTCACGCTGGTTATTTTTTGTGAAATTTTTCCACGCTATCCAGCTAGCAGTAATTTCCCAAAATCTGAGGATATCTTGCGTGCTGTATTCTGAACGAAATCGGAAGTAATCCGGTACAAAGGCTAGTCTAAAAGCTAGTCTAAATATTACATAATTTTTTCTTATCCTTTTTTAGGCCCACCATACTTTACTTTCACATCCACGTAGTGGATAGAAAGTATAGTAAACGTAAAAATTTTGTTTTAATTGTCAAGATTTTAAGTTTGAGCAAAAATTTAAAAAATCTGTCTATCGATCTGTCGATCTCTCTGTATGTCGGTCTGTGACTTTTCTTGTGCACACGATCATTCTTGAACGGTTTACGATATTGACTTGAAATTTGGTACACGTATGTATTATTACAAGACGTTTAACTATATTATTGATTGATTGATTTGATCTCATTTCGTTGAAGGGTTGGGCGGTAAATGGGGGTAAATCAGTAAAGCAAGCAAGTATGGGTCCATAAAAATTGGGATTTAATGTACGCACAGGAGCCAAAGTCCTCAAACTTTTTTTTTGCCTCAGCCACCTCCACTACTACTCTTACTTCCACTACCTGCCACCTCCAAACGGATGTTGCATATCGTTTTATGGGTTTTTTTTGGGGGGTTGTAATATACCTTGGTTCGTTGGGGTTCTATGATTTAAACTTGACTTGAGTTTTTACCATTTTATTTTTAAAGATACATCATGGTACTTAGGACTACTTGTACCCTCGATGAGAGTTGACTAGTATTCTATAAATTATACTTATTCTAATGCTAACCTAAATTACTTGTTGTGCTTACCTAGTATTTACATATATACAAATAATAATAACTAATACATAATATTGGGAGCTGTACTGGACTTGACCTAGTAAAGAATTTAAACAATTAATTTCACTAATTGTTTTCATTTCATCATCCAGCACACCTCCCCCGCGAATGTCAAAATAATAGTTTTTCCTAAAAGCTAATTATTTTGTTTCCCTATCATAATATAATTCTACCCTATTCTATAACTACTTTTATTCGTGTCTCTACTTAAGTTTGTTCCCTATTATTTTCTTTTTGACAAGTTCGTGTGGCGTGTCTCAGTATGTACTGTTTTATTGTATCTTGTACAGTCCCTACAATGTTTTACAAATTTTTCTACGTCTGTCTTTAGTCCTGACCAAAAATAACGTCTCTTAATGTTGTTATACATGCGGTTCATACCAGCATGTCCCCCTGTTGGTAAAATATGGTAGTCGTTTAGTATTAATTGTCTTACTTCTTTATTTGTTATATTTCGTGCGTTTTTTACAACACATATTTTTATGTTTGCCTTCCGCAACTCATCCCTTAATTTTACAAGTTCATTTAATAATTCTATAACTGCGCAGTTATCATTTTTAATTATACATAATTCCGTAATTGTATACTTCATGCATACATCTTTCAGATCTCTCAACGACGCACCTAATGCAGACGCTGATCGAGGATTCTGTTTTAAATAAATTACTTGTACTTTTATGTCATATAACAAATTGCTAAGTTCATAGCAGCTATCATTACGGCAATTTTTCCCAACTTTACTAAACTCTCCTTCATTTACTAGTTTCAACTTTACTGTTTGTACTGGTCGTTTCAACAATTCTACAACTCCAGGGTGATCAAGTCTTTCGTCAACAGAATTTGTTTTACTCTCTATTGTAGAAGTTGTAGGGGATATTTTCGCTTGCGCTCGCGTTGTGACAAATATGGTATTATTTATTTTAGAATTCTTGTTCTTTAGCTCCTCTGAATCAATTTGGATTCGAGATAAAGCATCAGCTGTGACATTGTCAGAGCCTTTAATATAGTTTATAGTAAAGTCATACTCCTCTAAAATTAGTTTAAACTTAGTTAATCTACTTAATTTAATCTACTTAATATACCCAATAAATATATTAACGGTCTATGATCTGTATAAATGTGGAACTATCTCAGTATCAGGTGATACCCCTGCAGAAGATATCAAATGCCCCAAATAAAGGATTTCTTTTCTTAAAAATGTACATTTGCTTGGGTTTAGCTTTAGATTTACTTTCCTTAACCTGGTTAAAACTCTAACAAGATTTTTATTATGATTTACCAAATTATTTCCAAAAATGATTAGATCATCCAAAGAGACAAAACATGATTCATAATTTAAACCTGCCATTGCAATTGTCAATACTCGTGAAAATGTAATGTAATATTTCTTTAATTCATAATGAGAATAAAAATCTGTCATAATCAATCGTTGCTGAATATTTAACAAAAAAAATCAGAGCCTACTATACCATGCATTCCACTCCCAAACTTATCAACTATCAAAAATTCATTATTTATTTGTTCCATATTTAATTAAAAAAAAAATGTTCTCTTCGCCTGTGGATACTATGAAGCCAGCGATTTCATTAATTTTCTCTCTTTTTCTCCGTATCAATTAAGTTATGTTTTACATAGTTTGCAAAAATAATGCTTATAGATGCACCTGTATCTAGCAAGAAAGTTAATTCGTTTACTCCATATTCCATTTTCACAAAATTTATACCATTCATACTTAAATTTACTGCTTCATTTTCGACATTATTCCGTTTGGGCTCGAAAACCAATCACTCGAATTATCCGAACCACACAATTGTTCATTGCTTTTTACTATTTTCACTTTCTAAGAACGTGTCATTTTCTGCATAATTCGCTTGTTGCATACCATGACCTTGGTTACTCATAACTCGTTTATTTACATTACCACGCACTTGACCTCTAAAATGATTATAAGAATTTTGCTGTGTTTCCTTGTGTATACTTTCTATAGTTTACGCCGTAATTATATTTACGTGAAGTATTTCTTTCTCGGAAATTATTATTACGAAAATTATTATTGAATTTTTGCAGTTTGCAGTCGGGTCATAAATCTTTTCGAGTCGTTTTGCGTTTTGGGAAAGTCTAGTTTTTGGCACATAATTAATAAGCAAGTTCTTATGGTTGTCATTTCAAGTTCAGAATAAAATTCAATTGAGTCGATTAACTGTTTCGTTTCAAATTTTTCCGCCATACTATTTACTTTGTCTAAGTTAAATTTTAATCTATCTATTAATATACTATGACTCTATGTTTAACTTATCTACTACACTCATTTATATAATCCTAGACTAAACTAACCTTGTTATTACATAATATTACAATAATACATTGAATTAAATCTCCTTAATTTTAATCCCTTTTTTGCTTGACTTTTCAGTTGTATGTATACCATATTTTTATAATTTCCACTAATAATAAATAATTGCTTTACTTTCTATTGGACCTTTGGAATTATTGTCTTCTTCTATGTCCACCTAAAAGCTAAAAGAGAAAAACAAGTTCTTCGATCTTCTTTTAAGCCGATTTTTGTACAATTTCCATCTCCATTTCCATTTTTCCATATTAAAAATTCCCTTTTTCTATTATATATTTTTTCTTCAATCAATTTTTTAATTTATTTGGCCTCACAGGACTGGCAGGATCGCCATGTAATATACCTTGGTTCGTTGGGGTTCTATGATTTAAACTTGACTTGAGTTTTTACCATTTTATTTTTAAAGATACATCATGGTACTTAGGACTACTTGTACCCTCGATGAGAGTTGACTAGTATTCTATAAATTATACTTATTCTAATGCTAACCTAAATTACTTGTTGTGCTTACCTAGTATTTACATATATACAAATAATAATAACTAATACATAATATTGGGAGCTGTACTGGACTTGACCTAGTAAACAATTTAAACAATTAATTTCACTAATTGTTTTCATTTCATCATCCAGCACAGGGTAGATGGTTTCAAATATTGTATTATTAAAGTTCTATGAACCATCATTTCCAAATAGTAAAGTGCAAATATATATTATATATAGATATATTATCATTTTTTTTTTCGTTGTAAGAAACTTGGATAGAAAATGTGAATGTGGAAGTAGTGACTCCTTAGGCAGCGGTTTGCCCACCAGCATATAGAATTAAATAATGCTGTATTAAAAATACATTTACCAGGATTTAGGTTTACCAGGATTTAGTGTTTATATAATCAATTTCTTTGATTGCTTTTTATTTTTATACTCTTACCATATTTATAATAACGCATATCTTTTATGATGAATATGTACTTGCACAAATAGGTGTAAGTATTTAACCAAATAATAAATTAGAACATTCCCAAAGACAAGTTTACAACAAAGCATACATGCAAGTATACATGTATGCTGCGCTTTTTCTAGAAGCAAAAATTTTTCAATTCCAGCTAGATTTTTATTTGTACATAAAACGTAATATATTTAAGGAGCGAGTTAAATTAACGAATTAAATGTATATTATATTATTTTCTCAACACTACGTTAGCAATTGTGCCTAATGTTTTTTTTTCTTAAATCTTTTTAATTATAATCTCGTAGATTTTAATAGTTGTCTCATTTCCCTTACATTTACAGTTAGGACTGGTGATAGTTAATTTATTGAATGGTTAAATATTTTTATGAGCTTTCATTTTTTTTGCAACTAATTGGCGGCCCTCATTATTACAAGTGTAATTATTTATTCATTTCAAAACGACCCAGCTCGTGAGCAAAACCCCGAGAGCCGTTTGTAAGATGCAAAAATATGTTTTCTTTATAATATACATACTTAAAGTTCAATTTGTATATTTAACAACAAAAAGGAGGTGGCAAATGGCAAATTCAGGTGGACAAAAATATTACGACCCAGTATCTTAATTTATAAATGATAATCTATTATTAAAATTATTGCATAAGAACCAATTAACAAATATGTCATAAAATTATTAACAAGCGTTTTGATTAACGATAAACTGTATAAAAAATATTACGATAAAATGTTTATACAAATTCTTTATAGACTAAAGCTCTGTGCAATGCACCACGCAAATCTCGGCGATTCTTTATCAGTTAGTTGAAATATATTTTTGTCATTATGCCCAATTTTTGAGAGAGCCGGATTTTCTATTATTGTCCAGCTAGATTTATTATCTGAGCGGCTGTGCAATGCCAGGAAGAATATTAATCAATCTATGTGTTAACTTGAAAATTCAATGGCATTGAAACTGACATCATGGAGAGATGAATAAGAGTAAACTTAGTCTATAGTGGAGTCACGTTAGGTTTATACTCGGGTTCATGCCTCGGAAAACGGTTAACCAAGACCGATTTTGATGAAACTTTTTTAATGTGTTCTAAATGACATTTATAAAAATGTTACCCATTAATAAGATGTGCATTTGTCTCATTAATTGTTTAAACAAATTGTCAATAAAATTTAAAAAAGTATTAAAAAAATATAATTCAAGGACTATGAAATTATCTGGAATTTGTGATAAGGCTCGTCCAATTTGGTCAAGAATAGACCAAGATATGATTTTTAAGGTTTAGTGTTTTTTTCGCTACTTTAAAAAAGTCAAATTCCAACAGGTTATAGCTATTTATTATAACGCCCTATCTCTCTTGGGGTTATTTAAAATGAATTCTAAATAAATAAAAATACGAAATTAACAATAAACTAATTTATTAACAAAGTGGTAGAGCAAATGAGAATAACACTACAGGGTATGGGCGAATAAATTTGTGCTAACGAATAAAGAAGTACAAACAAATAATCAAACAAATGCACAGATATACGGAGAGACAGACATAATGGTATAAAATACAAAAGATAAATAGGTAAAACGTAATAAAGGGAGATTGGCCAATTCCGCAAGGAAAAAAAAACTATTAATAATAAATAAATGATTGTTCATTCACTTATCAGAATTATTTTCCGAGCAAATTATCCAAGAATGAGCAATTAAATATTTATTTAAGTTTAAAGGCAAAAACAAGCTAGAAGACTTAACTAAAAGGTACAAATGGGAGTATTTGTACACCCACAAAAATTTACATAATTCCTCGAACGAAATACGTAAAGATAAATTTTAATATTAAACATATAGCACTCCCAATGGTAAATTTGAGTGTTTATTCGAGATAAAAAATTAACAAGTACAAATTAAGCTTGCTTGAAGTGTTCACGAAAATGTAAAGGTAACGAACACGCACTACACTGTGATCAACTTGATGAACTACTGGCTCAAATCTTCCACAAATTGATGACTCGTGCATAAACAGGAAAATATAAAGTTCAGATCGGTACTTACATAAGTTCATTTTGGACATTACCAATAAAACTGCAATCCTGTTTAAAGTTGAAAACGTAGATTGAACGCACTATTATTTAGACACTTTTAGGTAGATATTACACATAACAATACTTATTTCGAATGTACAGCTCGCAAAAGCACACATAATCTGGCTGTCAAATTCCTTAACCAGCTTAAACGAAGGAAAGAGACTAAATAAATAATTAATTTATAATTTTTATGGTTTAACTAAACCATTTAAATTCTGGAACTTTTAATATCTTCACTCAAATTTGGTTAAAAGATTGACTGTGTCTCGCTCAAGGCGGCCGTAGAAGTCCTTCTCTGTCATGTCTGCCGCTTGGTTCGGTATTTATCTCTTCCCCCACTAGTAGTCGAAATACCTCACTCCTTAAACCCGCGAATTTAAACTATGGTTTCTCATTGGAGGAAAGGCATTATTTTCAAATGTTTACCAGTAAAGCCGAGAACTAGGCGACGGTTACGTTACCTTCTAGAACCTTACAGTAGCGGCGATAATTTATTTTTTAAGAGGTAACAAAATAGGTAATTTATGTACGGAAAATACGAAATAATGCTTTTATGCCTATGAATAAAAATGACCGTTACACTCTCCCTCTCCTTACTAGCGGGATCCTTCCCAAAAGGATGGAGACCGGAATAACTAAGGTATAGGAAAATAATAGGGAATATCTCTTTAGCTTTTCAAACATACTTCATTCGTGTCACATACATCAAAACATATTTAGCTAAAGAGAGGGATTAACTCAATCAATACCGAACGTTCGGATTTCACACATACTTCATACAGGAAGGGTAAGGGAAACATAAGGTAATATAGTAGAAGGTAACGTAGTAAGAAGAAGAATGTAATTAACTGTATTAAATTTAAAAACAAAGCTGAATAAAAATGAACCACATCAAAATGAAAACGAACCTATGGACAAAGTCGAACCCACGAGGAAATATAAAATTTTAACTTTAAAGTTTATTGATAAAAACCAATAAAGGGACTAAATCGGGACAAAATAGTATTAGAATAAACTAATCAAATTCATTTAATTTACCAGACACAAAAGTTTCCAAAATCGGGAAGATAAGCTTATTTACATAAGTCATATATTGAATAATATCATATAGATATTTAAAAGAAAAGGGAAGATAGAAAAGGGAAGGGAAAAGAAACAAAATGAAGGGAAGGGATTTTTATATAAGGCCCCCAACGAACCCGATGTCCAGAATATACTGACCCTGTTACTAAGGAATGGAGGTACGCACACTACGCCGGGGTCGAGGGTGGTATGTAGGAAAGAGAAAAGACAGAGACTGCCCACCTTTCAAACTTCCCTCGGCACCGCCGTTAGAATGGACCGACCACCAGTGCATCACGTATAAATTTTTTTTTATTCTGGACATTATATCACATGTAATAAAAATCAAAAATGTATGTGTTAGCTATTCACTAACACATACTAGTCTGGGCCTAGTTGAAACTAGTCCGGACTAAACATAAAAAAAACGGAACACCTAAATAATTGAAAACAAAATAATGCAAAGCAATGTTGGATTCCAAATGACAAGGGAAGTAGATCTATAGAAAAGAACCAAGTCATTTGAAGACCTCCAGAGACTAATACATAGGTAGAGTAACAACAAAAATATTTGGCCTTAAAATTTCTTAACTAAGACCATTAAAGCAAATATACAAAAACAAAGCGGTGCAAAGATAAACCAAGACAAATTCACTCAGTCTGCTAAGCAACAAAATTTTTCCAATCAGGAAAATAACACTATATGCAGAAAGCAACTTGTTAGCTTTTAACTACCTAAAAATCATAACTATCCCAAACTAGGCAAGACTAGTCAAGATAAAATGCATTTAAAATATTAGCCTTTAGCCAATCACATCACTAAAAAATCCCATACTAGACTTAGCTAGACAAGAAAGAACGGAAATATCCTCTGCTGATATATTTTAGCCAAGGAAGCGAAACGTAAACTAGTATAAAACTAGCCAGACCCAGCTTGCAACTAACCCTTTTGGTCAGCCAAGACTTACATGGACCTCTGCACTCAACTCTTTGAGCCAGGAAAAGGTAAAGGTAAACGTATATTCTTGGGCTAATTATTATCTTAGCCAAGAAAATGTAAAGGTAAACGTAAATATGACGCACAAAAACAAAACGTACGACAAAGGTAATCGCACATATCGTATGCACGACAAGATAACCTGCACTAAGTAAAACTTAGCCAGTAAAAAGGTAAAGGTAAAACATATATTATCCTGCACTAAGCAAAACTTAGCCAGCAAAAGGTAAAGGTAACGTATCGCACGAAGAATTCGTACGAAAAAAGTAAATCTGAACTATTGCTTAGATTAGCCAGAAAAGGTAACGTAAGGTAACAAATATAAAACATCACTCTGTACTTACACACAGAAAACCAGAAAGGTAACATAAGATACATAACAAAATGTACGATAAGCTAACGTACATCAAAAGATAGAACAAAATAAAATCCACATTTGCACACAGCAAGCGGGAAAGGTACTTTATACAGATAAATGTACGACAAAACGTCCAACGCATAATTATACAAAAAGATAAAAGCATCCTGTGCTAATTTTAGCCATCCAGGAAAAACGCTAAACAAAAAGGTACAAAACGTAAGCTATATAGAAAAATACTAAAAGCAGCCCTGCTCAAATATAAGTTTAAGCAGAAAAGGTATATACATAAAACATAACGAAGAAAACCATAATAATTATTTCAGGAACTTTTAATATCTTCACTCAAATTTGGTTAAAAGATTGACTGTGTCTCGCTCAAGGCGGCCGTAGAAGTCCTTCTCTGTCATGTCTGCCGCTTGGTTCGGTATTTATCTCTTCCCCCACTAGTAGTCGAAATACCTCACTCCTTAAACCCGCGAATTTAAACTATGGTTTCTCATTGGAGGAAAGGCATTATTTTCAAATGTTTACCAGTAAAGCCGAGAACTAGGCGACGGTTACGTTACCTTCTAGAACCTTACAGTAGCGGCGATAATTTATTTTTTAAGAGGTAACAAAATAGGTAATTTATGTACGGAAAATACGAAATAATGCTTTTATGCCTATGAATAAAAATGACCGTTACACTCTCCCTCTCCTTACTAGCGGGATCCTTCCCAAAAGGATGGAGACCGGAATAACTAAGGTATAGGAAAATAATAGGGAATATCTCTTTAGCTTTTCAAACATACTTCATTCGTGTCACATACATCAAAACATATTTAGCTAAAGAGAGGGATTAACTCAATCAATACCGAACGTTCGGATTTCACACATACTTCATACAGGAAGGGTAAGGGAAACATAAGGTAATATAGTAGAAGGTAACGTAGTAAGAAGAAGAATGTAATTAACTGTATTAAATTTAAAAACAAAGCTGAATAAAAATGAACCACATCAAAATGAAAACGAACCTATGGACAAAGTCGAACCCACGAGGAAATATAAAATTTTAACTTTAAAGTTTATTGATAAAAACCAATAAAGGGACTAAATCGGGACAAAATAGTATTAGAATAAACTAATCAAATTCATTTAATTTACCAGACACAAAAGTTTCCAAAATCGGGAAGATAAGCTTATTTACATAAGTCATATATTGAATAATATCATATAGATATTTAAAAGAAAAGGGAAGATAGAAAAGGGAAGGGAAAAGAAACAAAATGAAGGGAAGGGATTTTTATATAAGGCCCCCAACGAACCCGATGTCCAGAATATACTGACCCTGTTACTAAGGAATGGAGGTACGCACACTACGCCGGGGTCGAGGGTGGTATGTAGGAAAGAGAAAAGACAGAGACTGCCCACCTTTCAAACTTCCCTCGGCACCGCCGTTAGAATGGACCGACCACCAGTGCATCACGTATAAATTTTTTTTTATTCTGGACATTATATCACATGTAATAAAAATCAAAAATGTATGTGTTAGCTATTCACTAACACATACTAGTCTGGGCCTAGTTGAAACTAGTCCGGACTAAACATAAAAAAAACGGAACACCTAAATAATTGAAAACAAAATAATGCAAAGCAATGTTGGATTCCAAATGACAAGGGAAGTAGATCTATAGAAAAGAACCAAGTCATTTGAAGACCTCCAGAGACTAATACATAGGTAGAGTAACAACAAAAATATTTGGCCTTAAAATTTCTTAACTAAGACCATTAAAGCAAATATACAAAAACAAAGCGGTGCAAAGATAAACCAAGACAAATTCACTCAGTCTGCTAAGCAACAAAATTTTTCCAATCAGGAAAATAACACTATATGCAGAAAGCAACTTGTTAGCTTTTAACTACCTAAAAATCATAACTATCCCAAACTAGGCAAGACTAGTCAAGATAAAATGCATTTAAAATATTAGCCTTTAGCCAATCACATCACTAAAAAATCCCATACTAGACTTAGCTAGACAAGAAAGAACGGAAATATCCTCTGCTGATATATTTTAGCCAAGGAAGCGAAACGTAAACTAGTATAAAACTAGCCAGACCCAGCTTGCAACTAACCCTTTTGGTCAGCCAAGACTTACATGGACCTCTGCACTCAACTCTTTGAGCCAGGAAAAGGTAAAGGTAAACGTATATTCTTGGGCTAATTATTATCTTAGCCAAGAAAATGTAAAGGTAAACGTAAATATGACGCACAAAAACAAAACGTACGACAAAGGTAATCGCACATATCGTATGCACGACAAGATAACCTGCACTAAGTAAAACTTAGCCAGTAAAAAGGTAAAGGTAAAACATATATTATCCTGCACTAAGCAAAACTTAGCCAGCAAAAGGTAAAGGTAACGTATCGCACGAAGAATTCGTACGAAAAAAGTAAATCTGAACTATTGCTTAGATTAGCCAGAAAAGGTAACGTAAGGTAACAAATATAAAACATCACTCTGTACTTACACACAGAAAACCAGAAAGGTAACATAAGATACATAACAAAATGTACGATAAGCTAACGTACATCAAAAGATAGAACAAAATAAAATCCACATTTGCACACAGCAAGCGGGAAAGGTACTTTATACAGATAAATGTACGACAAAACGTCCAACGCATAATTATACAAAAAGATAAAAGCATCCTGTGCTAATTTTAGCCATCCAGGAAAAACGCTAAACAAAAAGGTACAAAACGTAAGCTATATAGAAAAATACTAAAAGCAGCCCTGCTCAAATATAAGTTTAAGCAGAAAAGGTATATACATAAAACATAACGAAGAAAACCATAATAATTATTTCAGGTTACCAAAACTGCAAAATGTACTTAAAAGGCAAAATAGAAAATATACAAAAGGGCAGAAAAATACAAACTAGAAAGGTAAACACATGTGAAGGTAAACAAATGAAAAGGTAAAATGCAAAAAGAAAATGAAGGGCGCCAGGTATTTTAAGGGGAAACACCAACCGAAAGGTAACGTAAAAGACGCAAGATTTAATTTCAAAAATGTACTCCAAGAAATTTGCTAAAAGAAACTCTACTAAAAAATGCTCAAAAAAAAATATATGACATATGGAATCTCGAACTTTAAGAAAATGTAAAAATCTAAAACTGCCTCAAGCACTAATAGAGGACCAAATTATATCCAAAATAGTACCCAAGCCAACAAGACCCAAACACTTAACAAAAATTTGCTACTTACATCCATATTATCATAAGATAACGCAATATAACCGAAATATAGCAAAAATGTATTGCCAGGCCAAACGCAAAATATGTATACTGAAACGTAATAAAATAGTACAAATTTAATTACTAGACTGAACACAACAAAATGGTAAAAACACCAAAGCACAACGAAATACGTAAAAATGTATACACTGGACAAATCCAGATTTAAATTCAAAACGTATATAAGTTACAAAATGTGCTTATTTAATTCAACATAGATGTACAGCAAAAACTAAAGTAAGGTACTAAACCTTTACTTACTAAGACTGAACGAAGAAAGGAAACAAACAATTTGCCAACTAACAAGATACTAAAAAATGTACGAACGAGACTGAAATAAATTTCAAATTACCCAAGAAGGTAAGGTAATAAACTGAACGAAAAGAAATATGTCACATGACGTCACACACTACTCACTGAAACTAAACATAAATTAATGTACACTAAAACACATTACAAGATACCAAAAACATAGACTCATACTTTAAGCAAAGGTAAAACATAAAATGCACTGCTTATTCACAGATACACCAAAAAAACAAAAAAGCAATGTAGACAATGTAAAAGGTATCAGGAAATGTAAGGTACTGAAGAAAATATAAAGGACATCAAAAAATGAAATAAATTTAAAAATGCAATAGATTGAAAATGTAAGGTTATGCCAAAATCTTTAAACAAAATCGGTACAGTAACACGGCACAATAACAAAATTAAACAAAATCTACAGTCAAAAATATTAATGATTTAATTCAAAAAATCCCCAAGCCGTCTGTGTCCACATAAAAATTATCAAATTCCATAAAGTTCACATAAACTGAGACTAAACCCAAAAGATATTAAATCCAACCGAACTTCTACTACTAATTTTACTGAAATAGCCAAAAGATATAATTTAATTTCTAACAAAATTTAAATTGTAAAAATTAATTCTTCAACAAAATTACTAGAATGCATAAGCACAAAAAACGAAATCGTTAAACCGAACATAACGCACGAAATGAATTTAAAAATTTAGTTCTATTTTCATTTTAAATTTATTACACCAAAATATTTTTTTTTTTTTTTAACATGAGGGGTATAAGCTACTGTACTCAAACACTGAACGTAAACAATGTGCGCCAAAGCACGTAGCAAGATAGCAAAAACCATAGAGTCAAACATAAACAAAAAGGTAAAACAGGAAAAGTACTACTGAATCACAGAAACACCAAAGAAATGCAAAACAACAGAAAATATAAGGGAATCCAAAGAATGCAAGGGAGACATAAAATGGATATGTAAAACAAAAAAATGACAAATAGTCATACTGGAAAAATACTCAAAATCGATAAACACATAAGACACCAAAACTACTAAAAAATAAAATCGGTACGGTAGCATCAAACGAAAAACAAGGAAAATGTACCAAGTGCAAAAGTTTAACTTAAAATTACTAAAATGTAACGGAAAATTTAAACTGTACAATTTTGTTGACCTATACTCACTAAATAAATACTTACAAGCGACCAAATAGTTAACCATTAAAACCTAAAAATTCCTAAGCTAACGGCGAAACCATTAAGCCACTTACATCAGTTTCGAAAGCCAATAAAAATTCTACTTTAAAAGTTTGTAAGGCAACTAACAAAAAGGTAGGTAAAGGAATAAAAAAATTTTAAAATTAAGGCAAATTTAAAATTTCACAAATAAGGTAAGTACTTGAAAACAAATAAGTTCTTAAAAATTTTAAAGAACCCAAAAAAGATATTAATAAACAAAGTTAAAACATATTAATAATTAAATTCAAAAACTCAGAACCGCCCCTGTCCATATATAGAAATGATCAAATTCTTTAAATCTACAATAAACCGAGACTGGACTAAATGTAATTTAATTATAACTCTACTGCACTGACTACTGAAATAACAAAAAGAATTTACTTTAGTTACTCGATATAAAAGGTAAACTATATAAAAAGTTAACTAGGTACGCACAAAGTTGCCCGAAAAATTGAACAAAAAACTAAATAATTAAACTAGACACTTAAAGCCATACTACATAAATTGAATTTAATGTTACCATTTAGGTAGGTACCATACCAAAATTACGATATTGTATTTAATTTCTTTAAAAAAACGAAACACATCAACAAAGAATTTATTACGCGACGGAAACCGCTTTTCTGTTATCCTAATATCTGCTTTTACATCATGTAGAGACAAGAAACTTACAAACGCAATAAAAATATAAACACGAAATTTACCGGAAAGGATTACGTACAAATTTATTGAAAAGACAAAAAATTTTCTGCCGAAAAGATATACGTAATGTTTACTGAAAAGGTACTTATTAATTTACTGTTGAAAACATTAGGTAATTTGTTATTTATCAACACAAAACAAAGATAAAAACGGTACTATAAACCGGAATTTTACGACAAGGTTATGTTTGCTTTTTTAACTTTGAGCAATACAATTTCTTTACACAAAAACGGAATATAAAATTTACATAGGTACATACACAAAAATCACAAATAGGTAACCTGAAAAAAAATATTTGTCGAAAGCACAAATTTTATTCTCTAATTAAAATTTTTAATTAGACCTAGCTCCACGTTGGCACCGCCAATTATAACGCCCTGTCTCTCTTGGGGTTATTTAAAATGAATTCTAAATAAATAAAAATACGAAATTAACAATAAACTAATTTATTAACAAAGTGGTAGAGCAAATGAGAATAACACTACAGGGTATGGGCGAATAAATTTGTGCTAACGAATAAAGAAGTACAAACAAATAATCAAACAAATGCACAGATATACGGAGAGACAGACATAATGGTATAAAATACAAAAGATAAATAGGTAAAACGTAATAAAGGGAGATTGGCCAATTCCGCAAGGAAAAAAAAACTATTAATAATAAATAAATGATTGTTCATTCACTTTCAGAATTATTTTCCGAGCAAATTATCCAAGAATGAGCAATTAAATATTTATTTAAGTTTAAAGGCAAAAACAAGCTAGAAGACTTAACTAAAAGGTACAAATGGGAGTATTTATACACCCACAAACATTTACATAATTCCTCGAACGAAATACGTAAAGATAAATTTTAATATTAAACATATAGCACTCCCAAAAGTAAATTTGAGTGTTTAGTCGAGATAAAAAATTAGCAAGTACAAATTAAGCTTGCTTGAAGTGTTCACGAAAATGTAAAGGTAACGAACACGCACTACACTGTGATCAACTCGATGAACTACTGGCTCAAATCTTCCACAAATTGATGACTCGTGCATAAACAGGAAAATATAAAGTTCAGATCGGTACTTACATAAGTTCATTTTGGACATTACCAATAAAACTGCAATCCTATTTAAAGTTGAAAACGTAGATTGAACGCACTATTATTTAGACACTTTTAGGTAGATATTACACATAACAATACTTATTTCGAATGTACAGCTCGCAAAAGCACACATAATCTGGCTGTCAAATTCCTTAACCAGCTTAAACGAAGGAAAGAGACTAAATAAATAATTAATTTATAATTTTTATGGTTTAACTAAACCATTTAAATTCTGGAACTTTTAATATCTTCACTCAAATTTGGTTAAAAGATTGACTGTGTCTCGCTCAAGGCGGCCGTAGAAGTCCTTCTCTGTCATGTCTGCCGCTTGGTTCGGTATTTATCTCTTCCCCCACTAGTAGTCGAAATACCTCACTCCTTAAACCCGCGAATTTAAACTATGGTTTCTCATTGGAGGAAAGGCATTATTTTCAAATGTTTACCAGTAAAGCCGAGAACTAGGCGACAGTTACGTTACCTTCTAGAACCTTACAGTAGCGGCGATAATTCATTTTTTAAGAGGTAACAAAATAGGTAATTTATGTACGGAAAATACGAAATAATGTAATTTAAGGGCTTTTATGCCTATGAATAAAAATGACCGTTACATTATTGTTAAAAAAAGTGCGTATTTATAAAAATCGAACTTGCGAATATTAAATTGCGTTCTAGGGCGAGCGTAAAGGCATTTTGAATAAACACACATTTCGATATTTACCAATTTAAGTTTCTTCAATAAGCAACGTTTATCGCAGTTAGTACGTGGGTGACCAGTCTGGGGAAACACGGCGATCTCGTCCCACCTTCTAGCATCAGTGTATACCTAGAAACTATGTAATTTGAGGCAAGAATTACGTAGTGGATATACCATCCTTTGGAGGGCATCTAAAGCAGTCAGCCCCTTGTCTATTAAATGTTAGGCAAATGAAAGATCCTCACTCTTCGGCAGAGAATAGGTTCGGCAGGTAGGGGATAGCTAGTCTCCTGGCGTCGGTGATGGGCCTTGGAAGTGAAAATAGGCCGACGTTAAATAAGTAAATAATAAAAAGGATTCTAACAAAAAAAGTTCATTTAAAGTTTCTTGTAGCTTTTTGAACAATTACTCAAATGACATGTATTATTTTCCTTAAAAATAATTTATCTAAAAAATACAAAATTTTTGCAAAAAGAAAAAGTGTTTATGTCCGAATTTGTTATAAACAATCATCTTTAAACAAACAAAATACTACAAATTTCTGTTGCATAATAAAGCTTATTCAACTTTATTACAGCGCCTTTTAAAGTCATTTGAAGCTGTTAAAAATTATAAAAAAAAATTTATAATTATTGTTATAAAGAGAAATTTAAGGCGTACAAAAAAAAGTTACTTTAAGTCCTTGAAGTATACTGCTACAGCTAATCGATCACGAAAGAATTTTCTTTTGCATTGTTTACTTATTTTTACTACACGTGTTTGAAAATTACCTTTTTGAAAAAATATGGATGATTTTGCATAGTTATGATATTTTCGCAAATATCTTGATAAATATGTGTTTTAAAGTTAGCAAAATTATCTTGAATTTGTTTTTTGACACTTACCAATTGGATGTGTTATACAATATTGCCGTTATTTAAAGTTGGGCAAAAAGCGGAATTTTCCCATCCCAAAAATAGGCCATTTTTAGCAGTTAATATATATACTTTTCAGTTTAGATATCGAAGGCGTATGTGAAGATATTAGGTACAACATTTATCTCAAAAGCTTTTTTTGGTTTGTTTCATTTGACTTAAAATTACCCGAGTAATTTGAAAAATACTGAACACACTTTCAAGTGTGATAAACCACAACGCTGGTCAAACTCTCAGGAGCACTCAGCAAACTCGGTTAATATGATAATGGAAGAATATGTGTAAAAAAATACCTACTGCAAAACTTGAAGCATCTTTAACTTTGTTATTTTTTTTTACTTTGTGTTGAATATTATTCTTGAGCTTTAAATATAATAGATCTGTTTTAAAGATATAAAGTCGTGATTTATCGCTCTTGAAAGTGTGCTTAGTACTTTTCATATGGTCAATTTTTGATCAAATTGGATGGGCCTTATCTCAAATTCAAGGTAATTTCATAGACTTCAAGCTATATGTTTTAATACTTTTTGATAAAATTCGTAGTTCTCAAGAGCAAAACAGCTTTTTTCAAAAATATTTCTCATTTTTAACATGTTTCTAATTTTATTAACAATAATTCGTTTAAACAATAAATAAGACAAAACACACTTTTTTAATGGATAAACGTTTTTCAAATGTCATTAAAACCCATTAAAAGCGGTTTCATCAAAATCAGTCTTGGTTAACCGTTTCCCGAAGTTTTAGCTGTTTTACGTCTAAAGCGACTCCACTACAAGGGATATGTTCTTCAATTTCCCGTCATTTTAGGTGTAATTATTTAGGTACATATAAATACCAAAAAATTTTATCTCAAGTAGAATTGGTTAAATTTACAAATAACACAAGAAATATGAAGTAATCATGTTTTGGTCTAATTTGACTATGTTTTTAAGTTACTAAAATATTTTGGGTATTATCTTAAAGCCCCCATTCGCAGGCGGACCAGTCCGCTGGACGGGTCCCGCTGACCTAGTCGGCCGACCTGTTCTATCGTGTATGTGAAAAAAGGACAAATCGCGATGCGGTCGCTGGTCCGATTGCCGGACAAGCGCAAGATTTGTAGACCATAAGGTTCTCTCGTATTAAGCTTTTAGGCGAGAAGTGAGTGCGGGGGTGAAAACTCACACTATCCTTGTTCTTCTAACGCGCAGTATCGGCGCAGTTATCTCACTCTAGAAGGACGGTCCGTACTGGCCCGAAATATGGCTAGAAGTATACTATGACCGGTATTGTTATATTCTACAATTTATCCTGATTACCACCATGCATAACGGTGACTCATAATATGAGGTAATTGCTCCCTACCTCTGGCGGGTCATTGCGGGCTCGTTCAAGCGAGTTCTATTTTGGTGGGGATCGTGAGTTACGAGGCCACCTTCGACTCTACCAATCTTGGGACAAGCGGACCTACGACGCGACCCGGACCAGTTCGAGCTATTTCACTTGTGTTTGGGCAAGTGTATGCTTATTTCTGACAATTGCATTATATTTAAATGCCTCGTGGCCTATTAAAAATATATTTTGAAGATATTCTTCCAAGTAATTGGTAGGATATATAACGCAACTCCATTTTAAGTCTTCACAACTTTTGCCAAATGCCAAAAATCTGAATGTTACCACTAGACGTGTTGCTCTGTATCCCTCATGAAGACATTTTGCTTTTCGATGAGAAGTATTGCTAAATTTAACAATTCTTCGAACGTAATATAACCAATTCGAAGATAATTTACAAAATCGGTCAATACGTTGTTGAGCGCAGTTGCTATAACCAAATGATATTACTCGGACGTCTGTGTAGTGTGTGGCAAAAAGTTGGCCTACTAGGCCAACCTGGACCCGGCCTCGCGACGGCGACGAGACGTGATCGTTTTTCATTTGCCACACACTACACAGACGGTCCGAGTAATATTATTTGATTATAGCAACTGCGCTTAACAACGTGTTAACTGATTTTGTAAAGTATCTTCGAATGTATTGTATTACATTTGAAGAATTGTTAAATTTAGCAATACTTCTCATCGAAAAGCAAAATACTTTCATGAGGGATGCAGAGCAACACGTCTAGTGGTAAAATTAAGATTCTTGGCGTTTGATAAAAGTTTAAAAATAGAGTTGCGTTATATATCCTAAAAATTACTTGGAAGAATAACTTCACAAAACACTTTTAATATGCCACGAGATATTTACAAATAATGCAATCATCAGAAATAAGCATACACTTGCCCATACACAAGTGAAATAGTTCGGATTGGTTCGGGACGTGTTGTAGGTCCACTGGTCCGGCAAGCGGATCCGTGACCGCAACGCGATTTGTCCGTTTCACATACACGATAGGACGACTCAGTCAGCGGGACTCGTCCGGCGGACTGGTCCACCTGTGAATGGGGGTCTTTATACAGAGATAGAACGATAAAAGACTCAATAAAATAATCATTTCGTCTTGATCTCCTGTCCTAATTTGTAATGTTTGACTATTACATCACCCTGTCAAAAAATCCTATTTCAAACTTATAGATAATTATAAATTTTTTATAGGTAATCATAAGAGCCTATCTGGTTTATAAAGTTTTATACAGTATATTAATTTTGCCATATAGAAATTATATTGAGATGAATAAGTATCTAAAAGAGTCTTAATCGAGTTGGAATACCCATGTTGTTATTGGTATGTTTCCATAAGTGTTTATACTAAAAACAGTTTTTATATGGCATTACAACTTTTAATTTGATAAGTTCTCATGGGATCTGAATAGTGTTGAAACTGAAAAGGTTTCATCAGTAAAATCAAATACCAGTTCTGTAATCTTTTATAAGAAACAATTAGTATATGATTTTTGTAAGATCTGAGAGGTTGTTATCAGTTTAGTTTATATAATAATTTAATGAGGATTTATGTTTAAATGTTTAAAAAGTGTTAATAAGGTGTTACATCGAATATTTTTGTGGCTTTTTATGGGATCTGAAGAGTAATGAAATTGAAAAGATATACTAAGGAGTTCCTAGCAGACATTTTATACATTGTTATAAATAAGGATATATTTGTACTTATTTTTATAAGACTTGATGGGTATATATCAGTTTAGTTTATATAAGAATTTAATGGAAACGTGTAAGGATGCATGTTAAAAAGTATGAATAAGGTATTATCGAATACTTTTGTGAGTTTTTTGGAATCTGAAGAGTAATGAAATTGAAAAGATATACCAAAGAGTTCCTATAGTAGGCATTTTATAAATTTTTATAAGGATATAAGTATTTGTACTTATTTTTATAATACTTCGTGGGT
The DNA here is from genome assembly GCA_936432065.2 of Rutpela maculata. NCBI lineage: Eukaryota > Metazoa > Arthropoda > Insecta > Coleoptera > Cerambycidae > Rutpela > Rutpela maculata. Next base: position 227,746,899 of record OW386285.2, read on the forward strand.
CCATATCAGTTTAGTTTATATAAGAATTTAATTATTAAAGGATTTATAGGTACATCTATTAAAAAGTATTAATAATGATTTACAACTATTAATTTGATAAGTGTTCATAGGGTTCCAATAGTAGTAAAACTAATAATGTTTCATCAGGAAACCAGGGATGAATTTTATAACATTTAATAAGAAATAATTAGTATATATAAGATTTGAAGGGTTATTATTAGTATAGTTTTATATAAGAATTTAATAAGGATTTCTCAGTGCACCCATTGAAAAGTATTATTTACAACTATTAATTTGAAAAGTTTTCATGGGATTTCAATAGTAGTCAACCTAAAAAGTTACAATACTTACTAAACTAAACTTACTAATACAATAGATTTCATATAATTTACATTAAAATCCATTGTAAGTATACACATTGTATTTTAGAAAACCCTCTTATTCCCATAAAAGCATAAAAGTCTTACAATAGACCTCACGCGAGGAATATACATTAAAAACTCACAGAATCTATAAAATTTTCGTGTTTCAAACGCCATAAATACTTATAGGCCTCGTACTGAGAGTTTACATTAATATCTTTCAAATTCATATAAAAATCTATAAAACTTCGCAATTTAATTACCATAAATACTTATAAATATACTGATAGACTTCATTCAGAGAATTTACTTTAAAACCCCATTGCATATCCTCATAGAATTTTATAAAAACTTCGTGTTTATTATTAAAACGTGCAAGTGTTGATAGACTTCAGGCAAGGAATTTGCATTCAAAACACATTTCAAATACTTCAAGAACTTAGATACATCTGAACCTTTAAAATCTTCGTATTTCAAACACCATATAAGAACTTACAAATACTGATAGGCCTCGTATGGAGAATTTTCATTAAAAATACTTTTCAAATACATATAAAATATCTATAACACTTCATATTTCAATTACCGTGAAAACGTATAACTACTGATAGACTCCATATAGGGAATTTACATTAAAAACTCATTGTACTCAGCAAATCTTATAAAAACTTCGTATTTCCTATTAATATATGCAAATGCTGATAGACAGGTAAGGAATTTACATTAAAAACACATCTCAAATAGCCACATCAAACCATATTCAGAACTTATAAAAAACTTTGTATTTAAAATACTATAAAAACTTAATTATACTAATACATATAACTACTGATAGACTCCATATAGGTAATTTACATTAAAAACCCTTTGTACGCAGCAAATATTATAAAAAATTCGCATTTCCTATTAATATATGCAAATGCTGATAGACCTCAGGCAAGGAATTCACATTAAAAACACATTTCAAATAGCCGCACATCAGACCACATTTAGAACTTATAAAAAAACTTTGTATTTCAAATACTATAAAAACTTACGTATACTAATGTTTCATACGAGGAATGTACATTTAAAACACACACACACATAATTAAAACTTATGAAAGTTTAGTGTTACATACTCCAGCCTCCAGTAGAGGGAGCTGTTATACATGTCGCTAATTCATATCTAATCTAATGCGACCTAAGAAACTAGCGTGGGCTTGTTAAATTAAAAGTAAAGCAGTCTCTTTTACTGCTAACTTATTAACTGCGTTTAAGCTAGAACGCTAGAGCAAACAAGAGAACTTTTGCAGTATTTAGTGTTTACCACTATATTACTATTGATATTTGAAATTTTAATAGCAAATAAATAATAAATATTTACTTCCCTATGTAAGTTTATGGGATTTGGCATTAAAAATATATTTCAAATCACAACTAAAATCTGTAAAAAAACCTATTAATACTAATAGAATTTCTATGGGAAATTTACATTCTCAACACTATACAAACCTATAAAAACCTATAGAAACTTTTAATTACATGTACTATAAAAACTCATCAATACTAATAGATATCATATGGGAATTTATATTCAAAACACTATAAAAATCTATAAAAACTTTTAATTAAATATACTATAACAACTCATCAATACTGGTAGATACCATATGAGAATTTGCAGTTAAAACACATTTCAAATACACACATCAAAAATTATAAAAACTTATACATTTTTTTTTATAACTTTTTATTTGGATTTTTTGACAGGGCAGTGACGAGTATATAAAAATAGAGAGTTTTTAAAAACATGCCTTTATTAGAAATGCGCGCCAATATTCTTGGCTAAAGATGTCGGTCTCGGATGTCTGGGGTCGGGCAGGACTATTGCTCTTTACCCCAGTACATCGCTGTAGACCGGGGACCAGCCTCGTGCAGGGCGGGCGAACTTACTTTACGTCGGCCCCACTCACAATTGTGAGCGGTGCAGACGATTTCGGTCCACCTCCCTGGGTCCTGGCTCGTTGGACCTTGTTGGCTAAGGCCTCTTCTGGCGTTCTTCTGTCTTCGTTTTCTTTTCTTCGCCATCTTGTTTCCCCCCGGGGGGTAGTCATCTGTCTGTTTAGGTGTGTTGGAAGTTTTGGCAGGAGAGACTGCCGGTACACAGGATGCCAAATGACATTCTGTCATCCGGATCGTCGGTAAGGTAAGGATGAGCTATGTAGCTCGAGGAAGGGCAGACCTAAATGCTATTGGTAGCATTTTTGGTCTGCCCGGAGCCAGATTGACTACGGGTACTGGATGGTATGTTGTCCGGTACCCGCAGGGTCGTGGGTGGGGTGTTGGGTGTCGTCATGTCTCTTCCGGTGGCTTCTCCATCGACGGGGTGGTCCAGGTGGCGTCACTGGGGGGTGAGGTGGGGCAGGTTTGCGAACAGGGCCCTCATCATGGTACACATCTGCTGCATCTGGGCCAGTACAGCAGCGATTTGTCCAGCCTCTGGGGGGGCCTGTTGTGGTAGGATAGGGTTGGTGAGTGTCCCTGCGGCTCCCTGGGCTGCTCTGGCGTAGCTTAGCCCGGGGGTTGTCCTGATGGTGGCTGACTTGTGGGCGGGAGGTTTCCTGGGGGCTGGTGTCTGGTGGCTGGCTGGCCTTTTGTGGCAACGGGGGCATCCTCGGTAACTTGCGGGGTGCGCACCCTGACAGTTTGCGCACTTAGCGGGGGTGTCCTTGGGCTTCTGGCAGTCTTTAGTATGGTGGGTCTCTCCACACTTGACGCATTTGGGCTGCGCCGTGCACCGTCCTTGTGCGTGGCCGTATGTCTGGCACCGGTGGCACTGGGAGATGATCTGTTTTGCCCGTTGTTTCTCGGCTTTGACCACTAGGAAGCAGCAGCGGTTAACTGTCAGGATGTTTGCTTGCGTCGGGGGGACCAGTACTAACACCAGGGGATTTCCTGTTTTGTCCTTCGGGAGGTCATCCTTTGGACTGAGATGGGTGTAAATCCCTGTCTCTCCAGGTCCAGTTTGACTTCGTCTGTGCCTACGCCGCTGGGAATGCCCCGGATTACTACTCTCAGCATCCTCTCCTCGGGCAGGGCGTAGGTATGAAATTCCCGTTGTTCCTGGGCGAACAGCGTGGTCATCCTGGCATGGTCTTCTTTGGACGCAGGTTCTATTGAGATGCCCTCTCTTACCACTTTAGCTTTGTTGAAGCCTATCCGGGCGTGGTGAAGTTTGTTTGCAACTTCGGTCCAAGTTTCCTTTTTCCTCAGTACAACGGGGGCATCCGGCGGGTTGCACGTCCATGGCTGCCGTGCTCTTGACCTGGCTGGTGGATGGCTTGTCCAGGCTGGGTTTAGGCGTCTTTTTTGTTGTGGGGGGTGCCTCGTCTTCACTGTCAGGGGCGTTTTTCCTTTTCAGGGCGTCTGTCGTGGGGGCCACCATAGTGTTACAGGCTTGGAGGAGTGCCATTAATTCTTCATGTTGTTTTTTGCCTTCTTCTCTCTGAAGCGTCGCCTGCTTGCTTTGGTTTAGCATCTGTATAGTGAGCTGCTCTAGCTCTAGCTGGAGATTCGCGATTTGGGCCCGCAGTTTTCTTCCTCAAGTCTTGTTCTCACTTTATCTCTCTCGTCTGCTGGAGTTGACGCTCTGGACGAGTCGTCCGTCTCCATATCGATGTTTCTGTCCGAGTTTTTCTTCCTCGGCATGTTGTCCTCTTGTTAACCTAAAAAGAAAAATGGGAAAGGAATCGGGAAAGGTAATGAACACAAGTGTCCCCAAGCGGGGGACTTTATTTATCTTTTTATATCAGCATCTTAATAAAGACGACTGATATTTCTCCTCTTGCTCTCTGTGGGGCTTCCACTTCGCTAGTTCGCTTCGCACTGTCTTCAACTGCACACTGGAGGTCTGCACTCGTCGACTGCCACTTGAACTATGACCATGATTAGAAATGCGTTAAACAGTAAAATATAATTATATCAACTATCAAAATTTTGTAAAAACTTTGCAACAATTTTATTCTGTCATAATATAAGTATGAAAATACTGTAATGGTTGAAAAGAAAATATTTTCATTTTAGGGTATTTCTGTTGTGTTTTTTTTTAACTAGTTCTTTATATATTCTTATTTCATATTTTCTAGTTTAAATATTTTCGATAAATTAAACATCAATTCAAATTATCTATTTCTTTTTTTCTCCCGTTCCTTCGTTCTTATGTAAGAAGAAAATTAATTGAAAATAATGCATTAATTAATTAATTAGTGAAACTAATGATTGATTATTGTATTACCGTCGAGACGCCTCAGTGTGTCAAATTTCAAAGGTAAAATGGTCAAAAATGGAAACACTTGGTTAGCAGAATTGAAGCTGGTCTGCCGGCTATGCCGCTAACTCGAAGCGTTCACTCTTTTGTCCGACTCGAAGTTGCGGGCTCCTGGTGCTATAGCAAAACTAATTGAAATTAAAACTTTAATTGACTAATTAGTGAAGCTAATGATTGATTACTGTATTGGTATTGGGCATGCATCATTGTGTCTGATTTTTAAGGTCTAGATACATGAGAAATGGGTGAACAATCGATTACAAAATTTGGCCCAAACCAACCAGCAAACAAGCAAGAAAGCAAGCAAACAAAAAAGAAAAGAATCGAGCTACCAAACAACCAATCAACCGAACAAACCGAAATCAAATAGAACTTTATTAACTGAAATATATATAAAATGTATCTCAAATACCGTTACAGATATGTAGGTACTACATCCATTTAGTTCTTAAAAATTTTCATATACCACTCGAAGCTTTTGTATGAAAATTGACCTTCACTGTGAAATGTAATTAAAATTTCGATTCAAATATTAATTTGTGTACACCATTCAGAGCTTTAAAGTTTTTGAGATATATACATTGGATTATAATATTTAGATTCATGAAATAAGTTTCTAATTTCCTACAGCTAAATTGATTTATTCAATGTTTTATTCCTAAGCAAAAGAAGGTAGGATATTTTAAAAATTCATTACAGCACGATACATTAAAGGAATTTTCTTGTTCTTACAGAGGATTAAAAATATTAAAAGTCTAAGCAGATTCTCATTAGTGGCATTTTCTTACCTCTAAGATACTTTTAAGTGGAATTTGCTTATTAGTATGAAATGGAATCAAAGAAAAAGCCCAGTGGCTAGAATTATAACGAGATTGATAAGATCCATTAATTTCCTTAACTTGGGTTTTAAGCGAGTTCAAGAGATAAGTAATAAAATAATTCTTACGCAAATCTTCAAATATATATTAGGGCTTTATCTGTAGAGATGTTCATTAGAAAATTTTATAAGTATGTTCATAAATAATCAAAAAATATATGTATTAAAATGCTAACTTCTACAGTATGTTCGATTCTAATGCTTAAAGGACCCCGCACAGATCTTATGGAAATTGGCCCCCGGTTAAATTCGCTGAATTTTTAATATGTTGTAGAATTCGATCAAAAGCTCTCGATCTAACTCGATCCTATGTTTAGTTTCCGAGATACACCTATAAATTCTTGTAAAATTCTGTATCTTCTCGATCTTTTAATTTATTTTATTGATGGGGTATTAGTTTTTCAATTAATGTTTTTTTATCAACTACAATAGTCAAGATGTCGAACGGGACACACGGTACTATTAATATCGCGTGTAAACGATGTAAATCTAAATTAATCAATGGCATAAAGTGCATAAACTATGAAAGTAGTTATCATATTAGTTGTCCCAAATGTTTATCTAATGTTAACTTTCTTGAAGGCAAGACATGTTATTTGTTATGTGTCGAATTCTAATACGGACGCGGCATTCTTCGGTGCCATGAAGAGGTCGGCAATGTTAACTCCAATACCGATAGGAAGGTTGATGCTCCTATATATACCAACACGAGTACCAACATAATTAAACACAAGGATATATTAAGGAAGTATGCGACAAAATTAAATTATTAAACGATCAAATCGATTTATTGCATAAAATTGCAGAAATTTCAAAAGAAAAATGTGTCTCCTCACAAAAACTACCCAAAACTAAAAGCTTAAACACTTAAACAGTCTGCCTGAAAGAAATAAGCAAAAAGCGAAAGACAACAAACCCATAGTCATTCTATGATAGCCACCAAGGACAAAAAGGGAGTGAACTTCCATGTAGAAGAAAAACAATTGTGAGCTGAGTTGTTAAATATACAGAGTGAATTTAAATATAATGAAATCATAAATTTAGCACATATCGAAGAAATTAAAGATGCACCCACGTATTCTGTTGCTTCGTGTTCTGCAACACAGAAAATCGGAAGGAGGTAACATGTAAACATAAATTATTTTCCCACAAAAGGAAAACAGTTATTGGAAATAACAAAGATTTAGGCATAAAAGGAGTGAGAAGACTAGGTCATGTACATATATCTAGAGTTGACCTAAGTACATCGACATCGGATTTGAAAGATTTACTAAGAAACCAATGAACAGAAGTTTTAATGATTTAAAATTAAATCAAACAAGGAACAAAACTAATAGCACGTATCAGAAACCAAGATGCTTAAAAACGATAGGTAAAAGACAATTTTCTTACCTTGCACCATGTATTCACAACATCTTACCAGTGAATCTCAAAAATATTCAGAAAATAAATGTTTACAAACAGGAAATAAAGAAATGGTTGCTCCTTACACCAAGACAAACCATACATACTCTTATTAATCAAAATTAAAAAAAATACAAATAAAAATTTAAACATAAGTTAGTAGTATATATTTTTGTGTGTGTGTGTGTGTGAACGCGCGCTCACATGCTCTTGTGTGTGCGTGCGTGTGTATCACAAACAAGTAGGCATTGTGCCTGTTTTTGTGAATTTTCGTTGTTTATTTTTCAAATGTTATTAATTAACACATTAAATTTTTTACTTTTCTAAAAAATATATATGTATATGTGTGTATGTATGTATATATGTGTATATATATATGTGTGTGTATGCATGTATGTATGTATATATGAATTATTATATGAATTATTGTACAACTTTGTAATTAACTAGATTGTAAATATTTTGAAAATAAACACTATTATTATTATTATTATTAAATACACAGTCAAGCAGGTCACGTTATAATATTGATTTCTAAAAATGGATAAACTCGCTAACAGACATAAATATTTTCAAAATTAAGAATTATACATTTACGAATGAATGGTGATCCGCAGAGGCAGAGTAATAGCTCCAAGATATATAAAAAAATAAATATGGTTTCTGTTTTAAACTTATATATACACGCACACATACATATACACGCACACACACACTTACAGACGCAAAGACATTTTTTATTCGATATTTCAGTTCAATCTGCTATGAAACGGATATCTGTACAAGAAATTTTTTTCTACGGTGATTATTGAAATTTATTTTCAATTTATAATAAATTTATAATAAAGTTAGAATACAGTCAAAAGATATACAATTCATTACTGAACCATAACAGATACGAAAAAAATTAATAGAAACATTATTGTAGAAAATTTAGTCAGCTTTAATTTTTCATATAACCACTTTTTGATTAGGGCTAACCGTTTTCGAGATATGAGCGAGAAACCAAAAGCCGGTACTTTCTTCGTACCCCCATGCACCCCCCCCCCACTTCCTACGTTCGGGGACTTTTGGTATGTTTACCTCCTAAATAAGTCCAAACACAGCTCTTAAGTCAAAAATTGTGATCTCGGCATTTCCCTCTAGACCCCCCTCATTGAACGTTCATTGACTGGGCTACATTAGAATATTAGAACGTTAGAATAATATTGACGGTATATTATACATGACAGTTAAGAAGTCACCCCATAGTGATATTTCAGAAAAGCATTTTAAATTATCCTGAAATTAAAAAAAACTAAAAGTTTACCACTTAATGACTAGCTACTAATGCAAAAAATTGTTCCTATTAATTACGTTCAAAAATCGTTTACTAAGCTAAAATTTTTATATACTCGCAAGAAATTCTTAGCTCTGGTGAAAAGCCAAAGATATGTGATTCTTGCCTCATCATTCTTGAATTATTGTGACATTCCGTATTGTTAGGTGTTACTTTGAGAAGAAAGAGAAAGTTTGCAGAGAATTCAAAGTTAAAATTTGTTTTTGGCGTCTAAATGCTTCATCTAAAACATTACTAACATTTTGCTTCTGTCTGGCAATCATGTATGGCTCAATTCCAATAAGTAGTATCTACTATATTAATTTACATATAGACCAAATTTGAAATAAATATTTTAAGTCTAATAGAAATCATCGTGATTTAAAAGTATTTGCAGTCGGCAACGCCCAACTGCAACTTTAATTCGTTTCGTATGAGCTTTATAAAAATTATTTTAGTAACATTTTAATGTAAAATTTAAATATCACCTAATCTACGTAAAGTTCGTACAAAAACCTTAGTACCGTTTTGAGTATCGCCCTGTATGACGGATGTGGCTCAATTTCAATAGTATTCGTTTTCTACTATGCTGGTTTATATGTTTCAAATTTGAAATAAAAATTTTACGTGTAACAGACGTTGCTATGTTTACAGGAAATGGTCTACAGTGTCTACACTCTTGTACATACACACAGACAACTTTATTCGATATTTGAGTTCATTGTGTTTTGGGACAGATTTCTGCACCGTTTTTTTTTCTCCGATGGTATTAAGATTAAGATTTAATGGTTAAAATATTCCTATTTAATAGAATAAAACAGGCATAATAGTAATATAATATGATCATTAAATTATTTGAAAGATTATCTGTTTTTCTCCAACTTTTAACATAAATACTTTATTTAATCTATTGAAATACAGTTCAGTCAGTTTTTATTGGAAAGAATAATAGACTGGCGGTACATGACCAGTCAGGTGCAACGTTTTTAAAATGCATGCCAATCATATATATGAATGAAATTACCATGAATATGCCAGAAATGCAAATTTTAGGCAGTCGTCGCATGCACAAGGGGGTGCAAATCGGTTTTTTTTGTGTCTTTTTTTTGGGTTTTATTTTTTTATTTTTTTTAATGGATGCCAATAGTGCCAAACGAAAAGCCTTCAAAAAAAATCCAAAATCAAAATCATCCAAAATCAAGAACATGAAAAAATTTTACGATTTAATGTGCACATTAACAGTTGTTTTGAGCGCGGAAACTGCATGCCAATGAATTTCTGCTGGATTTTTTTTCACGGCTTTTCGTTTGGCAATATTGGCATCCATTAAAAACAATAAAAAAATAAAACCCAAAAAAAAGACACAAAAAAAACCGATTTGCACCCCCTTGTGCACGCGACGACTGCCTAAAATTTGCATTTCTGGCATATTCATGGTAATTTCATTAATATATATGATTGGCATGCATTTTAAAAACGTTGCACCTGACTGGTCATGTACCGCCAGTCTATAATATAAAATTTATGGGATCTTCATTTAAAAATACACGAGATTTTATATCAAACCACTTATATAATTGATGTTACTATTATTTATTAAAAGTATGCAAAACGTAGAAAACAGTCTAAAAGCTCTGTTTCATTTCAATGCCTTCGCGCCATTGTGTATCAAATAATATTTAAACTTTACTAGCAAACAATAGAAATCACGTATTTTTATTACATTACCGTTTCCTTAATTGATTGCAGAACCTGACCTGGACCTCGGAGACGGTGAAGGCGAACTAAATGAGCTTGGTGCCTCGTTTCCACCCTTAGAGAGTCCTCCAGTTCACTTTGCGACTGAGAACAACACAATCGTGACCTCACAAACGGGGTCAACCGCTCTGGTACCATGTGTCATCAATAGCATAGGAGACGGAATGGTAAGTGATTATAGATGTACTTGTATGTCGTAACCAAATTCTAATTTAAATCAGATTGATTGCGGAAATCAGAGAGACATAATTATTAGTAATAACAAGACGCTGGAAGCCTGTAATAGAACACAAAGCAATATCTGAGTACGTATTTGCAAATAAGATGAAATTATTTCGCCTGGAAATGTATTCGCAATTCAGGATGTATACCGCATGACATAAACAAAGTCATTGCAAAGTGTACGGAATTCGACGATATTGAAAATTCACTTAGAATAGTAGTTAGAATAATTTAATGTTATATATAATACAATGGACTAAGAATGCACTAGCGATTAGGTGTACTTTCATACGGTCGGCCCATCAGTATAGTGAAAATGCGTTATGGGCTATTAGACCGGGATTAAGTGACAGATCCCTGAGAACGATTAGTTAGCGTCTGCCAATTTAAGGGTCAATTATTATGGGTATTTGACAAATTATGAGCATATAAAGAAAGTTTCTTCGATTGCAGCGACATTGCAAATTAATTGTTTATTTGTAATTGAAAACTAACGTTTTGAACGATCAGTTAGCGTCTGCAAAGTAGTTTTTGTGAAACTTTTGAACAAAAACAATCCAGCGGAAGCTAATTTGCAGACGATTTCCACGTGCAGGAGGGCCAAAAAAATTAACTTAACTTGCAAGAAAAATGGACATTTGAGAACAATGAATTTAACTGAATTATCATTAATGATATGGAAATTGACAAAAACTACTTTGCAGATAATTACGACATGCACATGCGTTCGCGGTGATTTTTAGAAACTAGTACTTTGTACATACTATGTAATGATAAGTTCGGAGTTGAAACAGAATTTGTTATGAAGTTTATGTGAGCAAGTGTTGATATAATCAATGGCAGACATTTCGGACTTGCAGAACATTTAAAAAAATAATTCGAAAGTTGAAAAATGTTGACATCATTTTGAACGATTAGTTAGCATCTGCCATTAGTTTTCTCGTGAAGTTTATAATAAAAAATTATGATTTGACAATTTGCAGACAACTTAAGCATGACCAAGATTATATAAAACAGTAACAACATTACAAACGAATTCAAATGTTGTCGAACAATTAGTTAGCGTCTGATATTCCTTTTTTCGTGAAATTTATGATAAAAAAAGATAACGATTCGACAATTGGCAGACGATTTTAGCATGTACAGGACTATATAAAACAATAATAACATCACAAAAAAATTAAAATATTGTTGAATGATAGATTCGCATATTCATTTTTACTGGTAATAGGTTCAGTGCTAATTTAGTAGTATTTTCGTTGGCATGTTAATCAGATGTGCATTCAAACTTAATTGCTAAAATCTTAAATTACTGACAAAATTGCATAGCGGCATAGTGTTAATTACGACTAAACAAAGTCTAAACTTCATTACTTACTTCATCATCAAAATGACAAAAATGACATAAAATCGAAATTTTTTAAGTTATAATATTCCTGTTTAAGTTGTATTTCAACCTCTTTTTTTATTCATTTTTCATTTTTTACTTTTCCACCCTTTCCGCAAAAAACACTTCCTTCTTTCTAGAAACACCATGTACTCGAGTACTGCTTGGTACTGCTGTGTGTATGAGAAAGAAAATCCATCGCAGCGAAGCAGAGATCCGTGTTGGAAAATTTCACAAATAGTCCACTCAAATAAGGAAAAAAAAACGCCATTTTAGAGGAAAATTCTGAACACCTGTTTCTCTGCATAGGAAGTAAGTATTTAAACTTTTAGAACAAGGTTTTGCTTATGCGCAGAAAAAAAAAATGATTTTTGAGATATATACATAATATATACGTTTTTTCGTGTTTTTTTTTTCATTTGGACGTATATATCTCGAAAAGTAGGCGTTTTAAGGGCTAAACGAACATAAGTAAACGCATTCAGAATACGATTTCCTACAAAAAAGGTGCTATACATTTTTCTGATTATCCCTTTGGCTTTTCCGGAAAAGCGACTTGAAAAATATGTATGTGTTTTTTCGTATTTTTTCTATTTTGAATGCAAACATCTCAAAAAGTACGCATTTTTATGGCTAAATGAACATAAGCAAACGTGTTCAGAATGAGATTTCCTACAAAAAAATCCTATACATTTTTCTGATTATCCCATTGGTTTTTCCGGAAAAGCTTCTTGAAATATATATATATTTATCTTATAGAATTTTTACAATGTGTATACGTTTTTTGTGGCAATCATTATCTGTGGATGCGTATTTACATTTTAACGGAAAACCAATGGGATAGTCGGAAAAATGTATACGGCCTGTAGGAAATCTCATTCTGAATACTATTACCTATGTTGGTTTACCCATAAAAATGCGTACTTTTCGAGATATTTGCATTCAAATTTAAAAAAACACGAAAAAATACACATATGTATTTTTCAAATCGCTTTTCCGGAAAAGCCAATGGGATAATCAGAAAAATGTATAGCACCATCTTTTTTATAGGAAATCGTATTTTCAACGCATTTACCTATGTTCGTTTAGCTTTAAAAACGCGTACTTTTCGGGATATATACATCCAAATAAAAAAAACAGAAAAAAATGTGTATACATATATATATATATATATATATATATATATATATATATATATATATATATATATATATATATATATATATATATATATATATATATATATATATATATATATATATATATATATATATATATATATATATATATTATATTAGGAGCAGACAAATGATAGTTGGTTACTGATCACGATTTGAAGATGTAATTCAATGCAGGTCGGGGTATTTGCCCGCTGAGTAGTTGTTTCCTTCAAATCCGATTTCATAAAACAGTGAGTATAGCCCACTAAGGCTAGAGGTCACCGCTCTTGGTACTTGCAAAAAAGCAAGTCGCTATACGTCAGTGACATTTGTCCGACGTATAGTAGCATCTGACCATATGAGAGTTTACCTCTCACCGTCAGTTCATTTGATTCAGTTTGTATAAGACTAGCAAGTTGAACACTATCATTTGTCTGTTCCATGACCTATGGCATATTGATGAGAACATAATAAGTTCGAAACCGGTCTATGTCTGGTTAGGAGCAGACAAATGATAGTTGGTTACTGATCACGATTTGAAGGTGTAATTCAATGCAGGTCGGGGTATTTGCCCGCTGAGTAGTTGTTTCCTTCAAATCCGATTTCATATATATATATATATACATGTATATATCTCAAAAATCATGTCTTTTTTTTTCTGCACATAAGCAAAACCTTGTTCTAAACGTTGAATACGTACTTCCTATGCAGAGAAACTGCTGTTCAGTGTTCAGAATTTTCCCCCGCTTTTTTCCTAATTTGATTGGACTAAAAGCACGCAGAGCCTACGCGCATAGTACAGTGTTGCCGGATCTCGATCTATCCTGACAAATTTCCGGGCAATTAAAAAACTACCGTGCATGTTAATGAATTTCATAAGTACATCTGTTACAAGTATGCCAATGAAAAGACTACTATATTAAATCCAACCAGTAAAAATAGCATACGTGACGCTATCGTTCAACAACATTTGAATTTTTTTAATGTTATTATTGTTGTATATACAAGCTTAAATTGTCTGCCAGTTGTCAAATTCATTACTGTTTACCATAAATTTAATGAAAAAAGTAATGGCAGAAGCTAACTAATTATTCAACAACATTTACATTTGTTTGCAATTTTGTTATTATTTTATATAGTCTTGTATATGCTGAAATTTTCTGCCAATTGTCAAATCATTATTTTTTATTATAAATTTCATGAAAAAACTAATGGCAGACGCTAACTAATAGTTCAAAACGTTTTCAAAATTTGTACAACTTTTATTGAGACTGCCAATTATTTGAACATTTTCAAAACGTCTACAAATTTTTGTTTCGTAATATTAACATAATATCATACACATATTTAAATTGCAGACACTAATTAACCATTCAATGGTATATACAAAGTAATACAGTTTCTAAAAATCACCGCGAATGCATGTACATGTCGTAATCGTCTGCAAAGTAGTTTTTGGCAATTTCCATATCATTAATGATAATTCAGTTAAATGGCAGACGCGAACTCATTTTTCTCAAATGTCCATTTTTCTTGCAAGTTAAGTTACTTTCTTTTGGCCCTCCTGCACGCGGAAATCGTCTGCAGATTAGCTTCCGCTGGATTGTTTTTGTTCAAAGATTCACAAAAACTACTTTGCAGATGCTAACTGATCGTTCAAAACGTTAGTTTTCAATTATAAATAAACAATTATATAATTCGTCAAATACCTATTATAATTGGCCCTTAAATTGGCAGACGCTAACTAATCGTTCTCAGGGATCTCACTACCTCCCGGTCTATTCGGGTAACCTTAAGGGTGGCATGGCGGAGCCGTGCTTAAAAATTGATTTCGTAATTCGACGATTTCTCCTATATCCCTGAACCGATTGAAAGAATATTTTGATACAATGATACCAGACTATTGATTTTTTTTAAATATTTTTCTTTCTTTAGTTTTTAATGCCCTAATACCATTTTATAAAGTTGTCTTTAAAAGCGCATCAATTTTTTTTTTAATTGGTTCAGGGACGTAGGAGAAATTACCGAATTACGTTCACGGCACCGCCCGCCTTAACACCTTAACAATAGGGTTAACTAAATGTTGCAGCGCGCGAATGGTCCCGGTCATCGATAAAGACACCAGAAGTGTTAATCTGGCAGAGGACTTTCATACATCGGGCAGATTGAATGTGAGTCCATATCAACATAATCATATGGTGTAAAATACAGTCTTCTAGACAGTACTCTGCTCTTTGTTTTTTTTGCACACACAAAAAAAAAGTAGTGAACCTGAAACAAAACCTATAAAAATATACGTATTTTTGTGCGCTGAATCCGAATCTGTCATCAGATTTGGCCTGCGTCATGGGATTTTTTTTTATATTCGATGAAATTCAAACGTCCTCAGTTTTCAAGAGAAATTTTGACTTTCATCGAATGTAGAAAAAAATTTCAATAATATAAGCCAAATTTGATGGCAGATTCGGATTCAACATATAAAAGTATATACATTCTGATAGGTTTTGTTTCAGGTTCACCACATTTTTTTTGTGCCGGTGTACTAAAAACGCAGTACTTGTAACAAACGCTGGTGAAAGGAACTATGTTTAAATTAAAGGAGCTCCGTCGCTTCGGCAGGTGTCCAAAGTCATTGGTGGACTAGTTTCGAGCTATTTGGCTCTCGTCAGCGCGAAGCATACTAGTATACCTTTGACGCTGCAGGCTCCTTGCTCTTTATAAAGTCGAGCGATACAAAGCCAGTGACTTGTAAATAGTGTGAATAGGTACCTCCAACGGCATCTACTAAAAACGTTTTATACGAGCCTTGACTAAGCAAATATTACTAGTAAAGTCATATTCCGTGGGAGGAAAGAAAGAAAAGTTTGATTTTATCGAAATTTGGGCAATACATTAGTGTTACCTAGAGGAAACCCTCTAGGGGTTTTTGAAAAAAATCTATTTTTAAATATAAAGATTATGAAACATTTTAAGAAAAAAAAAGTTTATGAAACTATTTATGATACTTATCATGTTTTTAAGAAAAATATAAGTATGAAACTAGAGAGTACATATTTATTAACGTAACATTTTGTCGAACTCCTCTATCCATTTCCTTAAATATATAAGGAATATAAAACCAGACTGCAACCAACAGCTATTCTCTGGACTAATGCCCCTCCGAGCGCTGGGTTACAAATTACAAGCCTGGCCGCGTTAAGTGCAATAACTATAAATTACCTAAAGCTTCTATTGCAACAAACACCAGCCGAAAGACTTCCTACTCAAAGGAGCTCTCGTGCCAGCCACTCCACACCACTTGCAAACTGCAGTTTCGAGCTGTTGGTTCTCGTCTGAGCAAGGTAGGTCCGGAATGACTGTAACGAGAACCTTGATCACCCTTGGACGAGATTTATTACATAGTTATTGCATTAAACGCGATCAGGCTTGTAATTTGTAATTTAGCGATCAGCGGAGCATTGGTCCGGAGAATAGCTGTTGGTTGCAGTCTGTTTTTTTATTCCTTTTATAATTAAGGAAATGTATAGAGGAGTTCGACAAAATATTATGTTAGCAAATATTCTTTCCTCCAAAAGCATATCTACTGGAGAGTACATATCTTCAACTTTTGGAAAACAAGGTTAAAAGAGTTCATCTAGAAAAACATTTTTTTCACCCCACCATAGGTCAAAATTAAACCTTGTCAACTCAGGTCCTTTGTATTGCTTGATGTTATTACCGAGTCACGATCAGGATGAAATTGCTTCGAAGACAAACAGAATAGTTTGGTGTTCAGTTATTCAGATCAAATTTAACTTTAAAACATACGCAATATTAAGTAGTTTATCTAATTTTCCACAAAAGTTATCTTCTTTTGTAGCTGTACATTAGACCTGAACTTTAAATGTTTTTTTTTTAATTACTCAATCTCGAATCTGAAGGATCTACCTGTGCATGATATTGTTTATTACACGTTAATATCTACACTTCTCAAAATATTAGTACTTCCCAAATAATAAGAGTAACTTTTTCACAAATTCTTAATTTAACGTATTTGAGATTGAGATGAACATATTTAAGACTGGTCTGCTCGATGACAACTTATTGCTGACAATTTGATTAGCATAGTTGCTAATTAGAACGATTTTAACAGCAAAATACGTGGCCAGTGCTACCAAGAACAATAAGTGCGAACAATTTAAGCCGCAGTGAGGTCCGCCGCACTTGCTTACTAATGAGTGCCTTTTAAAAGTTTCTCATCCAATCTATGAGGCTAAAATAAGACATGTTCTAGTTCCAAAGTAACTCTCCAGAGCAATGTCAACAACGCCTACCGCAGCCATGGAAGCGCTACTTTGCCTGTCCCCACTACAATTAGTAGTGGAGAGTGAGGCACTGTTGGCGGCGTACAGGCTGAAAATAAACGAACATGAGACCATTCCAAGATACCACACCGAAATATTCCAACAAATAAGAAAAATCATCAACTGACAGTCAAGCAGCTATCAAAGCTCTGAATGCAGTAGAGATGCGTTCCAAAACGGTAAAAGACTGCCTTGAATCCCTGGTGAAACTGGCGGAACACAACAGTATACAACTGGAGTGGAAGCGAGGACACCAGGGCAATGAAGGCAATGAAAAAGCAGATAAGCTGGCTAAAGAAGGCGCAAAAACAGCCTTGATGGGACCGGAGCCATCCTGCGGGATATCATACAATACCGCAAGAGGAATGGTAAAGGAACTATTGAGTCAGCAACATATCTTGTATTGGACTGGCGCGCCGGGGATGAGACAGTCACGTATGTTCATCACCGGCGGGCCATCCAAGACAAAGATTAACGAATTGCTAAAGCTGAGCAGAAAACAGCTGAGGTGTGCAGTGGGAATTCTAACAGGACACTGCACACTGAACAGACACCTAACCAACATAGGTGTGAAGAATAATCCAGAATGCAGGATGTGTGGTGAGGATGAAGAAACTCCTCACCACATACTATGTGAATGCCCAGCCTTGGTGGCTGGGAGGTTTTCATACTTCGGGAGACTAACCGTGACCCCGGAAGAAATAGCCAGAGCTCCCTTTGACCGTATACTCTCCTTTTGGAGAGGAACGGGATTAATGGGATAACGAGACTATGGGGTACAATAAGCTTAAGCTTCAGTACGGCGGGGCTTCGCACCGCAACCCATAAGGAAAAAAAAAACTCTCCAGTACCTTATTTAGCCAACCTATGACTTTTTTTGCGATCTCAACTGGAAAAGAAAACATCAAACGGTTAATGGTTCATTAAGAATTAGAGGGTAAATAGTGAAGTCCACTTAAACGTTAGTCTGATGTTGGTTCCCGAATTCGAATACTCGCTAGAGATGTTTAATGGGGTTTTTAATATGTTAGTATGTTGGTAGCAATAAACTAGATTGCGGCTGAGTTAGATAATAATAATTTAAGTAAGTCGCTGTTATCTCTCCTGACTTCGAGTTCCAGCCACGACAGACGGCAATATCACAAAGAATAGTTGTTGTGTTCGTTATTGTCTGTATGTGCATGTCATGGTTAAGTGGTGAAATAGCTATGGATAAACTCCGATAGAATTATAATTAATAAGACGAAAAGAAAACTAACGGGAAATACATTTGCTGAAGCCGTCTAGCAGGCAACAGCGACAGATGCCGTGATTCTCCATGTCTAATTCGACTAATTCATGGGACACAAACGCCTGTCAAGTTGTTGGGAACAAGGACATTAATGTTCTAGTACCTGTTTACGCTGAGCAAAGCTCCATTATTTCAAAAAATATTTAAATGTACGAGAAAATGCAAAGGAATGAAGTTTTAGAAGATGAAGTTTTCTTTCGATTATGTTTGATTAAATTCTCAATAAAATGGATGAAAATTGCTTTCGGTGGTCTTGAGTTACCGGTTTTACTGCGTTCATTGACTGGGCTATTTCCCCAGCGTGTTCTTCAAATGTGCAGTCGAATAAAAAGTCATCGGTATGTGAAGTTTTTTGTGGACGGCCGGAACCAACTTGTCTGTTTCATTGCCCTATTTCCCTATCCATATAGCAATTAAAAATTGCTTTTCGAGCAATAGTTAACGTTCTAACGTACGTTTTGTATTGGTATCTACATTTTCTAGTAGGGCTATCAATCTAGTTACTTGCTCAGCAGTTATAGACGTTTTTTAATTAAAAGCTGAAATCATTATAGCCCAGTCGATGATGATATTTACCTACAAAAAGGACCCCGCAATAATCTTATGGAAATTGGGTTTCGGTCAAATCGTCTGAATTTTGGATATGTTTTAGGTTTCGTCATCCCAAGCAAAAGTCTCAATGAGCACAAAACTCGAAAATCAATACTTTGGCTGCTACGGAGCTTGATATCTCCAAAGCTCCACCACAGATTTATTTATTCGTGCAGTCTTTATAGATTTTCAAATAACTTATTTTTTCGATTTTAATGTCTAGTTTTATGTTTTTGAGGTTGCTGAATACAAATCCGATGTCAAATTGTCCAAATTGACACTTGACAGCTGTCAAAGTGCCTTAACACAGTGCAAATCTTATTTTTATGTTATGAGTTTATGCTGTTTAGGTAACTCAGTTCATGTATGATGTGAATACAATAATTCGACAATTCGCAGCTGTCAACAGGCTGTCAGCTAGCTGTCAAAGTGCAATGACAAAGTGCAAATCTTATTTTTTTGTTATGACTTTATGCTTTTTAGGTAACTCAGTTAGCCATCGTAGGCAAAATAACACTTCGCATATCTTAACAGTTGTATATCTTTCAAAATGAAGCAGATATAAGGATGAATTAAAAGTAAAAAATTTAGAAAATATTGGTCAAACAATTGATACATATCCAAATTTCCTATCAGGAATTTAGTTAGCAGAGTGTTAACTGGTCTAAAATAAAAGTTCAAAAAGTCACTTACATTTTCTGTCCTTTACTTTTTCACGACACGCATAAGATACGATAATAAAAGAACCTCATTTGAAGATAGAACCTGTATCGAGTTAAAGAAAATTAATAAAATCAGTTATTTAGTTATAATGTTGCAAGAGTTCAAAGTTGAAAATGTTAAATCAATCTCTTTTATTGAATTTTGGTGCATATCTTATCCACTTCGTACCTCACTTACAGTCCCTCAACTTCGAAAGTGTAAGTAAGTGATTATTGATATGCCCGGATTTGTTCTGTTCGTTTGCAGATAAATGAACCTGAGCTACAGAGGAGTGTGCGGTCAAAAAGTATTATTTTCCAGAAGATTTGCCGACATCTTTGTCCTTCAGCTTGTTCGTACTTGTTGATGGCTCGAGACACTGCAAAGCACGCATAAATGACGAGTACAGTTATATGCTACTAATACCTGGAGTGACTTTTTTCTCTCAATTTCTCGTTAAAAGGGGCGAGCGCAGAGGCGACTTCAATGTGAATGTCAGTCGATATTCCGTTGAAGCAACGTCGAGCGCGGTTAGTACTTGGATGGGTGACACATCTTGGGAAATACAGCGTTCTCGTCCCACCTTCTAGCGGCTTGTATATCAGTGTATACGCGGAAGTTACGTAATTTCAGACGAGGATTACGTAGTGGATATACCATCCTTCGGAGGGGATGTAAAGCAGGCGGTCCCTTGTCTATTAAATGTTAGGCAAGTAAAAGATCCCTACTTTTCTTAAGGGAAGAGGTTCGGCAAAATTTCCAGGTTGGGGGTAGCTCATCTCCTGGCGTCGGTGATAGGTCCTGGTAGCGGAAATAGGCCGACGTTAAATAAATAGAAAAGAAAAAAAAAATTCTCATTAAAAAAAATTTATCCTCAAAAATTTATTTTTTTTATTTAAACAATGAAATGGTGACAAAATATTTTGTATGGGATCTTGTATCTTTCTAGGTGTAAATTAATATTTTAAGATCAAAAATTTTATAAACAGTATACAGAGTGTTATTTTCTAGGAAAAATTTTAAAATATTTTTATTCTGGGTCTGGCCCTGATATTTTATGAAGATCCCATTTCATGGTGAATGACTACTTTAACCAAAATAGAATACCATTGGATTCCATTTATGCATTACAGATATATGGCGAAAAGAAAATTCTTCCAAAAAAATGTAAGACACGAAAACGGTTAACCATTACTGTATGGGGATTTAAGCTCGCCTCAATGTTCTCTATTTTTTGGTAAAGTACGACCCTCTCCTCACGAATCACCCTGTATTAGATTTCACGATCTCACGACTGTTCGTCTAAAGGACACAACTCAAGACAAAAATCATTCAAGGCAAAAATTCAAATGATATCTTTTATTTGTATAAGTTCAATGGTTATAATATGTAAATGTTTGTAAATTGCCTATCTAATTATACATACCAAACATGGCAAGGAATGATACTTCCCATAGAGGATGTCTAATCACAACTACATGCAATGGGAAAATTAATATAACAATCGACTGGCAAAAAAGATACAAATAATTCTTCAGAAAATATGTTTATGAATTTTGGTTTTAGAGCAGAACGGATTTGGCACTGACTGCAATAATTTGTGTCATAAAAATTCTGGATGGCTTGTAGGCTAGCTTATTAGTTGGAACTGAATATTTTTAAATGCTTTCTACGGCAATACATAAGTTATATGAGGCCATCCTGCTTCTTGAAGAACATATTGATGGCATATAATTCAATAAGGTAATGTCATTTATTTTCGCTGTCGAGCTATATTTATGAGAATATCCATGTACTAATTTAACGATGTTTTTTTCTAATTTCAATAATTTTGGTAATAATCAATAATTGACATCCAGCATGAAATAAACTTTGCATAATCGCCATCCAGTGCCTCTGTCCAAAGCTCTTGTCGCCAAATGAAAATAATTCTTAATAATGTTAAATACCGTCTTTTGCAATATTAGCATTTCATATGTTAAAAATCAGTTTTGAGGGTACTCAAAATCAAAAATATTCAAGTCAAATAGTAAAATTTCAGCACAGTTTCCATATTTCCATATGTCGCTGGGCGATATGAAAAATTCGTTAATGTATATGGTAGTTAGTAGGGCAGAATAGTTACTAGTGAAATATTTTTGACGAATTCCTCTATACGTTTTTTTAGATATATAAGGAATAAAAAGTCAGACTGCAACCAACAGATATTCTCCGGACTAATGCCCCGCCGAGCGCTGAATTACGAATTATAAGCCTGGCCGCGTTAAGTACAATAACTATGTATTTCAGAAAACGCTAAAGTTTCGATTGTAGCGGACACCAGCCGAAAGACTTATTTCTGCTCAAAGGAGCTCTCGTGCTAGCCACTCCACACCACTTGCAGACTGCAGTTTCGAGCTATTGGCTCTGGTCAGTGCAAGGTAGGTCTGAGATAACTGGAATGAGGCATTTGTTAATTCTTAGTACATGACGAGGTTTATAAAACCACGACATGCAACAAAATTGCAGGCTCCATCTAGCGGCTAATCTCCATTACAATCGAAATAGGAGTAGCCCTGATATAGGCACAGTTAGTAGGTATGCTTTTAGAGGGCAGAATATTTACTAGTGAAATATTTTTGTCGAACTCCACTATACGTTTCCTTAAACATATAAGGAATAAAAAAGCCAGACTGCAACCAACAGCTCAGTAGTCCATTCTTTAGTGGCCATAAAACGTGAGGGGGTTAACCCTCTAGAGAGACAATCCGAAATATTATCTTTTCCATTTATGTGAAACCAATTTATTGAAGGCACTAATTCTTGTATCTTTGATACACGATTTGCCACAAATGTTTTCCATCTATGCGGAGATGAATTTATCCAAGTAAGAACTACTGTCGAATCAGATAAAGTAAAAATTCTATCTATTTCTAAACGCGATTTAAATGTTTCTACTACGAAATTTATAAGTTTGGACAACAAATGTGCGGCACAAAGTTCAAGTCTAGGTATTGAAAGAGTTTTCAAAGGTGAAACCTTAGTTTTTGCACATATCAAATTAGTTTGGACTTGAGCATCAGTTACTGTCCGTAAATAAACAACAGAGCCAAATGAAGTTTCACAAGCATCGGCAAATCCGATTAATATAGCGCTAGAATTTTCAAAAACTCCTATATGACGTGGAATTTGAAATTCACTTAAAAGCGGTAATTCATTTTTTAAATCTATCCAACGTTTTACAAAACTATCGGGGGGAACTTCATCCCAGTCTAAGTGATAAGTCCACAATTGTTAAATGAACAATTTAACTACTAAGATAACTGGAGCCATTAAACCTAAGGGATCAAAAAAGCGAGCTACTACCGAAAAAATATTTCGTTTGGTACATTCACGAGACTCCGAATGTATTTTAAAAGTAAAAATATCTAAATTAGGTTGCCACTGTAGGCCTAAAACTTTTAAATAATCAGTCTCAAAATTAACCACATTAACCGCACGGTTTTCAATCGGTATTTCTTCTAAAAGTTCTTTAGAGTTAACCGACCACTTTACTAAATCAAAACCACCAGACTTAAATAATTGAATTAATTGTTTATACAATGATTTTGCCTCATTAATGTTTGAAATACTAGAAACAAGATCGTCCATATACATGTCTCTACAAACTAACTTTGATGCTAATGGATATGATTTTGCTTCATCTATAGCTAACTGACGTATAGTTCTCAAAGCTAAAAAGGGTGACGACTTTACTCCGAATGAAACAGTGTTTAATTCATAGGTAGAAATCGGCTCATTAGGCGAAAATCTTCATAATATACGTTGAAAACATCTATGTTCTGGACACAAAGCTATTTGTCTATACATTTGACGTATATCTGCGGTAAAAGCTATTTCACACAACCGAAAACTAAGAAACATATTCAAAACGTCGGATTGTAATTTAGGTCCAGTGTACAATAAATCATTTAAAGAATATGAACTATCTGTTTTTGCACTAGCGTCGAACACAACTCTTAAAGGTGTACTTGAACTTTCTAATTTGAAAATACCATGATGTGGTATATAATATGCAGGAGAAATAAAATTCTCAGATATTTTAGACATATGCCCCTGTACTATATAATCAGTTATAACTTCCGAATATTGATTTTTATAATCATCAAAAAGTTTAAATTTTTTCTCTAACGACATAAATCTTCTAAATGCAATCGAATATGAGTCGCCTAGATTAGATGAACTACTTTTAAAAGGCAATGCTACACTATACCGACCAGAAGGGTCGCGTTTATAAGTAGATTTAAAAATATTTTCACATTCTAAATCGTCTGGATTTTGAAAAGTTTGAAGTGGAATTTCCTCAATTTCCCAAAATTTACTAACTAATTTTTCAAGTGGAGGATCTAAAATTTTGTTGAATTTCACTGTTTGAAATAACAGGTGCTGTGCCCATTAAAACAAAACCTAAACTAGTTTCAATAGCTACAGGCAAATTCGGCGGTCCTACGATACGCGTTTGTCCTAGTAAATGTGGGAATAAATCCGCACGTAGAATGCCATCAATCTCTCCTGGGATATGAAAAGTACTATCAGCTAACGGAATATTATTAATATAATTAAGTGAATTAGTTTCAACTATAGAAAATGGTAACTTTTCGGCTATACTATCTACTACTAATGTATCTAGTGGATATCGTTTGTTTAGGTCAAAACAAGAAGTAATAATTATATTAATACGACCCCTAGTTAGACACGATGCTACGCCAATGCCTCGCACCCTCGAATGCATTTTCAAAATGCATTCAAAATCAAGCGCCGGCAACATTTAACCGTGATAAAATGCGATTGACTGGCAGAATCTAACAAAAATCTAGCTTTATGTATTTCACCATTTTGATCTAAAATATTGACAATAGCGGTGGATAATAACACAGTTTTATTAAAACTAAATGTTGGTTTAATAGCAGTAGAACAAATGCTCATCAATGATGTAGAATTTAAATTAGAATTATCAAAATATTTATTAGATATCGATGTCGCGGTCGCCTGGTTATGAGAATTAAGATTTGCGGTGACCCCACTACACGGTGGCGTATCTATACTATCAACTACAGTTTCGCACGCAGGCTGCGCATCGGAGTAATTATCGCGAGACGATTTACCAAAATGTAACAACGAATGATGTCTAAGTTGACAGAATTTACAATTAATTTTACTTTTACATCCTAAAATTTTATGAAAACCTAAACAATTTAAACACAAATTTCTGTTTTTCACTATCTTATAACGTTCATTAGGAGAAAGATCTAGACATTTTGAACAATTAGAAATTAAATGTGTATTAGCGTTACACATCGGACATTTTGTTTGATTGTAATTATGATTAGTAACAAAACTATGCGTAATTTTAGGTTTACTACTATTACTTACATTAGTACTCCTAGGATTACTACTATTGTTTAAGACGGGCTTACTAAAAGAACAAGTGCGTGAATGAATTTTTGTTTGTTCTTTAACAAAATCAATTATTTTCTGATAAGACGGTATGGCTGAATCTCTATGGCAATTTTCAAATAAATGATTAGTTTCCGGATCAAGTTTTTTCAAAGCTAAATATGACAAAGTGAAATCAAATAAATCAGTAATTTCTAATTTTTTAAGAGCTCTTGTGGCACTATCAAATTTTTCTAAAAAGTTATTTAAACTATTAGCAGAGGCTACTTGGGCTGGTTTCAGTTCAAATATTTGATCTAAATAAGTGTTTGCTAATAAACGTTTATCCTGAAATTTGTCTACTAACGCCTGCCAGATAATATTATAATAATTATCACCTACAGGTGGAACTCCAGAACAGACAGTTAAAGCTTTGCCACTTAATTTCCCAATTAAATAATGTACCCTATCTACGTCATTTAAATCTTTATTATCATGAATAAGACTTTTAAAACATTCATAAAATGTTGGCCAGTCCTTAGGATTTCCTGAAAACCCCGGCAATTCTAGTTTTGGTAACTTAGGTATATTCTTAGGTATGCTAGAACTTTCACTATTACTGACGCCATGTTTTATTTCTGGTTTTTCAAGAGCCTTTTCTGCTATAGATAGAATATTACAATATAATTCATCAAATGTGTCCAAAGCCTGGTAATTCGGTGTGTAATCATCATCTATCTCGTAACTAAGTGTATTTATGTCATCTATAATTTTCAAAAATGACACTTTGGTGTCCTCTAAAGATTTAAATCTAATCCGGAAATTATTCAAATTTGCCTTATCATCAATATTTCGACCCAAATCATATAATGTTTGTACCCTAGTAAAATATTGTTCTTTTTTCGACACAAGCATATTAAGTTGATTTTCCTTTTTTGTTGGTGCCATTTTCAACTACCACCAGTATTTATTACCTAATACTAACTCAACTAGAAACTACTTATTACCAATAATCTGTATAAACTAAATTAGTGATTACAACTAAATAATTAACGAGAATAATTGCTAAGAGAAAAAACTAGATGTAAGAAAAAGTACTATAAAAAAAATAACTATAAAAATCTATAATCTAAAGGATATTTGCTACTAAAAATATTTTAATATGTAAGATTAAAATATTTTAAACTGAATAAATCTAACTCGAAATCTAACTATAATGATCAGGCTCGAACGGAACCAAAAAATGTTTGGTATTTTCTATTATAAAAATGTAAATTTGGACTGTAATCTCTACAAGTGGTAAATTGGAAATTAACTTACCCAAAATCCTATCCAGTGATGCACTTCACAATTATTAGATATAAGGGCTATGGGAAGGGTTAAAAGGATAATATGAAGTTCTATCTAATAATTAATTAATTTCCAAAATACTATTTCGAGTTAGATTCTACCCAGCGCGGCGATGTAACTATATCAACTATATCGTTTAAAACCTATCTATGTATCTGGTCTACAAAAACCAACCAACAACTATGCTTTGCCTCGAAAAAAGATGGAGCAATTTAAATACTTAAATCCTATATCTAGGGACACCTATTGATAGGAAGATTAATTAAATTTAATTTTGATTTGAAATTACTATTTTAATATTCAATATCAACCATGGACCTTTTTTAGGGATTTTTATTCTTTTTGCTAGATTTTCGCCTACATTACTAAAATAGTTATTAAACCTGTTTGCTATTTGTATTTTTTCAGTAGCAGTTTCCCCATTTTCTAATCTGATTTTATTTATATCTATTTCTTTGGTTTTATCATTGTTGCATATATTATTTACTGTAGTCCATAATTGTTTTGTTGAGTTTTTGGTTTTTTCTATTTGCGTTGTATAGAATTTTGTTTTTGTCTTTTTTATTAGAGCATTTAATTTATTCCTGTAAATTTTGAATTCTGTTTCTAAAACTTTATTATCAAAACTTTGGTTTTTATTGATTTAATTAATCAGTCAGTAATCCAGTCTTTTCTTTTATAATTACTTCGTTTAATTTTAATTAGTTTGGTATTTTTTTCAATGTACATTTTTAGCTTATTTATAAATGCATCTGTTGTAACATTAGCATCGTTACTAGTATAAATAGCAAGCCATTCTTCTCTTTGCAAGTCAAGTTTTAGTTTTTCATAATTTACAACTTTTTTAAATTTAATTTTACTTTTGCAGTTTTCGATTTTTGGTTTATTATTAGTGTTTAAAACTATTGGATAGTGGTCTGTTAATTGTGTTAAGAAAATATATGATTTAAAGGCAGATGTATTATTTTTATGTTTTACAAAATAATGGTCTATGTATGATTTTTGGTTATCTTGTATACGCGTGTAGTCGTTTATGTATGAAGTAAATCCTAACTCGCTTAAAATATTTAAATATTTTTGTGCAAATGTTACTTCAGAAAGAATATCATCGCCAGCCAAGATATGTGTATTGTGGTCATTTTTAAATGATTCTAGGTATTTCTTTAATTCTCTGTTAAATGTAATAGGGCAGGTGCTAGGTGGTCTATATAATGCAGTGATAATAAAGTCATCATATTTTTTTTCTGATGGAATACGTATATTGATAACATCAATATCTGCAATTTTTCTAATTTCAAAGTTGTATTTGACATTCAGTTTTATAAAAATTAATACACCGTCATTTTGATTTAAATGTCCTGCATTATATATTAAAGTATAATTAGGTATTTCAAAAAGCTCTGTATTATATATATTCCATGTTTCAGTAAGTATAATTATATCAAATTGTTCTCTAAACTGCTTTAAAAAAATAAATGTTTAATTGATCTATATCTTTCCTAATGCTTCTAATATTCAAATGAAAGATTTTTAAGTTTTTTACTAGATTGTTAGTGTTGTTGTAATCATCTATATTTTTAATCAATTTTGCACTTATTGGTACAACATGATGATCTCTTATATACGGATTCATCCTATATTTGAAATAAAAATATATGATAAGATTAGAGAATTATAACAATAATAAACAATTAAAATAATTACCTATATTTGCATAAAATAAGATATTACAGTGCGTAAAAATTCAATTTTTTGCTGCATTACGGTTTCTACTAGAGGAGCGTTGGTCTGTTATCTGCTTCGATGTTTTCTTTGATTTTATTCCTGTAGTTTTCTCAGAAGCACTTTCAATTTTTCTTTTACCTCTTTCTTCTGGTTTTTCCTCTTCTTTTCCATCTAACAATTCAACATCAGGACAATCTACGTTATTTACATCTAATATGAGGTCTAGATCGTTTCCTCTTAAGTCTTCGTATGTGTAATTTTTTCCATTCACGATCAGTTGATTGCTTTTAATTTTTCCAGAACCTTTTAATTTTGTAGCGTTAGACAATATATCTAATTTTAGTTTAGTCATTATTAATTCAACAGCTATTGGTCTAGGCTTATCATCACTTTTTTCTCCGAATCTAAAGGCATCTCTTATATCAGACAAATTGCAATCAACTTCTAATTTAGTGTTAAAGAGTGTATGTACAGTTTCTAATGCAATGGCTTCGTTTTCGTCAACACCATATATAATTAAGTTGTATTTTTTAATTTTTTTCTCTGTTGTTTGTAGTCTTTGCATAAGTTTTTTATTTTCTTCTTCTAAACTTGCATATTTTGCCTTTAATTCATTTAATTCAGTTTTATAATCAGACTTTATTTGACTTATCTCTTCTTTTATTTCCGTATTTTGTTGTACAATTTGATTATTTTGTGCCTTAATGTCTATGTTCTGATTTGTTATAATTTCTAACATTTTTTTAATTTCCTTATCGTTTCCATCATTCATTTCTAATATTTAATTTCTTCGACTTTTGGTGTATTCAATTTTACTATATAGACTTGTAGTGTATGGAATGCTTTACTGTTTTCGTCGTTTTATTACTGATAGGAGTGATAAAATAACAGTGTTGTTGTTTTACTTTTTTTAGTTATTTTAGTGCAGTTTGGAAGAACCTGATTATACAAAAGGGTCATGTGTATCTACTCACAGCTATTTTATTAACACACTCACTTTTACTTTAAAAAACGACGTAAAACTTTGAAATTTTCAGTTTAATATTGCAGCACCTTATGGCCAATCTTACTTTATTAAGGATCACACAATACTCAAAATATTACAATTGTATCCACGTAATAACAGTAGTCGAATCACTCCAGAAAGAACATGGAACTGGTTCTGTATTTAAGGTATCTAAATTTTCAGTAATTTACAAATTTGCCATATATTTTTTGGGTTCTGGTGAAATTGCTTATAAAATTACAGAGTTGATGTGCCCGTAAGTTTTGAAGAAATAAACTAGAATGTTACATTTTTTTGTCACATTCACATACAAATTTACCTAAAACGGGTAAAACATACACACATCACGAATAAAATGTTTTTAATTAAATATTTGCGGCAGTTGCACATGTACGTGCATGGCTTTAAATAAATAGCAAACGTTTAAAGTTGTTCATTAATTGTGATGCAACTATCTGCAAAATAATTACAACCAGAAAATTCTCTGACAGTAATTTTAGGCAAAATAAACTAAAAGAAACTTTGAAAATAGAGCTTTATTAACTTACTTCAGAAAGGATATCATTTCAATAAAACTGTTATAATAAACTTTTTCTACATTTTTTACGTTTATGAAAAATATACTGAATAATCTTGATCCTAATTCAGACTAAAAGGGAGTAAATCAACTTTTCTATTATATTCATATTAGTGCACACAAAAAAAAGTATGCTTATTTTGAATGTACCTATTTGTTCAGGAATTTGAATGTACTATTTGCTCAAAAGAAGAGATTTTTCTTGGTTTGAAACAATATAATTATTTGTGAAAACTACAGCAAAATCTTGATAAATTTCTTTAATTTGAGATGAGGATAATCAAATCAAAACATTCGCTTTGTAAATATAAAACTATGCACAATTTCAACTTGCATTACTCCTGGAACAAATATTATATACATTTGAAACAAGAACATAATTCTTCTTTTGAATATATGCATATTATCAAAAAATTGAGAATATCATATATTTAACTTAAATAGAGTATAATTAAGTTGAGGCATCCAAATTTTTCATTGAAAACTATACATAGTTTCAAGTTAAAAATATATTAGCTTCAAAATAAACATTACGTATATTTGAAATAAATAGTAGAATTCTTTGTTTCTTTATACGTATTTATTGAAAAATTTAAGAAAAGTAACTGCTTAACTTGAGAGCAGTATATTCAAATCGACACATTTATATTCTCAATATAAAACTATGCATAATTTCAACTAAAAATACTTTACTTTTGAAACAAATATAACATAAATTTAAAACAAGGCCAAAATTATTCCTTTGAAATATGCATATGTTTAGAAATTTGAGAATATCATATATTTAACTTAAGTATAGTATAGTCAAGTTAAGACATTCATATCTACATTGAGAACTATATATATTTTCAATTTAAAAATGAATTAACCTTAGAATAAACATTCTTAGCTTCATTAAATATATTTATTAAAAAAAATTACAATGACAACTACTAAACTTGCGAGATAAATCTATTAAAGTCGGGGGATCCATACTCTAAATATAGAATTATGCATAATTGCAATTAAAAATGCTTTACTTTTAAAACAAATGTAATATAAATTTGAGACAATCTTTAAATATAACACATTTTTTAAAATTGAGAGTATCATATATTTAACTTATACAGAGTATAGTGAAGCCCTCTCCAAGTTCACAGTGGATGCTGGTAGATGGATCTGCTTACAATTCGCTGACTTAATCTTACCACAGGTCTTTGAGAGTACTCGCCCGGAAATTCATATAGGCACGATCATAGTAACCAGCGCTGCGAGTATAAACAACACGTGTGAACAAGCATCTCTAGTTGTAGTTTGTCCTCGCTTTGGAAACCGTGAAACAGTGTACCACTTAAATAGCACAAAAGAGTGCAGAAAAGCAACAACCCTTACCACAATGGCTAAAAAGAAGAAGAAACCCCCGGAAACGGAAAATAAAACCATAGACCAAACCACACATACCATCACACCTAAAACAAACGCAAACACACAGAAAAACCACGATACACAGCAAACAAAAACAGAGGTAAATACAGATAATGATAACTGGGCTGATAATTTAAATAACTCAAATCTAAACAACACTAACAATTATTTAAACCAATCGCTAACATCCACTAAAACCTTTAATAACACCCAAAGTACCATATCAACCCCTCATTTAACACTAACAGACCAAAGTTTGTCATTATCACCCCCTATATATACATTCACTACTGTGTCTACCTCTGAGTTAACCCTCACTAGCAATACATGTACTACTACCACCGTATCTCTTACCACAACAACATCAACTGTTTTTAGACATTCATCCCCCATCATATCACCTATATTAAACAATAGTCCCACCCCATCATTTTTAAACTTCGACCTACAATGTAGGAATCATAGTGACAGTGATGTCGATTATCCATCTTGCACTTCAGACACCAACTCCACCAGATCTCGGTCACCTCACCCCTCAAAAGAGTCCAAAATCAGACAACCCCGACGCAAGAAAAAAGCCAGAATGTTGGCTTATGATACTGCAACTTCCCCTAGCCCTATTAGGACACAATCACAACCAGAACCCACCCCCGACACCCCCACCACCTCCAACAAAAAAACTGAAAAAAATAAAAATGAACCAAATGACGAGAAACGTCCAAAAAAAACAATATTGGGTGCCGCCCCCGAAGCCACCTCCGCCGCCCCCGGGCAGAAAATCATTGTAGATGCCCAAATTCACAAAGAGAACCTATTTTCTCAACCCCCCCCACAGGCCGCCCCCACCGCCTCCGACAAATTAACCGAGTTTGCCTCCGATTATGCTAAAACCGTCTCCACATCTGAACCAGTTTCAACTAAATCCACTGGTGCAATACCAAAAAAAAGGATAAATCAAACAAAGGCCAATAAAATCATAGAAAACCTAAATAAAATAACTTTAGTAAAACCCACAGCTTCTAGATCTAATACACCTCCTGAACCAATGGAGACAAATTACGAATTGCCAAAAGCCACCTCCAACTCACCACCCACAACAAACACACAGAAAACAATTACACAATCTGTCCCCCTAACAACAAAATCTGCCCCACCACCTATCCATATTTATACAGAAAATTACAAAGAAACAATACAACTTATTAATTCAAAAATTATTTCACGCCCGGATTACAAATATAACAACACCACATTAATCTGTTACACCAAAAGTCCTAGAGATCATCACTCAACACTTAAACTATTACAGAACCATGAGATCGAGTTTTACTCCTATAATATTAATAATCTTAGACCCCTTAAACTAGTAGCTAAATACCTGCCAATAGACGTCACTTCCGACGATATTGGGCAGGAATTAAACCTAAGGGACTTGCCCTTTATCAATATCGCCCGGGTAATGTTACCTAAAAATGGACGCAGAACTGCCTCCAACATAGTTCTTTTAACAGTTCCAAAACAAGCCGCAGAACAATATTATCAACTTTCTGACTTATGTCATTATAAGATTACAATCAGCGACTATCAAAGTAACGATATTCCACAATGCCACCGTTGTCAAAACTTTGGGCACTCCTCGGCTGTGTGTAATCGCATTCCACGGTGCGTGAAATGCGGTAGAACACATAAAGACGAGCCCTGCGCCGCAGCAAAGTGCCAATGCGCTAACTGTGGCGCGGAGCACCCGTCAAACTACCGGGGGTGCCCACAGTACAAAGCCGCCAAACAAAGATATGGCCCAAAAAACACTAAGACGCAAGACAAACTACCCACCCCCGCACAAAAACAGACGGACAGACCAAACAAACAACCACAACCCAGACCAAACGAACAACCCGACATAAATTTACCCCCCCTGTCTCAAGAGACAGCAGATGCAATTAGCACACAAAACATCAAAGCATGGCAAAATTTCAGAGCCCGCCAGCAGGCTGCCTCACAAAAAACGACGGCAGACAATACACAACCAAATCAACTAGAAGAAAACCCCCTAAGGGAAATATTAGACTTCATACGAAACTTCGACATTAAAAATATCTGGCAAACCATAAAAACAACAATAGCGGCCCTTAAAACTACCAAGGACCCTCTAGAGAGAATATTTATTCTCCTAGAAAAAATAGTAAGCCTTTTCGATGGCTAATAAAGCCAACAAAAATTTAATTTGTCTGCAATTCAATGCCAACGGCATACGCAGACAAAAAACAGAATTTGAACATATACTACACTCACTTAAAGTAGACATCTGCTGTCTCTCAGAGACTTTCCTTAAACCCCATATCCCTTTCAACATTCCTGGCTACATGGTGTACCGCAGCGACCGACTAGAGCGTCGTGGCGGCACTGCCATTGTGGTCAGAAATGAAATTAAACACTCCGAAATCCTTATCCCTCCACTAAACTCCCTCGAAACTACTGGTATTCTTTTGCACTTAAGCAATCAAAAAGTCATGGTTGTATCAGCCTACAAAAGTTTTTCAAATATATTTGACCCCACCGATTTGGACAAACTCTCTGAAATCAATCCAGTATACACCATATTTGGTGACTTAAACGCAAAACACCCCTACTGGAATATACATAATATAAATTCTAACACATCAGGACAGAAATTATACGAATACATGGGATTATATCCTAACATAAGGCTAATCGCACCAGATTTGCCCACACACCCGCATCCCAGCCAAACAATTATTGATATCTGTATCACAAAAAATTTTAATTACCCTCACGAGGTTGAAACCATACAGGCATTAAATAGTGACCACTATCCGGTCCTCACCAAATTTTATGTCAAAATACACTGCCCGCCACAGAAAAGTAAACCTCGTGAGAAAGGCTATAATTGGGAAAATTTTGCAAATTATATTTCTGTACACCTACCGCCGATACAACCATGTGCTAACACCGCAGATATCGATCGAGCAGTGCAACTGCTCACTACCAACATCCTTGACGCATTGAATACCAGTAAAAAACCCATCCCCTCCCGTCCTTACCTGTTCAAACTTCCCAATCAACTAGTGGATCTAATTCGTACCAAAAACCAAATTAGGAAAAGGTACCAGTTAACCAGGAATCCCATCCTGTTAACCCAAGTCAACGCACTCAAGCGCCAAATTGACGCCGGTATTAAGGCTCACAGAGAGAAAAATCTAGAGAAACTAGTTGAATACCATCCTGAAGATCCATATTTTGCCCCACGTCTGTTCATGCGCAAAAAAACGCAAATACCCCCACTCCAAACCCAAGCTGGTGTGGCTGTCACCGATGAGGAAAAGGCTGCTTCCTTCTCAAATTACCTTTCCACTGTTTTTAACCCGAATCCAATACCCGCATCCATCCAAAACCTTGTAGGAAACTACATAACCTCCCTCAACCAAATATCCCTCCAGACTGACGCGGAACCAATGTTTTTCTCGCCTTCAGAGGTGAGAGCCTCATTAATGTCGCTACACCCCAGGAAAGCTCCCGGACTCGATAATATACCTACTTTTGCTTTAAGATATCTCCCTGCTAAAAGTTACCTGTATCTAACTAATTTATTTAATGCCTGCACAAGACTCACCTACTACCCACAACAGTGGAAGGTAGCGAAAATAATAAACATTCCAAAACCGGGAAAAAAACGGAATGACCCGGCAAACTACAGGCCAATCAGTATTATATCATGCCTCGCAAAAATATTAGATATACTTATATTAAGTCGAGTTCAGGAACACCTGGGAGACGGCGACATTTTGAATAGGCACCAATTTGGTTTCCGCGCCAGCCATTCCACAACGCAGCAACTATTCCGAGTTGGTGAAATAGCCACCACCAACTTTAATCGAGGTCTACTCACCGGGTTTGTCGCCCTAGACCTCGAGAAAGCCTTTGACAAAGTTTGGCACCCCGGGCTACTATACAAGCTCTCTATCGCGGGTTTTTCGACTCGTATCATTAAATTGATACAGTCATACATTTCAAACCGCCAATTTCGAGCTGTAGTCAATGAGGCGTGCTCCACACCCCTACCCATCCTGTCTGGCATCCCCCAGGGGTCCGCCCTTGGTCCTATCCTTTTCAACTTATACACCAACGACATCCCAACTCCCACCGACCACCGTACGACCATTTGTTTATACGCAGACGACACCGCTATACTTACCACGTCCAAAAACCCTGACATAATGACTAGACTATTACAACAACAGACAGACCAAATAGTAAACTTCTACTCTGACTGGGGACTTTATACTAACCACAACAAAACACAGGTCATATGCTTTACCAAAAGAGCTAGTAAACAGACTAACACACTCCTCCGCGTTGGCGGAGTTGACGTAGACTGGCAGGAGGATGTCGAATATTTGGGAGTAACACTTGATAGGAAAATGAACTTCAGTAAACATGTCAAAAATATATCCAATAAATACTGGAAGCGAATGATAACACTTTACCCAATTTTAAAAACAGTCCCCCCACACATTGGCACAACAATATACAAATCTTATCTTCGTCCGATATTGACATACGCTTCACCTATATGGTATCCCCTCATACCAAAAACAAAACAATCCATCTTTCAGAGACACCAAAATAAAGCACTTAGAATAATTAACAAACTGCCTATTTATACCCCTATAGACGTATTGCACCAAATTACAGGCACCCCCACCTTAAGTGACTTTATCTATAAAAGATTACTACCAAATTTTGCAAACACTTTGGTCAAGTCAAGCAATCCAACCATTACTGATCCTCTTACTCCCAAATTTTTAACAGCTCCCAAACACCCCTCCTTAAATTATATGTACACCCCTACTCCCTACTAGAATTGTATCACAACACCCAACAATATGTATACTAACTTGTTTTGAGAAAAAAAAAAAAAAAAAAATACATCTAAACACCTTAAGAAAAAATATAGTATCACAAAAGAAAACTGAAAAGAGCCATACCATGACCAAAAAAAAAAAAACAAAAGCACAAAAATAGCAAAAACAAACAATAAATAAAAGAGCCATAAACATGCACATTGTGCACCCCAAAAAAAAAAATTTTTTCACAACCACAAAATAAAACCAAAACCATAAAAAAAAATAAATAAAAATTAACTAACACAAACTAACCCTAAAAACAACAGATTAAAAACAACCTAAACCAGCTCAGCCCAGAGCACAGTTATCAATTTTTTCTGTATAATAACCCGAGGCAAGCATCACCAGATGGAGGACCTTAGCCACAAGCGGCACATACTACGAAGCATATAGGCACTAAAAATATAAATGCTCCCTCGCAATATCAGACTTTCTTGAATCATCAGGGGTCAAATGATGGGCAAATAATTAAATAAGTTAATTCTTGCTGTCGACAAGAATTTGACTTGAGAAATTCATTTCAAAAGGAAACAATCCTGATTTCCAGAAAATAATCTTGCGTTAAATTGAGACCAGCTATTTTTTGAATTAAAATATACTATATTTAATTTAAAATTATATGCATAGTTGCCAACCCTACTGTTTTTTCAGTAGATCTACCGTTTTTTGGGTTTCTTCCCAGTTTTTAGTCCGACCTGCTAAATCTACAGTTTTTTTTGCATATGGATCGATTATTTTATTAAGGTATTACCACCGAGTACTGTACACAGAGTACAGTAACTATACAGAGGCGAAAGCAAACCTTCCCGCCAAAACCAAATATATACTCATCGCCATTTTTTAAATGGTATATCAATTAACCTCACTTCTATGTTGACACTGTTGACGTTTATCATGTTAAGTTTGGATTTGTGAATTTTATTTCCACTCATTTTGGGAGGTTGAAAACATTAACCGAGAATTAAAATTCTCATAAATAAAACCTAGTGCACAACTCAATCGAAAATAGGCGCCGATTATAAACAATTCAAATGATAATATTCTTCAATCCAACTCGAAATACACTGTTTTCTCAGTGTATTCTTAAAAATACAGAAAACATAGAAATAAATTAACAACACATTTCTCTCAGTGTAGATGCAATTTTTACAGAAGGTCACAGAAATCAAGCCATCAAAACTCAAAGGTGCCGCCAGAGCTTTTGCCTCTGTGTTGTTACTGTACTCTGTGATTTAATATGTAGTAAAAAAAAAACAGTAGATTAACAGTTTCACTAAAATAAATTCCCAGTTTTCTACAGTTTTTTTTTGCTCATCTACAGTTTCCTCGTCTAACAGAGTTGGCAACAGTGATTATATGTATTCTTAGTTTAATTTGATTTTTAGTGTGATTTAAAATTCAATGTTATTGTTTTGAATAAGAGGTAATTTTAAATGTAACATACAATTTATTTACATAGACTTAAACACAATTTTAAAGGAAATATATTGAGGTGTTCATTTTAAAATAAGGAATAGTGTTAAAACAAGAAAACAAGGATTTTTCATTTTAAATAATTGATATGTTCAATTTAATACTACGTACTTGTCTAAATAAGGATAATCTTAAATAAATTGTACTCTTCATTTGAAATATTGATCTTATTCATTATATACAAACTTACCGTTTATTTGGATTGAAGCATATTTATTCAAATCAAATATACTTTTTTTTGTGTGTGGAAGACCAGACCCTCTGAATTCGGCACCCTCTATACAACTCGCAAACACCCACCTAAAAAATAGGTAATCTGATGTAAAATAACCTGCTCAACTTGATTTTTGAATTCGCCCATTGATTTGAGATTGCCAAAATAACCAAACTGGCAATTTTGTAAAAGAAAATAAAAAAAATTTATTTTCATATAACACTTCATATATTTTTTATTTTACTTCAGAATTTTTTAATTTTTTTACATAATATTCTCTAACTATTCTTTGATATGTTGAAAGTAAAAAACTTTACCTAAAAAATAATTAGTTGGCAAAAAAAATAACAACTGTTCTTTGACGCAAAATCTTTAAAATTTGCAGAGTAAAATGTCCGATCGAGGTATCTTTTTTATTTTTAAAGTTAGGTGCCTACTATAACCAAAGAAAATGTTCCGAATGAACTAAATAAAATCTTTTATAAGAAGTTTTTTTTGAAATTTTGCTCCCTTATCGAAATATTCATTGATTGTTTCAGCGTCCGAACGAATGCGCGCTACTATGAATCGGCCGCAATCGCATCTAGAGCTAAACGCAGGCACGTGCCGGGTGATTATTATTTTCCAGTGTCCATATTTGTTAAGTTGAAAGTGCTTTTTGTCTCAGTCTTATATTTAGTGCGTTATAAACATAGTTTGGCATAATAAATTATAATTACTGGGATAGAAAATCAAAGGAAACAAGCTAAAAACGTACTCTTCGCCTGTTCACTGGATTTTTATATAATTGTTATACATTCAATAGGATACTTTTCGCAGTTTTTTGTAAATAATGTTACTTTTAGACATTTTTAATTTTATAGTACGATCTTAGTTGGTAAAAGACTTGGTAAAAAAACTATACCAAACCTCATTTGGGTTTCGAATCCGAGACCTTTGGATTCCGAGTCAAAAGAACTACACCACAACCTTACACGTAAAAGAATGTAAATTTTTACATTATAAGACACGAGCTAAAATCATATTTTCACGATTGTATATTACATTATGAAATGTATATTTGTAAAATATATAAATATTTAGATATTAAAATGAAATATCATTTCACCAGATTTCTGTTCAATTACAAAAACATAAAAATTAAAAAAAAAATTTTCAAATTTAAATCATTAAGTAATAACATTTTTATTTACCGATCTATTTTGTTCAAATAGGGTTCTTCCTCTAGCTAACACTAATTTACTGTCCAAATTTCAGTACAATCGGAATTTTTTTTCTTGAGTTATCGTGATTACAAGAAACGTGACGGACAGACAGACGGACATTTTGAAAGTTGTTCAGAATTCGTTCACTAACACAATAGTATGAAATTTTTTTGTCTGCGAGCGATATTTACGGTTTTAGAAATGTACCGATCAAATGCAAAATCCGATGACATTTATGTGGCTCTAAAACAATAATTGGAACAGAAACATTTATTTTTATCACTAAATCCAGTTTACCATGCACAATGTAAAAGATTGTATACCCGAACTGCTTATAAAAGAAAATCAGAAATTGTAAATCCTAGTACAGAGAATACAAGTAAAAAGGGCATTTCTGCAATGTGCTATTTACAAGATAGCCTATGTACCAAATTAAGCCCAGAATTCCAAATGTTTTAGATTTTGGATGGTACCTAAAGGAGGAAATCTTATTTCCAAAGATGATTTCAAAAATCCCAAAACCCAATTTTATTTAGTTAACTCCATTTTGTAGATGTAAATTATATAACTGTACTACAAGCTGCAAGTGTAGCAAAGCAAACGTGCAATGTAACATAAGTTGTTTATGCGAAGGAAAATGTAATCTTTAGTACCCACTTGCTGTTATAATTAATGAAAACATATTTTTTAATGTGTATGTTTCGAGATTATCTATATAATTCTATAACATTTAATTGCAAATAGAAACTAAATAATCCGTAGACTCACTTGATCGCTTAAACGACACCACAGATGGGCGACGTTAACAGAAGTTATGATTTAAATTAATGCGGACGAGTTGCGCGGCCGCATTCAACAGCGTCATCTCGTTACATGAGCCGAATTTCAAAAAAATCTCTTTATAAAAAAGTTTCTTTAAAGCATATGGAACATTTTTCTCGTTTGTACTATAACTCTCTCTTTAAAAATAAAAAAGTTACCTCGATCGGGTATTTTTCAATGCAAATTTTAAAAAACCGCGACAATAGAGGGTAATTTTTTATGCACTATATTATTAGTTACACTATATTCTTTGCCGTCAGCCTGTCCAAGAATATTGGAGGGATAATGTGTAAAATATTGGTCTAAATCGGAATTAAAATAAAAAAGATATGATGTGTTATGTGCAAAACAAAAATTAACACATAATTTTAAAATTTTTCAAAAAATTTGCGAATTGACCGATTTGGCAATCTCAAATTAACGGGCGAACTCAAAAATTAAATCTAGAAGGTCATTTTACATAATATCATCTGTTTTTTAAGTGGGTGTTCGCGAGTTGTATAGACTACTTTTAAAATGCTTCCTACAGATTGGCTGCTCTCCGACTATATGTAAGTTGAGGATCAATGAAATTAGATCACTTGAAATAAAATGACTGCAAATGCCTCTTTGATTAAAATTTGTTCGAACACAACACAAGTTACTTTTACGTTATGCCTGTGAGATTAAGTACATTATTAATATTTTGTCATGTTCATTGTTCAAAAGTTATTCCAAGTTGACAACACAAAACTGCAACCTCATTCGTTTCGTAAAAGCCCTATTAAACATAAATATTTGAAGAATTTAGCAATTAAAATTGATATGTCACCCAATTTACGTAAAATTAGTCCGAGCATGAGAGTGTAACTTTGAATTTTGAAATAGGGCGCCAGCAATCCAAAGGTCCTACCAGCTTCTTGGTTGGGTTGGGTATAGCTCTCGGGGTCTATTTATAGTGTTGACGGAAGATGTGGCTTCAATGTTCGGGGTAAGTTCAGGACAACTAAACATACACTGAAGGTCCGAGATCATAAGTAGTCGGGCGCTTGTGCCCCTATGTTTCACTTAAACTTAAAAATAAAACACAAGTAATTGGTAATAAAAGTTTAGGATGATAGCAATCCTAACACTCGATCGTGAATGTCGTTGGGGCGATTCAGTTTTGTTTTGAAAAAAATGTAGTCTGAGAAAATGTTTAGGTTTGAGCCTATTTAACTTTAAAAAATTGTCCAGCCCTAAAACTATAAAAATTTATTTTAATTGAAATCCGGCCGTTATTTTTTAAAAGTTGGGAAATAATTTTTATTTGAAAAATCGACTATGTCCAATCTTAAAACACAGAAATAATTTTTAATTGAAATGCTGGCTAAGTTATTTTTTAAAATAATTTAAATTCAAAATTTCGGCTATGTTCAGTTTTATAGCACAAAAACATTGATTTAATTCACTGCAGCACTATCTGAAAATCTTCTGTGTTCAATCGCTGTTTGAAGAAAAGTCAGTCTAATAACCGTTGTTGGCACAGGTAATTTGGAGGTAATTTTCGTTTCGTCCGCAGTGGAACTTAGTCGTCGGCGAAGCGCGTTTTGGAATGTCTTGTGTACGTGGCGGCAGTGTCTAATTGTATAGACAAGTTTGAGTGTAGATGAGTAGTAGTTGACTTGTTGCTAGAGAAGTTGACGAACTGACGAACTATCTAGAACTGACCGTGATGAATAATTTTTTCTTTTATACTTTCCGGGATCGTAAACAATTTCAGATTTGTCAGAGTTGTTCAAAAAGGGGATAAATTTCCTTCTAAAATTTCCTTGAAAAGTGGTTGTAACTTTTTTAGTTTTTGAAGGATTTGAAATATTTTGCAGCTATTTGTTAGTCCTCTATGATGTGCTTCTTTCCGGTTAATTTGTTTTTTAGTTTTCTCAGCGAAGCGCTTAATAACTGAATTTTTTGCGCGCTCAGTGACATTTTCCTTAAACATTTTATTGGAATTGGTGAATAACTTTTTTTTTTTAAGAAAACATTGAACTTTTTTGCGGCCATTTAACAGTCCTTAATGGCATGCTTAGATCTGGATATTTTTCTGATTTATTTTCTCAGTGACGCGATTATTAACTGAATCTTTTGCGCGCTCAGTGACACTTATCTTAAAAATTTCATTGGAAATGGGTGAATAACTTTTTTAGTTTAAGGAAAATTTTAAATGTTTTTTGGCCATTCGGTAGGTCTCGAGTATGTACTTCTTTTTAGTCAATCCGTTTTTTAAATTTCTCAGCGATAAGCTAGAAATTAATTATTTAGTGAATTTTTACGGTTCGGTGACAAGAGATACACAGGATATAGGGTCCGCCACTTAAAACTCCCCAGACTCGTAACTTCCTTATTTTTTCAGCTACGACCATGTTCGGCACATCAAATTGTAGATATTTTTAAGGCCTTTAAATATGCATACAGAGTGATTAAAAAAAGAATTGAAAAAATTATTACGAAAAAAAAAAAAAAAATTCCTTGAATATTTTTTTCCTCACCCTGTACATGAACTGTGTTAATGTTTTCTTATAAAGGTTTTAATTAGCTTCAATTTATGTTATTACGTCATATTCGAAATTCTTTTTGGTTTTAGAGAAAGAAATTAAAAACACTCCTTCCGATTCTAAACTGATTTTTTTTAAAATAACTGAAAAATGTAAATAATAATTTTATGGTTTATTTGTAAAAAACATATCACAAACAATCCTCAACGTAACAAAACAGCAACAAGAAACAAAAGAAATAAATATTTTTAAAAATAAACTTTATTAAAATGTACTAAATAATAGGAAATTTCAAAATTTTTATTAAAACTTTTTTTTTAACCGTAAATTGAAGCTAATTAAAACCTTTATAAGAAAACATTAACACAGTTCATGTACAAGGTGAGGGAAAAAATATTCAAGGAAATTAATTTTTTCTTCGTAATAATTTTTTCAATTTTTTTTTTAAATCACTCTGTATGCATATTTAAAGGCCTACAATTTGATGTGCCGAACATGGTCGTAACTTAAAAAACTAAAGAAGTTACGAGTCTGGGGAGTCTGTATGTCAGTTTTGATATTTAATATTTTCGTATGCTTAATGAAAAATCTTAGCAACATTTTGCATTAAAATATAGTAAAACATAGCTTATATAAGACGGTTTACATGCCTTTGACGATCACCCTGAATGACTGACAGGTGAACTTTAATGCTGTCTTATATAAGTTCCAAGGTTGAAATAAAAATTTTAAATCGAACGAAAATTATCGTGTTTAATAAGTATTCGCAGTCTGCAATGCTTAACTGGAACATATTAAATAAAAATTAATATATCACACACAATACGCAAAGTTGATTGGAATCTTAGAAACACAACATTTTTTATATTCCGTTCACAAGCGTATTATAGGGTACTTAACCTTCGTGGTACCTCCTCAAAAAACTTACGTGCGGCACAGAGTGGGTACATTTTTACCCCATTTAAAAAAAACCGCTGCCCAAGGAATCACTACTTCCACATCTAGATTTTCTATCCAAGTCTCTCACAACGAACACATGTGCTAGGTACTACACCAGTATTTTCCCATGTATTTTCATGCGCTGAATCTGAATCCGAGGTTAGAATTGGTCGATTAGCTCATATATTCAACATAACCTCAAAAAATAGATAAAAACGGTTCCAGAGTAATCGTGAGCACCAAAAAGTTACAAGACCAACAACAGACAATTTTTTTTTCAAACTTAAAATCTTGACGTTTCATGATATTCTAAGCTTATTTAAACAAAGAAAATTTTTTAAAAACTTTTTTGCGTTAGAATACTTCCATGGCATTGTTTAATCCATTAAACATGCATTTTTTCATCTCAAATAAATTAAATTAATTGTTATTGTATCCTACTTTA
Source organism: Rutpela maculata (assembly GCA_936432065.2). Classification (NCBI taxonomy): domain Eukaryota; kingdom Metazoa; phylum Arthropoda; class Insecta; order Coleoptera; family Cerambycidae; genus Rutpela; species Rutpela maculata. Next base: position 227,790,636 of record OW386285.2, read on the forward strand.
AACGTCTATTTTTATTTCAGTAATCATAAACAAGGTTAACTAATGTGCAAGCAATCGCACACATTGCATTTCTGGATGGCATATTTTCCAGGTCAAGTTTACTATTTTACTATTTACATGTGTAACTTATACTTAATTGTTTTTAATGTTTGTTATTATGTTTTTATTGTCACTTAGTATAAATAGAATTTTATTTGCCTAAATAAATCAGTTTCAACTAATTACTTGTACTCACTAACCAATCTTTCCAAGCCATAATTAGGAGGTGTGGCTGCCTCTAGGATTGGTTTTACCTCAACAAAAATCCCTACAGTCCATTGATTCCAGAGCCAATACTCCCGACTACCATACTACAACCCTCGATCTCCCAATGATGTTCGGGCTGAACAGGACACTGGCGAAACCGTAGTACGAATGATGGTTGTAGTAGAGTAGTCGGGGGTACTGGCTCTGGGAGCAGTGGACTGTAGGGATTTTTGTTATGGTAAAACCAATCCTGGAGGCAGCCTCACCTCCTAATTATGGCTTGGAAAGATTGGTTAGTGAGTACAATAAGTACAAACAGACCGAGCGACAGACCGACAGACATAACATTTTTTTTGTTGAAACTTAAAATCTTGACGTTCCATGATATTTTAAGTCCATTTGAACAATAAAAATTTTCAAAAATTTTTTTTCCGTTACTATACTTCCACTGGATTGAAAGCAATTGTGGGAAAAGAATGTATTATTAACTAAGCACACAATGAATTAGTGTTTGCAGGGTCCCCTTTATACTAGTTATTAACTAAATTTGCCTAATAAATTTAGGGGTAGTGAATTTTTTCCTCACTTGATGACGGCAGCTTTTCGTCGTGTAGAGCAGTCGTGGGTAAGGAGTGATTGGTGATTTTCTAAGAACGGAAGAAGGGCGTCATGTAACTTGTGAAAGAATATATACAGAGTGTTGTTTTACCTAAGTCACGGAAAGCAAAACTGTTTTATATTGGTGTTAACTGAATTAAATAAAAAATGGAATACTGCTGCAATAATTAATTGTACACCATAGATAAGTGAAAATATATATATTTAAATAAATAATAAATACATCTAGCCTGAAGGGCTCATACATTAGAAAGGCACACTGATTTGGTGTCCAGGTAATATGGAATAATATTTAATATATTTTGTTATTATCAATATAAGCAAAATTAAGACTGCGTCTGCATAGTACTATGTTTCGGCGTACAGATGGAATATTATTATTTGTATGAATATTATTATGTAGCATATATAGAAAAATATCTTAAAAATATATTAAATATAGCATGCAAAATAAAGTAGTAAAATGTGTGACCTGGCCTTATCAATGCTCCTGTTCAGTGATGTAAGCTTCGAGCTATTTACAATAACTTCCCAAACTTATACTAGTTTTATCAACTTTCCCTAGAACCCTAAAAGTCGAAATTGCACTAAGTAATTGCAGTACAAAAAGGCAAAAAAATAAAATAATTAAATAATTGTACACTAGATAACTCACCTTCGTCAGAAGGGTTGTCGCTAGGGACGACAACGAAAATTCGAGAAATCTAGGACGGTAGTTGAGCACTGAAATTAATGATAGAAAACCCCATAAGAACAAAACTTAAAAGTAAAAAATTGCCACTTACATGGAAAATACTCTGAGGACACGTATAGGGTAGTGTAGATCGGGGTGTGATTGATTATACAAAAATTTCTTGCGAAAATCACAAATCACTGGAGACCTCATCACTCCAAAAAACTCGCCTCTCGGATTAAACAGAACTATTCACACGTGGTGGTCATGTTTTGCCTTAAGTAAACTCTACTACTTTGTTTGATTTTTAATTAAGCAACCAGCAATACATCTCGATGTATTAGTGGTGTCCACTGTAAAACTAGACTTATTCGATGAATTTGAGGGATCTGAATCGTTAGTTAGATTAGTAGCATTTTGACATGCTACACCTGGGCCACAAATGAGCAGAAGATAAAAATTGATTTATTAATAAAACATGCATTTTTTATTATTTCATCTCTACATTGATCTTATATAATTTGTTTCGTGTAATGTTTAGAGTATGCAAATACCTTGGCTTGACTTTCGGTCTCTCTTTATAGTGCATAAAAATTGCATCGTCCAGGACCTCTATTCTGTAATTATGGGGAAAGTGAGCATTCATCGTGCAAAGCGAGAGCTCCCATGACACGCATCTCACCCGACCGTCCTAGACTGCATTCCGTAAGTGCAGTGAATAGGTGGTGAACGTGAAGTGATTCAGCGAGAATAGCCGAATTTACAACCAATTAGGTTGGCCCAAAAGCATCAGGTGTTCAGTGTTCAGTTGTTATTTTATTGTGATTCCTGAATGTCGTATGAAAGCTTGCATGAAAGGAGTTACCACTTCGATTATGTCAAGGGCAAGTTCTTTGCTGACCCTGAATCTCCTTATAATTGCTTGGTCGGTTAATGACACAAAAGGGTTAATCTTATGAAGAACTTGCCATCCCCCTTCCAAATCCTCCTCGGCATCACGAAGATCTCGTAATATCTAGAATGTATTTATTGACCAAAAATTCCATATACCCTCGTTATTGGTATTATATATATAAAAAAAAATATGACTATAATAAACTAAAAGAGTAATTGTAATATTTGCTAAGAATTATATTATTATTACCCCATTAGCGATGAGCAAATCCGCAATGTCCATTCTGATTCACAGAGTTAACAACAATAATTTTTGGCCGACGTAAACTGTCCTAAAAGTACGATTAGGATTGTCGTTCTCCCCGGGAACTGATAGAGGTCCAGGAGTATATTGCGCAGACCCATCTCTAATTGTTGCTGTGGTAATGTGCTTTCCATTTCGCCTCAATGACACCCTTAAATCTAGAAGATCTGAATTTGTCTGAGGAAAGTCTACAGTTTATAATGAAATCTGAATCACTTCTTGGGGATATTTTTTTGTGAAAATTTGTTTGTAATGGTTTGAGAAATTTATTTCATATGTGGTTTTTAACATTTGTGGGTGAACATTTCTTTGTTTCATATTATTATGGCATTTTTTTTTATGAGAGACTGGCCCAGATATTTCGAATTACTCACAGGAATATCTGTCTTAAACTGCCAGGTAGGGTACAGATGCAGACCATAAGAATTTTTATTATTTTTCTGGCTCATGTTTGAAAATATTACAAAAGTTCTAATGAGTTTGTTCATTCAATTCATTTTTCTACCACTATTGAATAATTCATTTATTATAGATACGCATTTGAAAAAGTAATGGAGCTCATTACTCACAGCCGTGGGTAATAGTTCATTACTCAATGGGTTAGAGCCAATCACAAAGGTTCTTTCTCATTATTCAACAGTTGCGGAGAGCAATCACAAAAGAGATTTAAAATTCAAAAATATCGCGTATGCCATGTCTCAATTCAATATGTCATGCAAATGTTAATATCTGTTATGGACATCTAAATTTCATTAAATTTTAATATTACTCTAAGGTTTTTCTTACTAATTTGCACAAGTGTGTTGTAAAAAAATTATAGAAGCGATGAGTAATTGTATAGTGTCTACTCGCGTGTAATAGCTATTACTCGCTGAAATGAATTACAACACTCGCCTTCGGCTCGTGGCGTAAACGCCATCTTCACGAGTAATAGTTATCATTACACTCTTGTTGAATGTATAATATTACTGACACAAAATAAAAACACGATGTCACAAAAAAATATATTTACATGTACATTTGTAGTCCAGGCAATACCACGACGGTTAACTCAAACCTTAATAAAAAAACCACTGCCCAAGGAATCACTACTTCCACATCCAGATTTTCTATCCAAGTATTTGACAACGAAAAAAAATTTAGGAACTATATTTGCACTCCACTATGTGGAAATAATTATTTATGGAACTTTAATAATACAATATTTGAAATAGTCGACGCCAAAAACCCATAAAACGATATGCCACATCGATAGTGGGACTATGGTGGTGGTCCTTTTTAATAAATGTTCACAGATATTCGCGGCATTATCGTAATTTAATTGTTTTTTAGTTTCCAATTTTGCTTATATAATTTCTCTATAATTGTGTATAACTTATCTATATTTATACATTTTCAGCAGGAAACATATATAGGTATAATATGAATAAATAACTCACCTTGATAGTTACGAATATATTTCCGGACAATTTTACATCATAAAATTGCCGATACATTTTTCATTATTTTTCCGTTGAATCTCTTCTTTGCGGGCGAGGAATCTGAGATATTTGTTATCTGAATAACCCAAGATACTCTTGCGAAAATACGATTCATTCCGAGCTGTTTGCGAGCATATATAGGTACCTCACGCGTTCCTATTTGTATATATTCTCCAGAAATTTACAGAAAATGTTGTGGCGGTTGTCATCGACCCTCTTTTACCTTATTTATCTGTAAACAGTTTCAAGGCGGCCTTTCATATATAAAAAACTTATTTGCATGGTCTATATCCACGAATATATTTCGCTTCCTTGCTTAAAAAATAAATTCGCTTTGAATAACATAATTTAAATTTCAAATGGTTGGGACTTACGAATGATAATTCGCCTCTTTAGCTGCTAATATTTTATAAAGAAGCTGGCAATTAGTCTTCTTTGTATTTTGCTTTATTTATTTTTCTTACTAATTTGCGCATTGAAATAAATTTTTTGCTAAATTTCCGTAAACCGCCCTCAATAGTGTGAAAGAGAATTTAAATTATTCTCACTATCACGATGGCTTTTCACATTTTTAGAATACGTAAAAACCAATATTTGGCACAGTGGTTCATGGAATACAGAAAAAACAACTTAAAGTAAATTATCATAATTCGCGTCAGATGGGGTGGAAAGAAGGTTTGAATTATCACTACAATTTCTGCTTTCAACTTCAGAAAGAATGCTAAACTGTTAGATATTTACATTATCTACGACATAATAGAATAGCAATGCTATAGATTATCGATAACCAGTTGATTCTCTCGTAGTTGTACCAAGCACTAGCTAAGTAGATAACTCAGAGAACTAATAACAATATGAAATATACAGTTTTGGTTTAAATCTACTATATTCAACTTATATCTAACATCATACAGAAAAATATGGTAGTATACTAATAGCCCGTCGGGCAGAGCGCGAAAAGCCTTCTCTTTCTTGACCTACCCAATACTGAAGTATAACCAGATGGGACCTTCACTACTTATTAAAGCATGTTATTTTACATAGGAAATCAAAATTGACGACACTCTCCATTGGTCGAGACCGAAGATATAAGAAAAGAAACTAAAAAAAAAAAGAAATTTAGAAATTTAAGATTTAATCAAATATAAACTTTAGAACTAAAACAGATAAAAATACAATTTTTTTTTTGGTTTTGACAAATAAACATTGCTTTTTAATTTGAAGTATAATTTATTGCAATAATTAAAAAATTAACATAAAAAAACTAGCAAAATTCAAAAAGATACACAAATCAGCAACATTTTTCTAATTCTTAACTCGCCTTAACTCGCCATAACTCGCTTATGTAAAGAGGTATTCAATTTTTTCTTTCTCCAAAAACTGACAAATTTAATAGGCTTCATTTTGTCTCGATTAATGCTGTATCTAATTTTTTAACTAAAAGCGTTACAGCCCTTGAAACACAACGAAGCACAGTACGGCGACGAAGACGCGAGGCTTCCTTTCCCGCCCCCGCTACTTTCTCGGCCCATCGGCTGCTGGCCTCATTATTGTCTGGATAAATATTAATAAGTATATACCATTTTACTTACATGTAGGCTATTACAGTTTATGTATATTGTAGATTAATTTTTATCAATGGAGAAAAACTACATGTTTGTTTTACGAAACTGCTGAAAGCAGTGAAAATCTAATGGTAGAAAACCAACTGTTACTGGCATCAGGTCTATTATTAATTGTGCAAATGAAAGAAAATATGCAATTTCATTAAAATTTTTATAAAACAAAGTGGTGGCACTGATTTGCACACCCTTCGATACCGATTTCATTATTCTTGTCTGACATCTTTTTGTAATAAATAACTTTAGCAAAGATAATACTTATTGTCTCTGATATTAGTAACGCGATAAAAAAATGCAAGTGAGCCTTCATGTAGTTATAATAAAGAAAAAAAATCAGTTCAAAATAAAATGGCATTGTCTGATTTGTGGAAAATCCAGTAAAATTAAGAATAAATTAAGAACATCTTTAAGTATCAGTTTGTATAGGAACGGGTGCGACTGTAGCGTCTGTAAAAAATTATATTGTATTTACATACACACATTTAAATGAGATAAATCAAATACCATCTGAAATGTACTTAAAAGATATTAATAAAGGTTTTAATGGTTAATGGTTAATGGTGCGGAAACTAGAAAAAAATATATATTAAAGCTGCAGTGTCGCATTGTGATACAGAAATACAAGGCAGGTTACACATTTATTCAGATTTATTTGGGCTAATGGAAATTATCATAAAATTTATTATGCAAAATATATTAGCAAAAAAAAATTAAATGTGTACAAACTAAACAACTGAAAGAAAAAAATGAATTTAAAGTAGCGTTAAATATTTTATTTAAGGAGGTTTATCTTGCTGTTTTGCAAAAAAGAATTCTTAACTCTAATATTTCTAAAAACACGCCTTAATGATATATTTGAAGAAATGACGGAAGAAAAATTAGATTATTATAGCAGTGGAAATATAAGAAAGAGATTAGAAAAGCATTTAAGCAAACAAGTGTTTTGTGAACACAAAGAAAATACAACAACAGTTCATTCAAGTGATAATAAAGCTAAAAGGATTTTTGTTGTCAGTCACAAGTGAATCAGGCGAAGAAAACTTGGTTATAGATAGATTATATTTTCATCTTGTTCCGTTGAAGGGTTGGGGGGTAAATTGGGGTAAATTTGGAGTAATTAGGTAAATCAAGCAGATAAGAGTTCATAAAATTGATATTTAGTATAGACAAGAGAAGCTAAGGTCTCGAAAAAAAATTTTGGCATTAGCCACCCCCATTACCACCCCCATTATTAAAGGGTGATTTAGTGTGTGTACAAGAACCAGAAACCTCAAAATATTTTTTTACTTTATCCACCGGGAACGAGTGGGGAAGCCTCGCGACTCCGTCGCCGTAGCGCGCTTCGTTGTGTTTAAAAGGCTGTACCGTTTTTATTTACAGAGCTAGACCCAGCATTAATTGAGACAAAATGAAGTCTATGAAATTTGGCAGTTTTTGGTGAATAAAACATTCGAATAGCTCAATACATAAGCGAGTTACAATGAGTTAGACCTTTCAAAAAAATTGACAATTTGTGTACCATCTAAATCAACGTCAATTTTTTAATGTTAAAGTTATTATTTTTGTAATAAATTATACATCAAATTAAAGAGAATCGTTTTTACTATAAAACTAAAAAAAATATATAATTTTATCTTTTTTCGTTTGAAAGTTATTCGTGGTTGAATTTGTATTTTGTTATTTTCATTTTCTTTTGTTTTTTTCTTGTAACTTCAGTCTCGACCAATGGAGAGTGTCGTCAAAAGTGATTTCCTATGTAAAAAAACCTGCTGAATAAAATGAAATAGGTTTTATTTGGTTATACCTCGGTATTGGGTTAGTGAACGATAGAGCCAGCCATCCGACGTACTATAAAGGTATCTAAGAATAATATATTTTTCTACGACTATTGAATCATTCATTGATTATATTATCGATGCATTTTTGAAGGAGTAATGCTGCTTACTGCTCACAACCGTGGGTAATAATTCATTACTCAATGTGCGAAGATCAATCACGTGAGTTCATATTCATTACCCAACAGTTTTTGCAGAGCAATCACAAAAGTTCAAAGACATCGCGGATGCCATAACTCAATTCAGTTCAAACTATCATGCATATATAGATTTCTTTAAATAGTGAAATTACTATTAGATTTTTTTACCAATTTTCACAAGTTTATTATGAGAAAATGTTTTCAAGCGTTGATAAAATTACCGATACGAAAAACACAACTAGTGTTACTAATAAGTAGTTCATCGATTTCGTCAAAAGTAAAAAAAATCACATGTCACATACGCTGCTGTGGCTATTTCGCCGGTGCGATTGACGATGTGCATCAATACAATTATCGCTCTTTTCATAATCACATCGTATGGCCCTTCAACTCATATATTAAAAAAGATCTGAACGTTTAAATTTTCCGTGTTTCGCCTTCTTTGTGCATTACGAAAATGGGCACCTCAAGACGGTTTTTGTTGAATAACTAGAAAAGTATCACTCCTAGCTCAAAAACAAAAATCTCTCTCAATAAACCAAGGAACCAAGGAACAATTTGCTGTTTTAAAATCAACGTAATTTTTTTCCCCGAGATATGGTGGTTAAAAATGGCGCCGAAAGTTAGTCAAAATACTACTTTAAAAACTAAATTAGGGGCGAGCGTAGATGCGTCTTCACTGTGTATGTATCATCGATACTCCAAGTGAAGCAACGTGCAGCGCGGTTAGTACTTGGATGAGTAACATGGGAAACACAGCGATCTCGTCTCACCTTCTAGCGGCTTGAATATCAGTGTATACGCGGAAGCTATGTAATTTCAAGACGAGAATTACGTAGTGGATATACCATCCTTAGGCGGGGATGTAAAGCAGGTAAGGCAAGTAAAAGATCTCTACTCTTCTTACGAGAAGCTCGTCTCCTGGCGTCGATGATAGGCCCTGGTAGCGGAAATAGGCCGACGTTAAATAAATAGTTAAAAAAAAAAAAGAAATCTCAGAAATTATGGCACTCGCGTCGAAAATGTTAAGAAACCAATTAAAGATTATCGATTAAGCTAAAATTCATTTATTTATTTTTGCTCCTACATAAAAAATAAAAAAGTTCTGATTGCATTCTTTCATATAAATCTCGCCAATTCTCATAATTATTATTCTCGGCAAATTAACCTTAAAGTGCAATGTATTATTGAGCAGTCGTAGAAAAAGTAAAGTGTTCTACTCGCGTGTAATGTGTAATGATAGCTATTACTCACTCGCATGCTCGTTGAATAATATACTGTTATTTCTACTTCTATAATTATTGAAAAATGTAATTTTGGGTATTAAGCAGATACCTTTCATACGCTCAATAACTAATATTTAACGTGAGAAATAGGAAATTACCAATTCTTTATATATACGGTTGATCTAATTCTAATCACACTAGTATATGCATAAAATGTGTCAATACTTTTAAAGAACCAGAAACAGTCCGATCTAAGAACGAGTTTTGTTAGTAGATAGTTTTTTATTTATTATTTATTATTTTAACGTCTTATTTATATTACCACCCTGGCGGAATTTAGCCATAGCTATTCGCTATTCCACCACTCGACCAGGACACACACACTTAGACAACAACACAACAACCATTCCCTGCGACATTGTCATCTGCCGCAGCTGAGACTCGAATTCAGGAGAAGAGAGCCGTGGTGTTTCTCACACAAACGCCTCTGCATATCCATACCCCTGCCAGAATTCGAACCCGGGACCTCGTGGTCGCAAGCCTAATATGGTAAGCACTGGGCCACTGAGTCGGTCATTACATATACAAGGAGTTGTTATTCTTACAGACTTTATCCCATTGTCCAATTCTTGAACATGCTCGAGATTTTGAGATTCTTGCGGGACAACTTTGTCTTGGATGCGATAATAAACCACAATAAGTACAATTACTATTATCGAAATTCTTATTGTTAAAATATCGCTTTGAACGATCTTGCATTTTAATAGCACAAAGGTTATCTTCATTTGTGTCATTCCTTAATATTTTGTTTTGAATATTACGTAGCTCAGCTTGTTTTGTAATTTGAACAGCCTCTGCCAAAGTTGAATTAGCCATAAGCTGCATTCGTTCACTCGTTTTCTTGTCTTGCATACCCACAACAATTCGATCTCTGATTAATTGATCCTTTAAATTTTCATATTCACAATATTGCGCTAATTTATGCAAATGAGATACAAAGGATTCAATATTTTCCCCTAGATTTTGGATTCTCGAGTTAAATTTGAACCTGTCAAAAATTATATTTCTTCTTGGAATAAAATAATTTTCAAAAGCTAGAACTATTTCATCAAAAATTTCAGGTACTTCAGTCAATTGAAGCAATATATGTTCACTTTCTTCCTCACAGTAAATATAGAAATAGATTAATCTTCTCTTGATCAAGTCTTCCAATTAAACCAGAGACAGACAAATATCTCTCAAACCTTTTTTTCTATGAAATCCAGCCAGACGGGTTTTGAAAAACGAACTTCTCTGGAGGACAAATACCATTATATGCCGCCATTTATTTATTTTTTTAGTTTACCGCTGCCACCATGTTACGTTATAATGAAAAGCTCTTTAAGTAGGTAAGTACGCTACACTTTTCTAAAGGATATAGACGTTTTATTATCTTTTACCAAAAGTCATAATAATAATACCAATATCTATAACAACACTAACTAGATTAATACAACATCCTTTTCTTTAATATATAAAATAAGTAATAATTTAAGTAACATAGTCTTTAAACCAACAAGGTTTCTTAGTTTCTCTTCGCAACCTGCTCGGACTTAGATCTGAATTATTAATTACTATTTCGTTAGAGTTATCAGAAACAATGATATCATTATTTCCTTCCAAATTTCTGTTTACCATTGAAGTCCCTTCTAAATCACCACTTTTCGCTAATGATTCTGAGAAAAAGAAGCCGTACCGGCTGAGAATGAGTTTCAGAAGAAGCATTTATTCTGGCATCCAAGACATTAGCATCGTTTCCAACATCATTTTTAGTTGGTAAATCCTGTTGTGGACTTGTAATCAAATGCACCTGTTTCTTCTATAAGTTCCCTTGTCTATTTTTATAATATATGATCTTGTTTCTTTGGCTTTACATAGTATTTCTCCATATTAATTTAAATCTATTACAAACACTTTATCTCCTTTATTTAACTCAACTAAATCTTTGGTTCTGTGCTTTTTATTAGATTTCTCTTGCTTACTGTTTTGCATCGTATTTTTGTCAAAAATTGAAGTCTTACTAGGGTTAACAAATTTATTTCATTTACTAGGCAACATAGGAATATTAGTTTTTAATTTCCGTTCCATAAATAATTCTGATGGGCTATATCCACATAACAACGGAGTGGTTTTATATGCTAATAAGGCATCAAAAACTTTATCTTTTGAATATATTTTTTAATAAATTCTTAGCAATTTTAACTACAGATTCAATAGCACCGTTTGATTGAGGATAATATGGACTTCTTGTAACATGCACAAAATTTTACTCTTGTGCAAATTTTTTAAACTCAAACAAAAATTGAGGTCCGTTATCAGTTCTGACAATTTCAGGTATATCAAATCTTGCAAATATCTCTTTGATTTTAGAAATTACTAACTGAGATGATAAATTATTGTTCAGTGAAATGATCTCAAAATAATGAGAATAGTAATCTGTAATTATTAAGTGTCAATTTAAAAATTTAAATAAACCTATTTTGCCATGGTCTGGAAGGTAAAGGTTCTTTAATTAATGGTTCTTTTTGATTTGTACTAAACTCTAAACATATTTTACATCGCTTTACTAAATTTTCAACATCATTTGAAACACCTAACCACCAAATACTTTGTTTAACTCGATCTCTGCATTTAACAATGCCCTGATGGCCAGTATGAATAAAATTGAAACATTCTTCTTATAAAATTTTAGGTGTTATTATTCTTGAACCTTTTAATAATAATTCTTCAGAAAAATTGATTTCATCTCGAAATACAAAATAGGGATACAGTTCCCAGGACAATTTCTCTTTCCGAAGCCCACCTGACAAACAAAACTCAATCAACTGGCTACAAATTGGATTTTCCATTTGTGCATCTTGTATTTTTTTTAATAATAATTTTTAGCAGGTAAACTTTTAATAACAGACCTTACAAAAGTATCTACTTCCAAAGTTAATTCCTACCCCAACAAAATCTCACATTTTATAGAAATCATATTTCTTACACTCATTATTTAACTTTAATAAAGATGTATTGAGAGCACAGTAGTAATTTGAGGTCAGTTCATTATTTCATTTTTGAGCTAGAGTGAGTTAGAAGAAAAAAAGACATTGTTCTACATATCCAATAGACACCAAGAAGAGATAAATGGTGTGGGATAATTTGTGACCGTGTTAAATAATTATTTACAATATAACTCGACGGATCATTATGAAATATTTTATTAGCAGTTTTCAATAACAATTTTAGTTTTTAATCTAAGTGCAGATGAATCTAAAAATGGTACCATTTTTTACAGTAGAATATTCCCTTTTCAAAAAGCTATAATTCAAATCGACTCCTTGCAGAATTAACCAACTACAAATTGCTTTTATTAGCGAGACTGCGTGTTGGCACGCTGAACGAAAATAGAGCAAACACTCAGCGGGATATGCAATAAATGCAAATATCTTGAGCTAATAATTTATTAAAATGAATCTATAGTAAAATATTCTTATGTTTTGCAATACGAGCTGCTGCAGAGAAACAATTGATTATAAAAACACAATAACTCATTAAAATGCTTCATAGCCCCACAAAAAACTCACATGGCGTCAAATCAAGCGATCTTGCCGGCCAAGGAACGTCCCATTTCTGGACTAGATATCATTGAGAAACAACTGTCTTACAGCGATCATCGATATTTTGGCGGTATGAGCAGTCGACCCATCTTGCTTAAACTATGTGGCTATTAACAGGATCAAATGTGGTTAATTCTTGTGTGAAAATTATCTCGGTCATGTCGACATGGAGGACTGATGTAACTGTTATTGTATTTTGATTTTCATTCTCAAAGCAAGTAAAGGTCATTAATATTGGAGGACGATTTGTACACCATACCTTGGAACTGTGTAAAGGTTTGCCATGCAGTTTGTGGAGATCATGGTTTGACCAATACTGAAAATTTTGTTTATTCGCAAAACCAGAAAGATGAAACCTGTCCTTCATCGGCTATATACAGATTGTGAATAAATCCTTCATTCTCATCTAAAAGAACCAAGAACCGACGATAAAAATTTGGGCTGACTCTCTTGTGGAAGCCTGAAAGCGTCACTATTGGCACCTTAACAACGGCGTTATTTACGTATCAGTTGCTCGGGCGCCAGTTCCTTATATTACGTAAAGAAACTCCACGTCCTTAAAACAACCGATACAGTAGGGATAGAGCAAGTACAGTGGGTCAAATAGGAAAAATTAAACTTTCACAACACAGCAGTGAAATACACAATTCGGAATACAATATATTTTATTTCCTATATTCTACATTACCAAAACTAGTATGACTACCTATATACTCACCGAAAACATAAACCCAGGCGATGTTACAGTGGCGGGTACGATTTAGTCTATAGTGATGTTACTATTTGTACTACGGTGATATTACCATGGCAGGCGGAAGCGAGGCGGCGGAATGAGGCTAGTTACGGCCGGATGACGGTGCGAGATGACAGGAGGTGACAAGTTAGCAGAGCAGACGTCGGAATCAGTTAGGTTACAAACAGCAGTTAGATATCAGGGACTAAGGCCCGGGATTCCAGTGGGACAGGTCGGAGTGAACAGTTGTGCGTCTGAAACTATCCTACTTAAAAATGTTAAAAAACGCGGAAAAACTGCGTTAAATTTGACAAAGCTTAGGTGAACTGTAGCTTAAGAAATCTGGATTAAATTGATGTGTCATAACAAAAGAACAAAGTTGAAATATAATTAATATTTTGAAATAACTAATACAAAGTTATTTAGTGGCAATCAGCGTGATGCATAAAGAAACGCATATATAAACACGACCCAAACCCAGGCATATAAGAGATAAGTACATCTTAGTTTATTTACGTCTTAATGAAGTGTCTGCCCCATAAAACCATTGAATCGACATCTGTCGAAAAAATTAGAGCAGTAAATTATCGAAATATGGCCAAATAAATTGTTCTTAATCATTATAAAAATATTCAAATGAATTTGATTTAAATTATATCCGAAATAATCAATCACGTATCGTAAAATATGGTCATATACAGAGAATATTATTTAGGTATTATGCAAATCACAACTTACACACTTTTTTATTTATTATGAAAATACCTACTTTCTGCATATTGTTCCCTAATCTGGGCACGCTAATATACTAGTTAGGTAAATACTTTAAAACACTCATTATTGGAGAATCAATCAAAACATCTACTCTTCTAGCTAATACTGACGAAGTATTGAATTACATGATAGGATTCTTAGCATTTTAAAGCGAAAAATATGTTGAAAACACTTCAACCGTTTATTCAAATTTAGTCATTCACACTATTTTATTTAATATGAAATAATGTACTTTCTGTATATTGGTACCTTAATCGGGCCACGCTAATATACTACTTAGGAAAACACTTTAAAACACTCATTATTGGAAAACCAATCAAAAAACTACTCTTTTAGCTAATACTGACGAAGTATTGAATTATATGATAGGATTCTTGGCATTTTAAGGCAAAAAAATATATTGAAAATACTTAAATTATTTATTGAAATTCAGTCATTCACAACAATTATTGAACGTACATTCTATTTCAACCCTAGAAAAGTTGTAAAAGTTTTTTCGAACTCGTTAGTTCTCATCAGTAGAGTACAGAAACATTAATTCATTATTTACAAATCTATTCTTGATTTACCTTTACAATTAGTTATTTTTTCAATAAATAATTTAAGTATTTTCAATATGTTTTTTTGCCTTAAAATGCCAAGAATCCCATCATGTAATTCAATACTTCGTCAGTATTAGCTAGAAGGGTAGTTGTTTTGATTGGTTTTCCAATAATGAGTGTTTTAAAGTGTTTTCCTAAGTAGTATATTAGCGTGACCCGATTAAGGTACCAATATACAGAAAGTAGATTATTTCATATTAAATAAAAAAGTGTAAATGACTAAATTTGAATAAATGATTTAAGTATTTTCAATATATTTTTTGCTTTAAAATGCTAAGAATCCTATCGTGTAATTCAATACTTCTTCAGTATTAGCTAGAAAAGTAGTTGTTTTGATTGATTCTCCAATAATGCGTGTTTTAAAGTATTTACCTAACTAGCATATTAGCGTGCCCAAATTAGAGCAACAATATACAGAAAGTAGGTATTTTCATAATAAATAGAAGAGTGTGTAAGTTGTGATTCGCATAACACCTAAATAATATTCTCTAATCATGATAAAAACAAATAAATAAAAAATAACTAATTGTATGGTCATATATATTTCTTTCTCTCAAATAATTCTTTTTTTCATAATTATTAAAAATACTCAAACGAATTTAATATAAATTAAACCCACAATAATCAAATGCATTACTCTTAAAGTAGGGACACAACAATTTCTCACGTAAATTTTCAAGTGAGGTTTTTTATAATTATTAAAAGTACTCAAACGAATTTAATTTGAATTAAATCCGAAATAATCAGTGACACATTGTTGATATACGGCGTCAAAATTGAATTCTCAGATTCTCACAGCCCTTTAACGGAGGTATGCGTGGTGCAGGCTTCTTTTAGAAAAATTGTATTTTCTAAGAAAACATACATACACATACGCCGATGATCTCCTAATCTCCGCAGGACCAGATGCGTATGCAGGGGGGGGGGGGGGGGAGCAACTGACCCCTCCAGGGGCGGCGTGGTTTAAGAAGTTTGGGATAGTGACAATTATTTCATATCTGTTTTTACATACCAAATATTAGTTTAACTTCGTTTTTAAGCATATGCCAAAAAAAGTGAGGTTTCAAGTTCCACTGTGTTGTGTTATGTGTTTATTTGGTTCCCTCCAGGCACGACGCGGTTGAGAATTTTTGGGATAGTGACAATAATTTCATATCTGTTTTTACATACCACCTCGTTTTTACGCATATGCCAAAAGGAAAAGTGAGGTTTTAAGTTCCACTGTGCTGTGTTATGTATTTATTTGGCTCCCCCTGGTTGCCCCCCCCCCGAACATATTCCTGCGTACGCGCCTGCGCAGAACACATCTGGACTGAAAACAAACTTTAAGAAAAGCCTAATAATGGAGTGAGACCCGTCAACAAAAGAGAGTTGGACCAGCGGAGAGGAACACAAAATAGATGAATACTCCCTAGGAACAATGAACAAATTGAAGTACGGAGGAATCAGCAGGCTCAGAAGAAGAAGAAGATTTATAGAAGCAGAAAAACAAAAATAGGAGCACAAACAGCAGCGACACAACGCGGCAAGATATATCACAAGAAGACCCAGAAGAGGCAGAAGTCCAGATCCAAAAATATAAAAAAAGGGAGCTTAAATGCTCCCTCACGATACAATGCGGTAACGCATCTCACAAATTCCTACACGTCCCATACCACATTCCAGCGCCATGTGACACTCGTTGCTGGAAACAAGTATGACCCTAGTCCAACCCAGCGTAGACGTAGCATGCCCAGCTGTATAATCCTTGCGAGTGGCAGAAATGCCTACCACATGCTGGTAAATTAATCAATCAATCAATCAATCAATCAATCAACAGCAGTTAGATACCAGGAAGGAGCAAGCAAAACAACAGATCATTATATAGCAAGTTACTTATTCTGGGTGTTAGACTCGGCTGATGAAACGATGTATGATTAGTAAACTCTTGTCGCAGTTCCTGGTCTAAAACAATGTATGATTAATACGACACAAACTCTAATTTTTCCGGATAAACAAATAGGCCGGAGATTCCAGGAGTGTTAACCTTAAGGTCACGGGAACCCAGATAAATATAGAGTCTGGAATACCCCGAGAACACAAGAGTTAAGCGTCAGAACAGTAAAGCGGTAAAATAAGTAAATTCGTCCTCCGGGACTGAGAAAATATATGATTAATACGGCACACACCCTGATTTCTCCTGATAAACAAAGAGGCCGAGGTCTTAGGAGTGCTAACTTAAAGTTCACGGCGAACCCATACAAACATAGTGTTCGGAAGACCCCGAGAACACAATGGTTAATCGTCAAAACAGTAAAGCGGTAAAATGATGAATAGTGCAAGTCCCTAATATCAGCCAAGTCTCTATCTATTATTTATACTTATTATTCTTACTCTTATTTCCTCTCTAACACATCTGGTCGGTCTGGTCACGGTAAGCTGACTGATTTCCCTGTCTGGCGGTTTGGACGGGCTCTAGAACAAAATTACCAAAACTAGAGTAGGGGAACTCTGTTTCTTCTGCGCACTGGTTATGACGTAGGCTGGACTTGCGATATTTTCGGAATACGGATATTTGCACGACTTAGGATAATTGAGCACAGCAGGTCTGTGGACTTTGAAATTATTTTTGGTTTCGGTGTGACACTTACTTAGTTCTGGATCCTGCTTCGGCACGTCTAGTCGGTAGCGAAGCTCGTGAGGAACTCACTTGTTCGTTTTTGTCTTCACTAAGAGCTAACTCGTATCCCTCCTCGGCGGAAAAGTGGGAAAGATGACCACAACTCGATGAGTACAAATATCAAGTGACGTATGCTGAAGAGTTTCACCAAAGCAGATTTCTGTGACTTATAGAATAGTTTTATTAAAATATTTCCACTTATTAGTACCTTGAGGTAAACTAGAAAAAGGCAAAAAGCCCAAAAGTTCTGTGACTGCACCGCAAGACATCTTCCCCCCCATTTTCGAGGGCAGAGAACACGATGGCGGCAATAGGCCTACCCTCCAACCACTCCGATTTTGCGGTGCTAGGCTAGCCAGGTCGGATCTATTTTTTTTTCTCTTAGTTTGAATAAAATAAGTAAATATTGATCACAGGTGACCTAACCAACCCCCGGGGGATGAAACTACCCCCATCCCCAATAACGAAATGCCACGGAAACAACGAAAATCAGTAGGAAAGCGGTATACCCCCGTTTTCGAGGGCGGGAAATGCGATGGTGACAATATTTTCCGACCTACCCTTCAACAACTACCTCTAACCCGGAAAACCACTCCTTTTTCCGTTTTCCGGTGCTACGAATTTTTTGTCGGAAAATGTTATTAACGAAAGTTGTTCCAAATTGTCCAAAATCCTAAATCCAAAGTTTAATCAAAATAAAAAAATATTGAAATTTTGTTTAAAATAATATCGAAGTCCGAAAATATAGTTTTTCTGAAATAGATCGGCAATGTCTACATTTTCGGCGCTATTTCAGATCGAAAAATGCATAATTCCAGTATTTTAGTACGTTGCTAAGAAACTATCAGAAAACTGGCCGGAAAAGATCCGTCGCCAAGCAACGGTCAACAAAACCATATGGGAATGTTACTTTCCCGGCCTAGGTCTGGAAAGTGACATTCCCCTACAGTTTTTTATGTATATTTTAGACAGTAAATAAATACACGCGGACAAACCAACTCACATTAAAATTGCATTTATTAGTAAGCAGTTAAATTGTAAAGAAGAAATATTATGCATTAATACGAATTCCTTAATTTATAATAATATTGATTGTGATTTCAGAAAAAATAGTATATGTACTTCGGTGTGAAAGAACATTCCCGGACGTCGATGCTTGTTAGCCTCGGCTAGCGCCTCGGCCAACAATTTGCATCGTCGTCCGGAAATGTATTGCTTTCACACCTAAATACACAATATACTATTAAATGGGTTTTGTTTGAAAAATTCATGACAATTTTGTTTGAAATTAAACCCACGCTGTCAAGTAGTTGTCAAGTAATTAGTAGTCTTTTTTAAAACTTTTCAATTTTCTTATTTCGAAGAAATATTGGGCTTAAAGTTTTTGGACAATTCTGAACAATTTTCATTAAAAAATTTGAAATTTGAAAAAAGCATTTTCTGTTCAGATTCGAAATTGATGATCGGGGAGGGGAAAATATTTTAAAAAATGTTCCTGTTTCAAAATTGATGAGCGAGGAGGTAGAAATTTGAAAAATACATTTTTTGACTCAAAATTGACAAGCGAGATGGGGAAATATGATAAAAAAAAATTTGTCCCGATTTCAAAATTGAAGAGCGGGGCGAAGAAATCTAAAAAAAAATTAACAAAATTGAGGAGCTAAGAGAAGGAAATGAAAAAAAATGGGGACAAAATATTTTTTTTTAATAAGCAGAGAGCGCAAAGAGCTCGCGCGCCCCTTCACGCATTGTCGCTCCTAGGCTACAGCCAGTTAGCCTTATGGATAATCTGGTCCAAACTCGGTGAACTATGTTCGGCGGCTGTCCTGAAAGTCGTTATATTTTCTGGAGCAGGTACACTTCCTTCTTCACCTGAGGGCTTCTTCTCAGTATAAAACTGGTTTCTTCAAAGCGCTTAGTCCCCTTAATAAGCGTCTTAATAGTATGACCAGACGGCACTGATTAATTATGGTTGTCGCTAATCTTGCGAGAAAGCCGATTTTTATAAATGCCCCTTTCTTCGTCGCCCAACAGTGAATATAGTATATTTATAATTTCTTAAATAAAGCATTTCAATAAGTTACTGATTATTTATAATAGCCCGTTTCTCTACAGCACCCTGTATTTTCCATAAACTTGTATTCTTTGCGAAATATATGCATATGTAGACAGTTCACTTAATCACAAAGAAATACGAAACAAAAGAAAAGCGTTACTGGTTAACGAAGCTTTATCAATATAAAAAAGGGAATGTTGCTGGGAATTTGCTAGACGCAATAACAGTTGATAGAGAATTATTTATTTTATATAGGAGGAGACTTTAAAGCCCTCGTTAATTTTATGGGGCTTACAATCAAGACAATAGACAAGATACCTTTAGGAGATCTCAATTAAGGAAAAGCTAGCAGTCACTTTACGCTTTTTAGCTACTGGAGATTCCTATAATAGAAGTTTGCAGTGTCTGCTCTAATTGTCGAAACAAGCTATTTGGCTAATAGTGCCTGAAACCCGTATATGTTCATTAACTATTATTAACTATTTGGTAGGTTCATAGTTGTACTGTCAAGTGGATTGAAGCCCACAAAACACATCCAGATATTTTCGTGTGATTTTTTTTGGAAAATATGTTGATTTCAAAGTAAAATATTTATAGACATGAACGCGGCGCGGCAGATCTCACTAAACATAAATACCACAGATACGAAAGAATTCACAGAAAATCTATTTTTAACCATCTTTAGATAAATTAAAATAAATCAATTTTTTTATATATACTCAACTAATATTTCGGCTTTTTATTAAATCTTTCTTTTCGATTTTTATTAAATCTTTCCCAAAATGTAAAGTATTGCTCGGCGATAATCCCATAACAATATTATCAAGCTATGTCTAGCGCAAGGTAGTCGAGAATTTTCCGAATACGCTGGTAATTAAATAATTAATTTTGTGATAAAAAATTCAAATTCCGTCGGAATTATATTAAAATTACAGTCCACTCAATCCGGCTTAAAAAAAGGTCAGAAGTGCATTTTGGGTAGGGTTCGATTTTATTTTCTTATTATATGAGGAGGGCGTCCAACATAAGCTTAAATTTGAGTTTTCGGGGTCTGGGGTGCACCCATGTGGCCGCCATCTTGAAAAGAAGAATGTAAATGGTTTTTTAAATGTCTTGAAAACTATAATTTCCACAAAAAATTTGTCGAGAGCTTTTTTGCAGATAATAATACTATCTACTTTTATTAAAGTCAATTTCATATCTTTAACTTTTAGAATACCCTGTATAATTTATCTTAAGCTTAACAATTGTTTACGACTTCCTAAGACAACTAAAACTTTTTATAAAGAATGACTTTTGCTCAGCAAATCAAAAATAAGAAAGTTTACAAGAGTGCGGTACCCCATCTGGGGGACACACTGTCGTAT
This sequence comes from Rutpela maculata, assembly GCA_936432065.2. Taxonomy (NCBI): domain Eukaryota; kingdom Metazoa; phylum Arthropoda; class Insecta; order Coleoptera; family Cerambycidae; genus Rutpela; species Rutpela maculata. The sequence goes on from OW386285.2 coordinate 227,811,507, forward strand.
ATTAATTATAAATAAGATGATATTATTCATGAAAAATATATTAAGAAGTTAATATAAAAAACATAAAATATAATAACATAACTGATATGTAGGTAGAAATAAACTACCAATAATAATTTTCTTCTACCTATATACCTCACTTACCTTTGACCTTCCTCACTTTGCAGCGCTAAGAAACTCTTAAAAATAATCAAATTATAAAAAAATGGTAGATAAAATTATTTGCTATAAAATGCTTTATAAAAGAGCCCTGATCCATTTCTTTTATAAAATTAATAGAGCAAGCAAATACAAGCCAATTAGCCTGACGTAGTGCTTCTCGACCATCAACTCAAGACAGAGAGAGATCTTAGCCGGCAGAATGCAGAAGGCCATCATTCTCAGTTCATTACGTCTACTCGGGGCAGACGATTCTCGGACCCAGTAATCACTAACTCTACTGGCGTGGGGAGTGACTGCTGGTATCACCAGCTCCCCTCTGTAAGTGTCGGATCCACAGAGAATACAGAGAAGGGTAACTGGCATTAAGCAAATGAATAAAAATAATATAATAATATTAATAATGATTTTCAGTCAACCAATAATTACACCGTAGTGTTTTGACAATAGTGGATTGTGTGAGTTGGACGAAAACCCGACTATTGTCTGATGCAACCAAGTTAGTTCCCCCCCCCTCCCGTTCCCGAGGATGCTAAACACCGTGGTGGTGGCAGAGTTTCTCGTTGGGGTGGCCCACCCTCGTAAACGGCCAAAAACCAACCCCAAACGGGGGTTAACGCCTATTATAATTATGTGAGGGACTCTTACTTGGTGATCCCCCGTTTTCGTGGATGCTGAACACCGTGGTAGTAGCATAAATTCTCGTTGGTGACCCACCTCCGCAAATAGCCAAAAACCATCCCCAAACAGAGGTTAATGCGTACTATAATAGTTTGAGGGACTCTTACTTGGTAATCCCCCGTTTTCGAGGATGCTGAACACCGTAGTGGAGCCAGAATTTCTCGTTGGGGTGACCCACCCCCGCAAACGGTCAAAAACCATCCCCAAACGGGGGTTAACACGTATTATAATTGTTTGAGGGACTCTGAGTGAGTAAGTTTTCGAGCATGCTATACATCGTGGTGATGGAGGAATTCCTCTCCGGGGTGACCCACCCCCGTAAATGGCTAATAACAACCCTTCAAAAGGCGTTCTCAGAATACCCCCGGGCAAAACTCCCCTCCCGTTTTTGAGAATGCTACACAGGAAAAAACATTAAGATGTCACCTCGATCTCGTCAACAAATTAGTCATCTTCATTTACTGTGAATAACTGAAAAAAAAGCTGAAAAAAGACGAACGTATATTTTTTGTACATATTTTTTGGGAAAAGTAGATATATATATATATATATATATATATATATATATATATATATATATATATATATATATATATATATAATAATTGAAACATCTTATTTATTAAAAAGAAAGAAACAGTAAATTCATTTTACGTTCTTTGAACCCGTGTACTTACACTCATTATGAAAATGCGAAGGGGTACTTTTCTTGCCATTGAGGGGATGAGCTGGTGTCAAGCACTCGCTTCGTGGTCTTCTCCATGGCCGGCATGCTCGAAAATGGGAGGGAAACCTTTTTGTTCAGTGGTATTATGAGAGCGCTCTCTCACCCTCTTGTTATTGATCGTTGAGGGGTGGGTGTCAGGCACGCGTCCCGAGATCCTCCCCATAATTGGCATGCTCGAGAACGGGGGATCAATAAATTAGATTCCGTGAAACATGATCAATACACGTTTGACCCCGTTCGGGGGTGGTTTTTGGCCGTTTGCGGTGGTGGGTCATCCCAATGAGAAATTCTGTAACCACTATGGTGTTCAGCATCCTCGAAAACGGGGGGGGAGGAGAACTACTTTGGTTGCATCAGACAATACTCGGGTTTTTCGGGTCTTTTTCCCACCCACACAATCCACTACAAGTCAAACAAAAGAATGTAAAAATATAAATAAAAACACATAAGACTGAAATATAACATTTAACATTAGAATAGAGTCCTTATATAAGATAAGATAAGCGATGAAAATAAAAACGCTAGTCAAATTTTTCTCTGAAATTATAATAAATTACCGTACTTATATACAGAACCTCATGGTTTGCACGCCTTCGATGATCAGTTTGTATAACAAATATGCTCTAATTTCAGTAGGTATACTACATACATATTTTATATATTATTATGTTAAATTATGTTAATGATTTAAAATAAAAATGTTAAGTCTAAGAGAAGTGATCGCTTTTAATAAGTATTCGCAATCAGCAACGCCCAACTGAAACATTCATTCGTTTAATTGTAGTCTCATCAATGACATTTTATACTAAAATTAATATATGACCTAATTTACATAAGGGTTATTCGAATTTGCATATTGCAGTTTCAATATTTTGTAATACTCATGTGCTTGTGCGTTTAATCAGAAATATTCACATTAGATTCCAAAATTGTAATAAAATATAGTTTATATAAAACGTGACTGTTTACACGCCGCTGGCAAACATCCAGTGTGACGAATATGGTATTCTACCAAGTTATTTTGCAGATATTCCAAAGGAATTAAAATTTTAGGTCTAACAGAAACAGTCGTGGTTTTGGGTTGGTATTCTGATTCAGCAACTTTCAGTCGTCTCATGAAAGTCTTATTTAATATAGTTCAATAACACTTTAACGTTGAATTGATATATCTCCTAATAGTCATTTAGTGGTCGAGATCGGTTCTACTGGAAAGTTCTTCAGAAGTTCTGATTTTTTGTTCTTTTATGTTTTTCTGAGTGAATTTCCATTTTGCCACCTCAAAAAATTTCGGTAAATATAAAAAAAGCAAAAAAAAAAGAAAATGTGCATCTTTTTTTTTAAAGCTATGCACTTTTTGATAAAAGTACTATGAAAAAAAATAAATAAGCAAAATTTCCTACAATTTACCCCCTCCCTCCTCATTTTACTCCCCATTTTCTTTTATAACTTTTTTTTTTAACTGTTTAACGTCGGCCTATTTCCGCTACCAGGGCTTATCACCGACGCCAGGAGACGAGCTACCTCTAACCTGGAAATTTTGCCGAACCTCTTCCCTTAAGAAGAGTAGGGATCTTTTACTTGCCTAACATTTAATAGACAAGGAACCGCCTGCTTTACATCCCCTCCGAAGGATGGTATATCCACTACGTAATCCTCGTCTGAAATTACGTAACTTCCGAGTATACACTGATATACAAGCCTCTAGAAGGTGGGACGAGAACGCTGTATTTCCCAAGATGGGAGCCCATCCAAGTACTAACCGCGCTCGACGTTGCTTCAACGGAATATCGACTGATATTCACATTGAAGTCGCCTCTAGGCTCGCCCCGCTTTTATAACTTCTAAAACTGGTTTAATTGTGCAATTGAGTTCGAAATCAGACTTTGTCGCCCCAGTAATGTATCTTCGGGTGTATTTTGTTTGTAATAGTGTATTAGAAGATGGAAGTAAAGTAGTTCAAAAAAGGGGGTTAAATACATTTAGTGAAGCAAGTAAGCAAAGAAAGGATGGAAAAGGAGTCCATTTGACTGAATAAAGATCAATTGAAGTTCACGAAAAATGCCGAAAACAGTACGTCAGTAAAAAATTATTTACTGCCTATGTGAAGAGGGCACAACAAAGTAGTCAAACATTTCAATTACGCTCATCTGTACCTGGTTTTGGCTTCAAAGATAACTGTTTTTTCTGTGTGGAATGGTGATAATACCAGAGCTTATACAGGAACAAAAAAGGCTCCCTGCTTCTAAGCAAAATCTTGTGTATAGTGATAGGCAGCCAAAAGTTAGAGAAAACGATATGCAACTCGCTGAAAAACGTAATGATGCGAATGGACGAGCCATACTATAACGTGTTGGGCCACTTGCTGACTTAATAGCACTTGACTGACAGTATCATCTCTTGTGCATGAAAAAACTGTACGGTCGCTCACAAGATAAAAAAAAAGTTCGTGGCCCATTTGGCAATGAAATTGAGAAAGCAATGCAAGATATATTCACTTTTCTCATTAATCATGATAATGAATGTCAATTTTCTTTAGAAGAATTGATTAACCACATCGAAGGTGACTACCGTCCTGATAGGAAGACTGTGAAAGCGCAACTTGCCAAGAAATATGAAAGTGATATATGTCGGCAATAGCGAGCAAAAAAACCAGTCGTGTGTTTTGAAAACACAGGCTACAAAATTCTGACAGACGAATGGAGTCAAAAGAAATCGTCTGAACAGGAGGAACGACGTCGTATTGTCAATAGCTGATGGGATTGTTGTAGGTCTCAGGTATTCAGTAAAACACCAGATCTGTTTTTGGAAGAAATCGAGAATCTCATTCCCGACGCTCTCCATGCTTTCACTGAGGAACTTTTTTGTTTTTTTTTTGCGATTTTTTTTATATTTTCCGAAAATTGTCGAGTTGGCAAAGTACAAATTCGTAATCAAACATCCCGAACAACATAAAAGAACCAAAAATCAGAACTTTAAAAAAGGGTTTCAAAAGAAAAAATATATAAAGATACATTTTTGTTTTCTTGCTTTATTTGACATTTTCCAAAATTATTCGAGGTGGCAAAGTGGAAATTCTCAATCAGCACTCCAAAAAATATTAAAATACCAAAAATCAGAACTTCTCCAAAACTTTCCAGGTAAACTACCAAATGATTAGACTATATACTCTGTAAATTACGTTCGAACCTGTGATATATATGCATGGTATGTATATTAAAGTTTCAATATTTTGTATTTATTCATATTTTTGGGCGTTTAATTAAAAGCTTTAATAACATTTTGTTCCAATATTAGAATAAGACATATTTTATATAAAAGCAACAATTTACACGTCCCTGGCGATAACTTTGTAGACTGATATGTCCCAATTTCAATAGGGAATATTTCACTATGTTATTTTACATACATGCCAAAGAAACGAAAATTTTAAGTCTATCAGAAGTTATCGTATTTACAAGGAACAGTTTAAACACATACACACACACATACCCAAATTTTTTATTCGTTATTTGAATTCAGAGTGTTATGAAACGGATTTCCGCTTAATTTTTATTTACGATGAACATTAAAAATTGTTGTCCGGTTATAATATAGCCTATCTAATTAAAAAATAGGTGTAACGAAAGAAAAATTATCGCACGATCGATCTCTACTAGTTTGATAAAGTATAGATATTAGAGCTCTGACAACAAATTCTACTCCTATGCTTTTTATTATTGAGATATCACTGACTGCTAATCAGTACCGACAGGTTTTTTAAACGTAAAGTAAAAACATTATGAATACTAGTTGACAATATTTCAAACAGAAGCGCCGAAGCTGAAAGCAGCTGAGGGTATAAAGGGAAAATGTAATTTGTTACTAAATAGCTATGTTACCATTGATACAACAATTAGATTAATTATTTCTATGGTATTTATTCTAGGATTAAAGCTATTTCGCAGTGAAACAAGTGGACATAAATTTACAAAATAGCCCACCAGAGAATGGTATTTATACCCTGTATCAGTTTAGATTAGAATGCCAGGCCGAGCTCGATTTACAGAGGCACTTATCATCAATTCAGATCATTAGAATTTAGCAATCATAGGAAAGGATAAACGTTATAAAGTACTTCAGTCTTAAATAGGATAAAGTTAGGCACTGTGAACTCTTTACTTTGCCACAACTCCATTTGGTGTGTCAAATAATACACTAAGGTGATCTTGCTTCAAATATAGAGTAATTAATAGTCCGTTGATATTAGTATCGAAATCGATGAATAAAGGAAATAGTTTATAATGTTTTGCTCTTTGGGAATTATACGCGCCATATGGCTACCTTCTACCTCTAATACTACCTGTTGCGTTTTTCTACATTTTTCCGCGAAATAGTTGATCTCGCAGAAAATTTTATACTTACAGATAATATTCTTAATAAAATTTACTACAAATAATATTTTATCCATATTTCCGAAAGACGCAATGGTTTTCGAGCAATTAGCGAACAAACTAAGGAGTTGTGCTCTACTCGGAACGCCCTTCGCATATTTTTATCAAAGTGCATCGTGCATAGGACTGAAATTATACAGCAAAGGTGATTCCCGTCTTCAAGAAAATAAAAATAAAAATAAAGAAAGGAAGAGTGTTTTTCTGAAATCAATCAAGAAAATCTACTTTCTCGACGCAATTTCAGATTCCAAAATACGCTATTCTAGTACTTTAGTCCATTGCTAAGCAACTATCAGAAAACAGTCGGGGAAAGTTACTTTCCTGGCCTAAGCCGGGAACGTATTTCCGTATATATACATATATATATATATATACATATATATATATATATATATACATATATATATATATATATATATATATATATATATATATATATATATATATATATATATATATATATATATATATATATTGCCATGACATAGCCCACCGATCAATGGACAATGCTCGATTTTAGAAAAAACACAAAGTAAAATTTTAAATCAAAAATAAAACATTTTATAAAAATTTATCAACACTTTAAATCGCAAATGGTGTACACGTTAAGCGTGAGAGCCATAGCAGGGTGTATTGACTTTCCTCATGTTCAAACTACACAGAAGGAACAGTGAAATGATAGGCAAGGTTTGGTTTAGAAATGCTTTGCCATATTTTGTAATTAAACATGTACTTTGTAAAATATTGTATAAAAATTGTAACATACCTATAGAGAAAATCACTCTGTACAATCTAATTGTAAAATTAGTGCTTCGAAAACTCTCAACGGCAGGCAAAAGGACCACAGTGCGGGATTTGCTTGTTGGAGCAGTGTAGAACCTACCTAGGTACTTTCTGGCTACAAGGACAGCCTAAAAATAGACAAAATCATTACTATTAAAATTCCAAATAGACTAAACATGTGTTAAAAAGTGAGAAATTACTCATAATAAACTTATAAGTTCATAAGGAACAAAATCAAACAAACATTTTAAGCTCCTATGAATTTGGTCAAAACAAGGCTCGGACAGCCAACGGTAAATTCTAATCATGTTAAAAATTGTGTAAAATGTTAATCGTAATAGACTAAAAAGCATTAAAACATAAAGTTACATACCTTAGTTCACTTAACAGCGTGGTTATTTCCAACAAAAGACTTGAAAAGGGGGCCACAGCTGACTTTCAAACTTCTAGGTATGGGACGCTACCATATATTCTTGTCAAATTGGTATAAATTAAGATTTTTTCAGTGTAATTTCACTACTAGAAGTTAGATTATGTTACACAATGTTGTTTTAGTGCAAATTGCTACATGCACTGTCGATAGTTAGGGCTGGACACTTCACAGTATAGGGTCTCCGAGACTCTGAAAAAACATTTGTTCATGTTAGATTAAATAAAATGTTGTTCTATGTTTATTATGTAAGAAAATATTCGTTATAGCTTTATGTTTGACCTGGAAGTGTTTTTTATAGCTGTAATTAGTTTTTAAGAGTGTTTTTGTGAAATTTCCAACTGATCAGGTAACCTCAAAATACATCATTCAAACTAGGCATGTTGCATACCAAAATGATCAGCTTAAAGCTAGGAATAAAGTACAGAAAGAAAAATAAGCATTGTATTAAAAATAAGCTCAAAATCATAAAATTTCCAAAAATAAACATCAAAAGTCAAAATCTAGTAATCCAGGTTTTTTTTTAAAATTGTCAAACCAAGCCAATTAGAAGCCATATTTTAGCATTCAGTCGTTAATTATCATTCAAAGGGAGAGGTTTAATCAGAATTTGCTGAAATTATAACCTAAGTTTTTGAAAATATATTTTGTGACCTGTGATTGGTCAAATCAAGTTTTAACATTATAATTTTAAAAATTAGTCACGACTCAAAATAAATACATCTGATAAATTGGAAATTAAAAATTAAAATGCAAATAAAAATTTTGTAAACAACAAAAAAGGTATCGTCTTCGAAAATAAAATAAAAAGTGTTTGCTCCGAAAGGTAAGGGTAAAACACCTACCTGCGTCTAATTAAAGTGCCAAATAGTGCAACGCAATCAGTATCCTGGTTTTTCAAGAGGAATATTCAAGAATCCTGATTATATCAAAACAAAACATCACCATTGTAACGAGTCACTTTACCGACTTGAAGACAGCGTGTCAACAGAGAACTTCAGGCTGTTTCGACAGGACTTTTCGCTTGTGAAGAACGGTCGCGTGGTTGCAACCAACTTTCGTCGTCAATTGGGATTAGCACAAAGGTAAAAGCTTTTATCAAATTCTAAATAAAGAATACTAGACACAAAAGTGTCAATTTATTTATTTCTATTAAAAAAATCGTCTTCGTTAAAATAAAATTTTCAATTTGAATATAAAATTTTCATAAAAGTAAAAACACTGATTATTATCAAATCAAAAATCTAAAGGCCGATTAGCATAAGTTATTTTAAGAGATATTGTTCACCATTTTGTAATTAAGAAATTCAATCCAGGTCAAAATTTAAAATTTTAATAAAAGGTTTCTGTTCAAACATTTCTGACCAAACTTGTGTGTTATTTATTTGCTTCCTGATATTAAAAAAAAAATAAACTTGAACCGGCTTCTTCCCTGAGCGGAGTCAATCCTCCTGGTGTGGAAATCGTGCTCCGAATGCCTGTGTGGTGCATGTAGAGGTAAGAAAATAAATTTGACAGCCCTCGTGCTGCTCTGGCGCCCCAAACTACCTCGTATGTCTACAACATACACACACAGTACAGTGCATTTTATGGCGTCCAACGTGGTGAGCATTTTGTAAGCACGCAACGTTTGAGGTTTAACGTGTTGTAACACATTTTGTATATCAAGCTCAGGAAAGCAAATAAATTCAATAATAAACAAAATTTAAAATTCTAAAATCAATTTAAAATCAGGCATTGTCGATTTAAAGGTAAATAACAAGGTAATTTTATAAAAGGCTATTGGTAAGGTAGAGATAATCTACATATTTTGGTAAATGAGATTAAGAGCAGGTAAGACTACTGACATGGCAGGAGACAACCCAGCACCTGGAACTTCGACAGAAGAGACACAACAAACACAACAAGCAGGTGATGCAACCACTACACAAACAAATCCAGACATGCTAAATAAGCTGATGGAAATGATGACAGGAATGAATGCGAAAATGGAGCAAACCAGTCAAAGGATGGAAGAAAAATTAGAACAAACAATGGAGCAAAATAGTCAAAGGATGGAAGAGAAAATGGAACAAACCAGTCAAAAATTAGAAGAAAAACTAGACCAAAACACACATGAGATAGGCAACATTAAAAACATAATCGATCAAACCATGGAAGAAATAGAACAGAGGACAAAGTGGTTGGAAGAAAAGCTGGCAACAGAACTTTTGCAAACACAACAAAAATTAGAAGAAAAGATGGAAATGTTCACGGAGAATTTGAACAAGAAAAGTGAAGAAGGGATGAAAAAATTCGAAGAAAGCACGCAAGATTTGAGAAACAGATGTGACAATCTGGAAGGAAAATGGGAAAAAATCGATGAAACAATTTGTGAGAAAGTTGGTGAAGCAACAAAAGAAGTGAGGGAAGAAGTACGAGCGGAAATGGCTGGAATTTTCGAAGAAGGAATGAATGTAATGGACGCAAGGATAAGAAAACAAGGAGAAAAGGTTGACACTCACAAAAAAGAACAGGAGAGAAAGATATCTGAAGTTACTAGAATGATCAGGGATAGTACACGAACGCACACGCCACTACACACATACACATGTAACAAAACACCATTTTACTTCTACGGAGACAACAGAACACATCCAAAAATATTCATAACACGCCTAAAGCAACACATGGACACATTGCATAGCTCTGCCGACCTCAAGACTAATATACAAAACATGATAAAAGGAGAATGTGAATATTGGTACCAATCTGTGGAAAATAGGTTCGAATCTCTCCAGGAGTTCGAGGTTTTATTGATGAAACAATACTGGAGTGATCACACCCAGCAAAAGGTAAGGGAAAATCTATTCAACGGGAGGTATAATGACAAATCAGGTATTTCTAGGGAAAACTATGTACTAAGAAAAGTGTACAACATAAAACACTTAGAACCTAAGTTCACTGAGAGTGAAATTGTTCGGTATTTGGCTAGACATTTTTCAAATAGCATTCAAAACGTTATTATAACACAAAGGATAGGAACGATGGACAGTCTCCTAGAATATTTACGGGAAATAGACGATTATCACCAAGGTTCGTCGAACAATTATAATAAATACGGGAATAACGAGAACAGATACGGAAATAGCGATAACAGGTATGGGAACAAGGATAATAGGTACGGTAATAATGAAAATCGAAACAGAAATCAAGATAACAAATATGATAGATATGATAATACGCAGGGGACAAATAATTTCAGGTACTTCAAAGGGAACAATTATAGCCAAAATGGGAATTTCAACTATCAAGGGGGGAATAATGAGGACAGGTACAATCAAAACAGAAATAACTATAATAATTATAACAGGTATGACAGAAATGAAGGGCAAAACAGAAAATTCAATGGGAATATGCCATATGGGGGGCAACAAACTATGAATCAAAACAGGGAACAGGGTAAGCAGATACAGGAAAAGAAACAGGTACATTGGGAATCAAAGAAGCCAACGTATGATGAACGAAAAGGGGATACAAGAACGTACTCGCAAGTGGCAAATACCACTGTACAAAGGGGAAGTGAAAATTCACAGGCTCACATGCATAGGATAGAAACGGAGGCACAAATTAATGTTAGGCCTGAAAATCAGGATTTTTAGTTAGGCAAATTTTAAATTCGAAAGCTACGTATGAACACATGAGAGAATATTTGGGAACTGAGATGGATGATGAATTTAAAAATGTAAAAATTAGTCAATTACCTATAATAAATATGCAAATAAATAATATAAATGTTAGGGCACTAGTTGATTCAGGGTCAGAGATCAGTCTGATTGATGAAAAGATTTTTAATGAATATTTTAATAATGGTGAAAATAAATGTATAAAAATATCAAAAATAAGATTGGTTAATTTAAGCGGTATAAAGTTCGCAGAATGCAACAAAATATTAAGTACAGAATTTAAAATTAAAAATCAAACATTTAAAGGTGATTTTGTTATTGTGGCAAAAATGAATTATGATGTCATTCTGGGGGAAGACATTTTATCTGAATTAAGGGCAATTATTGATTTAGGAGAGAGAATCCTAGTTGTTGAGGGTGAAAAAATACCCATATTTAATATTAAGAATATAAATGGCGAAGGTGCCAGCGGTAAAAATGAAAAATGCGGTAAAAAAGGCGATAGTGCCAGCGGAAATATTATAAAAGGCGAAAATGCCAGCGGTAAGAATAAATATTGCGGAGAACATATGATGGAAAGTACCACATATGTAATGAATACTAGTTATAAAAAGCCCGAAGAATTACTGATAAGATGTCCTGCTAAGTTTGATAAAATAATACAAAACATGCTACAAAAATACATTTCTCTAATAAAAAATGAACATAGAATCGCTGAAGGTTACGTTTACAAGTTAAAAATCGGTAAAAATGAATCATTGGAATATAAAACTTTTCATATTTTAATTAAACAACTAGTGCAAAAAGAAATTAAAAATATTATAAAAGTTAACAGTATTGAAAAAGTTATAGGTGATTACAAAAATCCACTGATTAATGGGAAAAACAAACAAAAAATGATTGGATTATGGCAAAATGTTAAAAAGTTAAAAATCAAAGGATCACAGCTCGGTTCACTTCAAAATATCCAAGGCATGTTGTCCGAAGGGGGGGACGAATCAGGTCATAAAACAAAGAGAAAATTATTTACAAAAGGATGTAGAATAAATGTTAAAATCGTTGTGATGAATGAAATCATTATTATAGGAATTATAGTAGTAGGTAAATTTAATATCGTTGAACTTGTAATTTTAAGAAAAAACACATGTAAATTCAAAAAATTAAAGAATATTTATGACAACACGACAAGGGGAAGATTTCACGTCAGTCTGATGTATCCATATGAGCCAGGCTAGACAGAATGTTATAAAATTTAATTTTAATTTGACTGTGTGCATGTCATGCCATATTGGTAACTAACAAAATTTTCACCAGTCAAAAATTATTATTAGTTAAAGGGGGAATGCCATGACATAGCCCACCGATCAATGGACAATGCTCGATTTTAGAAAAAACACAAAGTAAAATTTTAAATCAAAAATAAAACATTTTATAAAAATTTATCAACACTTTAAATCGCAAATGGTGTACACGTTAAGCGTGAGAGCCATAGCAGGGTGTATTGACTTTCCTCATGTTCAAACTACACAGAAGGAACAGTGAAATGATAGGCAAGGTTTGGTTTAGAAATGCTTTGCCATATTTTGTAATTAAACATGTACTTTGTAAAATATTGTATAAAAATTGTAACATACCTATAGAGAAAATCACTCTGTACAATCTAATTGTAAAATTAGTGCTTCGAAAACTCTCAACGGCAGGCAAAAGGACCACAGTGCGGGATTTGCTTGTTGGAGCAGTGTAGAACCTACCTAGGTACTTTCTGGCTACAAGGACAGCCTAAAAATAGACAAAATCATTACTATTAAAATTCCAAATAGACTAAACATGTGTTAAAAAGTGAGAAATTACTCATAATAAACTTATAAGTTCATAAGGAACAAAATCAAACAAACATTTTAAGCTCCTATGAATTTGGTCAAAACAAGGCTCGGACAGCCAACGGTAAATTCTAATCATGTTAAAAATTGTGTAAAATGTTAATCGTAATAGACTAAAAAGCATTAAAACATAAAGTTACATACCTTAGTTCACTTAACAGCGTGGTTATTTCCAACAAAAGACTTGAAAAGGGGGCCACAGCTGACTTTCAAACTTCTAGGTATGGGACGCTACCATATATTCTTGTCAAATTGGTATAAATTAAGATTTTTTCAGTGTAATTTCACTACTAGAAGTTAGATTATGTTACACAATGTTGTTTTAGTGCAAATTGCTACATGCACTGTCGATAGTTAGGGCTGGACACTTCACAGTATAGGGTCTCCGAGACTCTGAAAAAACATTTGTTCATGTTAGATTAAATAAAATGTTGTTCTATGTTTATTATGTAAGAAAATATTCGTTATAGCTTTATGTTTGACCTGGAAGTGTTTTTTATAGCTGTAATTAGTTTTTAAGAGTGTTTTTGTGAAATTTCCAACTGATCAGGTAACCTCAAAATACATCATTCAAACTAGGCATGTTGCATACCAAAATGATCAGCTTAAAGCTAGGAATAAAGTACAGAAAGAAAAATAAGCATTGTATTAAAAATAAGCTCAAAATCATAAAATTTCCAAAAATAAACATCAAAAGTCAAAATCTAGTAATCCAGGTTTTTTTTTAAAATTGTCAAACCAAGCCAATTAGAAGCCATATTTTAGCATTCAGTCGTTAATTATCATTCAAAGGGAGAGGTTTAATCAGAATTTGCTGAAATTATAACCTAAGTTTTTGAAAATATATTTTGTGACCTGTGATTGGTCAAATCAAGTTTTAACATTATAATTTTAAAAATTAGTCACGACTCAAAATAAATACATCTGATAAATTGGAAATTAAAAATTAAAATGCAAATAAAAATTTTGTAAACAACAAAAAAGGTATCGTCTTCGAAAATAAAATAAAAAGTGTTTGCTCCGAAAGGTAAGGGTAAAACACCTACCTGCGTCTAATTAAAGTGCCAAATAGTGCAACGCAATCAGTATCCTGGTTTTTCAAGAGGAATATTCAAGAATCCTGATTATATCAAAACAAAACATCACCATTGTAACGAGTCACTTTACCGACTTGAAGACAGCGTGTCAACAGAGAACTTCAGGCTGTTTCGACAGGACTTTTCGCTTGTGAAGAACGGTCGCGTGGTTGCAACCAACTTTCGTCGTCAATTGGGATTAGCACAAAGGTAAAAGCTTTTATCAAATTCTAAATAAAGAATACTAGACACAAAAGTGTCAATTTATTTATTTCTATTAAAAAAATCGTCTTCGTTAAAATAAAATTTTCAATTTGAATATAAAATTTTCATAAAAGTAAAAACACTGATTATTATCAAATCAAAAATCTAAAGGCCGATTAGCATAAGTTATTTTAAGAGATATTGTTCACCATTTTGTAATTAAGAAATTCAATCCAGGTCAAAATTTAAAATTTTAATAAAAGGTTTCTGTTCAAACATTTCTGACCAAACTTGTGTGTTATTTATTTGCTTCCTGATATTAAAAAAAAAAATAAACTTGAACCGGCTTCTTCCCTGAGCGGAGTCAATCCTCCTGGTGTGGAAATCGTGCTCCGAATGCCTGTGTGGTGCATGTAGAGGTAAGAAAATAAATTTGACAGCCCTCGTGCTGCTCTGGCGCCCCAAACTACCTCGTATGTCTACAACATACACACACAGTACAGTGCAATATATATATATATATATATATATATATATATATATATATATATATATATATATATATATATATATATATATATATATATATATATATATATATATATATATATATATATATATATATATATTGTGGTTATAATTTCCAAACGGCAAAACATTATAATTTATTTCCCCTATTTTTTCTAATATCGATGGATTATAAAGAATAGTGCAAATTATATGAGTACCAAATAAAGTAAAATTTTTTGCTAGTTTTAATTGTTGTATATACTCATCGTTCTGTTGAACTTTCTAGTCTGCTTCTAGACTTCGGCTTTAGTATTGCATTCGTGTATTTGTGGGGAACGAACGAGGGTATAATTAATGGCTTTCTGGGAGTTCTGATAGCAAGATTATTATCTATAACTGTAGTAGTTTAATATCTGTTAACAACAATTTATTCTATGTTTAAACTTCAGTAGAGTTTCTTTTAATACTCGGATATTAACTATTATCCTGCTAGAAGCGCCTTCAACCCAGGTTCTTTTTTTTTGAAACCCATCAGCTTATTTATTGCCTCCAGTACCTCTTGTGACCTGGCATCAATCTAATCCCGGTTTTTCAAGTACAACTCTCTCAGGATTTAAACGCAGTATGGAACTAGTTTAGACTATATTTCTGATGACGCAATAAATGCTATTCGTTTGTGCGTAATTTCATTTATAAGTTTATCTTGGAACTTCGTTGACGTATTTTATGATAAACGCTTCATGTTGGTATACTACGGCAGGTTTTCCGAGGCTAGTATACTGTAGTTTATGATTATTCTTGGTTTGCCCCATATACTTCTGATCTTTCACAATTTCTGTCCTTGATCCATCGGTGTACCAGATTGATGCTTGATTTTCAAGATAAGGATATTTAATAGATTTTCAGTCATGTGTTCATGAGCACTGTCGTTTTTAATCGAATTTTACAGTGATTTTAAGCTTTTGGATCGCTGTCTGAGGTAATTTTCTTGCGTTAGCTGGTAGACATTAGATTCACAGATTATGAAGCATTTTATGTAGATAGATTATACATCAATTATACTTATTTAATTAAGGTATTTTAATAAGATTGTCACGAAACGAGTGAAAGTTGCGGTAAAGTATTGTCAACTAAAAATATATATAGGGTGATCTACCATGACATGTGGAAAATTTATCAGTAGGTTTTTCCCCACAGAAATGAGTTAAAAAAAGTGAAAGATTAAAAAAAATGACCAAAATTACCTTATTTTTTTGTAGAAATGCACCGCCAATGACTTTAACCAATCTGACGTAACGCGGTACAACCATATCACTTTATCAGACTTGGGATTGACACTATTGACAAGCTGGTGAGGGTAGGAGTGACTTTTTGGTTTTAATCAAATCACACTACAAAAATAGCGAAATAAATCGAAATAAATCTAAAAGTCATTGACCCTATACTAGTGAACTCTATAATAATAAGTAGATATAAGAGATATTTACTTAAACCCGTCAATAACACAAAAACACCAACTTCGGCGGTTCCTGATTGTTCGACCGAAAACAAAAAACGCGGCACTTTGATCTCGCTGGCCGGTTTCACTTTTTATGCCAATTAAAGAAATGTAAACAACTCCAATACGTTCTTTCACAAGTAAGTTCGTCACCCTATTACTGACCTACACAATAACAGTAGTGTAAATTTGTAAATTTTAACCATTTTTAATATACTAAATTACCTCGCAGCACTCTAAAATTTTGCAAGGGCTTTCCCGCATTGAAGACTAGTACACCATTTTTTTGTGTGAATTAAAGTTTCAATGGTTAAGCACTACTAAACAATGCCTCGTAACAGTTTTTATTTTTTTTAATTATAGCGCACCGCTCCAAAAAAAATTGAAAAAAAATCTACAATAAACTATTCATAACAGTGTATTTTTGGTAAAAGTTTTGTGTATGCGAATCATTATTTTCATGAAAAAATAAATATTCTAATTTTAAAATATTTTTTTTCTATTCGAAGGAGGCAGCAAAATCAGCTGATTTTTTTTCCTAAGATGCATTGAAATTACACGTACATCGTCTATTTTTTTTTTTCATAATAATTAACGCACAACTTGCAGAGATAAAAGATGAAAACGAAGTGTCATGTTTATTAGGCGACGAGGGGCTAAAACTCGAGGAAAATATTTCTTTTTCTATTGTCAATCTACTGACACCGAATTAGGCCCAAACGCTTGTGGGGCCATTTTACCATGCTTATTCTGCTATACCCTTTGGACCAAACCCGGAACAAATTTGTAACAAGCTAATTTTTTCGGGATTGTATTCTATGACTATCCAGGAGTATTTGACTGAAAATCCCAAAATATCCGCCGTGCAGAAATAAAGAAAAAATGTTGAAATTAGGCACTTTTTTCCTTTAGTCGGTAATAGCCCACACGAATGACACTTTAGGAAAAAAAAGTAAAGAGGCAAAACTTTGAGAGAAAGAGCTAAGCTTCAATATGGTATAAATCGGTTAAATATTAACAAAGTTATGATTGTCAAAATGACAGATTCTTTTCAAAAAAAGGGTATTTTTTGTATTTTAATAACGTAAGAGTGTAACAATAGTCAACAAATACTTTTATTGGTAATACTAATTAAACATGTTTATTTAAATATGAAATAAAACCGGTTAATTTATTTGACCATATTTCTTTTCGAAAAACAACAAAATCGTATATTTTTTTCTTATTTTGATAAAAAACTTACACCAAGTCCAACTTTGCCTCAAAGTGCTAAATAATTTGTAATAGATGGGGGGGTTTCTCCTTAGAAAAGTTGTGTGGCAACGCCCGGCTCAATGTAAAGATATTGTTATGTTTCATTTGTTCGTTATCATTATGGTTTAAATTGTATTATCATTTTCGATAGCTATTTTAATGAAAGCACTTCCGTTAAATTTACAGAATATGATTGAGCATTGCAAAACAAATAATGTATACATGATGAGACCCGGTGATTGAGGTAATTCTGATAAAATAACGAAAATCTGCAAGTTACGTTCAGAACTAAGTGAAAATGTAGTAGAAAATACTCTATTTGCACATAGTCTAGGAATTTTTTTTTCTTTTTCCGGTTAGCGCGCGTGCCGTTCGGAAGTTTCGTCTGCCAGCGTAATTGGGGTATGTGAAGTACATATACTAACTACCTTTGTGGACAGATATCGATAATCATTCGATTTAAAAATAAATGCCCCCCCTCCCTATCCCCCCACCATACCAAAAAGTTCCAGAGAGAAAAAAATGTTGTATTTATATGGTCTCTTCGATTACCGACTGGCAGACGGTAACCACTCGTCGTCGAATTTGCACGCTATTTCCTAGAATAACATATCATATTCGGATGTGATACCACCTCTGCATTCTATAAAAATGGCAAAAAACAGTATTTTCAGTTTTAGAAAATAATACTGAACTAAGTAACCGCCTATTAATTTTCAAAAGTTTTGCTGAAGCAAATCAGCTTGCATTAACTGGGAAAGAATTTATTTTAAGATGGTATGGCAGTACAAAAACTAATAATTTAAATGATTACAGAATCGTTATTAATAATCAGATTTTTGCTAGGCAAAATATTTTCCAGCACTTCGATCTAACAGTTCTTCCTCCAACATCCGATGCCACTAAATATCGTACTTATAGAGTGTATTGGCAAATTCAAGTCTGGTTAGGTGACAATCTTAATCCAGAGAGCTGAGTTTGGAAAAACAGCGGTCATCTAGAACCAATAAAAACAGTACAAAAGTGTGCCCCTGATTTTATTTTAAATATTTTATTCTGTGGTTGCAAGAAAAATTGGAAACAGTCTTGAAAATGTAAAAAATATAACCTTAAGTGCAGTACCAGCTGTGTAAATTTCATCGGACAGGACTGTGACAATGCCTCAGAGGTGTTCCTTTCCAAGAATGAGGTTAGTTTTTAGTTAAAGCCCGTATTTGAGAGTTTTTTATGCTTATCCAATTTATTGACGCTTTTTAAAGAGTCTATAGTTTATTTTTTCACTATTTATGAGTTCTGTTATTGTGTTTGTTGTTACGTTCTTTTGTTTTTAGAATGGATTTTATTTTACGAATGTATTACTTTAATTAATTAGTATTACCAGTAATAATTGTTGTTGCCTTTTATTGCATTTTATGGTATTAAAATACAACAAGTATTCTTTTTTAATCTGTCATTTTGACGACCGTAACTTTGCTAATATTTAACCGATTGCAAAAAACTTTATATTATATTAAAACTTAGCTCTTTCTCTCAAGATTTTGCCTCTTTACCTTTTTTCCTACAGTGTCAGCAGTGCGGGCTATTACCGATTAAAGAAAAAAAGTGCCTAATTTCAACATGGTGACGCATTTTTTATTTATTTCTGCACTGCGGATTTTTTGGGATTTTCAGTCAGAGACTCCTGGATAGACATAGAATACAATCCTGAAGAAATCAGATGTTACAAATTTGGTCGGGGTCAACTTTTAATTTTTCTGTAAAAGCGGTGTCGCAATAGGAATGGAACCGATGCATTTCTCTGAAAAAAAGAAAAAAAAATACGCACATTTAAGAAGGCATAAAAAACATTCTAAGAATTAAGCAGCAATAATTTACAGACAGATTGTCAAAGAATTACTTTCTCTTTAATGTGGCGTATACTTTATCTGCTTATACTTGCCACATCATCTACAAATACACATTTTTTTAAATGATTTTATTAAGTTTGGAAATCTACATAATTTATGTATGTGTGAAATCTATTGAAATTTGGCACACAGCTTTATTTCCGATGACAATACAATGTAGTATATCTAACATCGTTCTAAACCCAATATGGCGGACGCCCCAAGATGGCGGCTTACCTATTTCTTCACAACCCCCTTGACATGGGTAATTAAAAATAATAATAATATATTTTTTTTAAACAGTGGTTTTATTTTTAAACAATTCGCCTAAAATGTAGAAAATAATTTATTTTCACTGATTATAAGCTGGTCGGAATAATTTTCAACTTTGTGAATATAAAACCATTTGACTAAAATATTACTTCGTGTATTCATTTTGATTTACGTTTATATTTTATGAGAGCCCAATGGTATTATATTTACAGAGTTGAAAATTACTGACAAGCTTATAATAATAAGACTCGAAGTGACTGAAAATATTATTTATGTCAAAAAATTATAATTACAAAGAATATTCATTGTACCAAATTTCAAGGTTTTAATAACGAAAAACAAGGAGGTGTATCACGACCTTGTATCAGCCGGTATAACTCCCATACAACGAAATAACATCTAATATCTTTTAGTTTCTTACCACCAAATATAAAGTGCATTTGCATTAACATATTTCACGATTAGAACGAAAATTTAGTTTTGGCCAAAAAAAGTGGTTTCAGAAACCACTGTGCGTGGACGAGAAACATTAAAAATATGAATTTGCTGTCGGCCGTGCCCGACTGCAACTTCGACTCAATTGTACTTGTATTAATTTATCAATTTTATTTTATTTAATTATATGTATAATGAAGAGTAAAAAATATTTTAAATTCTGCAATATTTATCTAACATTCTACTTATAATTTACGTTAACTATTTTTGTACCTTTATGTTAATCGATATGGAATACTTTAAAATTAGTCCGTGTCTCATTAACATCATGGACAATTGTTGTACAGACATAAACGGTGTATTTACTGATTACAAATTACAGATTAAACAACTAATTACACGATTGTAGAATGAATAGATTGTGTTATACGTATTTAGTCTGAAATTGCTAATGCGATGTATACATCATACTTAACTCATTTGGAATAATTACATCAAAGACAAATTCACTTAGTTTCCTCATTTTCCGTATCAAAATGTATGCATTAATTTCCACGTATCTCCAGGAAAAGTAAAAATTGTCATGTCATATAATTCCTGCTTTCTCGAAGAGCAGAATAATAATACACGATTAATTTACCACAAATTGAGTATTGAGAATGATAATGGTTCTCTCAAATTCGAATGAAAGCCAATGCAAATCTGATTTGATTTTAGTCAATGTAATCAAAATGATCTCTGTCCTAAAGAGGGAGATGAAAAATCACTAGGAGCAGTAAAAAATAAAACGACTGACCTTTTTATCAACCGTCCTCATTACTGTTTTAAAGTGAAATCTATAAGAATCAGTTTCAGACAGTTAAAAATTAATTATAACAATTAAATTTATCAAGTATATTAAGATATACATACTGTCATTAAATGCAAAGTTATAAAAATAAACTTTAATAATAAATTAAGTACATAGCCAGCACCTTTTTATTTCTATGATTCAAGCAGGTAGTCGCAGTCGGTAACGACAGACTGCAACCGGGGCGGCAGTCGGTAATAGTCTTACTAAAATTGTCTTAAAAACATTTTAGAGTAGTGATCAGGTAATCTACGTAAAATTAGTGAGAGAATATACAATTGTTCTCAAATTATAATAAAATATGGATTATATACAGTGTGTCCCAGGATAGATGTAACAAGAGGTGTAATGGACCAAAAATTTTGGAATTTTAGAATGGTATTTTGGGATTGAGTTCTGCTTGTTGTAAAACTAAAGTATACCAAAAATGACTTGATTTGGTGTTCTACAGGGTGTTTTATAAGCAAAGTTGTAAAAATCACCACTAATAAAGTACCTTTATTTTTCAAAATATGAAAAAATTCCACTAAGAAAAGTTATTTAGAATGCAATTTTCTACCTCTATACCAAATTTCAGGAATATGAAATTATTTTTTTGAAACTTCCCATTTTTTCAATAAATTAGTATTTTATTTTGAACTATTCAATTAAAACTGCACAGAAATTATTTTTTGTGAATTAATATTTAAAGTTATGTAGAAGCTAAAAGTAGGCTATGAGAAAAGCAGTGGATGATTAACATTTGCTCCTACACAACTTTAAATATGAATTCAACTCTTAATTCGCAAAAAATGGGAAGTTTCAAAAAAATATAATTTTATATTCCTGAAATAGAAGTATAAAATTGCATTCTGAATAACTTTTCTTAGCGGATTTTTTTCATATTTTGAAAAATAAAGGTACTTTATTAGTGGCGATTTTTACAACTTTGCTTATAAAACACCCTGTAGAACACCAAATCAAGTCATTTTTGGTATACTTTAGTTTTACAACAAGCAGGACTCAATCCCCAAATACCAAATTTTTGGTCCATTACACCTCTTGTTACATCTATCGTGGGACACACTGTATAACACGAAAAACACAAAAAATGTATTGTTTTTAAGCAGACTATATTTGTAAAATAATGCTAAATATATCTAAAGAAATAGAAAATCTTACCAAATCCAACGATTGGCTTGATGCACTTTCACTTGCGTTGCAATTGAAAATAGGAAGGGTTAATAGGAATAATCGGAAAAGATATCGCACATACGCAAAATACACAAACACACTCAATTTGGTAAAACCGGTTATGATATAATATTCAGAAGGCAAAATTACTCTCCTTCTAGAGAAACTATCCATCTATATGACCACAAAAAAAATATATAAAAATTCGAACAGAATAAATTAAATTTTAACACATATAGTGACATCTATTTTTAAGCTACCCAAATATCATTTGAATAGAAGTTAACTACTTAGATATAATTTGAAATTAATTATATATGGCCCAAACATCCGCCGCCCCTTAAAGATTATCTTCATACCAAACTAGACGATGCGACAGAGAGATGGATGGAATCAGAGCACTAAATAAAGGTAATTAAATATTAAAAACTGTAAGCTATTTGATCCCTATAAATTAACTGCACTAATTACTAATGTATTTGCGACTCAACTAAGAGAAATTAAACTAAATTTTAAACTTAAATACCAATAAAAATAAATCAATAACCACCTATAACTAACTACACTATAATTAAATTAAGCTAAATATTTATTGTGTAGGAAGTGCACAAACTTTTACAACAGGACGTTTAAAAAGTCTTTCTTTAGTTCTTACTGTTACGCCTTCTTTATTAGGAAAAGTTTCTTCCACAAGCCCTAAAGGCCACTGTAAAGGTGAAGTCCCATCTTGCTTTAGGACTATCACCAAACCGGATTCTATTTTTTTAGAAGGGGTGTTCCAACGTTCTCTCACCTGCAGTGTAGTTAAATATTCTAAATGCCAACGACGCCAATAATTTTGAACCATTCGATCAATTAAAACGACTTAAGCGGTTCAATGGTTCTAAAACTAAGAACGCAAAGCGGGCGATAATTGAGTAAGGCTTCAATTTGCGTTAATAAAGTGTAAAATTCCTCATAGGATAATATTTGTTCACCAATTACCTTATAAAGGTGCATTTTAACTGACTTAACATTAGCTTCCCATATACCACCAAATTAGGAGCGGATGGTGGATTAAACTTCTACTTTATTTTTCTATAAGCTAATTCACCAGCAAATTAAACCTTAAATAATCATGAGAATTTACTAAATTATATATGTCCAAAACATTTTTTGTACCAATAAAATTTGTACCACAATCTGAATAGATTACAGCATATGGTCCCCTGTACGAAAGAAAGCATTTTAACGCCTGTATAAAATTAGCAGTGCTTAAACTTGACACAAGTTCTAAGTGGATGGTCTTTGTAACAAGGCAGATAAATAAACAAATATAGACCTTGTGTGATTCAGGGTTATAGTTACCGGACCTGCGTAATCTCTCCCAGTGAAAGTAAAGCATTTTGCTTCTTGTACTCTACATGCGCGCAAATCAGCCATCAAAGGATAAGTTAATCTTGGTCGATTTTGGAAGCAAAGATACAAAAATTTATGCGTTTTCGAACTACACCTCTTGCAGCTAAAATCCAATAACGTTGGCGTAACAAAGCTAATACTAAATTGGGACCGGTAAGTGAATTTTTACGGTGGTAGTGATCTATTAAAATATCTACAAAATGATCACCTTTTGGCAATAAAATAGGGTGTTGCTGATTAAAATCTAAATGTGCATTACGTAATCTATCATCAACTCGTAATATTCCATCTTTAAGAAATGGTCTTAATTTGCGCAAGGAAAAGGAGCATTCTTCATTATTTTCTAATAGACTAATTTCGTTCGAAAAATGCCTAGTTTGAACTAGATTTTATTAAGTATTCTTTAGCTTTTCTAAATTTGTAGACATGACAGCAAACTTAACTGGCAAATTTTTATGAAATCTAAGAATGTAAACAACCATATTGAGCATTTTTGTCCAGGACGACCTATTAAGAACAAGATTTTTATAAAAACTATCGGAGAGTATTATTAACTGTGGTCAAGCTAACTATTTTCTTTTCAAGCTCTACATTATTGTCGAAATATATTCTAAGAATTTCAGAATTTCTTATTAGGAAAAATCCAGGTGGGGCCAGATGACCAACGAGAATTTTCTAAAAACTGAGCTGACGTTAAGCCTCTGCTTATCTCATCCGCTGGATTGTCATCTCCACTAATATTATACCAATGTGATGGCGCAATCAATTCCTCAATGTTGGCAACGAGACTCATACACGCGTATACATAATAAGGACATTAAATAAAAATGTTCATTAAGAGAACTACTGAAAATTCGAGAAAAAGTTGTCCATTTATTTCACTTAAATAATTTTCATTCGATATCACAAATTGAAGATAGATGCCATCACAAACGACAATGTCGCAATGTTTTCTTTTTATAAAATATGAATTTTCGTATTCCAACGTGTTCCATATGCAGTTTTCACTTTTCGTATTGAAAACTTGTTAGATTACTAGGATGTATTGGACATAATTATGGTATGTATATTAAAATATGCATTTTAAAATTTTTATCATTTCAGGTTTCTTGGATACGAAGAAAGGATTACCATTTACTCACAGTTGGTTTGACGACATATAGCAGCGACGACAGATTTCAAGCCATACATTTACAGCACTCGGAGGTAAGTGCTATTTAAATATTAATAGTAAAATCAGGATAAAATCTAGCTTTCTTTTTATCGAATTTTTACACACATTCTACCTACTCTTCAAATTTAACTGTAGTAGAAAAATAACAATAAGAAGCAAATAGAACTTCAGTCATTATAAAACTTTCATCTGTATTTTATTAAAACGAACTTCGATAGCTATTGGCACTTTTATCCACTTAAATACTGAACGAAGACGAAAGTTTTCAGTTGCATAAAATTAATAACTTGAAATATGATATATTTTAGTATTATGTAGCCAACGTAAAAGCAACAGGTATTGATTGTACAGCTCGAATATAACCCAAATAAATGTCAAACTTATATGAAATGAAATGAAATATATTATATCAAATAATTTCTCCATATACTGCGAGTTTTATTACCATACATTTATAAATTCCTATTCAGAATAAATTATGTAATATTAAAATTAAATTTTAAGTTTTAAACAAACAACGCTGTCAAGTTGAAAAGTTATAAAACTAGATTAATCAAATTTTGCCCTCTTGTGGCAAACTTCCACCGAAATTGTCATGGTATACCTAGCCGGGAATGGAGGATAGTGATAAATTGTACTGTCAAATTTAAACGTCAATAGGATCTGTTGCACACATAGATCACGTGCAATGTTTACTATCCTTCTTTCCCATATAAGGTATTGTGAAACACTACGTTTTTAAAAACTCTTAATTGCGTCATATTATAAGAATTTCTATAATAATAATCAAGCGTGGACATATATTTTAGTACCGTGAGGCCAATAATATGATTGCCTGATATTTCGGGGCTCCATGGTATTGGATTTTTTCCAGTAGTAATAAGCCTTCTGACATCCGTCGCTCCCCAGCGGCTAAAAACCAAACTCCAAAATGAGTAATGGTGGTTTTTAAATTAGTTATTATTTGAGCATGAAGAAGTTTCTCCAAACATCCGCATTGCTCGATGTCACACCAAATGTTCTACCCTCCTCAGGACTAGTTATTTTTGTTTATTTGTAAAATGAGATTAAAGTAGTGTAAAAGTCTTTGAGTGCTCTCTGACAACATTAGGCATGCTTGTGGCATCCATGAAAAAATCGATGCAGTAGTAGGGAACAGCATATACAGAATCCATTCCTAACAATTCGAAAACAGGATGCCACCAAACCAAACATAGTGCTTCTGAATTTAATTGAAAACCAAATGTATGTTATTGAGTAGCGGCGAAAATGCAAAAGACAGCTCTACTGGGTTTACTTCGTGTTGTGAAGTCTCGCGTTTTAAAAGGTGCCAACCAGCTGAGCCATTTTCTAATATCATTATTATTTGGACAGAGGACTGCAAGGCTAAAATGCCGCACTACTTCGGGTTGATTGTCGCAATGATGATAATAATATTAATAAATTGTTATTATTTCAGGCGTAATTCTGTTCAAAACTATTCTTCAAATGAAATAAAAAATCTTCAAAAGTAATCAATACAGAGAAATAAAAAATTATATAATAATTGTTACAAATGTAATAATAACGAAAAAATTAAGAGAGACATAATAAAGTAAATCTGTACTCTGGAAAGAAAAGGGCGGGTGTAAATTTTTTTGTGTATTTTATATAAGAACAATTTCTAATAAACAAAAGCCTTATATTTCTATATTTAGAGGTCAGAAGTCCATATACGTAATATTTTAATATACACGGTGTCCCACTTAAAATTCTCAATGCCATTTTCTCGATAACTAAAAGAGATATTTGAATTCTGTAAAAAGTATTCAATAGAATATACAAATAATATCAGTTTTGAGTAAAAACGATCATTTTAAAAATTGAGGTGTAGATGGCGTTGCGACGCAAAGAAATTATTTGATCCTAGGAACATTGAAATGAGGTGAAAGTGATGAGACATTACATTCTAAGCAACTTTTATAATACGAAGAATTTTATAAAAATCACTGGTTTTCGAGATATTTGAACTTTAATATAATTTTTTTAAATATAAAAATTGCCATAATTTTTTTAATATAAATTTTAGACGATAAGTCCTTTGGAACATTTTTCATAGTGAATCAGGCAGATTTAGATAGTAATGAGTCATATTTATTCCGAAACATATAATAACTTTGTTTTTCAAGTGAAACAAAGCTGGAACTGCAACTGCTATTTTGACATTTCTATTTATTGCGGATTGTCTAATTTTTGTGTCATCTTTATGTTGTATGTTCGACTGAAATTTACATACAAAAAGAAAATGCGATTTTTGTTACTCGAAAAAATTATATTGACGTCTCGAAAACAGTGATTTTTCGAAAATTGTTATTATTAAAAAAGTTACTTAGAATATAATTATCTATCTCATGCACCTCATTTCAACGTTCCAAGGATCGAAAAATTTCTTTGCATCGCAACGCCATCTATACCAATGTCTAAAATAACCATTTTTACTCAAAACTGAAGTCATTTATATATTCTAATGGATTCCTTCTACAGAATTCAAATATCGCTTTTGGTTATCGAGAAAATTACGCCTGGAGTTTTAAGTGGGACACCCTGTATTTCAACTTTAAATGGTTATCCAAAATTAGTTAATTTCAAAAAGCCTCACGTGGGCAAAAGGCTTTTTGCAATACAATGTACAAGACGAGTATACGTATATATATATTGGGTATGGGACTTTTTAAATTTCTTCGTGGGTACTGAGTTTAGGAGTCCGGGCTTCCGAGGAGCCCGCCAGAGATCTTGACAAAATTGCTTTTTCAAATTTCTCCCCTCCGCTCATCAATTATCAAGCGCGGGGGCCCGCCAGGGATTTTTACAATTTTTTTTTCAAATTTCTGCCCCTCCCCTCCCCGCTCATCAATTATTAACCACGGGGGCACGTTGGCTTCCGAGAGGCCCGTAGCAGAGGCCCGTAGCCAGAGATTTTACAAACATTTTTTTTTATTTCTCTCCCTCCGCTCATAAATTATTAAGCGCGGGGGCAGTTTTTTTGTCCATCAGAGATTTTGACAAAAAAAAAATTCCCGCTCATCAATTATTAGGCGCGGGGGCCCGCCAGTGAATTTGGTACCGAGGACCATGATTTGATGTGGGGGGCCTGCATGAGAAGAAATCAGCGAAATAACTATTTCGCCTGATGACTGAGGAGGCTAGAATAGAAATTCCATGATATTTTCGAAGTACCTTCGTGTGGTACAAACAAATACTCACATAAACGTTATTAACCATAACTACTTATTACCTGGCCATACACACATGAAAGTAGATGGAGTGCATGGTATGATAGAAAAAGAAAAGGAAAAGCTTCGAACAACGTCTACACGAACACCTAAAATATGGGATCAGTTCATGAGCACTTGTCCAACTAACAACAAACCATTCTTCTTGATTCATGAGTCAGGTCAAGTAGATTTTAAAAATTGGGCAAATTAATATTGTGGAAATAGTACAGGCATTTTACTGTGCATATTGTACAATATACATATTGTATAAAAAATATGATTTTGTGGCAATCGTCGTTTTCATTCCAAAGTACAGCAACTAGTTTCAATTATATCAACTATGATTTAATACACTTTTACTTTTATATTTAAATGAAAACATACTTGAAACCTACACTGGAACATTATCACTCGATGTGGGTTTCGCCAACCATGTTGGCGTCATCTAGAGTTCAATTTAAATTTTTCCTATTAAGCCAACATGGTTGGCGAAACGTATGTCGAATGGTGGTACACGAGTGATTTTGTGCCTTTGAAAGCTACTTAGCAAGATAGCATTAGATCAAAGGTTCCATGCCCCCCAGGACAACATTAAGATTATGAACGAGCCTTTTTACAGGTTGACTTAGTCCGGTGATATTAGGAAAATGTTTCGGAAAATTTAGGGACTAGCCAAAAATTACACTACAGAATTTCTTCAGGAATCCGAAAAAAAATAGTGTTGACCACTCAAAACGGCGGCTTTAATTGTTATTTAACTTTTTGTAAACAAAATGAATTTTGCAACTTAGTTTTTTGCATATATCTTCGCTTCTAAAGGTCGTAGAAAAACGTCCGACCTATCAATTTATTCCTTATGAGCTCCCCTATAATGTAGGTATACGCAAAGAACGAATCTCTGAATGTTAATAACATTTTATGGCAAACTGAAAAAATTGAATTTTTCGATCCTCCAACTTTGAAGTACCGTAGAAACTAATATAAGATCTGCATGTTAAAGATATTATGAGAAATAGTACATATTTTTACCCTTATTAAAATGCACTTTGTCCGGTTGTAAAATATTATTCATTTTTTTTGCAATTAATTCAAGATGTTATATAAAAGATCAAATTAATAGTTTACAGTTCTGTTTCGATAAATACATTCTATTTACTATTTGACATACATTTATATAATCAAAAAGAATATTGCAAAAAAATTTTAATTTCCGACTTATTTACGCAATAGATCAGTTTTGCAACTTAAACAAATGTAAATATCTCAGTAGATTTTGCATAAAATTTATTGCAACTAACAGCATTTCAATTGTCATAAAAAAACACGAATTCAAAAAAAATATTTTGTGCTCCGATGCTTTGGAGCCGAGATTTGAAGAATTCACGTTTTTTGCGATTGCGGCGAAATTTGAAAATATTTTTACTTGAAAATTTAACTGAAAATTTCATACCTCACTTTTTTAGCCAATCAGAAGTTTGTTCTTGGTTTCGTTACCATAGCAACCTAAAAAATTTCCGGAAATTTTTATCCTCCAGATTACCCTGGGCGAAATTAATAAGTGGAAATTTTTCTGTCAAATTATTGACATATGATCATATTTGACATTTGCTTTTACATAAAAATGGAATTTTATTCGTCATGTTAAACGAGATAATTATAAAAAAAATTATTGAGCTTGTGAAACAACATTTTATTTCATGTTTAATTATGATACTGAATATTTCAAATGTGTTTGAAAATCCTTTAAAAACTCCTCGCGTTTCAATGGTGAATACATCGGTGAAGAATCTATATCAATTAAATGTCTATGCTTGACTACTAGTACAGTAACTAGAGGTTTTAACTTCGGAATAATGTCATATTGAACGGATTTCGTTCATATTTGGCAGTATAATAGTAAACGCTTCACAGAAAAGTTTCTATATTTTGCGGGGGCTTGCTAATTTATAGGGGGGTGGATGCCACCCCCTCTCGAGGGGTGGAACTTAAAAAATATATATATTTATTGGAGCTGAAATAAAATCAAATTTTAAGAAGAAAAAGTTCTATGCAATTTTTCACATAAATTGATAGTTTTGAAAATTGCGATTTTATCTTAAAAAAAAAGGTATTTCCAAACGGCTTTCGTCAAGTATCTCGAAAAGTATTACTTTATCGAAAAAATGTTACAGAGCAATTACAGAAAGTACAAATTGGGAATTAATTATATTTTTTGTTTATTGATGTAGGATTAATAATTTCGGAGATATTTAAGTTTATATTTGGTATCCAAGTGTTTCGAAATTACCTTTAAAGTTTAAAACGCATTTTTTTCTACAGCAAGTGCTTTAAATGAACAAAACAATTTGAGCATCTAGGTAATGCTACATGCTCAAAAAATATAAATACGCATATTTTTCCGACATAACTTCTTTATTTCTTATGCTACAGGAACGAGTAAAAAATAATTTGAAAGCGCAATTAATTGTCTTTAATTTAATTTCTTAGCATGCATGACGTAGGTGCCACAATTTCTGAGATATTTATCATTTAAACCGCATTTTTCGTCTTATAAACGTTCGGACGCCATTTATAAACTTTCATATCTCCGAAACTATTAAATCTATGTAAATAAATAAACAAGCGAAATTCATTATCACTTTATAAGCTTTATTTTTGGTCTCTACCCATTTTTCAATAAAACTAATATTTATTGAGATGTTTGGAAAAGGAAAAAAAAATACGTTTTATCGAAAATACCTTTATAGTTTAAACTGTATTTTTTTCTAAAGCAAGTGCTGTATACAAACCAAAAATTTGAGCATCTACGTCATGCTATCTGTTAATGAGAAACAATGTTTGAAATTCCTTTTTTTAATTACTGGCTATTACAGTAACAAAATGACGACGTTGTTATTAAAAGAATGTGTAGACGCACATTGCTTCGGTCATAACTTCTTTGTTTTTTGTGCTACAGAAACAAATAAATAGTTGAAATCTTAATTAATAACCTGTTATTCTACCTATTAGCATTCTTGACGTAGATGTCACAGTTTCTGAGATATTTAACTCTCACTCTAAATAATTATCTTATGAACACTTGGATGCCAAATGTAAACTTAAATATCTCCGAAATTATTAATCCTACATCAGTAAACAAAAAATATAATTAATTCCCAGTTTGTACTTTCTGTAATTGGTCTGCAACATTTTTTCGATAAAGTAATACTTTTCGAGATACTCGACGAAAGCCGTTTGGAAATACCTTTTTTTTAAGCTAAAATCGCAATTATGAAGTCGTTATAACTTAAAAACGATCAATTTATGTGAAAAATTGCGTAGAACCTTTTCTTCTTAAAATTTGATTCTACTTCAGCTCCAATAAATACATATATTTTTTAAGTGCCCCCCCTGAGAGGGGGTGGCATCCACCCCCTATCAACTAGCAAGCCCCCGCACAATATAGAAACTTTTATGTGAAGCATTTACTATTATACTGTCAAAAATGAACGAAATCCGTTCAATGTGACATTATTCCGAAGTTTTGCATATTTTTTACATCTGGAAACTGTACTATACATAAATATAATATTTTGAAACAATTGTTCCACCTATTTTAGTGAACAAAACTTATTTCATAACACACAAATAGAGTTGTCTTAAACAATTTTCAGTAATTTTTTGAAACTAAAATGAGTGGAAAAATATTATTTATCTATTATACGGATATAGGTACCTATTCCGGTTTACCCAAACTGTTGTAACATTAGAAAATAGAAGAAAAACAGAATTCCACACATTTTAGTGAAGAAAACGTAATATCAAACATTTCAATGATTATATATTAACCCCTCATGTAGTAGTTTTTTGCAACTAAACTGGGTGGGAATATTTTTTTTTACTTTTGTATCCAAAACGCGACATTTTACTAACTTTTATACTTATGACTTATGACACAACCATACTAATTCCGATGCGTTTCTGTCATTTTGTCAGCAAAACCCATTTATGGCCTACTAATCTTATACCTTGTTATGTTTCAGAATAATCTTAATGTCAGTTGAAATTAGTATTTATTTAGTAATTTATTTAGGTATGAAATTTTCTTACCGAATATCCCACGAGCTTAAAATTAATATCCGGAAATTTTTCCCCGTTCATGAATATTTTAAGAAAATTATCCCTCGCCTATAATTTTCAAAATATTCATGACCTCGAAAAAATTTTCGGAAATAATTTAAGTTTTAGGGATATTATAAGTGAATATTTCCCAGAGTGGAAAAAAAATCGAGAAAATTGAATCTTTGGCGCTCGCGCTGATGCCTAGACGCCTGATCCCCCTCCCCTTCACTTCGAACGGCGTACTTGGACAGTTTCATCGCAGCGGCAGCTTTGGGGTGGATGAAGTCTGGTTCTTGTATACATTCTAAATCACAATTTTATTTTTTTCACCCCGTTTAATAACGGGGTGGGGGTGGTAATGGGGCGGCTAATTCCAAAAATTTTTTTGGGAACTTAGCTTTTCTTATATATACTAAATACCAATTTTATGGACTCTTACTTGTTTAATTTACTTCATTTAACCCCAACCTTTCAACGAAATGAGATCAAAATATAATCTAGTTTTCCAGATCTCGTTAAAATACTTACATATACTAAATTTCAATCCAATATTTTAAGCGGTTCCAGAGTAATCGTGCGCATAAAAAAAGTTACAGACAGACCGACCGACAAAACGTCAGAAAGACATTTTTTTTGCTCAAACTTAAAATCTCGACATTTCATGACATTCTAAGCCTATTGGAATAATAAAAGTTTCAATTTTTTTGCGTTACTATACTCAGAGGCATATTGCATATTCTTTTTGATTATGTAAATGTGCGTCAAATCCAATGTACGTACCGAAACAGAACTGTTAAATATTGATTTAATCTTTTAATATAACAGTTTGAATTTTTCTTTTTTATAAATTAATTCCAAAAAAAAGATAATTAATATTTTGCAACGGGACAAAGGGTAAAAATATGTACTATCGTGAGCAAAAAAGAATAGGACAACTATTTTTTTCTTATATAAATTTGTCTCATTTGCAACGAATTTTGACAAATAACTGACAATGTCACAAAAATTAAAGTAAGATGTGCACAACTAGATTTTAGCAAAAATACATTATAAGACTTGTCCCATTTTTTTTGCGCACCACAGTACTATTTCTCATAATATCGTTAACAGATTTTATATTTGTTTCTACAGTACTTCAAATTTCGAGGATCGAAAAATTCTATTTTGTCAGTTTTTTGCCATAAAATGTTATTAATAATCAGAGATTCATTCTTTGTGTATACCTACCTTATAGGGGAGCTCATGAGGAAGAAATTATTAACGGGTCAAACGTTTTTCTACGACCTTTAGAAGCGAAGATATAAGCAGAAAACTAAGTTGCAAAATTCATTTTGTTTACAAAAATTTAAATAACAATTAAAGCCGCCGTTTTGAGTGGTCAACAATATTTTTTTCAGCTTCCTGAGGAAATTCTGTAGAGGTAGACTAATTTTTGGCTAGTCCCAAAACTTTCGGAAAAATCGTTATTTTTGAAGCTAAAATCACCGAATTATGTTCTGGGAGTATACTTTCGATTTTTTTAAATATTGTGCAAAGGCAGGACATCTGAGAATGTAAAATGAAAATCACATTTTTATTCTCGAGATTATTCTAACATTAGCATGCACAAAAACGACAGTTAGTGATATCAATTCAGACATTAGCTAGGTATCAAAATATTTACAGCACAATTTTCGGTTGATCTCACAATAACAAGAAAATTTCAGTATTTTTTTAGTAATACTGTATTAGCGGAATTAAAATTAGTAGTACTATCGCAGTAAAAAGATAATTGAATATAAAACAGAATATGGAATTTTCAGCGCAAATATTGGTAAAATCGAACATTTTTAGAAATAAATTAAACATTAGGGAGACTATAAGTGAACATTTTTACGAAGCGTTTTTTGTATTAAATGCTAATTTAATAAGATTTCAAGTGGTTTCTTTGTTTGCTTTCAGTTAACCCATAATATAATAAGAGATATAATATTAGGGTTAATAATTTAGGTTTACTAATATGCAAAATATATCGGCCAGTTTTCCTCGAGAAATTGTAAATAGAATTTTTATATAAAAAATATATTTTAATCTCGCTATATACTCTACCTAAATGTAAGAAAGAACTACTTTCAGATACGTAGGCTTTGAATATACTTGTGAATTTCCGCTGGATATCCAAATTCCTTGAATAGCGAAGGCTATAGCCCATATGGACGCTAGGCGTCGATTCGATTAAGTGGAATAATGGTTAGGTCGAATGTCTACTGGAGATAGCGCTCCCGCAGATGTGAACCGAATGAGAAATTAAATGCACACACAAAACTCCTGCATTTATCAGCTGATGAAATTTTATTTATACTCAGAAAAGCCATTTGGTACACTCTGGTAGTTTTATTCTATTTACATATAGGTTTTTTCATTGTAAGCAATGAACACATTCTATGAATATTCAAATCTAATATGAATGATATGAACGTACTAAAATTTCTTATAATCGATGTTTCTATAAGTTATTCCAAAATGATGTTTAATAGCTTATATAATGATTTGATTTATTGTTTTTATTGACAAGAAAATATAACAATAATAATAATATAAAACTAAGACCATTTAGATCCACATAAGGACCTGCCCACGGGCAATTGAGCATTTTATTCCATCGTAACACTGTGGCTAGGCCATCTATTAAAATTACATACTTAAATCTAGACAAGTGCTCAGATGGAATTGTGGGGGTTCTCAATATAAACAATTATAAAATATATTATTCGAAACATCACCTAATAAAAAACTGAAAATTATAAATAAAATACACATACATGTCAACATATACAAAAACATGTATGTATGCACATAAGCATACAAACATACATAAACTGTAATTTTACTTTTATTTATTCATTGTCTTTCCAGTAGGATATTTTTTAAAATAAAATTATATAATAATAGTATTTGTAATAGTAATAGTAATAGTAATAGTAATAGTAATATTAATAGTATATTCTGAGGTGCGGACTCTATGGTGACAACGACTAGTTAAAGGTAAATATTTTTCAGCCGCATTGCGGGAAATACTTAAATGTAATAATTTGAGTGTTTTTGGGACTATTTATTTTTAGATGAAGTTTTATTAGAATTGCTATTCTGAGATAATGAATTTGGGGTGATAATTATGGGCGAATTATTCTTGAACGGTTATTCTGATTGAGATTCAGGGGTAACTCATGGGCGAATAAGTTGATGAAAATCAATTGATATCATATCGATATCCTCTACCACAATTCTGGATGGACACAAATGTTTGAGCATCTGAGGAATCACTGTCTTCGGTGTTGCGAAGAACTTCATAATTAGGAAGGTGAGGAAGTGCAAATCGGCTTGGAATGGACTAGAGTCACATCAGAAATAGTGTTTTTTGTTGTAAAAGTGGTTGTGGTCGATGTTCAGAGTTAGCTTTTATATTATGTTAAATAAGGACCATAAACATTTTACATCTTCTAATGTATTTATTATTTTTGTTCTCGGTTACTATAACAACTCATCAATTAATATTAAATTAATCTGCTTTAACTTTGTGACACTAGATGTCACTATAAGTATAAGTTTGCAACTATGATTAAATAAATTTTCTCAACAGTCGATGTAGATGCTAAAAGTGAGGATAATTTGATTTACTATTATTTAGACTTCCAAAACTAGAAGCTAAACATGTAGTAAAGGGTGATTCTGAAGAAGGGTATTAAATGAGAGTAGATGTGATGGAAATATTAGAAGTACTTTATTAGATTGTTTAGTTGCATTAGTATTAACTAATTGTTGTTTGTTAGGTTCATTATGTATCTCAGCTATAGTGTTAAATACCTGTGAGTCTGACTCGTTATCACTTGAAGAAGGTTGTGTATTTTTGTATGTGTTTGTTTGAATTGCATTCAAGTTGTTGCTTTTTTCCCAGGTGGTCGACCTTTGTCCCTTTCTCTCTTCTTATTACATCCTATGTCAAAGTTGTAATGCTCTTTTGCTATCATTCTTTGCTTTCTGTCTGCACGGTTTCAGAGGTGAAAACGGTTAAATTTATAAACGGCTGATACTTTCGCGGTTTGATCTTCCATTCGACCTAACATTTGCTTTTATACTCGGTGCTGTTCTATACGAATTTTTTCATTAACTATCGAAAAAGTCGAGAATACTGGAAATTTCTATTCTAGAATTTTTCTAGATTATTTCGAGAACTTTAACCATTGGCCTGCAGATTGCAATCTTAGAGCAACCCTCAATGCCAACTCCTCTTTGAAAAGGTTTAGAGGGGGAAAGCAGAGTATAGTTTCAATTCAAACATGCCAATCTTATTGTTACCACTATTAATTGAATTAACATTTCCCTCTGAAAGTTTCCAGGAAGTTTTCCTTCAAACTTTTCCTTGGATATATTGATAGGCTATTTTATGGAGAAATCTGATTCGTGATGATGCAAGCTTCATTGTGATATCAAATATGTGCACTAGGGTGACCCATCTTTTTCGAAATCGAAATTTTTTATTTCTCACCCCTGCAAATGGTTCCATTTGAAGAAAAAACAGTCCCCTCAAAATATTATTGAGGCAAATTGAAGGCAAGGGGTGCCGCAGAATGCATTATTATGCAATAATAAAAGTAAATGGAATTATTTACATTCTTTGGTTGATGCATTGTTTTTTTTTTAATCAGCAACATTTATCTTTAGAATGACTAATCAAGTCATACAAATATCAAAGACATTATCTGTTGTGACTATGACATGTGTCATACTACTGTAAATTCGTAGTCTAAGAAAACTAGACTAGAAGTTTTTGAAATAAAACTCTCGTTTTATCTTTGTGTATTTTATTATGAAACGTTTTTTTCATACATAGTACCAAATATTATCCTAAATCTACAAGACATATAGTAATAAAAACAATATTTTTTGCACTAGGCCAAAGCATGCGACAGGGTTTCATTTTTTACATTTGGAAACTGTGATTTATAATCATTTACAACTTGGAGTAAAAACTGTTTTTGGTCTTCATTTTTTGTTAAAATGTCATTATAGTCAGTAATAAGTTTGATTCCTCTCTCAGCGGCATCATTTACAACTTTAATTTTGTTTACAATATTGAAACATCGGGTATAACTTTCATTTTCCCTCCATGTTGTTGGATCATTTTCCAAAAATTCCATAGACAAACCTAATTTTTGAAAAAACTGTTTAGTGTTCTCGCATATGAAGTCCTGAATTTCCTTGTTTTCAACGTCAGTAATGTTACTAATCATAAGTCGTTTAATACCCTCTTGATTTGGTGCTTTCCTATTCAAAGCTTTAACCATTTCTCTTTTAGCGGTAACTGAAATATCGTCATCAAAGAAAGATAAGCCAACATTTACTGAATTAAGGTACCACAAATGGTTCACTATTTTCCTACTTGCGGCTTGAGATATTTCTTTGTCAATATTTTGATAATTAATGAGTTCTTTACAAAAGTCTAAGTCATGAAGCGGTGCTTTACTAGCAAATGACGCTGTAAACCAGGCCTTTACATAAACCTTTACAATAAAGAGACATATATCTTCAATACCTATTTTTCTTTTTTAGTTAGTTGGAACTGATCTTGGAAAAAAATATTTTTAGACAGTAAATGGCTTTGGCCATCCAACGTGCATGTTGAAATGCCCCTGGTTGATAGAATGTCGTGTGAGTGGGCTCTTCTTCAACAAATAGTTTAGAAAGCATTAAAAATTCTTTATAATCATCACGAGGCTGTTGCAAAGTTAAAGCTGGATTTAGAAACTTTACAATTTTGGCTTTAACTGGTTGTAAAATGTGTTTAATTTTTGATACCTGAAATCCAGTTTTTAGTTTATTTTGATCTATTTTAGGCCAAAATTCCCTAACACGTTTAAATAGTGGCACATTTGGACCAGATGAGGAAGGCATTTTTGTGTCAAACACACTTCTCAAAACCACTTCAAAAATATGATGTCTACAAGGAAAATATAGAATACCTCTTTCTAATTTTTGTTGCAATAGTGTGGCTGCCCCATTTATATAACCCATATTTGATGCTGTTGTATCACAACACAAAGCTATTACCTTTTCGTCCAGATTCCATTCACAAAGCACATCATAAACTGCTTCAGTTTGTTCTCTTCCAGTTGAATTGGGCAAAGCTGGTACTCCAAGTAGTTGTTCAATATCTCCACTAGTAACTAAGATAGCAAGTCTATCGATATTTCCCATTCCACTGAGAGAAGGTAAAGGTTTTCCATCCCAATGGATGACTGGGGCCGGCCATTCAGAATTACCGAAGGCAGTTTTTAATATTTCAGCTCTTTCTTCGCGGATGCGTTGTCTAGAGCGCTGAAGTGTGGTTCTGCTGATGGACAAAGATGTGGTGTCATGTCCTAGTGCTTCTGCTACTACCGTCAAAATATGGACTCCATACCTGTCGCTTATTTTGCAAGCATCAAATGCAGCGGCTATTTTTGGTGTGATGATGTTACATGTTCCATACAATCTCCTCTTTTTTGGCTGTGACGGGCCAGGCTGGTCTTGTAACAACTCTTCTTGGGCTTCGATTATTTAATCTTCATTTTCGTTGGAGTCGGCTGAATTACTACTTGATGATAGACAGGTGACTGTTTCCTCTAATCTAGCTTTTCCTTGTTGACTTCGTTGCATTCGTTCGGATAATTTCTGTAATATCTCCTCAGCTGATTTTTCTTGAGAAGCAAGTTGGTAATCAATACCATGCATAAATCCAGGACGTCCCTTTTTTCTTTGGTTAATTAAAAACTGCTTATCTTCATCTATTTTCATCAACTCCAATGCATTTGCATGAGAAATGTCAAAAAGATCGTCCAATTTTTCAACGAAATTTTTTTCTTTATCTCCCGCACTGGCCCTTTTAGCCGATTTTTGTAAGTTCCTCCACTCTGCATAAAGTTTATCTAGTTGTTTAACACAATGAAAATCCTGACGTGTCGGAATGCGAGCTTTATCCCAAAAAAATGACACCTCTTTTATTGTTAATTTAGCACTTTCATGTACACTTAGCTTCACTTCACGAATGTTATAAAAGAGCACTTGTAATACTTGTCTATTAGACGGCAATTTATTGCCAATGATTTGTGACGAATAGTGTCCAACTAAGTAAATGAAAGTATCCTTTCGTAAGGATCTAACATCAGCCATCGTTAAA
This sequence comes from Rutpela maculata, assembly GCA_936432065.2. Taxonomy (NCBI): domain Eukaryota; kingdom Metazoa; phylum Arthropoda; class Insecta; order Coleoptera; family Cerambycidae; genus Rutpela; species Rutpela maculata. Next base: position 227,850,543 of record OW386285.2, read on the forward strand.
TGTTTTTTCAAAAAGGAACGTATGGTAGAACTTATAATGTCACCACTGTAAAACACAATTGCAAACTGACATAAAAACCTACCGTAGGTGCATTATATTTCCAAACTTCCAAAACAAATAATTTCTAGGAAATAATTATACCAATAAAACATGAGAAAAGAGGTAGATATTTGTATTTTAAGTAAAATTTAAGTGTATTACCGTAATAAAATCTTATCTACAAATTTCTACCTAAATGCGGCACGGGTTACCGTTCACCGAATTATCTGAAACTTTGACATAAATTATTTCTAGTATAATAGTATATTTTCGTGGGGTGAGACTTAAAAAATACGCAAAAAAAATTCATCACCTATAGAGATGGGCCACCCTAAGTGCACACAATTATATTTTGTACTAATATAGTGGTCTTTTAAATATTTAGCAGTAATGTACGTTACAGCATATTCATTGAAAAAATTAGTAAATTGGAAATCATATAACACATAAATAATAGATTATTAAATAAAAATAGAAATGTATTACCACACCAAGCACACATTTTGATTTATATTTAATTGCATTGTATGAAATATAAAACAAAATTTTCATTCGAATGAATACGAATATACTAATTTACTAATTAATAACTCGGCCAGCTTTTATTTGAAAATTATTATTTTCATGGATACAATTATTTTGTTAACCTCATTAATTATATACAAAGTTTACTGATCGGTAATTAAAACATCGTTATTGAATTTATTGATTTCAAAACTACCTATAGTTATATTCATAAATTAGCATGTAAGGAAGAATCACGGACATGATGAACATAAACACACCAGGTATTGAGTCAAGTGAAATCTAACTTGGCGGGTGTATGAGTTGGTAACACAACGTACGATTTAATATCAAAGATCTTTAACTACTAGATGGTTTAACTCATAAAGAATTCCTAGGTATATGACAAATCTTCAAACATCGCAACGGATAAAGCAATATTAACACACCCCAAAAAGCGAGATAGCAATGCTGGAATTGTCGGACTTTACCACTGCTAGTGTCGCATCAGTTCGAGTTTGTCAACAAGATTTTTAGCTCTTAAAGTGCAAACGCAATCAAGTATCAACCGGTACTAACAACTATCTGGAGGATCTAGCGGTGTTGCCAAACTGCCACCATTTTGTCTACATTTTCCGATCGCTCAACGTTAGTACATTTGACTACTTCAAAATTCCTCGCTTTAAATGACTTTTGTCTCTGATCTTTGACAACGTCGCGAAATTTTACGACTAGAAGCAACTAGAAGCGAAGCATGCGCATAGACAACACGCGTATTTGGGGTCAGAGTGGGAGCAAAGCGGGAGAGATAATGGGCGGTTCTTTGCTTGAAAAAGTCAGAATATATTGTACACAGAATTGAGATAGAGTTGAGCAATCTAGGAGTTAAAACGTCTGTGTTTAATATATGATGCGCACAGAGCCATTGCAATTACGTAGACAGAAACTAGTCGCATATGTCTGATCCTCTTAGTTTATATGATAGAGCGATTTTTGGACCCGCCAAGTTAAAGTTTACTCGACTCTAGTAGACTAGAGAAAGCCGAGGCTATCCGGAAGGGGGTCACACATGAGAAAAAATGCAGACGTACATAAATACCCACCGACATTATTACCACCGGGGCTGGGGCTGAACCGGTAAACGATAAACAGTATGATGCTAAAAATTGGCGAATAATGGGGTCATAGTTTCAACCTAACGTATAATGAACATAATCTCATTATAACACACGTAAAAAATCACACTTTTGGCCAATCGGAAACTAGCAACTTTCATAACCAACGCGAGAGTACATTATGTCTAAGGGAGAGTCCTTGTTTTCGTCTGGTGGTTAAAGTGGGCTATGAATAAAAGAAGTCTTTTTAACATCAAATACAATTCTTCTGCCTATTTTTCATGTGTCTAATTGTTTAGGAGAGAGATTTGGCATTAGCGTATTTAAAAAATAATGCACAATATTCTCAGATAGTGATAACGAAGAAATCGGCTATCAGTTTTGCAAAACTGTTGTCGTTTTATTTACAACTTGAGAAACTTTGATCATGTTTCAAGTAAATATGTTGAATTACAGATGGAACAACTCGTTAAATTTCACTTCGCAGTATTTTTGTTTTGCGTAATAAAATATTCTGTTCCAAGCTATTCGAAAGATAAGCTAATTTTCAGATCGGCAGCACATACTGTAAACATTAGACATCAGTACGTTCTAACAGTGCCGCAACATCGCACAGCTCTCTTTCAACGTAGCTTCTCTTACACATCCGTAGCCTTAGATAACTCTATTGATCCCATATATAAAAATCTATCGTCAGTGAATATTTTTCGTAAAAAAATCAAAGCCTGGTTCTTTAATGGAAACAAAACCTAGAATATATTTTTGGGTAGGTAGGTACCGTTTTGCATTATGTTTATGATTGATTCTTTGATTTAGTTACCTACTTTATTTTTTAATTTATTTATAAATAATATATTTTACATAGTGTATACTGTTCCCTGATTGTATTACATTATTGTATGGTAATATTGTATTGTATTGTTTATACTGTAATGTATGCTGTATTCTCTTTTTACACAATTAATTAGGTAAGCGATTTATAAGGTTAAGTGTAAGAATAGCCACGCGGCTAAACTTCCCCTTGTAAATTGTTAAATGTAATGTGCTTGTATTTGTTCATCTACATTTTTCTAATAAAGCCATTTATTATTATTATTAATATTATTGAATGTGCACGCTTGAATTTTAGAAGCAGCGAAATTAAATGCACTTAATTTATTACCTGAAATGTCGAGAAAGCAGTACGAACTAACATGTAAAATATTTATGAACTGGTGAAGTGAGAAAAGTGCAAGCTCGTTCTCGGGGAATGTTCTGTTAGCATATTTTGGAGAACTGTCACCGAAATATAAATCATTATCGTTAAGGAAGTTTTATTTCATATTGAGAAGTAACATCACTATACATCACAATGAAATCAGAAAAATATACAAAATTGCGTACATTTCTGAATCGCAAATCTGAAGGTTTTCATGTAAAAAAGCGAAAACCTTCACCCCTAATGAGATTAAAATGTTCATTAATGAAGCTCCTAATAATAATAATAATAATAATAATAATAATAATAATAATAATAATAATAATAATAATAATAGTTTATCAATAGCATAAGCTAGATTTCACATTTTTACATTATTGTATATCATCGAAATTAATTCTATAAATGAAATTTGAAACTAATCATGTCGTATAAACTTAAATATTAAATAGTGACATTCGATAAAACATATTTATAACAAACATTTTTAAATAACATGAGGCTTTCACAGTTTCTTACAGAAATTGGTAGTTCATTATATTGTTTAAATCCATTGTGGAATAGGTTAACCTGGCTATATCTTGTATGTACTGTTGGAATATATAAATTTTCTCTTGATCTTGTGTCGTGTTCATGAATGTTCCTCACGAAGGTACAATGTTCTGATAAATGTTTTGGCACTAATCCATGTAATATTTTGTAAATAAAAATCATTGTATTTAAAGTTATAATTTGTTTCACTCCCAGTAACTTCGTAGCACCAAGCATTAATTTTATATTTGTATATTTGTTACAGTTTAGAATAATTCGTAATGCTTGGTTTTGCTTCTTCTGCATATTTATTTCAGCATTACTAAGTAGAAAAAGTATTGTTGAGCAGAAGTTGAAATGAGGTAAAATAATTGTTTTATATATGGTTATTTTCGTCCATGTACTAAGATCTTTTCCTATACGTCCCAACAAATTAACTTTTTTAGCTATTTTTTAACCTCCCCACAATAAAATTGTGGGAGGTTACTACAATTAGTACAAAATCGAAAATTGAGATAACATCAAATCTTTACGTTTTGAGGTCCCAGGAACCTAAAAAAGTTGTTTTTGAAAAATGTCTGTGTGTGTGTGTGTATGTGTGTGTGTGTGTGTGTATGTATGTTAGCACGATAGCGGCGAAGCTACTAAACGGATTTGGATGAAACTTTACATGAGGGTTTCTTTAGTGCTCCAAAAGATCTGAAAAGGTTTTGGTTGAGATCGGATTACGTTTAGTGCCGTTTTGGCACAACAAGTTGTTTATTTTATGATTACTTACAATTTGTAATTGAACCATTGAAAAGCAGTAAAAATTCCGATTTCAACGATATATCACACTTGCACTTTTTCGATTTGGTTTCCGTGCAAAAAAATTAAAAAACAAAAATTTCACTTGTTTTATCCTCAAAGCAGTGCAATGTACAGGGTGATATTCTAATAATGACAGAGGTGTTCAGTGATTTCGGCTGATAACTCGGGAACGGTTGAAGATATCGAACTGAAATTGGAAACGTAGGTATAAATATTGTAGACGGACGGATTACGAGTGAATTAATAATACACCTACGTCAGATGACGTCACAAATAAGAAAAATTCTTAGAAACTGGTGCAGATATCGACTTAACTATTGGAAACATCCAATAAAAGTTTGAAACGTAGATGGAAATATTGTAGATGGATGGAATACGAGTGAATTAAAAATACACCTACGTTCTGATGACGTCGTAAAAGCATAAAATTCTTATAACAGGCGAACTGATGATGATATCAAAAAAATATTTCTACACGAGTCACGAAATTTTTCTTTTTTAATTTCCAAGAAATATCAAATTTTCGGAGAAATGTCACTTTTCAGAAAAATGTCAGATTTTTAAAAAATGTCAAATTTTCAGGAAAACGTCAAATTTTCAGGAAAACGTCAAATTTTCGGAGAAATGTCACTTTTCAGAAAAATGTCAAATTTTCGAAAAAATGTTAAATTTTCAGGGAAATGTCACTTTTCAGAAATATGTCAAATTTTCAGAAAAATGTCACTTTTCCGAAAAATGTCAAATTTTCGAAAAAACGTCAAATTTTCGAAGAAATGTCACCTTTCAGAAAAATGCCAAATGTTTGAAAATTGTCAAATTTTTGGAGTAATGTCACTTCAGAAAAATATCAAATTTTCGAAAAAAATGTCAAATTTTCAGAGAAATGTCACTTTTCAGAAAAATGTCAAAAATTCACGAAAATGTCAAATTTTCGAAAAAACGTCAAATTTTCGAAGAAATGACACCTTTCAGAAAAAAGTCGAATGTTTGAAAATTGTCAAATTTTTGGAGTAATGTCACTTCAGAAAAATAACAAATTTTCGAAAAAATGTCAAAGTTTCGGAGAAATGTCACTTAAAAAAATGTCAAATTTTCGGAAAAATATCACTTTTCAGAAAAATGTCAAATTTTCAGAAAAATGTCAAATTTTATTAAATGGATTCAAAGGAAAATTCCCAAAAAATACTACGGGTCCATTTGTGGTGCTAGTGTGTTAAAGCGTGCAGACTGTATGCTGAGTATTTTTGACGTGTCAGGTGCATCGAAAGATTACAAGTTTTTTCGACGTTTTTAAAGCCCACGGATGGTGTGAGATGCCTACTTGAACCGCTTATAAGCCCCACAAGTGTAAGCAACCCCACCGGAACGCTTTCGGTGAGTTTTTTCCAATAAAACTTTAAAAGTGACAGTGACATTATATTTTAAAAACTATTTCCGCTACTTCCGGCATCCCGCCGGAAATTCTTCCGGCAGCAACCTAAAAATAGTACTACATAACCTAAAAACAATTTAAGACATTGGTACCAACCTAAACATTTTTCAAAAACCAAATTCTCCAGAGAAACATTATAACCAAAAATTTGACAGCTATCACTTCCCCGACCGATTTAGTGAAAAATTGGTCGAGGCCAAAAGATAAAACAAAATATACCAACTCAAACTTAAACGATCCACCATGAACACTACCCTGGCTACATCTGGCAGGGAAGCTGTCCACCAAGAGTTATATGGTTTTTTCCAAAGATGGCCATCCCTGCCATCCATCCCATTACCAACGAACAGGTTTTTTCGTTTAGTTGTTTCCCGTATCAATAATCAAAATTATTAAGTGCTCTTGCCTACGAACGTTTTTATAGAATTGTGTTTATTTTTATATTAATTTAAGGTCCATGTGGACACATTATAATTTTAACCTAGTCTTTAAGCCTGCCTACAGAAGACAGGAGCTACTTTTCTATTTTTCTCCAAGCCAAACCGGACCTACCCCGTCCAGCCTCACACTCGCCACGGCGGTGTTCACCGTGGTTGTCTGGCTGGCCCCGGGCTAGGATCCGATGAAGCATATATTTGTATTAAAAACATTGAATGAAATATTAATGTTGTGCAGACTATAAATTTAACACTCAAGTTCTTAGGTCCAAATCCCACCGAACGCAAGACTTTTTTTCTGATTTACTACGAAAAAAATATTTCAACTTAATAAATATAATTAAATGAGATCGTTCATATTGTTTAGCGCTCTTTTCGGCTTCAAAGATTCACCGGGTGGGAGGTTCCAGCCGCTTCCAGTAGCTGCCGATTTTTTGGTAATATAATGAGCATGTCCGGAGAACGTTAAATGATCATCAATAATTACACCTAAATACTTGAATTCATTAACTTGCTCAATATTTGTTCCATTTATGGTTACTCCTTGGATATTTACTGTGTTTACTCGGCTGTATTTACTTTTAATTACCATAAACTTAGTTTTGTCTGTATTTAAGCTAAGGCTATTCATGTCCAACCATTTTTCTATTTCTCTAAGCTCACTATTTATTATGTTTATAGTCGAGTCTACATTATCACCAACTAAGTATATCAATGTGTCGTCAGTAAATAGTTGTATGTTGCACTTTTTAACGTATTTCATAATATCATTTATGTATAGAACAAACAGATTAGGTCCCATAACGGTTCCTTGCGGTACACCGAATATTGTCTCTTTTGGTAAGGATGTATCATTTTTATATTTGGTAGTTTGTGTTCTATTTTCTAAATAACTGGTCATCCATTTCACAATGTTATGTCCAAATCCGTAATTTTTTAACTTCAACAGTAATAATTGTCTATCTATTGTCTCAAAGGCTCTGCGCAAATCTAAAAAAACTACCACTATGATTTGTTTCTCATTTAAGCCGTTTTTCCAGCTTGATAACGTTGTTTGTAAAGCAGTGTCGCACGAATTTAGTTTTCGAAATCCAGCTTGATATTTCGATAGTAGGTTGTTGTTTTCTATATATTCTATTATTTGTTCATTAGCAGATAATTCCAGTAATTTCTCATAGACTGGTACCATATTTATGGATCTATGCTCCTCACATCGAATTGTTTTATTTTTCTTTTCAATAGGTATTACTGTTGACGTCTTCCAAGTGTCTGGGAATATTCCTGTTTCTAAACTGGTATTTATAACTTGTAAAAATTGATTGCCTATTGCTTCAAATGATAATTTTAAAATGTGTACATTTATGCCGTCTATACCACTGGGTTTATTTTTCATTTGATTTATAATGTTTTTTAAATTTTTTATTTCCAGTACTTTGGTCTTCTCCATGTTGTTCAATATTATATCATAATGTTTATTTGGATTCAAATGTACCGTAATTTGTTCTATACTTTCCAGAAAGAACTTGTTAAATTTCTCAGCGATTACTTTATTATCTGTAGTTAGTTCGTTGTCAAAAATTATTCCATTATTGTTGTCATTTCTTTTTTCATTTAAAAGTAGTTTTAGTGTCTTCCACATTTCATTTGAGTTTCCTTTAACTTCATCAATTTTTCTCTGATAATATATTTGTTTTCGTTTTCTAATGAGTGTCACTATCATGTTTCTTTTTTCTTTAAATTCATTCGTGTTGCTCGTTGCCTGTTCTTATAGCTGTTTTATACAAATAATCTCTTTCTTTGATTTTTTGACCTATCTCATTCGTCCACCACTTTTTATTTCCCTCTTTATTTGTAATTCTTATCTCTTTTACTGGCGCATGCTCGTTTAATGTTTGAGTTAGATTAATTACTAATTTTTCGGCTAATGTGTTTACATCATTACAATTTGGTATCCATTGTGTGTCCATTAAATCTAATTGAAAATGTGTTTCATTAGAGTCATTGAAGTCTCTGATTACTTTTTTTGTGGTTCTGCCATAGCATTATTATTTAATTGTACTGTTATGATTGAGTGGTCTGTGATTTTTGGTGTAGATAGAACCTCGAATTTAATGTATTTGGAATTAGTAATTATTAGGTCTATGATTGTCGAACTGTTTTCTGTAATGCGAGTGAATTGATCCATTATTTGATATAGTCCTAGATTTTGTACAGTGTTTATTAAATTTCGAGAATAGTGAGAATTTGTAGCAATATTTATGTTGAAGTCTCCTATTACAATCATGTTACCAGTTTTTGTTGAAAAATCACTTAAAATTTCTAATTTGGTCACAAAATCTATGTGGTTAGAGTTAGGTGAGTGATAAAGACTGAATATAAAATACTTATGCCTGTTTATAGTTATTTCTACACCGATTATCCACATGTTCATATTTATGGAGTCATTCATTATTATTTTATATTTATATTCCTTTTTGATGTATATGATGGCTCCCCCCCTATGGCGACTGGTTGAGTATGAACATAGAACATTATAACCTTCAATATATATTTCATTATCTTGAATTTCTTCGGTAATATGTGTTTCTGATAGACAAATAATTACTGGTTTCTTTTGGTGAATTATCCAACATAGTTCAGTTTTATGCTTAATTAAACTTTGTATGTTTAAATACATTATATATGTATTTATTGATTGCTATTTTCTGTTATTTTGTTCTGTATATAACTCTGGGTAGTTAACTCTTTGTTGTAACTGTGTAAAAATTCTTATGTAAGCTTCACATGTTTTGCTATACGTCGGGTGGTTATAGTCTATGTTAGGTATTTTTAAGATTTCGACTGCACGTTTACAGTTAGTGCATTCTTACCTGTCTGATGTACATTCATTTGCTTTATGTTCACCTGAGCATTTCGGACAAGTTTCCTTATTATTTTTGCATTTATCTGCCATATGGCCAAATTTCCAGCATTTAAAACATTGTACTATATTCACATGATCAACGTACCTGCATGTTCTCCAATCTATGTATAAAACGTTTTCCTGGCTTATCTGATTATATGTATCTGGATCTAATTCAGAACTATATTATTATTACCTGTTTTTGTTTCATATTTGTATACTACTTTTATAAAACGTTTTTCCTCTTTTGTGTGTATATTATTTTGTAATATTATTTTTTCGACTAGCGTTTCTTCATCATCTTTAAGTTTTTTTTATCAACATTGAATACTTTGATTTTGGGTTTTTTTCTGTCGGCTGGTTTTAGCTCATATTCTTGACCTAACTTTTCTTTCATGTCTCTACACACATTCTCAACAGGTTTATCATTGCAATAACTTATTGCCACTCCACCATTTCTCACGTACTTTACTCTTGAAACTCCTACTCCTATTGAACTCGGATTTATTTTACTTTCTAATGTTTGTTTTGTGGCCGAACTTGTTTGTGATATATCTTTTGGTTTTACTAAAACTACTTCTTCCTTTTTCATCATCTTTACTATTTGGCTATATGTAGGGCTATCATCGCTTCTGCCTATTTTTCCCTTTTTTAATTCTTCTATTTCTTTTTTTAACATATTGATTATTTCTTCTTTGCTGTTTATAATATTTTGTTTGTCTTCTAAACTGTTTTGTAGTAGAATAAGTGTATCATTTTTGATGCAATTGGAACAATGAAATTTCAGTGTTCTTCCCTCCTTTAATTGTAGAACTTTTACTTCCGAAGTTGTTAATTTTCCACAGTTTTTGCATAATTGTTTATGGCACCCATCACAACTAAACACATCTTTAGTTTTAGTTTCTTTACACACATCACATTCCATAACGTACGATCTTGTTCCCAATTAGTTATTTGATCCTGAAGCCGGCCCTGACTATCAAATCATAAACAGTTAAGAGTTTTGACAATCTTAACTTTGTAATTTATGCTTTTAGCCTTCAATCTGTCTACTCACTCATCAATGTTTATAGCATTTTACCTAGAGCACTTAGTTTCCAGATGTGTCCCTTTTTTTATTGCACCAGATGCACCAGCCACTTGTAACAGAGTTGAGATTTTTACATTGTTCTTTATTTCACTTTATTTATTAATTATCAATTTTTTCTCAGCTATATGCCTATGTTGAGTAGCACCATTTTATGCGCAATTTTTCGGGTCACCGTTTAATTAATTTTCGTCACATTTGCTAACGTTTATACCACACTTCTACGAATTTAAACCAGGAGCGTCACGCCGCGGGTCCGAAGTGTGTGTGTGTATATCTTGCAACGAAAATAAGATAAACATTTCATTTATAATTTTTTTGTGCAGTGGCTTAGTTTCTTATTAGCTGTATGGTATATTTCACTTATAAAATATATTTTTTTTAGATTGCATGATCATGGGTATTATGGGCGCTTGCCGTTTAAGTAAATTGTACCTAATGAAAATCGAAGACATTGAGTCGTATTCATAAAAACAAAGGATATCCTCCCAAGCATAAGGTAGAAGTATTAGGTTATGCTTTAAAATAAAAGGTAGAAGTATAAGCATTTCCTTCTTTCCGAATTCATAATGATAACCTTATACTTGCGAGGATATCCTTCAAGCAGAAGTAAAAGGTTGACCGTCTGAGCTCTGAATGACATGTGAGAACGTGTCCTAACCTGACGTGATGTCCCTGCTTCCGTCACTTCGCCGATGCAACAGGCCTACGCAGTAGTATTTCAGTTGTGCTACAGATTGCAACGAAAGTTTATTAGCGTACCTTTCAACTAATTATATCGACGTGTTGCTCTTTTTGTTATCTCGTTGTTCGTTTTAACTAATTTGAAGATATTCATTAGGGACCCGGCCCTCTATTGTTGTCGTATTAGTGAAGATTAGTGAAGATGCATTCCTCAAGCAGTGAAAGTGACGGTGAAAGCTTAGGAAAGGCTAGTAATGAACTAGCAGAAGGAGTTGCCGCTGCTCCCGTTATTTTGGAAAAATCGCAAGTACCACAAATAAAACGAAGGAAGGACGAGGTAATTAGAATACTGGCGAAGAAATACGAAGCAACATTTGGTAAACTATTTAATGCGAAAGGTTTATTAAAAAAAATTAACAACTGAAAACAAGGTTGAAGAAGAAAACGGATGTAAGAAAAACTGGAAATAAAGCGATCAAATTGTTGCATTGGGAAAGACGTACTTCAGCTTATAAAAAATTCACTAGAACGTTTTATTTGAGTTCACAATGTTTAGTTTCAGACAAATAGAATTTGAGTTTATTGTTTATTTACTTGTAAACTTAACTATCATTAAAATTGTTAATTACAATACTCAAGTTTCTTCTGATTTCTTGTCCTCGATGGCGAAGAGATAGTTCATCATTATTATTGTCATGGTATTCTTCATCTTTTTCTGGTGCCTCTTCAGCTGCTTGGAAGTCAGGATCGCCTAACGCTTTTGCGACGTTATGGAGCACGACACAGGCAACGATTATCTTTGGAACATTTTCCACGACGCGACACACATACTGTAAGATTGGAAACCGACGATTCAGTTGGCCAAAACATCGTTCAATTATTACTCTCTCTTTTTTAAAAAGTTTTATTTTAACTCAGCACCAGGAGTAGGATTTCGAAATGGAGTCGTGAGGCATGGCTCTATCCCATATTCGTCATCACCAAGTAGCACCGTATTGCCTTTATTTTGTAATTGTAAGCACACTTGTGAATTTTTCTATATCCTCGAGTCGTGCACGGATCCAGGCCAACTCACGTCAACACTAGTGGACATTTCTTTGGCATCACAAGTGGCTTGCACATTCAGAGTAGGCTTATCTTTTCGATTAATGTACTCATCTCCATGGAGTTTTGGCTATGTGGGTACAATCGACTGCATCGATAGCTGTCGGAAACTTGTACTTCATTTGCCATAACTGTTTTGCCTCTGTTATTTATCTGTTGGTACTCGGAAACTTTATCCATTCATTGGAATGTGCAGTCATGCTGTCAACTACTGCATTCACAGTCCGAGATACTGTGGCTTGACTAACACCAAGTTCTTGACCGATACCTTGTTGATAGCCAGGATCACTGAGATAACGCAAATATATCTTCATTTTATGAACAGATGACAACCCACCTCCCCGAGTTTTTTCATTTGTACCTAAGAATCTATCCACAAGCCATTGTACATTTCTTTGTTCAAACCGGTATAATATTTTAAAGTCACGAACAAGTGTAGATAAGCGGGGCTTGTAGTGTTTACCATCCACATTATCTGCCATCGCGCTCAAACTCGGATAAAACAATTTTCACTACTGCGCTAAGTCTGCTACTGACCAACCTCAGTTTTTCTGAAGAATATGCTTTCTCTTTAAAGTAAGGGGTCAGGTTTATGTATACCCATTTACTTTTCTATGAGTATAAGGATATGGGGTAAACCGGGCAGTTGTTGGACATGTGGGAGTTATTGGACACATTGCTTAAAACGTAATAAATCAAGATTTCTGTTTATCTCGTTTCGTATTTCTGTGCATAGATGGCACTATTAATCTTTTAACTTCTTATTTTATGCAGTGCTGCCTCTGTTAAAATATTCGTTTTGGCGGGAAAACATTGTGCATCTAGATATGTGTAGTGAGTGCTGTTCTGTTGCTAGTTTGTTAAGGTAAGTTGATTTAAAAATTTGTCAAATTAATTAACGGATAAATAGTAAATATATTCTAAGTTGATGAATATACGAATATAATTAAAAAGACGTTATTTTTGGCAAATTTTACCTCCTAATTTAGTTAGGTTAGTTTCTAGCGAGATGGCCAATAACTAAGCTAATTTTCTTATAATGTTTAGTTGTTGGACGCCATGTTCAATAACTGAGTTGATCCACTTTTTATTCTGTTATATATGGCTATGTAGATTTTTTTGCACTGCTTCATCAGATATAACATTTATTGGTCTATTCTTAGTATAAGTAGTTATTGGACACGTGTCCTATAACTAAAATTGAATCGTCCAATAACTAAATATATTGTTTTAGTTGTCTTAATTGGTTGTAAATTATGCCAAAAAAGAACCCATATGACGCTACATGTGTCGATTCTGCAATAAATGAAATAAAAAACAGTAAAATATCATTACGGGCAGCAGCAAAAAAATATGGAGTGCCAAAATCTACGTTGGAGTTTAAATTAAAAAATCCGGGTCATAAAGATACATGTGGCCCTTCACCCATACTTACGATGCAAGAGGAGTTGGAGTTGGTAAAGTAAGTTTTCTAAAAATATGTTAACCACACACCTTAATTTAATATATTTGTAACTGTAAGATGGATAGAGGAACTTGCAACACGGGGATTTCCCAGAAAAAAAGAAGACGTTTTCAATAGTGTCCAAAAATTTTTACTGGAAAATCCACGACCTAATCCCTTTAAGAATAGTAGACCAGGTGATTGCTGGTTTAAGGTAAAATAATTGTATTTGTATGAATACTTGACTTGTATTTTACAATTTCATTTTCTAGTCATTTCTAAGAAGACACCCAACAATTGTACAAAGAACTAGTGAAGCAGTAAGTGCAGCAAGTTCCTGTGTATCAGAAGAAAATATTAGAAATTGGTTCAAAGACATTAAGACTTATTTAGCGTCCAAAAACCTGGATATTAACGATCCCTCTCGAGTTTATAACGGGGATGAAACAGGCTTTCAGATTTGCCCAAACACTGGTAAAGTTTTTGCTGCGAAGGGTATGAAGAACGTTTATACAATCGACAAAGGGTCACAAAAGGAAAATATTACAGTAATGTTTTCTTTCTCTGCGTCTGGTGCTTCGTGTCCACCTATGATTATTTACGCATATAAAAGAATACCTGAAAAAATAAGTTGTAAGGTCAACCCCACTTGGGGAATTGGACGATCAGATAACGGATGGATTACCTCTGATATATTTAATGATTATATAAAAAACATATTTTACCCATATTTAGTAGCAAATAATGTAACATTCCCTGTTATATTGTTTTTGGATGGGCATAAATCTCACATTACATATGAGTTGAGTCGACTTTGTAATGAGCTGAACATTGAAATAGTGGCATTATATCCGAATGCGACTCGAATTTTGCAACCGTGCAACGTGGCAGTCTTTAGGCCAATAAAAATTGGCTGGAGAAAAGCCGTAAGAGAGTTCTATGCCAATAATCCAGGCGAGGTGCTTAATAAAACTTCTTTTGCACCACTTTTAGAAAAGGTTGTTGAGGAAGTTGTAAAACCAGACACCTTAATAAATGGGTTTAAGGCATGCGGACTGTTTCCCTTTAATCCTGATACAATAGATTTCTCGAAGTGTTTAGGAAGGGAGAATAAACCTACAGAGGTGGGTATTTCATATGAAGTATTTTGTTTTTTTTCTCAAACTTTTTTAAAACTGACTCATAAACCATTTAACTTTCAGATGACACATATATCCCATGTAAGTATGGATTACAACACTTTTCTAAAATTTGTTGGAGAAGAAATTATAGAAAAGTTTAAATCTTTGGATGCAGTATTCAATAATCAACAATTAAGTGATGACTTTCTTAAACTTTACAAAATGTGGAAATTTTTCAACAACGATAACAAAGTGGAAGATGGTTCAGCTATTACCCATGAAGTTAAAGTTGTGGGATTTGAAGATTCCGAATTAGTAATAACACCTGATGAAAATGCGGTAAATCTTGAAGTTATTGATGATCGTGAGTTATCTACAGAATTTAAAGAGAATGTAGATCCCGAAATGAATGCACATCCCGCAGTTGAAGTTACAAACTTAAATAATATTCATATTATTGCAAATGTTGTAATTAAACAACCAGATAATCAAACCATTTCTACACATTCGCCTGATAATCTTATTCTACCTTCAACAAGTAACAGTATTAGTACTTACCTGGAAGTACCAGAGCAGCCCCAGCGAAAGAATAAACGTGATACAGAGCGCGTTCCATTTGCCATAACCTCAAGGGCTTACCAAGAAATGCATGAAAAAAAGCTTGCCTTAAAATTAGAAGAAGAAAAAAATAAATTAGAGAGGAAAAGAAAAAAGGAGGAAGCAAAAGCAGCCAAAGCAGCCAAAACTAATCTTGCAAAAAATAAAAAAGTTAAAAAAGCAAAATTAGATGAAGTGATAAAAAAAACTTGCACTGTATGCCAAAAAGGTTTAACAAAAAGTTTCTTAACATGTGATAGCTGCAAAAATGATTTTCATTCTCGTTGCATACCAAATACACACAAAAAACATGTTCCTGATGTGGACGATGATGATCCATTTATGTGCCATATTTGCTATAAGGAGGAAAGTGAAGATGATGCTGACGAAACGGAAGAAAGTGAAAACAATGAGGAAATTGACGAAAGTGGTAGATGAATTGTACGATTTCTATAAGAGGGAGTCCACCAAATATTAATAGATGTTATTAAATTTTACATGTGTTGTAGGTATATCTTCCTATACCTAATTAAACATTAAATTTTTAAATAGTTGGTATTGTGTTTTACTAATATAGGTACTTAGCTAGATATATACTGCTACTAGAACTACATAGGTAGGTACGTCCCCATTTAATTTAAAATTTGATTAGTGTCCAATAACTGAAATTGCCATATCCCAATATTGCCAAAATTGTCCAATAACTAAATTTCTTGACATCTTCGCATTTCTTATACTTTTTTTTAAAAAGTACGCAATAATAAGTTAATCTGAGCAATACTATAATAAACTAATTTAAAATCCTCAATTTTGCTTCATCATGCAAATTCGTATGTCCACAAATATAATTCGTATATGCAGTCCATTTGGAAAAACATCTTAAGTGTCCAATAACTGCCCGGTTTCCCCTGCTTCTACCCTACAAGTATAAGGTTCTGCTTCAAATTATTATGAATAAATGCCGAAGGATTTCCTTCATATTTTGCAAGTATAAGCATATCCTTTGTTTTATGAATACGACTCAATGAACACGTAAATTCGGGACAATTAGTGGCTGTCCCAAGTACTAAAATTAAAATAATTCAAAAATTTACAGTAACTGGTAATTTCTATGAGATATGCAAAACATATAATATTATCCTTCGTCCAAATGTTACAGTCCCATTTTAACCTCCCCACAATAAAATTGTGGGAGGTTACTACAATTAGTCCAAAATCGAAAATTGAGATAACATCAAATCTTTATGTTTTGAGGTCCCAGGAACCTAAAAAAGTTGTTTTTGAAAAATGTCTGTGTGTGTGTATGTGTGTGTGTGTGTGTGTGTGTATGTTAGCACGATAGCGGCGAAGCTACTAAACGGATTTTGATGAAACTTTACATGAGGGTTTCTTTAGTGCTCCAAAAGATCTGAAAAGGTTTTGGTTGAGATCGGATTACGTTTAGTGCCGTTTTGGCACAATAAGTTGTTTATTTTATGATTACTTACAATTTGTAATTGAACCATTGAAAAGCAGTAAAAATTCCGATTTCAACGATATATCACACTTGCACTTTTTCGATTTGGTTTCCGTGCAAAAAAATTAAAAAACAAAAATTTCACTTGTTTTGTCCTCAAAGCAGTGCAATGTACAGGGTGATATTCTAATAATGACAGAGGTGTTCAGTGATTTCGGCTGATAACTCGGGAACGGTTGCAGATATCGAACTGAAATTGGAAACGTAGGTATAAATATTGTAGACGGACGGATTACGAGTGAATTAATAATACACCTACGTCAGATGACGTCACAAATAAGAAAAATTCTTAGAAACTGGTGCAGATATCGACTTAACTATTGGAAATATCCAATAAAAGTTTGAAACGTAGATGGAAATATTGTAGATGGATGGAATACGAGTGAATTAAAAATACACCTACGTTCTGATGACGTCGTAAAAGCATAAAATTCTTATAACAGGCGAACTGATGATGATATCAAAAAAATATTTCTACACGAGTCACGAAATTTTTCTTTTTTAATTTCCAAGAAATATCAAATTTTCGGAGAAATGTCACTTTTCAGAAAAATGTCAGATTTTTAAAAAATGTCAAATTTTCAGGAAAACGTCAAATTTTCGGAGAAATGTCACTTTTCAGAAAAATGTCAAATTTTCGAAAAAATGTTAAATTTTCAGGGAAATGTCACTTTTCAGAAATATGTCAAATTTTCAGAAAAATGTCACTTTTCCGAAAAATGTCAAATTTTCGAAAAAACGTCAAATTTTCGAAGAAATGTCACCTTTCAGAAAAATGCCAAATGTTTGAAAATTGTCAAATTTTTGGAGTAGTGTCACTTCAGAAAAATGTCAAATTTTCGAAAAAAATGTAAAATTTTCAGAGAAATGTCACTTTTCAGAAAAATGTCAAAAATTCACGAAAATGTCAAATTTTCGAAAAAACGTCAAATTTTCGAAGAAATGACACCTTTCAGAAAAATGTCACCCTTCAGAAAAATGTCACCTTTCAGAAAAATGTCGAATGTTTGAAAATTGTCAAATTTTTGGAGTAACGTCACTTCAGAAAAATAACAAATTTTCGAAAAAATGTCAAAGTTTCGGAGAAATGTCACTTTTAAGAAAAATGTCAAATTTTCAGAAAAATGTCAAATTTTATTAAATGGATTCAAAGGAAAATTCCCAAAAAATACTACGGGTCCATTTGTGGTGCTAGTGTGTTAAAGCGTGCAGACTGTATGCTGAGTATTTTTGACGTGTCAGGTGCATCGAGAGATTACAAGTTTTTTCGACGTTTATAAAGCCTACGGATGGTGTGAGATGCCTACTTGAACCGCTTATAAGCCCCACAAGTGTAAGCAACCCCACCGGAACGCTTTCGGTGAGTTTTTTCCAATAAAACTTTAAAAGTGACAGCGACATTGTATTTTAAAAACTATTTCCGCTACTTCCGGCATCCCGCCGGAAATTCTTCCGGCAACAACCTAAAAATAGTACTACATAACCTAAAAACAATTTAAGACATTGGTACCAACCTAAACATTTTTCAAAAACCAAATTCCCCAGAGAAACATTATAACCAAAAATTTGACAGCTATCACTTCCCCGACCGATTTAGTGAAAAATTGGTCGAGGCCAAAAGATAAAACAAAATATACCAACTCAAACTTAAACGATCCACCATGAACACTACCCTGGCTACATCTGGCAGGGAAGCTGTCCACCAAGAGTTATATGGTTTTTTCCAAAGATGGCCATCCCTGCCATCCATCCCATTACCAACGAACAGGTTTTTTCGTTTAGTTGTTTCCCGTATCAATAATCAAAATTATTAAGTGCTCTTGCCTACGAACGTTTTTATAGAATTGTGTTTATTTTTATATTAATTTAAGGTCCATGTGGACACATTATAAATTTAACCTAGTCTTTAAGCCTGCCTACAGAAGACAGGAGCTACTTTTCTATTTTTCTCCAAGCCAAACCGGACCTACCCCGTCCAGCCTCACACTCGCCACGGCGGTGTTCACCGTGGTTGTCTGGCTGGCCCCGGGCTAGGACCCGATGAAGCATATATTTGTATTAAAAACATTGAATGAAATATTAATGTTGTGCAGACTATAAATTTAACACTCAAGTTCTTAGGTCCAAATCCCACCGAACGCAAGACTTTTTTTCTGATTTACTACGAAAAAAATATTTCAACTTAATAAATATAATTAAATGAGATCGTTCATATTGTTTAGTGATCTTTTCGGCTTCAAAGATTCACCGGGTGGGAGGTTCCAGCCGCTTCCAGTAGCTGCCGATTTTTTTTTTTATTTTCAAAATGGCGAATGTACAAATCAAAGAATTGGTATGAACGCTTAATTTAATGGGAAAACAGATTGCATGTTTCTAAATTTGCCCAACCCTGATCCATACTCCGGACACAGCTTCAGAAGATATATTCAGTTACGTTGCTCGTTGATACTGTGGGAGATATCATCGCAATAAATCATTATGGTGGTTGAAAATCCACAACAGTAGCAGAAGGATACATCGATGACTCGATGTTAAATAAAACGGATCCGGCAAATAAAATTTTAGGCTCAATAAATAAAGAACAATCCGCCACCAGTAATAATAATATCATTAAAATTAAGATATATTAAATAAAAATGTACAGCCAACGGCAGTACAGTTTGTAAATTGCTGAAATGTGTCAAATATTTGCTCCAGCTCCTTCACCTCCCGTACTGCGCTCGTGGGCTTTGTGGTGGGGCGGTCTGCACAGGGGAAAGGATGATTGCCACGCACTGAGCCCCTTACATACGTGGAAGGCATTTATACAACGGGGTGCGTCTGTGTCCCGAGGTTTGTCGCTATTGGTTGGGCTCCCCCCGACCATGTGTCCTTTCGGCGCGCACAGTACCTTGGGATTGGGGAAATTTTTATGGTGGTGCTTCATCCACGTGGTCTGGGTGGTGAAGCCCTGGAGAGACGTACCCTTAACCTGGGTCATGGAATCATTGCCACTCCAAGCGGTTTACGGTGTGTGAGCTGGTCCACGACGTGGTTTTAGCCGGGCTGGACTGGGTTATTAGCCTTACCCCCCGCAGAATGACCACGATAACCCTACTCCTCGTGAAGCTGGAGATGTGCCTGGCAGGTGCTCAAGTCCCCCACCTTCGTGAAAGGATGGTTCCAGGCCAATTAACGCTTAAATGTCAAACAAAGTTTTATTGTTAATTCACTAAATTTTTTCACTTTTAAATGATTAAAACAGTTGAAATAGTCGTGGTTAAAGTATAGTAATCTGCTCGCGTATAATGGTTATTATACACTCGGATGTTTTACGACACTCGCTTTCGGCTCGTAACGTAAACATCACCCTCGCGAGTAATAACCATCATTATACGCTTGCTGAATAATATACTATTCTATTACCAATCATATAATTCGGTCATGGTGTAAAAATAATGTCGGTTATATAAGTTTCCTTTTTCTACCTAAAATTTTAAATGGATTGAAATATGCATTAATCAAAATAATTAAATCCCTATTAAGTACTTTTATGAATTATTTATGACCACAGCTTCAGATTTAATTTTATTTATCCGGGATAATTCCAACATTTCTATATGTTGCGTAGTAGATATTCTTTTCTTTACTTAATAAAAACAAAATTATCCAGCATTATGGGTAATATAAAATTATTAGATAAGTGTCTCCACTCGGAACTATTAAGATGGTTTTTTATTCATAACAAGCATAAATCCTCGACGAATAAGTTACTGGACCCCCCATAATAAAATGAGCTTTATCAAATATGAATTATGTATACTTTATAATGTATTCAGTCTAATCCCTATTAGACCTCCATACTTCACCTTAATTACATGACTTCCTAGTAAGTTGCCATCAGTCTTTGTGATCTGGAATCTAGGCCACTTATTTGAGAGCAGAGGCGCACGTAAGTCGAGATTAATTCTGAAGATTTTGTCAGTAAAATAAAATTGTTTAATTGATCATTTCTGTAAACAGGATATTCGTAAATTTATTTTTAATGATCAATATCATCATGACTATGAATGAAGAATATAGAGTTGAAGCTCTATATTTCAATAATAAGTGGTACAACTTCATATAAGCAGATCTGGGAGTAATTAATTACTAAAGTAATTAAATTACTAATTTAAATATATTTTTTTAAAAGTAATTGTAATTGAATTACGTTCTTCAAAGCAGTAAGCATCAAGTCATATAGCAACAATTTTTTTTTCAGATTGTAGCTTCTTTTATATTCTTTTCAGTGATATGAATATATTTCTTTTAATTTTTAAACAATATTTTCTTAACTTATTTTTTTTATAAACAAATTCACTTTTCTCATCAATATTTTGCTCAAAAATAGTCATATCTCGGCTTCCAATTGGCGTAGGAAAAACTTTTCTTTAATTGTTTCTGTCTTTGTGTGCTTTTAACATATGCTAATTATTTTTATTTTTGGGCAAAATATTGGTGAGAAAAGTGAATTTGTTTATAAAAAGAAAATAAACAAATGAATAAAAAAAATGGTTTAAAAATAAAAAATATGTATATTTTTGATAATATCACTCAAAAGAATATAAAAGTAGCTACAATCCGAAAAAAAAAAAAAATTCGTAGCACTTGATGAACTTAAACAATCGACAATTCAATTACCGACTTTGCTTTTGTTTTTTATGCATTGTTGTCAACATACCAACTTGAAATTTGGTATGATGATTTAGCTCCTCTATAGGCATAGCCAAAATAGTTACCATTATTGTTTAAGTTATCATCAATTGTTTCAAAGTGGCTGCTATTTATGGTTTTTATTTATTGCAACATAACAAATTAACAAAAAAGGGTCGGATAAATCTAGTTTCAGCGAAACTTCATTATGAACAATCTCTTTTTTTATTCATCGTGATACGAGCTATTCAACCAGAAGTATTCAAGAAAAACTGCGAAAAAACACGATTTTCAAAATTCGTTTGTTTAAACAAATGATTTCCCGGACAAAGATTTTTCCAAACCTTTTTGCTATACTAACTCCTTGTAATGTTTCCAACGAGTTCCAGCAAAAAAATTACAATTATTGTTAGATAATTCCTAATTATGTGATTTAGACTCTTACTAACGAACTTAACAACATTTGCAAAATCTACTAACGGTCCCTAAATGCTGAAAGAAACTAATTTAAATTGTCGCTGTGTGTTTAAAATTTCAAACAATGTATCCAACACAAGTGAGAATGAAGCCAATGAAAGTTATAACGCGATAACGTGATAACTGATAAACGAGTAGTATATTCCAATCCGCATTACATCATGATAAGAGCTCAATTTTCTGTGATAAAAATCAAGAGAATGACTAGAGATAAAAATGTTATTTGGAGGTGATTTATTCGTGGTATAAACTGGTTTAATTTGTATTAACTAGTAAAATATTTTTGTCGAACTCATCTACACGTTTCCTTAAATATATAAAGAATAAGAAACCAAACTGCAACCAACAGCTATTCTCCGGACTAATGCCCCGCCAAGCGCTGAATTATGAATTACAAGCCTGGTCGCGTTAAGTGGAATAACTAAACTATGTATGGCCACAAAACGCTAAAGTTTCGATTGCATCAGACACCAGCCGAAAGACTTACTCCTATTCAAAGGGGCTCTCGTACCAGCCACTCCACACCACTTGCAGACTGCGGTTTTGGGATATTGACTCTCATCAGTGCAAGGTAAGTCTGAGATGGCTGGAACGAGGCCCTTGTTCACTCTTGGTACATGACGAGATTTATAAAACCACGAGATGCAACAAAAACGGCAGGCTCCATCTAGCGGTTCCATCTAGCAATAGAAACAGCAGTAACCCTGACAAGGGCATAGTTAGTAGGTGCTTTTAGAGAGCAGAACATTTACTAGTGAAATATTTTTGTCGAACTCTTCTATACGTTTCCTTAAATATATAAGGAATAAAAAACCAAACTGTGACCAACAGCTATTCTCCGGATTAATGCCCCGCCGAGCGCTGAATTACGAATTACAAACCTGACCGCGTTAAGTGCAAGTTTCGATTGCAACAGACACCAGACAAAAGCATACCTACTGGTTTAATTTGATTGGTTTTCTTTGGGTAGTAATAAAAGATAAGGTGAATATTTTATTCTATACTATGCTAAAGAAAAATAATATTGAAAATTCGCGAATAGCCTGTTAATAACTCTTACAATTATTGTATAGATCGTTTATCCATGTTTTAGGGATTATATCTATTTATAGTCTGTTTACGAAAGGAGGATAGCAAGACGAGGGAAAGATAAAACATTGACAAAAGTCATAATATTGGTCTCAAAAAAAATATTTCTTAATGTTTGACTCGAGGAATAAGATGAAAACAAAACTTAGCCAAGTCGAGGGCCTAAGTTTGATACTGAATTTTTATTGTAATATATTTTCAATGCCGAGGCATTTTCTTTATAACAATTTTCTTTTATTCACATTTTTTTAATCAATTTTTTTGCGCTTTGCCATGCTCTAATTTTTAATACATAGCGCATTGGTCTAAATTGTATTAAATATTTCAACCGCAACTAAACAAAAATAATTTGACGAAATATTCTGTAGTTAAGGCTGTATGTCATGATGTCAAGTTTTATACACAATGCGATAATACAAGATGATAACCATCTCACATCATCTCGAAATGGTCGATATGTTATTTTTCAAGTTGTCATTCTTTAATTTGTTTTTTTTTTTTTGTAAAACTTTATATCAACTATTCTTTAAGTCTGAGATTTTGCATGGAAGTAGATTCTGAAAATAGAAAAGTATAGAAAACTTAAGGCCACTGTGAATGCAGTATAAAATAAAATGGCATCAAACTACCAAAAATTGTTTTTTGGAAATAACTGTTAGGACACTCAAAATACAAAAAATCGTAGAAGTCAAAATTGTGGAGCAAAAAATTCTACAGATGAAAATCTGATAAATAATTTCGTACATATACAGCCGTTTTACGCGTGAAAAAAATTAGTAGTAGTGTTAAGGATAGTTCTTGAGTATTAGTTGGGAGATCAGTAATATGTTACAATTTAGTAAAATAATTCAAATATTCACTCTAAAATGGCTAAAGAACATAGTAAAAATTTCAAAACATATAAAAACAAAAACATGTAATGTGGGGCTACGAGCGCCACCTGGGACCGCTTGGAAAGCCACTGCGAATTCTCGGCTGCTAATTTCACTATAAACAATCGAGGAAACGAAAAACTCATATACATGCACTATGTTGCAAATTCTTGTTGAATACGAATTATAACGGAAAAATGGAAGTAGCTTATTTAAATGCCTTTTTAGCTTCAATTTGGTTTCTTGTGTCAATTTTAATTTTTCATATTTCGAGTGCATTTTGAAACCAAAATTTTGTAAAGAACCAAATTTACGAAAATTACAAAAAATGTAAAGTAAATTTTTTGTCCAGTACATTTGTACATTTTTGGCTACCATAATATCGGAAAGAAACATACAAATATCCCAAAACCAAATAAATGTATTATATTATGAACGATTAATATATTCCAAGATATATATAATTTAATGGAAAAGGCTCTAAAAATGAGTACATAATGTTTGAATCTATTTTTCAATGAAATTAAAACAAACCTTACAGTTAACAATTCACGATTCGATCATTTCTTCGAAAGTTATTAAAGTGTTTCTACCGAAACTAATGAAAAAGAGATAATTTGGCGTTCGCGCGTTGGCTCGTATGCCCATAACTTTGATTCATATGTTACGCAAAGACGAAATTTTTTGTAAGGGCATTTTTTATGTTAAATTGTATGTACTTTAATTTTCATCTTTACGATTTGTTTTAAATTATGCCTGTTTTAAAAGTATTTCTGAATACCGATTTCAAGGACTTTGACGCTATTTTGTTTTATGTAAGATTCAGAACTTCTTCAAATACTTGTCTACTGGCTTAAACCTACTTCTATGCAAAATTTTACATAAGAATTGTGTCATCGCAGCTCAATTCCCTTGGAGACTCCGCTGTTAGAAAACAATATATTTCATTCATAACTTTTTTCAGACTACACATGATACACAGAATCGGAAAGTGTACCCAATACGTTGGCAATAAGAGCAAGCGAGATCGCGGCAAGCGAGAGCGAAGCATGCAATCGTGTACATGCCTCTTGATGGGTGTGTCCACTCTTTACCTGTGCTAGAGTACTGGTAGACGTCTTTATTGTGGACGGTCGGTTAATAGCGCAATGCCAAACGAAGGACTTTCTGAATCTGTATATTGATCTATGTAACGAAGGCAAAAATAGTGCAAATGTTTCGTGCAAAGACGAAACCACTTCCACTTTCCCCCCGCTTTCGAGGGTACTGAACACGATGGAAATGTGGATATCCCTTCATTTCTCACGAAAGAGAAGGTGGTAGCAGTCCCGGGGGTTGTTTCAACCCTTCGCTAATTATATTTTTATCGTGATCAGCGCCTGCGAAAACGGGGAAGGGCGTATTGATGATCCAAAGTGTAATTAATGAATTTTACATCTATTGGAAGGGTTGAAGCAACCCCCGAGGTCGCTACCATCTTCTCTTCCATCAAAAATGAAGGGATATGCACAGAAATAACGATTATGTGCCGAAAAATCAGTAAATCCTGAATAACATGTTTTCTGCCCGTTTGAAGGATGAGGAGGGGTTGGAGCTAAAAATGAATATTTTTGCCGTGATCAGTGGCCCCAAAAACGAGGGATAAGCGTTTGAACCGAATCATTAAAAAAAAAAAAAGATTTTCCACCCCTCGGGATGATTTAATCAACTCCCTAGGCCTGCTCTCTGGATTCCACTTACTCTATAACCCCCTTCCATGTTATTTCAAATATATATAAGCCGTCGATAAATAACTCCCTAGACCTTTTTATATATGAAAACATAAAGGGATCCCCATAACGGGGGTGGTTTTTGGCGGTTTCAGGGGGTTGCGGCGGTCAGAAACTTCTCCCACCACTTCATCGTGTTCAGCACTCACCCTCGAAAACGGGGGGAAAGGTAATCTCGTTTTTGCACGAAATGTTTACAAAAAACTCGTCAAATAATGTTTCACAGTGTGTGCGTCAAAAGTTATATGCACTTTTGTCTGCTTTTATCTGCTTAATATATCTTGTACTAGTAATCGGATAGGAATTTTAAAAATACTGACTTATTTGGAATAAAATTCTTAAAAAATATAGACCTGTCCGATATGTATATGTCAATCCGCCATCTTGGAAAAAAAATAGAAAACACCAAAAATGGCCGAAAGAATCAAAATTGAATATCTTTTCTATAAGAGGGAGTAATTTCGCCATAGTTGCCAAAAATAAAGTTCATTCTTGGTCAAATATAATGCACCAATCCCGAAGACCGTATGTCAAATAGAACGGTCAAAGATGGCGGACGAAATAAATTTTTCAATTCTTCATAAATTATCAAGAAAGATGTGACTTTTTTTCTTTTAGATGGTACGTTATTTTATGTACTTTTAGGGGATAGAGTTCATTTTTTTTTTTTAATTTTCAAAAAGAATGCGTTTTTTTTAAATTTTCAAAAAAGTGCATTTTTACAATTTTCAAAAATGTATTTTCTTTAATCCTCCTTTTCTACCCAATTTTGATCGAAACAAAATGAAATATGCTATAGAAAGTCTCTTATGACAAAAATTTAATACAAAATGACACCTCATTAATTTGAAAAGGAAATTTATTAAGCATACGCGTGGTAATTATAATAGTATATATGAATATATGATCAATAATCAGAAACAAGGAGTCGAGACTAGTGTAGTATTATTTTTGATGGGTATGCCGATTAACAGAATAGTACTAAGAATAACGAGCGCATTTATCATTTATAAAAAAACGTTTGTGTAGGTACTTCAATCACAAGTGACATTATGACATCCTCGGTTAGTCAAAAAAAATTTCTAGCTAATAGTAAAAATAAGCATAGCTTTATAAAACTATTGCGCAGAGTTAATAGATAATGACTTTAGCGTTAAAATGTGCAGAGAAGACGCCGATAATACAATCAAGTTATAATAGTTGGCGAAGACATTGACCTTTTGGTTATAATGACTCAATTAGCATGAAATCATCATAAAAAAATCTATTTTTACAAACCAAAAATTAATAAAATAATTGACAAACATTATGATGAAAATATAATTGTCTGCAATTCCACCTACTGAGGAGGTAATAGGAAAACACTGTTTAAAAGTATATTTCCAAGCCCAAAAATGATTAGGTTCTGAGGAAGATCCGTTACAATTCGGGTGGCTTAAAACTGAGAATGGCTTAATGACGGATGCTATAAGTGAAAGTAATGCTTTTCCTAAAAATTTACTAAGTGATATTTCTTGTAAATGTATGAAAGGCTGTAAAAATAATTAGTGTAGCTGTAGGAAACTGAATATAATATTCTATACTATGTGTCTATTGTAAAGAAAATAATTGTGCCAATGCTTCTTCTACTTTTGATGAATCGGCTATCGATGAAGAATGCGGAGAAATTATGGCATATTATTGTAATTAACTTAATATAGTATATTTCATTTTGTTTTGATGAAAATTGGGTGAAAAAAAGAAGAATTAAAGAAAATACATTTTTAAAAATTGTAAAAATGCACTTTTTTGAAAATAAAAAAACGCATTATTTTTGAAGATTAAGAAAGAATTAACTCTATCCCCTAAAAGTACATAAAATAACGTACAAACGAAAAAAGTGACGTACAATGCCTCCTTGATAATTGACGAAGAATTAAAAATTCTATTTCGTCCGCCATCTTTGATCGTTCTATTTGGCATACGGTGTCCCGGATTGGTGCATTATATTTAACCATAAACAAGTTTTATTTTTGCCAACTTTGGTGAAAATACTCCTTCTTATAGAAAAGATATTCAATTTTGATTGTTCCGACCATTTTTGGTGTTTTCTATTTTTTTCCAAGATGGCGGATTGACATATATATATATATATATATATATATATATATATATATATATATATATATATATATAATATATATATATATATATATATATATATATATATATATATATATATATATATATATACATATATATATATATATATCAGACAGGTCTATATTTTTTAAGAATTTTGTTCCAAATAAGCCAGTATTTTTAAAATTCCTATCCGATTACTAGTAAAAGGCATATTAAGCAGATAAGTTGAAAATCCGTGAATGCGCGTCAAAAAGTGCATATAACTTTTGACGCACACGGAATTTTTGGGCGCAAATATTTTTTTCGTAATCAGGAGGTCATAATACATAAAAATCAACAATCAAATTTCAGGTGGAATGTTATCGCCGAAAAAAATCAATTCGACTGCACTCTCATTACATAGACTAGATCTAAGATTTAGTATTTCAAGACAATTTATTAATTTTCTTAAAAAAATATTTATCATTGATATATATATATATATATATATATATATATATATATATATATATATATATATATATATATATATATATATATATATATATATATATATATATATATATATATATATATATATATATATATATTCTCTACCAAACACTATCACTAACTCTCAAGACAACACAAAGTTAATCGAGGTTTATTCATTGCTAATAAATTAAGACATTTTAACTTTCTAGTTTAAAATACCTCGTTCAAAAAGCAAACAGGATACGGCATGCTATGATTAATTTTAATATTATACAAGTAAGATATTGACAAAAACTTTCATTACGCCACTGGTGAATGGAGGCACTAAGAGCAACATATTTTAGAGGAAGTCTGCCCGTGACGTGAGCATGCAAGGGCCCTCCATTATCATAATGTCACGTGAATTTTACACTTTCAAAAGTCAGATTTAAGAGTCGTGGATACGGAAGCTGAAAAATAGAAATTTTAAGATAAACGAGCTAATAAAAGTTTCTTGAAGATCGTTTAGATCCATCAATTACATGTCCAATAATTTAAAGTTAAATGAATTAACTTTGAAAGTGGCCATATTTTATGATCGGATATCGTGTTTTCCCACTGCACATGGCCATGATAATAAATTTTTTCGTATAAATTTATTAAATTAACAACCTTTTATTTCACTGCACTTACAACGTAATGTAGTTATAAAGGTCTTAAAGCAAGTAAAAAAAATGAATTATTTATATTACGAGCAGCTGTAACGTTTCCGACTTCAAATTTGCTTTCATGTTTTGTAATAACAAAATGCGTTTTTTACCGTGTATGAGAAATTTGTTTCAACAGGGTAAATAGAATTGAGTCTAGATCAAATTTTGTATTTTTTTTTGCTTAATTAATAAAATTCTCTAATGTGAAATTTACTAAGCTTAATGCTTAAACACAAAACGAAGTAGCGAATGTATTAATATGGCACAGTAGCTCAATCGGTTAAGGCGTATTGAGTGGCGAATACGCTGATCGACTCGCTACCGCGCTCTGGGTTCGACCCCCAGCCCCGGTATTGACAACACCGGTGGGTGGGGATGTATGTCTGCGTTTTTCCGAATGTGTAACCCCTTCCGGACAGCCTTGGCTTTGGATTTGGGGGTTGTCTACTATCTGTGGTGTGTTTATGGAAAGGACAAGGGTAGATAAGGGCCTTTTTTCGCCCATTGGCTATGTCGTATGTCATTATAATTTTTGAGTAGTATATGTGTTGGCAAGTAATAAAAAACAGTTCCTGGAAATACTACATTGTGCATCTAGTAGTAGAAGCAATACATTCCCGGACGATGATGTATATTGTTGGCCGTGGCGTTAAGCCGAGACCAACAAGCATTGAAGTCCGGGAATGTGCTTTTACTATGAGGTACACATACTATATTTTCTGAAATTGCAATCAATATTATTATAAATTAAGGAATTTTTATTAATGCATAAAAGAAAGGAAAGAGTCATAGATTCAGCGCTTATTACTAATGTAGGGTACTAGCCTACATACTGATACCATCACCATGGATAATATATAATAACAAAACAATTTATTACAAAAATTTATATTTTCAAATTTGAATACAAATATTTCTTTAAAAAGTTTATCTTTATTAATATAGCAACTATAGTGCTATATATTGGTGACCCCGAACGTCTTCACGCATTGTATACCTCCCTCCGATTAAAGAACTTATATCTAGATACATAACAGGCTATCTTTTCACTATATACCTTGTTTGCTCCTAACATAGTCACATTATATGTCCATTAAAATGGATAGATGAACAACACATCCCATAGGCAACAGTGGCGTTGTGTGTGTAGAAAATGTGTAGAATGGTAAATATTTTCATTAAAATGAATTATTGCAATTCCTGCATTACCGGCTCTTTATATAACGTGATGTAGGCATACGATATTACAGTAAGATAAAACAGTAAGATAAATATGTATTGAAAGGATATTAAAATTTAATTGCTATTTACTTTATAACTGTAAACTGAACTTCATCATGTTACGACTATGGAACGATCGATTTTCTTCTTTTCTAAACTGCTTTCTGCAAACGGCACAGCACTACACTATTTATTTGCACAAAATATATTGTCACTAAACTGTGTAAATATGAATAGAGAATATTATTTAGGTATTAAGCAAATCACAACTTAAAATAAAATTACTTTTTCACCAGTTTTTGGTCGGAGAACACGAAAAACATTTATTGACATTAATGGCCGAACTGTCAACTGATATTATGATAATCGAACTGAAGCCGATCGTGCACGAGCGGCCGCGAATACGCCGATGGGCCAATCAGCAACTTATGGGAAGAAGTACCTTAGAATGGGAGTCTTTCGGGATCATAAAATTCATGCCATTATGTATCTAGATATAAGTTCTTTAATCGGAGATACCTCCTGAGAGTTAAAGACAGTTGTCAAAAATTAATTATGAAGACTGAAGTTTAATAACTTTTGACAGTGTTGTTAAATAGTTATGCCGAAAGTAATCTCCCATGGACATTCTAGACAGCTTTTCCAGTCGCGACAAGAATATGGGGCCGAACCAAACTGCTCGTGCTGCTAACCGCTGATGACGGACGACGTCCATAATGAAGACAGCCAGCTAAAGGTCGACCGTTCCATAGATATCTTCGCTAGACACGGATTCCTCAGTCACTCCATGAAGATAGTACCGAGATACGAATCATACTAGATTTTCAGAAGACTTGTTATTACTTACTCAATTATGTACATGTATAGGTAAGTACTCTGCTATATGACTCCCTGCAATGTAAAACCAGCTTATCAAGTGTATCAATTTATTAATTATTCACTATTTTAATTGTCTCGCCAGCTTTTCTTTAGCCAAAGCTGCTATAGCTGGTGCGACATCTTTTAGAGAAGCTCAATCCAATTATGATTGCAAACTCATTTCCTATTTTAATTGTCTCGCCAGCTTTTCTTTAGCCAAAGCTGCTATAGCTGGTGCGACATCTTTGAGAAAAGCTCAATCCAATTATGATTGCAAACTCATTCACTAATTTTAATTGTCCCGCCAGCTTTTCTTTAGCCAAAGCTGCTATAGCTGGTGCGGCATTTTTGAAAGACGCTCAATCCAAATATGATTGCAAACTTTCATTCACTTAGCACAAGCTTGCTATTTTATTTCAATTTATCAATAACATATAACATACATTAAGGATAATGTTATTTCAAAAATAAATGTCCTTGTTTTACGTTATTATGTCACCTATCAATCAAATATGACTTTTCTTTTTACTAATGTCATTTCTAACTTTTATTTTAAATCTGATACCTTGGTAAGTTGGTTTCTTCGTTGTAGGAGGGAGTAATGTAGGGTACTAGCCTACATACTGATACCATCACCATGGATAATATATAATAACAAAACAATTTATTACAAAAATTTATATTTTCAAATTTGAATACAAATATTTCTTTATGAAGTTTATCTTTATTAATATAGCAACTATAGTGCTATAACGTACTACTCAAAAATATATATAAAAACAACCGGAAAAAATAACTTTTCCGGACTGTTTTCTGATAGCTGCTTACCAACGGACTAAAATACTAGGATAGGGTATTTTTGGATCTGAAATTGCGCCGGGAAAGTAGACATTTTTGACCGATTTCAGAAATAAGTAGTGCAGGGTATCTAGTAGTAAAAGCAATACATTCTCGGACGACAATGTAAACCGGGAATGTGCTTTACACATACTATTTTTTTCTGAAATCGCAATTAATATTACTATAAATTAAGGAATTTTTATTGTTGTGATAAAAGTCAGAGATTCAGTGTTTATTATTTACTGCCTAAAATATATAAAAAAAATAGTCCGGGAAAGTAACTTTTATATATAAGAAACAGTTCAGGAAACGGACTGTTTTCTGAACTTGATTAGCAACGGACCAAAACACTAGAATAGTGTATTTTGGGATCTAAAACTGCGCCGGGAAAGTAGACATTCTTGACCAATTTCAGAAAAAAAATATTTTTATTCAATGCACACGACAATATGTGGTTTTGAGCACTGACACTTTTAAATTCGCGCGCAACATGGGCACCACTACGATTCTAGCGGAAACGATTTTGTTTTTTATACATTGAAGCGCTTGATGAACCAATATTAATTGACCAATATTTAAAAGCTTAAATACTCAACAATGGAATGAGGTATCGATTTTCTTGGTTCATCGGGCTCATCTAACTGAAATATACACTAAAATTTCGGAGGAACCACAAGAATCACTAAAAAACTGCAAACATGCTTACTTTGAAATGCTAGTATTACAACTTACTGTTGTTTTTCAAATGTAAAACATATAGAAACATAAAGATCATACGTTCAACTATAAATAAATAACGTTTAATGATTTTAAGGAGAACTTTTTATTTTTATGAAATTACGGGGCAAAAATATGTAGCTTATCTATTAGTGCTATTACCAATCTCCATCGCTAAAAATATCGACCATCGATAACTTTAATGTAGATTATTTCACTCATTAACACTATAGCCAATGAGAGCCCGTTTTTTCAAAACATTGCACCAATCAAACGTCATTATTAGTGGTAATTCAAGCTATCGGCTTTTGACAAGACCAACATGCAAAATTTATCGCTCTAATTTTTTAGGTCGCTGCAGCGGCAAATATGAGAAAATTTTTTGACGTTTTTTGTGGAGCTTTTAAGTTTTATCTATAAATATCTTCTCTAGCTTATTACTAAGTAATTGTTAACGTACTTACCTTGTAAATTGTAATATTGTATTATGTAGTAGCAAACAAAAACACACCCCAATTCCAAAGCGAATCTTGTCTGAAATATATAGGCTGTAACTTTTGCCTATATGTAACTATGTCAGTTTTCCTAGTGTTCAATCAGGTAACAATTACACACAAAGATTGTACTTAATATAGCTCATAATACAGGAACAAGTCAAGCACAGCTTTCAATAGCTCAATAACGTAGTTACGAAGGTAAGCAAATCATTTATTATAAATGTCAAGTACACATTCGCTCTGGAACAAACTAAAAATGTATAGTACTTACATATGGTAATCTACCAAAAAGTAACTCGTTGAATCAAAACTGTGCATCAAACATTATAATTTGTTGTATTTAAAATTCTTTTTGCTTAACAAAGCAAACCTCAACATAATTCATAAATTTCGTAAGTTAAAAGTAAAGATTAAATACGTAAATATGAGTCGATGAACATTTATTTATTATGGAATATAACTTGTAGCGCTAGATGGCGCTCTTTATGTCAATCTCGGAACCATGGGTGTACATTTTATTTGGGCGAGACATCGGTACTAAAGTAGTGCTCTCTCTATCGTTCCTCGTCGTATTGCACCTCAGAAACGCCTGAAAGGTGTTAAGCCAGTTTATATATTATAATATCTAAGGTTTCAACTCGTTTTATTTACTAGTTGCCATGGAAACGTCACTAGATTATTTTAAAATATAGCGAATCTCCGTTGTTTCTACTGCGTTTGTTTGAGATTTGTTGTTTTGACAATATGAGTCGGTTTGGAAATATTTCTGTATATCAAATTAATGATGAAATTGAAAATAAAGGTCAGTAAACTCCAAAAAGTGACAAGAAAACGTCTGAAGGCAGTTAATGAGAAAACATAATATTGAAGATGTACTTAATGAATTATTTATTCGTGAAATATTCTCCTCAAATACCACTCGTGCTTTAAATTTTATCTAAAAATTTTTTCTCAAGCTAAGTCGCCCCTAGTTAATATAACTCGTGCAAATTGGCAGTTTATTATCAAAGATTAAATCCCTCCCTCTAAAGCGGTCGGGATTTAATCAGATAATAAACTGCCAATTTGCACTCTTTATATTACCAGGCAGCACGCTTTCGAAAAAAATTTCGATAAAATTTTAAGCACTAGTGATATTACATACGATAATTTTTTTATCGAGTTTGTCCTAAAAGTCAATTACAGAACCAACATCGATAAATTCCACCGAGAGCGATTAATTTAAATCTACTCGATAATAATGGAGTGAACTTAGCTCAAGATAGTATGTAAAAAGAGTTGTTTTTACCGATGCCATAAACTCGTAATAGGTTTTTCAGACCAGTAGATAAAATGGGTTAAACAGGGTCGATAATTTTTTCGACTGAACTAGTAATAGCACCGAATATCCTTTACATTATTATTTCTGCTTGGCACATTTGAAGATTTTACGAGATATTAGTATTTACGCACGAAATTATGACCGTTCAATTCTAGATATCAGAAATGCTACCGTTTGTGATACAGTGCCAAAAACGTTCTCTTAAATATTAGTTATAGCAGAAAAATATTTAGCTCTTTATTCATTATCTTTTCTGTTTTTCAATTAAAATCATATCAGTTGTTATTCTTCCTGGCAATAGTGACAACGTTCCAAATATTACTTTCCTCTCACGTTTCTTAATTAGTTATTTCTTAGAGTTTCCACCCTGTATACATTTCACTAAAAGTGTGTCATATTTCATCTTCGGTAATTATGTCAACTACAGTCCAAATATTATATCCACCATAATTATTTCTCATAGTTACCACTTTACACATATTTCATATCTTTCTTCCTTGACATTTCTGCAATTACATGCGAAATATTCTCCGTCACATCTTTTCATACATTTTCTTGGGTTAACCACCCTATATATATTTTTTGACAGTTGTGTTAACTAAGTGCGAAATATTATTGCCATCCATCAGATTTTTGCATAATTCTTTTTAGCGTGGCCACTATCATATTTTTCATATTTTTCTGCCCGACAGTTGTGTTAACTATATACGAAATATTATCGTCCACTATCGCATTTTTAGTTCTTTTTGGGTTACACCCTGTATATATTTTTTATATTTCCTTCTTTGACAGTTGTGTTAACTGTATGCGAAATATTATCGTCCTCCATCACATTTTTTTTATTTTTTCTTGTGACCACCCTGTATGTTTTTCATATTTTTCTTCATTGACTTGTTATGTTAACTACATGCCAAATGTTTTCCTACTTTTCCGACATATTTTTTCTCTTAATTATATTTTTTATGGGATCTACCCAGTATATTTTTCAACACAGGTGTAATAGTGTCAACTACCAAATGTTACACAGCCCCACAAAAAAAAGTATGTTGTTCCAGAAGCGAGACCATCATACCGTGGCCTACGTAAATGATTCCATCAGGCCACTGCATTGCACTGGAATCCGACTGTGACGTCACGAAAGGAGTCCTTCGGTTTTACAAAGCTACTGGGCTGCGGGTGGATTTCGCGCGATTTTGCAAGATTAATATTTTATTTTTTCGTATAATTTGTTTAGTATGAAGTTAAGTATGGATTAGTGTCAACTAATTGGGTTTCAATTTGTATTGGAGTCGAATGAAAAGTGAGTTACTTAAATATTTAATGTGCCTAACATAGTAATAATTCAAATAGAAATACTATAAATAAATGATTCAACCTCCTAATACTTAATAATCATAACAGTTATTGAAATTTGATCTTGATTTATTAATGTATATTTATACTGTGAGCATTATGAAAGTGCCCTTAATTAATGAATGTCAATTAAACTCAGGTAAGAATGCCCGTCGATGTTGTGTGCCAGGATTCAAATCAAATTACAATAAACAACGATATACTACTGTGTTTCGCGTGCCGTCGGACAAGAACCTGGCAAAAAATGGTCTCACAGCATTCACCGAAAACATTTTATCCAGAATAAAAATTCAGTAATCTGTGTTAATCATTTTAGTAAGCAATTTTTAATTACTGAAGATTCTGTCAAAAGAGATGATGGAACTCTTCTAACACTTCCTCGAAAAATCCATAAACTTTGTGAAGATGCTGTTCCTACAATTTTTAATGAACGACCCAAATCCAGAGTTTGATATCTGAAAGATTGAAAATGACTTTCTAAACATAAAGTCCAAAAAAAAAATATTAGAAACGAAATAGACAGAAACCCGCGATAGTCGTGATATGCAGACTGCAACTAATTCGTATTTGTTTGACATACTTTTCTAATATATTGTTGAACAATTATTCTGAAGTGATAAATAATCATATAAGGGAAGAAAAACAAATGAGGCGTAATAAGAAAAAAAGGTCATTGTTAAGAACGCCTTCTTGAGTTTCTCCAATTTTTTTGCATAGATGTGTTCACAGACGTTATAGTAATCGTTTCTGATGGTTGAAATGTTGTGCTTATTTTGGAAAACTACCCCCTACAATGGGGGTAGTTTCGAAAAAAAATGCGAAATATCGGAAGTAGTAAGTAGGTGTATTGTCCTCTAAATAATTTTATTTAGGGTAAGGACAATAATTTTTTTTATTAAAAATACCAATATTGTAGAGGGTAGTTTCCAAAATAAGCGGAACATTTCAACTATCAGAAACGTTTATATAACATCTGTGAACACATTTATGCAAAAAAATTGGAGAAATTCCAGAAGTCGGTGTTCTTAACAATTACCGGAAAAAACATACTAGCAATAAAGAGATTAAAATAAACTGTGATAAAAAAAGAAAAGTTGATAAGTTGCAATCTCTGTAATAGGAATTAAATTTAAAATAAATATGTTGTACATACTTGTGTATGTACTGATCTTTTAATATTTATAACAATAACTGTTGTGACTTATTATTATAGAGGCATTTTAAATTTTTGTTACCCACAATTTATTGCTGTTAGAGTTTAAAGAAATAATTATTTTTTGTTTTGTTTTAACTATTATTAAAATTGTTTATTTTATTTTGAATCAATAATCAATCAAGTGTGGATTTTAGTTTTATAGATATATTTAATTTTATAGTATAATACTGATAGGTAATCATTTACAAATTGTTTATTTATTTATTTTTAGAAAACTATTTGTGTTTTATAATATATTTTATTATTAATTATATAAAGTAAATCGTTTTTAAGCATACATTTACATTTTTTGTTCATATAATTTTATTAGAAATGTTCAAGAAAGCGTTAAAGGTTTCGGTATGTACCGTAATGCTAGGACTCCGACGGCCGCCATTAAATTGAATGCGGTGGCCTGATGGAATCTTTTACGTAGGCCACGATCGTACCCCCACGTATTTTGGCACGCTGAATCTGAATCTGAGGTCTCCAATTAACTTGTATCGTGTCATATTTTTGTAAATCGCGTAAATTGCGAGTTTTTTTCGCATTTTATATGGAGTTCACTACAATATCAAAAGCTTAGAGCTTTTGTAGTCTCTAAAATTAATTTTTAAGCTAACTTTAGGTTTTCTAAGGCTGATATAGGCATGATTAATAAAAGAAAAATACTGTATACAGGGTGTCTCAACTTCCAACGTACAAATATCCTGGCTTTTCTATAGAAGGTACAGAAAATTTTCAAAAAATGAACGGATGAGGGCACAACGGAGAACCGTTTTAAAATAATTTAAAATATACATAGCCGATCAATTTAACCATGACCAAAAGGGAGATCTGATTCAAAAGCATATGATCTTGAGAATTTGTTTTGTACTGCTTCGATTTATTCAGTTTGATTGTAATTAGGGAAGACCATATGTTAGAAGTATACTCAAGAAGTGATTGTATACAGTGTCCGTCATAAAGTTGGTTACAGAGAGCGACACAACCAGGCCGTTTTTTTGGCAAAGTGTATATTTCACAAAGATTTGATTAGTTTTGACACAAACTTATGTAATTTAGTTGAATAAAGCTAAGTCAAAATAATAAGTGAATAAAATGGTACTTCTTCAATGGAAATAACTTTATCAGTGAAGAAAAAAGGCACTGTATGCATGAATTTCATATAATATTTTTTCTACGACAGTCCTCAATTTTCATAACATTAAAATTGAAATAATATAAAAGAACGTTATTTGCAAAATGACAAATTGATAAATAGTGGAGTCAATAGAAGTTGAGAATATGCATTATTTCGGAATAATTACGGGAGAATTCAATTTTCCTAAAATCTTTTGATATCACTTTTACATAGCCTAAAATAAAAAGTGAGGAAATTGCTTATTTATTATTTAAATAAAACAAAAACAAAATTATCAAAATTTTTGTAAGTTGAAAAATTTTAAAGGAATTTAATTCAAATTGACATATAAGGAGTTTTCGAGGTCGCTGAAACAGATTATAATGTCAAAAAAAGGTAACTTCAAAATGGCTGATCCACTATGGCCGAACTTCTATCAAGCAATAAAATAATTCAAAACACTATTCAATTAAAAACACAATTTAAATATTCAAATAAAAACTTAAAAAGAAGCTAATAAAACGTGATATTGTACATAGCATTATAAGATGACCTGTGAAAAAGTGCCCAAACCACTTTTACAATGCCTTACGGATACACACACAGCGCAGCGTGCGGGACAGGTGATGCGAAGATGTTGTATTACTTTCAATCTCTTTCTAATACTCAGGCATTATAATTTGACTCATGGCCCTGTACCACGTGAATATTTTCAGTATATTTTCGATATTATAAACAGGATAAAAATTTTAGAAACAATCAACATTGAGTAGATTTACCGAAAAACTTGATTTTTTCAATATTTTGTGAAAAGTATAGGTTTATATATATTCCAAAAATATTTCTTACATCAGATTTACTTACTTTGAGGTCCTACTATAAAGATATGCTGAATAGGTAGGCTATATAATTTTTTTATAAAAGTTATTAACGTTTATTAACGTAAAAGTGAGAGGGATTTTTGAGGTAAATCCCCTCGAAGCATCTTAAAGTACACATTTCAAGCTTTAAAAATCGCACCTAGAGAAATCTAATAACGCAATTTAAACCAGAGTAATAGATGGTTAAAGTCATATATATCAATTTCTATCATTTTCTCAACATTTTGAAATTTTGGAAGTGTACAACTTCAAAAATAAATTTTTGAAATTTTCTTCACTCATCGGAACTATTTATACATTACTTTAAGAATAAAGTGTGAAAGACCCAAGTTTTTATCTTAAAAATTTCAGAAATGGTAAAGCTTTTACCGATTTAATCGCAAATCTTTTTATGTTCCGACTTCATATATGTACTATTCCTACATATATTCATTTTGTTACGGTCGATTTTCACATTTAATAATGGCCAGAAATTTATGTACTAATTTTCGTTATTTTACCAAATTTTATTGTTTATTTGAGCCTATTGGTACTGTCCCTCGCCAATAGATAATAATAGAGTGTAACTGGTTGCATAATAGCACTACCTGATGGTTCATGTCGGCCATTTAAATGCGCTTTGTTACAGGAAGTATGGGTGAGTGAGTTCAGATATTCATTAAGAGAGTGCTTCTACAATGGCCAGTATCGTTGATTAAACCTTCTTTTGGTGGGTAGATTTATGAGGGGATGGCTTTAAGAGTATATTATGATAATATTTGTGGATATAAACGAAGTTAGGAAAATCTATTCTAGTTGTGGGGTACGCCGTGAAGTGGAAATTCTGAACGTACTGTGACGGAAGACAAGAACTTGACACTTTAATAGGGGGCATTTTCTTGATCATTTTTTCCTTTTGCTGCTAGAAGATTGAGTCGTCTGAATACGAGTTTTAGCAATATTGTAAGTTTTGCTCCATTTATGAGATTTAGTATTCATCACGACAAGATTAGTTGTATTTTTATTTGGTTTTGAGTATCGTTTTGGGGAAATGCAGCTACGGATTTCCGGATAAAGTCAATTTTCAAAGCACGTGGCGTCGTCTGAATGCAAGACTTTGGAGTGCCATTTCGACGGCAAAGGACCTCTTTCAGCCCACATCACATCTCAGAGCTGTTTGTTTGTTTGTTCGTTTGTTAGTTGTTTCCTTGTTGAATATGTTAAAAGTATTGGGATCTATTTGTTAGTTTATGGCTATTTGGATTGATACCTTATGGTTTTACTTGGATCTGTTACTCGTATTCTACTGGAGCTTTTATGTCACATTCTACACTTTACGAGGGACTTCCAGCCTGACTCGGGTTTCAACTTCTAGTCCAGATTTTGGTGTCTAGATGGTGGATTATTGTCTGACATCTTGTGCATGTATGGTACTGGGGATCTCGGCACGTTACCTTAGACTCCACGTAGATGGTCTACCACCCGCGGCTGTTATCACCTAGAATTACGCTACTCTGGTAGGACGGGAAAAGGTATTCAGACACTACCAAAGGTAAGCGGAATCATATTCTCTTAACGAGGGATCCGGTACATCAACTCAACGTCCACGGGACAGTAAAATAAATTTTCAAGGAATATTGGTAATATTTTGCTCGTAACGTAAATCTCAGTAACATTTTAGATTTCAGTAATATTTGGTATATTTTGTGTATCGTTACTTCACTAACTGTATAGTTTTGCCTTATTTTACAAATAGATGTCAATAATTTTAAGTAATTTTAGGTTTTACCGTACCTTGGGTCACTTGTAGTTTTTTGTCATGCTTCTGGCATATGACCTTTTGTATATTTATCAAGGATTTATTATTTTGTAAGATATTTTGTGTATATTATGTTAAGCGTGTGGGTTCCACTTATTAATTCACTTATTAGGGTATATTGTGATACTTGTACTGCGTACTGAGTTATCGGTGGTAATTGTGAAATGTTTTGTACTACGTAGCCTGATATTTTATTAAATGTTTAATTAGAATGACGTTGTCATTCATATCTGACCACCTACACCACCCCAATTATCGAAGCCACCCCCAAGGACCTGACTAGTCGGCCG
This sequence comes from Rutpela maculata, assembly GCA_936432065.2. Classification (NCBI taxonomy): domain Eukaryota; kingdom Metazoa; phylum Arthropoda; class Insecta; order Coleoptera; family Cerambycidae; genus Rutpela; species Rutpela maculata. The sequence continues at coordinate 227,891,326 of OW386285.2, forward strand.
TGTGAGACTCCCTCCTCACTAGTGTATTGCAGAGGGGGTACTGCACGTAAAATATTAAAATTTTGTTCAGGGCACAGGGTGACTACCCTACCCTGCGTTCGAGGTTTAGCAGCCTTTGGGGCCCCTTTTATAAGTGGGCCCAGGCCCGGTAACAATTTTTATATTTGAAAATATATTAATCTAATAGCTACATGTTTCTTCTTTCATTTAAGCTTTTGTGAGGCCAATTTCATTAATTAGTTCAAAAGTTACAACTTTAGTGTAGCCCGCCCGAGGCCACACGCACTTCGCTTGCCGTACTTAGTGTCTACGCGTTCCATTTTCGTGCGTTAAACAAAAAAATCTGGAGCCTACATTTTTGATTTTACAAAAAAACTTTGTATACATTTTTGATGGGAAATTTCTCGTACTTTCGAATGGCTTTATTAGTTTTTGAAAGAAAAAAATTATTTTAAGATATATTTGACAAAAACTGGTATTTTGTAACTGATTTGTTTAATAACAAATTACGCTCAAGGACTATTGTTGGTAACTCTTGGTATGTTGTTCTTGACATGTTCAGAGAAGTATTCTCAAAAGTTACCGCTTCCCGGAATTTCTTCGAACTGAAAATCTCTATTGACTCCACTAAAAGTACATATAAGTAGTTTTATTTGAACGACATTAAAAATTTGTCTCCACGTTAAATATACAAATAGACAAGATTTAAATTAACTTAGAAAACAATCCGGTATGTAAGTAGATATTCAGATTTATTCTCAAAAGTAAACATTGTAGACAAGGAAAGTCATTATATTATAAAACACAATTACAGGCAGAATATTCAATAATGGTATTGATTATGTCAAAAGAGAAATGGATGTTAACATTATTCCTATTACATAGACCGTTATCTTGAAATGTACTATATTATTTATTTATCTGAACAGAGTTGGAACATTTTCTGGAAATAAAAGCAAGTAGCTCTGCATAAAATGTCCATGTAACATTTTACATTCAGTAACTGCTGATTCTAAAACAATGTCTCCGATTTCTCTGAAAATATTTGCATACTATATAGACTCCTTATATTGCAAAATCAACGTGCATTTACGTTAGCGTTTAGGTTCAATAAAACTGATAGTACGTCGGATGGCTGGCTCTAGCGTTCACTAACCCAATACCGAGGTATAACCAAATAAAACCTATTTCATTTTATTCAGCAGGTTTTTTTACATAGGAAATCACGTTTGACGACACTCTCCATTGGTCGAGACTGAAGTTACAAGAAAAACACAAAAAAAAGGAAAATAGCAAAATTCAAATTCAACCACGAATAACTTTCAAACGAAAAAAGATAAAATTATATATTTTTTTTAGTTTCATAGTACAAACGATTCTCTTTAATTTGATGTATAATTTATTACAAAAATAATAACTTTAACATTAGAAAATTGACGTTAAGTTAGATGGTACACAAATTGTCAATTTTTTTGAAAGCTCTAACTCGTTGTAACTCGCTTATGTATTGAGCTATTCGAATGTTTTTTTCACCAAAAACTGCCAAATTTCATAGACTTCATTTTGTCTCAATTAATGCTGGGTCTAGCTCTGTAAATAAAAGCGGTACAGCCTTTTAAACGCAACGAAGCGCACTACGGCGGCGGAGTCGTGAGGCTTCCCCTCTCGTTCCAGGTACATCCCGCGTTCGCCATAAATCGCGCAATGCTTCCATCAGTGGCCGTAACAAAAGCTTTAGAATAATTTTCCTTTATTGTAAGATCATAAAATTAACAAATCAAATTGAATAATATGATATTAGTTGTAATAATCCATTATATATGGTGTCGTACAACGCGGGAGGTGCGTTAATAAATGGAAAGTAATAGGTATCAGACAGAGATTAACTGATTTTCAGATACGTCATTGTTAAACTTATGCCAGCTAGTAAAGTTTTTACTTTGCCTCGTATATTTTAATATTTTCCATTAAGTGTCAGAGGTAACCATATAATCAAAACAATTATTTGCCATGCTTTCACTAACTCGTAGAGGCTCTGAACGATTAGTTGGATTTTTGTACATAACTATATTTTTATTTTCATGTAAACTGGAAGGGTTAAAATCGGTTAAAATTGGATAGACGATCTAAATATGCTTGTGTAAATAGGCTGTTCTTTTTAAAATAATACTATTCCAAGTGGGATTTTTTTCATCTAGCACGTCTTCGTTTTGATCAAAATTATCGATGCTATGAATGTAATTGTTTTCTTCAGAACTTACTGGAGGAACTCCAGGTGGTATAAAAATGTCGTCACTAGTTTTTACTAATACGTGACTAGCTAAAGACGTTAAAGATGTCCGTATTTCATCGTAGGAATAACGTAGGAATAACCATAGCCAAAAGAATAAAGTTTTTTTCTTCTGACGGCACAATACACATATAGTAATATGTATAGGATTAAAAAAAATGGCCTAAGCTGATTGTTTTTTTTTCATATCAATTATTAATATAAATTGCATTACTATCGGAATAACGTTTAAATCAAATTTGTCTGTCCTGACATATTTAGTATCCACGACATAAATGTTTATAACAAATCTGAAACTTCTTATTTACAGTTATGTTCATTGAGATTAGTAGTCGATTAGTAGTCGCATTTTTTTTAACCCCGACCTCATAAGTTTGACGCATATGTTTGTATGTTTGTCTGTCTGTCTGTCTGTCTGTCTGTGGCTTCATATCTCTTCAACGGGTGATCCGATTTTGATGTAGTTTTTTTTATTTGAAAGAGAATTTTGTCTAGATGGTTATAGGTCATATTAGATTTTGATGTTTGGTCGCCATCTTGAATTCGCCATGTTGAACTTCTCTAGAAATTGTCCGATTGCAGTAAAATTGAAAAAGTGCAGACAATTATGGTAGCCGAACATGATTTAGGCCTCATTTTGATTCGGTCATATGAAACTGGTACGATTAGATACATTGCACATTGATCGGTGGTTTTTAAAAATTTTCAATTTTACTAAAATATCCAGCTGCAACTTCACTTAAGATAGGCAGTTTTATCAAGAATTGTCAATTCATTCTCATGAACCAAGTTTTCTTCGCCTGATTCAGCTGTGACTGACAACAAAAATCCTTTTAGCTTTATTATCACTTGAATGAACTGTTGTTGTATTTTCTTTGTGTTCTCAAAACACTTTGTTTGCTTAGATGTTTTTCTAATCTCTTTCTTATATTTCCGCTGCTATAATAATCTAATTTTTCTTCCGTCATTTCTTCAAATATATCATTAAGGCGTGTTTTTAGAAACGTTAAAGTTAAGAATTATTTTTTTGCAAAACAGCAAGATAAACCTCCCTAAATAAGATGTTTAACACTACTTTAAATTCATTTTTTCTTTCAGTTGTTTAGTTTGTATACATTTAATTTTTTTTTGCTAATATATTTTGCATAACAAATTTTATAATAATTTCCATCAGCCCAAATAAATCTGAATAAATGTGTAACCTGCCTTGTATTTCTGTGTGCGACACTGCAGCTTTCTAGTTTCCGCACCCGTTCCTGTACAAATTGCTACTTAAAAATGTTCTTAATTTGTTCTTAATTTTTCTAGATTTTCCACAAATCAGACAATGACATTTTATTTTAAACTAATTTTTTTGTTCTTTATTATAAATAACTACATGAAGGCTCACTTGCATTTTTTATCGCGTTACAAATATCACAGACAATACATATTGCCTCTGCTAATATTATTATTATTACAAAAAGATGTCCTACAAGAATAATGAAATCGGTATCGAAGAATGTGCAAATAAAAATAAATAAAAAAATGTTTTTAATGAAATAGCATATTTTCTTTCATTTGCACAATTTATAATAGACTTGATACCAGTAACAGTTGGTTTTTTATTATTAGATTTTTTCGCTGTTTTCAGCAGTTTCGCAAAACAAACATGTAGTTTTTCTCCACTGATAAAAATGAATCTACCCTATACATAAACTGTAATAGCCTAAATGTGAATAAAATAATATATACACTTATTAATACTTATTCAGATACAATAATGAGGAGAGCAGCCGATACGTTTCATAATGGGCCGAGAGAGTAGCGGGAGCGAGAGAGGAAGCCTCCCTTCTTCGTCGCCGTAGTGTGCTTCGTTGTGTTTAAAGGGCTGTAGCGCTTTTAGTTAAAAAATTAGATCTAGCATTAATCGAGACAAAATGAAGCCTATTAAATTTGGCAGTTTTTGGTGAAAGAAAAAATTGAATAGCTCATTATATAAGCGAGTTATGACGAGTTAAGAATTAGAAAAATGCTGCTGATTTGTATATCCTTTTGAATTTTTCCAGTTTTTTTATGTTAATTTTTTTATTATTGCAATAAATTATATTTCAAATTAAAAAGCAAGGTTTACTTGTCAAAACCAAACAACATTTTTATTGTTATGTGCTTTAGTTTTAAAGTTATATTTGATTGAAAATTAAATTTCTTTTTTTTTGGTTTTTTTCGTATATCTTCGGTCTCGACCAATGGAGAGTGTCGTCAATTTTGATTTCCTATGTAAAATAACATGCTTTAATAAGTAGTGAAGGTCCCATCTGGTTATACTTCAGTACTGGGTGGGTCAAGAAAGAGAAGGCTTTTCGCGCTCTGCCCGACGGGCTATGAGTAACTGACCCATACTGGCTGAAAAGATTCTTTCTTCATTTATCCACCTACATTTGTAATTATATGAAAACTTTGCCGCTGAATTTTACAAAGATTCGTTTGAAGAAGTTAAATATTTTTTTATTTTATTTATTTATTTATTTGCCCTGTTTACAGGACAAAATTTACAATAAGAGATGTTACAAAATTGATATTCTAAAAATAATGTGGATTGAACTTAGAAAACTTACAAAAAATAAAAAATTTTAAAAAACAAGGATATTAAATTATTATTATTAAATTATTATATGTAGTCCAATCAATGAAGGCCAAAAAGGTGACTGTAGAGAACATAGAGGAGGAGACAATTTTCCTCTTCAGGAATGTGTTGGCAGTAGTTAGGAGGTAAACATACTAAAAGTCCCCGCCTCTAGTCCTGCCACTTCAGGGGGGGTGTGGAAAGGTTCCTTTTTTCGACTATTCGCTTGTAACTCGGAAACGATCCGTTGTACGGAAAAAGGTAATCTATGCAAAATTCAACATAATTAAATTTTCTACAAAAATGTCTATATTGATTTTCTTCCTATGTGTTGTAGTTTACGAAATATTTGCCAGAAAATATAGATAATTAATAAATAAATTAATTAGGTAGTGGTCTGCTAATAAATCACAGTCAAGACAATCTTTATTTCACAACACTCGACGTATTTACTAACGTAATATTTTGACAAAATCCATACATTTCCTTAAATATACAGTCTGACTCACTTAAAATGTTTCCGATTTGAATCAAAATTTACTCAAATATAGAAAAAATTAGGATCTATTTATGACCAGAAAAACATTCGCCTGCTATAAAGGCAAACCACCAAAATATGCGGAAAAAAATAAAAATATATCGAATGTTAAAAATTCTAAAAAATGCATGGGATCGGCGTCACAAACGTACATCAAAACTTGATTTGGTTATTGATCGGGAATTTCCCTTACACAAGCTCATCTGGTAAAGAGGATTCTCAGACCACGGCAAACCGTTTTGACAGAAATATTCAATATACCTGATTAATTTACTTATCAATTTTATCTATTTTGTCTGGTGAATATTTCATAAACTATAACAGATAGGAAGAAAATGAATATAAACATTCTTGTAGGAAATTTAATTATGTATAATTTAGCATAGATTATCTTTTTCCGTTCGACGTATCGTTTCCGAGTTATAAGAGAAAAATAAAAAAAAAGATGAACATTTCCGCCCCCTCAAGCGGCGGAGCTAGGGGCGGGGACTTTTAGTATGTTTATCTCCTAACACCACCAACAGATTCCTCAAGAAGAAAATTCTCCCCTCCTCCATGTTCTCTACAACGCTTTCGTTGACTGGATTAATGATAAAATAATAGATTCAACGTATTAAGAATAATTTGTTATAATACAAAACATAATGCATTACACACCGAAAAAGGAGAAAAGCAGAAAATAAGAATGTGTTGAATTGGTGAATTGTCGACACGTTGCGCAACCGGGGTTTGCCGCCATCTTAAAGAAATGGTTGGGGACCGTTTTTGTTTTTAAATATCTCGGCTTCTGTTGATACTAAATGAAAAGCAGATACGGCGTTTTAAAATTCTTCATGTTTTAAGTGCTATACGTTTTTTTCGTAGGACTGATAGTTTTTTGTTTAATGCGAAAGAAAATTTGGTTTTTCTCATTTTTCTCGATGTGGGTAATTCCTACGAGAAAATTGTTCTACATGAAAATTGTAGAGCAGGAAAAACCTACCTTATTTCTCTTAATTTTCATTATTGAACAATAGTTTGGGCTACAGCGCGCCGCAGACAGGGACGTAGCGAAGGGGAGTTATGGGGGGTAACGTACCCCTCCATAACTCCCCTTCGCTACTTTGTCAGACTTGGAAAAAGTTGGATAAAAGTTGGAAATTCGAGATGTAAATTGGCAATCTTTACTCAAAATTTTATTTTTTAGATTTTGTCCCCCCCGCTCATCAATTTTTATTTCGGCCAAACTTGGCAAAAGTTGGATAACTTTTTTTAAATTTTCGAATAACTGCTGCGTCCCAAAATATTTTCGCAGGGAACTGAAATTTGGCATGCTGAATAACAAAACAAAAACTATCTCATATTGTCTTTCCACCCTAATACTTACATACATAAACATACGCATATGCACTTCCACACCGAGAGCTTTCTCTTAATTCGATATTTAAGAGTTCAGTGAAATAAGTTTATGTACAAATAATTTGTTTTCTACGATTATTATTTAAAAAATTGTGTCCGTTTATGGTATAAATATTCAGTTAAATCAAACAGATATAATAATGAAATCGTATAGAAAAATTATTATATGCATAATTTCAATTCTCAATTTTGCAGGCTACACAAGTTTTGTAGCCTCAGAGATACTTTACATGAACCCACTCGGAATTTTAAATAGTATTAAAAAATAACTTACAAATACGCTGAAATTTAATACCGAATAAATATTGTTTTCAAGTGGGCTACCATTGTTAAATAGGGAAGCTTAACCGCGACGCAGAAGAGTTTGATTTATGATTAACGTGTCAGCAGCAGTCGTATCACGTTGCAAACTCAACACCAAAGCCATGGATATCTCTGATAAAAGAAGAATAGTCGACCGTGTCCAGTTCTTTCACCGAAAGTTATGTAGGCCATAGCCTGAAAACCGGGCAATATATGAGTATGTTGTGATGCGGAAGCGATAGCGGATATAAGTTTTATAAAATTTAATAAAGTTTTTTATGTGATATACGATATGTTATCATCATATTTTTTTCATTTTAAGTGTTAGCCCTCTTTTATATAACCGGGGTGGCATTCAATTTTTAGGTCTGTGATGTGAATTTGTCGTGAATTTTTGGAAGTAAATATTTTTTATTATTAGAGCCATGCGACATATCCTGAATTCGTTTTTTCAATGGAAATGTGTAACAAAACTGAAAATGTTGTGCATTTAATTACCTGCTATGGTTTAATTAAAATATTAATAGTCAAAATTACCTTAATTCGATCTACTAACGTAAATGTACCAGTAATTGATAGTCTTAGAGCGAGTTGTATCAACCAAGTTCAAGCCAAAGTAAGCTTATACAACCAGAATCACACATATATGTACCAAATTTAATAGCGTACTTATTTGCTTATTTAAAACTCATTATAAAGAGGGGATAAATTATGTCGAACGGAAATGAATACGACAGGTAGAGCAGAGTTACTCACCCCGTTGCGACATCAAGGTATTTTTGTTTACTGTGGTAAAATCAATCTTAAATTAGATATAGTAAAATTCATCAAATAGGCAGTAAGCCTTATTCATATAATGTTTTGTAATTAGTGATGACTATTAATCAGTTACGGTAAGAATAAAATTTATTATTTCACAAAAGATAGCGTTTTAATATGGGTTCTTCATTTCATTATAGTGGCTTTATGTCACCGACTTCAATATCTACGGAATTGCGAGTCCCACTTCATATTAAATGAAGCTGGGCATACATTTTTCAACACCGGATATTATCCGTAAGTAAATGATAAAGAAATAATTTTTTAATTCAAATTTGGCAACTTCCATTTTAGTAGCAGCCATGTTATGTTCCTCGTTTCTTTTTGGGGTCTTAATTTTCCTTGTTAATTTGCGATGTTAAATCGGGGTGTTAATGCTACTTTTAATACTACTGTTAATTTTGGACGTTAATTTCCGGTTCATTATTTCCGGTTCATTTAAATACGTACTTGGAGGCGAGATTGTATATAGAACCTATCTATGTTAGGATTTTTTTGGGAGACTACAGATGATAATATGGTAGCACAGAAGTAGATTTTCATCGTAGAAATGTCTGGAGGTAATCAATGGGGTGCAAGGAATTCCTGAACCTGCTACTGGATACGTCTAGAACCTGGCGCTTAGATCATAGTGAATTGGACTTCATCATCTTCATCCCTCACTTATGGTTTGCGACACAAATTCGCCTGAGAAATTCAGCTAAGTGTCACATTTTTTACAGAGAATTTTATAAGGAAAAATTTTGTATATAGGTATTTTTATCAAAAAGTGCACATTTCCCGAGATAATTTAGAAAACCTCAAAATGGGGACGGAAACGATGTTCTACGGGATGAAGCACACTATTTAGGGGTGGGAATTTTCGGTTTAATAACACAGGCCCACAAAAAAAAAGTGGTCTGCGCCGCTGTAGTGACCATACCTATCCTTTGTATTTTGAGCCGCTGAACACGAATCTGATCTTAGTTTTTCCCCAGCACGTCAGGTTTTTTTAACAGTAAATAAATATATAAATATTCCGATTCAACAAACTTTTTCGCTCTTAAAAAACGGACGTGTCAGGAAAAAACTAAGGCCAGATTCGTATTCAGCGGCTCAAAATACAAGGGATATGTGTGGTCAGTACCCCCGCGCAGACCACTTTTTTTGTATTCTGAGATGCTGACCACAAATCTGATCTTAGTTTTTCCCCAGCACGTCAGGTTTTTCTTTTAACGCAAATAAATATATAAATATTACGATCCAACAGACCTTTTTGCTTTAAAAAAAACCTGATGTGCTGAGGAAAAACTGAGGTCATATTCGTGTTCAGCGGGTCAAAATACAAGTGATAGGTATGGTTAGAACCCGACGCAGACCACTTTTTTTTTGTGGGCCTGTGATAATTGAAGAGCTAAGTGGATAAAGGTGTTATGTGACATTTTTGAAAATTTTGAGATTTCTACACAGACAACTATTTTAACTTATAATCTATCATTTCAATAAGTTTTTGGGATAATAAACCTTTCCTAAATGCGTTTTAATGTTTGATAAAGGTGTTATGTACATATGGTTTTTATATAATTTAATGGATAAACATACCACCTTTATCCATTACTGTGCGATATTAAATTGTTTTAATACAAAACACTTTGCTTTTAAAGTTATGTTATAATGACATTAATGTGACAAGTTGTGTTAAGTGTTTCTTACTATTATAGTGAAAATGGCCAGTCGTAGTAAACTGATATTACAAATGGCAATGAATAAACGATTTCATGAATCATGTAAGATGTTTATAAATTGGCTGATATTTGGAAATAGTGCTTATAGTGTTTTAATCCATATATGCATTTCGTTCAATTTCGAAATGGTATGAGATGGTACAAGAGTCGAGATGGTACTTGAGTATCTAATTGCTGTAAACACATTTATACCTTTTGGCAATTCAGCAGAAATCAGTCACATAGTGGAAATTTCTTCCCAGGCAAGTTTTAATAATATTTTAAAAACAAAACATTATCAATATAAAATGCAATAATAAAATACGAATTTACCAAAGTATTCTAGCAAATTAGTCTGTAAATCAGAAATACTGGAAAGTGACGCTTTGCGGTGTTGATTGTTGTACAAACATTTTTATGCTGACAAGTAGAAGAGGGCTGGTAGAAATTTTTATGACAAGAGCAAAACTGATATCTGGTATGGCTTCTGCCCATCCAATATTTTGAAAGAGCATTAAATTGTTTAAGGCAAATCTGGCGAATTCCGAAATTCTTGCGGAAAAAATAATAAGTATGATAATTACGCCAATCAAGTCAAAGGTCATTTGGGTTTGTAATGTTATCGTTTAAGAATTACAGGGTTCGCTATGCTTACATCTATTGAGTTATCTGTGAAAAATCCCTGCCTACCCAATAAAAATGCTGAAATTACGTCCATGGTAATCAAAATTGTTTAATTGAGATCATGAAATGACTCACATTTTTTTCCAAATGTGATGCTGGAAATAATACTAAAGAATACGGAGAAAATTACAAACTAGCTTTCGAACAACAAAAGCGTGACGGAGCAAAAGTTAAGTAGATAGAACGATTTGCTTTCTTACTTTAGATCTTCAGCAAACCATGCCGCTGCCAAAATTAAGTACATCGAAAGCATTTTACCTTCGTCAAATGTGGTTTTACAACCTTGGCATACATACATTGAGGAATACTGAAAAAAAAAAAACGTTCTTTTTCACATGGACTGAAGATATGGCCAGCCGTGAAAGCCTAGAAGTTGCTAGTTGCTTACATACCTTTTCACAAATTTACAATGAATATTTCCAAGAAAAGATCGATCACATTATAATATGGCCCGACTCCTGTGGTGGACAAAATAAAAACTTCAATATCATTACACTTTACCAGTTGTTGATTTTAAAGAGAGAATTTAAAGTTATCGACCATAAATTTTCGGAGGTGGGACATTCATATTTAGATTCAGACAGAGACTTTGGCAGAGTCGAGAAAATTTTAAGGAAACATCAAAACATCTACGTTCCGGACCAGTATCGAGAAATTATAAGAACGCCCAAAGACGCCGTTGTCATAGATATGAAGAATCATTTCAAGGATATTGATGGAATTGCCTCAAAACTCAATTTGTATAACAGGAAGAAAAACTTGAACAATGAAAAGGTTTATTTTCGCGACGGTATAAAATGGCACCTATGGGTGCTACTATTACATCACTAGATGAAATGACTCCATTTTACAAGGTCGATATTTTAAAGAAAAGGAATATGCATAAGATAAATTCCGACGGTATTGCTCTAACGGTGTTTAATGAAAACAAGGGCAGCCTAAGTGTAGGAAAACTGGCCAATCTTAAAGAACAATTACCATTCATAAATGAATGGTAAGGCCGTATTATCACAACATACTTGGAAATGACCAAACTGTGGCTCAAAACCGTAGAACTGTCCGACTACCTAAAAATTGTATGTTTTAATAATAATAAAATATATTTAATTTCTTAACACTTTTATTCACTAATTCCTTATTCATTTCAGATAAACTTATAAACGGATAAAGGTGTTACGTACATTAGTTTTTTAAAATTTTCGAAAATAAGACAATTGACAACTTTAGTTATTTGTCTCTGAAAAGTACATCAAATGTCAATATCATCGCAAAATGCAAGCTATATAGTCGTTATAACAAAAAAGTTCTCGCCTAAAAACTTTCGAGTTAAATTACTCAATAACATGTTTTTGTGACATAACAACTTTATCCACTTAGCTCTTCAATTCTTATTCTATCCTCAACATTTCTACCAATTTTCAAAACTTTATGAATTTTGTCCGATATGAATCGTTACATTACTGAACTAATTCATAACCGGTCGTAAACATCATTAAGTCTTTTGTTAATGAGGCAATTCGCACTATCTGCAGGATACCGTATTATTTCTCCATCGTTGACGGTAATATTATTGAGGTATTGTGATCAGCTTAGGGTAAATATTTTTGCTTCGCATTTGGATATATTTAATTTTAGTTCCAGTTTATAAACCAACCCTGTAGAATATTAAGTGCATTTTGAAGTTTGCTTGCAGATATATTAATGTCATGATTTTGCATTATTAATACGGTGTCATCTGCATACCATGGATGTCGCTAGTAGAGGTATATCATGAACGAATATATAATCAGTATGGACCCAAAATAGAGCTCTGAGAAATGTCTGCATTGATTTTTTATTTATCCAAAAAATAGGTAGTTGTTTATTCTGACACAAATAGTCCTGTTTGTTAAAAATGAAGCAGAACACTGATGAGGTATGCCGATAAGTTTATACTGACTTTTTATACTTGAATAATAATCCATTTAACCATATCAAATGTTTGGGCTACATCCAAGATCATTGTATGATTCTTGTTTTTGTATCCAGAGGTAATAATTTTATAGCTGTGCAATTTTTGCTGTGTTGTTGAGTGGTTCGGGTGGAATCTAAATTGGCAGTCGCACATTATGTTGTTTTCTTGTAAGAAAGCGCTTAATCTAGACCATATTATTCTTTCAAATAGTTTAGGTAGGATTGGCAACAAGCTAACTGGTCTGTAATTTTGTCTTTACCAGGTGGATTATTTCAGCATGTTTCTATTTGTTAGGGAAATATCCTATTGTTAGACAACGATTGGTAGAGCATTGAGAAAGGAGAGAGATTTCATTCTAAGATTTTTTAAAACAATATATGGAATAAAATTGTATTTCTGCGATGTTTGTAAATAGCATATCATTTTGGTTGAGGTTTATGTCTCGAGAGTTGCAAATTCAGACGTTGTTTTTGTAAATTCAATATTGCTGTCGTTCAAATAAAATGTAATTTCTAGGTAAGAGGCAAACACTTGATATTTCTCTGCATCATCACATATTCTTTCGTTGTTGACTTGTAAGGATAAAATAGTTGATGGCTGCCTTAATAGTCTTTTTGTAGCTTTCACATTGAAGTATCACCTGACTCTATATTCGCTAGATATTTTTGGTAAGATTTTCCAGCTCCCACATAACTTGATGTGTAAGGCTGTTAAGTTCAGTTTTATATCAGTGAAGTCTTGCACCCTGCTAAAGTTTTCTAGGCCGATCCTTTTATGTTATTAATCGTAGTATTTTTTTCTGGGAATTTCCACCCTTGTGACAAGGAAAATGGTTCGAAAGTTATTATTTCAAGATTTTTTATATTTATTTTAATTGTTAATTTCTCTCTAAAACTATTTTTCAACATTATCAGAGTTTTTAGAAAAATATAATGTTCTTTTCGACGATAGAAATATTGTATTTGCAATTGTAGTATTGTTCCCTAACAGTAAAAAAGAATGTCATGGACAGGATACTTGCTTTTTTTCCAACAAAATACCAGTTTTCAATTAAATGTGTATCAATTAATACTGTTTCAGTGAAATAAGTAAGATTTGGAAGTACTGGCATAACTTACAAGAAGTCTATTAGCACCCATTAATGCATTAATTGTAATTATTTGCCTCTTCAGTATCTGAACTTGGATGCATTATAACTATAGCTAATAACCATCGGAATTTTTCGAATAGTAAAGATGTGGATGTGATTCTAATTTATGGTCACGCTCGATAAAATTTGCTGGCGGTTGGTCGACTACACGCGGATAGTTTTCCGTAACCACCGGCCATTTGCGGGAATCTTACAACGTACTAGACACAGCGAATTCGCGACCTCAACGCGGTCATGACGGTGAACTGGGATGACCTCGTCGTGTTTTAAATGCTGCAAAATGGGACCAGTAGCTTAAAAACCTGGTCAAAATTCAGAAACGTACAAGGTGAGCTGTAAATAAGTTCGCAGATTTAAAAAATCCAATCTCACAAAGCGGTGCTTCTACGGGATGAAAAAATCTGTTTGATAAAATATTCTTATATAATTGTAATTTTTAAGAATATTGTATTTTGTGGGATAACCAAAATCACCGAAGAAGAAATTTAAAAATCCGTATTTTATCAAATTAATACAGGGTGGAAGATACGACGTAGGACTGGAGGGTCCTGTAATAGACGAGAAAAGTATAAGTTTGCACCTGCCGTGAATTACTCACTGCTCCTTCCAAAGTCTCCGCCCTCTTACGATGCACTTAGCTTATCTCTAAGCACATCTTATGGATAATCACTTCTTAATTTTCTAATTATTTTTATAGAGTTCCTCCCTTCAGCTTTTGTGGTCTGATCAATGTAATGAATAACAGACTTGTGGGCCGATCTAACACACAAAAGCCCCCGAGAGGTTAAATTTAAAGTTAATCATCCAATCAAGGAATTTCAAGAGTATATTATCATTTTTAGAGTAACTCAAAGTTCACAGTGAAAGTTTGCAAGAACCTGTCTATTAATATGTAAGAGTCTGCCTACCAAACATAGCAAGGGTGAAAGCCTTCTTTAGAGGACGTGTATCTTAACCAGCATTCAATGAAGAGCATGTAGTAGCCACCGACTTGCCATAAAAGTATTCACAATTTCCTAGAAGAGTACGAGTGAAATTTGCCTTAGAATGATGGTCAAAATTTTCTAATAATAATTTTGGTTCGCTCGTCGCTAGCTTTATAGTTCCTAATAATGATTATTAGTAGAGTAAAATCTGGAAGTAAAGTCGCTTAGTTTTCGAGAAAAAAAAAACCGGCGTAGAACCAAACCAGACTTAGTGGGATTCTTTAGTAAGATAATCGTGTACACGAAATCATTTTTTACGACATTTTTTGGTGGTCGAGAACTTTTTTATTTCGGAAAAACTCAAAAAAATAGATTTTTAATGAAATATGTTTTTTAACGTTTCCACCGCTATATCTCTAAAAATATTTGTGCTATCAAGCTATTTTTTTTTTTAGATTAAAGTAGACACAATGGCGCTTCAAACAGCGTCCCACGTGAACCCGATTTATTTTTTTTTAAGTTGGTAAAATAATAGGAAACTCAAACTTGTTATTTTCAGTAGCGTAATTTTAGGCAATCGAGAAAAACATTTATTTATGAAAATTTGTATATACATGCTGCATACAAATTGAAGCCAATAGTTGAAAAAAGTTTTTAGGATAAAAATTTTTCAAGTCCTGTTGATAGTATTGAGTCAGCGATTTTTTTTTAACGGACCAAAGTCATATTCTTGCGCGCTCGGCTGCAGCAAGCCTGCCGACTGCAACGATATGACGGTTCCGGTCGGGATGTATGTAGTAAATTGACTTATATCAATAGATACAAAACCAGTAGTGATCAAAAGATCTAGGGGATCAATATTATTGTTCAATATTTCATATATTGTAATCTCCTTTTAATAATAAAAAGACGTAGGTAGATATAAATACCTAATCTATAAATAATATCAATCAGTGTTACTAACTACACATCTAATTAGTAAGTTTATTAGACATTTTTAAATGAAAGAAAGTAAAAACGTACGCATAAAATGAGTTTTATTGTTGAAATAAATTTTCTATTTGGATAGATAAATATGTAATATGTAGTTCATGTAGACCCTACATTAATAGCATTCTAATTCGTTCATATCTGCCTCGAAATCTTTAATAATGTTGTTACAGGAACGACATTTGTACTCTTTGCAACATTTTAGGCCTTCCTTAAAACAAGAACATTTTCGATTTTCACAATTTTTATCCGAACAATGAATACTTAATGATTTTCGACAACCGCCACTTCTACGCGACTAATCTGACCAACCCTGCATACTACAGTACCCAGAGGTAAAAAATATGCAAAACTTCGGAAAAATGTCATATTGAACGGATTTCGTTCATTTTTGGCAGTATAATAGTAAATGCTTCACAGAAAAGTTTCTATATTGTGCGGAGGCTTGCAAATTTATAGGGGGTGGATGCCACCCCCTTAGGGTGTGGCACTTAAAATATATATATATATATATATATATTGGAGCTGAAGTAGAATCAGATTTTAAGAAGGAAAGGTTCTATGCAATTTTTCACATAAATTGATAGTTTTTAAGTATTTCCAAACGGCTTTCGTCAAGTATCTCGAAAAGTATTACTTTATCGAAAAAATGTTGCAACCAATTACAGAAAGTACAAACTGGGAATTAATTATATTTTTTGTTTATTGATGTAGGATTAATAATTTCGGAGATATTTAAGTTTACATTTGGCATCCAAGTGTTCATAAAGATAGTTATTTAGAGTGAGAGTTAAATATCGCAGAAACTCTGACATCTACGTCAAGGGTGCTAATAGGTAGAATAATATGTTATTAATTAAGCTTTCAACTGTTTTTTAATTTGTTTCTGTAGCATAAAAAACAAAGAAGTTATGACTGAAGCAATGTGCGTCTACACATTTTTTTAATAACAACGTCGTCATTTTGTTACTGTAATTAGCCAGTAATTAAAAAAAGGAATTTCAAACACTGTTCCTCATTAATATATAGCATGACGTAGATGCTCAAATTTTTTGGTTTGTATACAGCACTTGCTTTAGAAAAAATACAGTTTAAACTATAAAGGTATTTTCGATAAAACGTATTTTTTTTTTCCTTTTCCAAATATCTCAATAAATATTAGTTTTATTGAAAAATGGGTAGATACCAAAAATAAAGCTCATAAATTGATAATGAATTTCGCTTGTTAATTTATTTACATAGATTTAACAGTTTCGGAGATATGAAAGTTTACAAATGGCGTCCGAACGTTTATAAGACGAAAAATGCAGATTAAATGTTAAATATTTCAGAAATTGTGACACCTACGCCACGCATGCTAAGAAATGAAATTAAAGACAATTAATTGCGATTTCAAATTATTTTTTACTCGTTCCTGTAGCATAAGAAATAAAGAAGTTATGACGGAAAAATGTGCGTATTTATACTTTTTTTATATAAAAAGGTCGCCATTTTGTTAATCTAATTAGCCAGTAATTTAGAAAAATTATCTCAAATACAGTTTTTCGTTAAGATGTAGCATTACCTAGATGCTCAAATTTTTTTGCTCATTTAAAGCACTTGCTTTAGAAAAAAGTGCCAAATATAAATTTAAATATCTCTGAAATTATTAATCCTACATCAATAAACAAAAAATATAATTAATTCCCAGTTTGTACTTTCTGTAATTGGTCTGGTTTTTCGATAAAGTAATACTTTTCGAGAAACTTGACGAAAGCCGTTTGGAAATACCTTTTTTTAAGCTAAAATCGCAATTTTGAAGTCGTTATAACTTGAAAACTATCAATTTATGTGAAAAATTACATAGAACCTTTTCTTCTTAAAATTTGATTCTATTTCAGCTCCAATAAACATATATATTTTTTAAGTGCCACCCCCTGAGAGGGGGTGAAGTCCACCCCCTATAAATTAGCAAGCCCCCGCACAATATAGAAATTTTTCTGTGAAGCATTTACTATTATACTGCCAAACATGAACGAAATCCGTTCAATATGACATTATTCCGAAGTTAAAACCTCTAGTTACTGTAACTAGCATGCGAGGTGTATTAATTGCGTCCCAATTTCGCATTTAGCGCTGATAAAAAAAATCGCTGTTGCCAAACGGTACACTTTAGGAGAAAATATATTGTTTCAAAAACTTTTGTGATTATTAGGCTTTACTTTCTTCGCTGCATGTATATAAATATTTTCAAAAATAAAAAAGTTTATCCATTGGTGAAAATTTCAATACATAAAATATATATTTTTAGTTTATCTGATTTTTAGAGAAATGAAAGTGCGAATTGTACCCAAACCGTTTATATTGGTAAAAGCGCTACAGTGTGACCTTTAATTTGATACAAAACAAATTTCGGTACCTTTAATAGTTTTAAAGATATGGTGGAAACAAAAAAAAACAATTTTCTTTAAAAATACATTTTTTTCACTTTTTATTGATTTAAAAAGTTCGAGACCACAAAAAAATGTCGTAAAATATGATTTCATATGCCCGGTGACATACTCAAAGGAACCTAACATGTTTGACCTGGTTCTACGCCAAAAAAAAAACGACACGATAGACTTACGAAATCGCTGCTCTATATATCATTCACAAGAACTTGTCGACTGAAAGGTGTTTTACGGCAATATATAAGTTATATCATGGATTTTCCGCTTTCGCGATTTCCCTAGAATTCAAAGTTCGCCTTCCAGCATGACACTATATTTTTCTAATATCTCTCCGGTACTCATATCGTGGTCAAGTCGCCGGATGGAAATATTTTGCTTTTATGGTAAAAACCTCCTATGGCAATTTTGGAAATTCGTTTTGGATGGTAAGTCTCTTTTTCATTTTCCTCCTTTCGATACTTAATGCTTTGGCACCTTTTAAAATATCAAGTTCATTTTAGTACTTTAGAATTTTTGCCTTTTATGCCACACGTCGTTCGAAAACGTATTGAAAAAATATTTTTGAATCAAATTTTTGCGTAGACATACAAAGTTTGCTTTATTTTATTATCAGACGTCTTTTGAGATAAAAAATTGTTTAAGTCAATTTTTGCTACTTTCGACTTTTGAGGTTCAACAACACAACCACCCCTATAATATTTTTTCAAATGTAAGAGCATGTTATATGACAATCATTTTAAAGATCATTTCCATAGAAATGCAATGCATTTATTATTTTTTAAATATTTCCAAGAGGCTAAGTGATAAAAAAACACTCACATATTATGTTAAATGTTGTTTAATCAAAAAGCGCATCATATATTTTTCGGCACAAAACCAATCGGTAATAAAATCATTTTGTAATATTTCCGATGATATTTGTCTGATTTCGTGACTGATGTGTTGCTGTTCGGTTTAGTTTCATAATCTTTACTCTTAAGATACCCTCACATTTTTTTAATTTAATGCTATTTCACCACTCAATGAGGATCTACCTCAACTACCACTATTCATTTTATAAGAGTAAAAGCTTTATATTTAAGGTCTGAGAATGTTCTCTCAATATCTGTACGACTACCCAGAATAGGCACAGGTTTATGAAGCCTTTTTATCGTTTAAAAGCCGCAAAAAATAGTACTCATAGAACTATTTAGTAATATTCTCACAGCTTTTATAAAGTATCTTATGAAGCTCTAATAGAGATGCAAAGAGTCGTATATAACAATAAAGCGCTTTTATAGCCCAGTGAAGCATCAGTTATGGAGTAATTTTTCTGCAAATTTTCATTGTTGATGACTGTATAATAGTTATTAGTTAGATAAATTAAAAAGCTTTCTGGTTTCACAACAATTGGGATTGCTTAACTCATTATACAATTGTTATTATACATGTTTCTTTTTGTTCTATGAAGACTGCTGCAGGTTTTGATATGAACATTTTCGGTTCATTATGCAGTTCCTATATAGCCACAAATCAAATTATTTCCCATGTTGAAACAAGAATATCAATAGTTTTCCCACAGTTTTATAAATATAACTACTACAGGTGAGATGCTGTAACGGCAGACTTTCGACTATATTAAAAATCTGTATGCGTTCACTGGGTCCCCTTAAAGTACCTTGATAAAGTGTCTGTATAAAGGCACTTATCAAGAATTTTTATCTGCATAAGCTTAACTGCTTTTTAATTAGTTTTAAGAAATATAATTTATGTCACCTGGTAATATGATAATAAAGTAGTAATACAGTTGTTTCTGTTATTTTTTTTTCTATCTAAAAAAAATATAAACACATTCGGCGATTGTTGATAACAAATTGTTTATTAAATAAACAAATAAATTAACAACAAAAATTTTTCTTTTTACCAGCTTATAGAAAATTGCAAATAATAAATTTTAAGAATAACATTTTTTCTTAATAATTTGTTTAAATATTAAAAATAGGAAAAAAAAATGATTATAAATTGAAAAAATTTTTTAAGAATATTTTTTTCTCTTAGTCATAATATTTTATAACCAATAAAATGGCAAAGGAAATGTTTCAAAAATACGTAATTTATCTATTTGTTTATAAAATTTGTTTAAACAATTGGCAATGAAAATTTAAAGTTTATGTGATTTTATAGTACTTTTGACTATAAAAACAGTAATAATAATTAAAATTAATAAAAAAAAAATTTTCAACCCATCTTTTTCATTTTTTAGTTTTTTGTTAGGTTAAATAAGTAATAACTAATAGACTATAACAATTAAAAACATCGAAATATCATAATCCCATAAAGTATAGCTGACATAGAGTCTCCACGAAGCGAAATAATTTTAGTGGCTTTTGTTTAACAATTATCCGACTTGAAATATAAACGCAAACTATAAAAAAATTGTTAATTAACAATAGGCTCATTTTATGAAAAATCGGTGAAAAAATATTTTTTTACAACGGAAAATTATTCCTCTAAGTATCTAAATAACACCATAATTTTAAAAAAATTTTAAATTAATATTTAATAACAAAAAAAAAATTTACTTATTACGGCCAGTTTCAGAGCATCGTAACGGCTTAGTGTTCGTCGAGCGGAGCTTTATTTTCACATTATTAATAATAGAGATAGAGTTTCGGCAGTCGGGACTTTTATTGTAAGTTTCTTCCTCTTTAAGAACTTCTCTTTAAAATTTCTTAAATACTAATAGTTTTCGAGTTATTTACAAAAAACAAAACTCATTATTTTTTCAATCTTCATTTGTTTATAACTTTTGCAATTGTTTATGTGCGGGTTTGAAAATTTTGAACATTTTTCTAGACGTCATTCCGAATATAATCTTCACTCATATTTTTACGAGCTTTATCAAGAATTAACACGGCTTTGAACTTGTGAACTAGTTTATAACATAAGTTTTATAATTGCTTTGTAACCAACAATTATGTAATCGTTTTGAAATAAAAATAATGATAATGAAGCTTTTATAAAATGGTTTTATAATTGTGTTGTGGACATTTATATATTGCTAAATTATCACAGGGAGCCAGTCAGTTCATAATAGTACTTTAATAAAATATAAAAGAAAAATTTTCCTAAAAAATAACTATGCCACAATTCAACTGAATAGTAGTGCAATAATGCTAGTTGGGACGTACGAATAGACAACAGCACAGTAACCATTCTGTGCGACTTTGTCATCTGCCGCACTTGATATTCAAACTCAGGATTGATTAGCCATGTTTTCTCATTGGTTTAGCCCACTACTACCGTCTCGGCTACACAATAAAATGGGGCACTAGACAGGACTCGAACCCGGTACCTCTTTGTCTCAAGCTTCTCAAGCTTAGCACACCGGGCATTTAAAACTTGTCGAAATTCCATCATGGATTTATTCTCTCTTTGACGATAATTTGAAAATGCTTTGTACAAACTTTAACAATATAAAGTTATCTTCAGAAGGGAGTATACAAGGAGATAGATACTAAGGAGATAGAGATAGAGATGAATCTAAATAAGGTGAATAAAAAAAATAGATACATAGATACGATTGTAATAATACTTCAAGACTACATTGCTGCTATAAGTGAATATGTTATAAACAAAAATAATATTTTTATATTATAAAGAAATTCATGTCAAAAATTTAGGGACGCGTAGATGGAGTTTAAACAGTATCAGTACTTGATATAAACTTCTTCTGTACAATCTTCCAGTTCTTAAATTTGTCAATAATATCCAAAGTATTTTTTTTAAAATGTCTACATCATGTTTCAACACAAAATTTTTATTTTTGCGTTATCTATCGCAGCTTCATATCATAACAGACCACATATATCAGGAAACCTTCAAATACAAAGCCAAGGCTTCATTTTCATCAGCATTTATAAAACTTTCTTGATTTATAATTAAAATATGATGATAATAGCTTCCTTCTTAAGAATCCACCATAAAGGCCAAAATGAAGATATATTTTCTTTTTTGATTTCTAATAGATTACTTTTCTCCAGTTTGAAAATTCTATAAAAATGTTTTTAACTATAACTAGAAGCAATAAGAAAAATAATTCACTATATGAGACAAAAATCTTGGTACTCCTTTATTCGTTTCTTTTGAGTAGTATTGTTTTAGTAGGGGCATATTTTTGTAGGGCACCACTTTGCTCGTCGACACACAAGAGTTGTGGTGTTATTTAGTTTGCAAAGGAATCGCCAAAATTTGTTTAAATTTCCAATTGTAGTTAGAAGTTATTGTTAAAAAACTATTTTTAGTCCATAGTTCTAAGGGCAATAACTTAGCAAGCCGTAGAGTCGTAGGAATTTTTTTCATAATGTACTGATAATAATGCTTCGTGTTCATTTATATTCTCCTGAATAATTGACTTCAACTCCTGGTACAGTACGTATATTTTATGGATAACGGCTAGATAAATTTAATATATTAGATAGATATTTTGATCGATCATGCTTAAACTATTTGTTAAGAACTTCCACATAAATAAGGGCGTTAGATCGTATCTCTGTTTTTATTGCCTCAATATATAGCAGCATGTAGCAGTCATGCAATCATGCCTAAAATGTTTGTCTATTTATGCTATTTGTGGATACAACTAATATTAAAATTAGTATACTATAAATCTAATTAAAATTAAAATACTTTTCAAATTATTTGGGAATTTTAATTAGGAAGTATTTGATCAGTTCTACCACGAAAACAGATCGACTTGTTCGTTGAGGTCTCCGACAAAGTTTTTAATTTGTTGAGTAATTGATTTGGGTCATTCAACTTGCTCAAACTAATTTTCTATTTGATTTTACAGAATTCTGTGCATAAATTTTATTTTAGTCATCTATAAAACCTCTAAAATGATATAGAATAATGCTTCTAGGCCCATATCTGAAATATGTGTATTAAATTCTTTCACAGCTGAATAGAAACTCAATATGTTAAAGTAAAGAAATTAGTTATAGTGACAGTCGAGCGCAGCCGATTGCAAATACGCATTTGATTAATGTAAGATGCCCTGATGGGTATGATATATTAAGTAATACAGGGTATCTGCTGTATACGTACAAATATTTCGCATGGTAATATATTGACCCCAAGAGAAGAAAAAAAGTCTTTTCCTTACTACTTACTCCAACGGTTTTGCCTAAATTAATTATTTTCTAAATATACGATATTCTGAGGCCCGGTATAATACGGCGGTGAGAGTACAAAACATGGGGGGGGGGGGTTAGACGGAATAAGTGCGGGAGTTTTGAAAATTTGGGAATTTGTAGATTTCGACACCCTGAATGAAATAAGAAAAAATGCAAAATGTAATCTCAGCCGCCGGCGCTGCCATATTGGAAAAATGGCTCACATAAACACTTTCTTTGAAATATCTCGCTTCGGGTGCCTCATACGGCAAAAAATCTTATGGAAATAAAAGAGCATTAAATAGGAGACGGAATAAGTGCGGGAGTTTTGAAAATTTGGGAATTTGTAGATTTCGACACCCTGAATGAAATAAGAAAAAATGCAAAATGTAATCTCAGCCGCCGGCGCTGCCATATTGAAAAAATGGCTCACAGAAACAGTTTCTTTGAAATATCTCGCTTCGGGTGCCTCATACGGCAAAAAATCTTATGGAAATAAAAGAGCATTAAATTTTCTACAAAATATACTCTATACATTTTTTCGTTAAACTGAATAGTTTTGGTGCAGCAGCTGATCGAAGTCAAGCATTCTTGACAAAATTATGATATTTTTGTAATTTCTCAATTTAGTGCGACTTTTATGAAGGAGTATTTTTGTGTTGAGACATAATTTGTTTTCGTACCTGAACATCCTCAAATATAGTTGATTTTACTTGTCTGCTACGCATAGCTCAATGTTCAATACTCCTTTCCACCCACTTTGAGGTAGAGTATATGACGCGGTTTTTTTACGTGGTTGTCCCCTACAGACCTAATCTACGACTAGCCTGCTTCTTGAGGCGTTTTAGGTGCTTGATGTCGAAGGTCCAGGTTCGTTGTAGTCTTTAACGATACTTTCTTTGGAAATTGCTTCCATTGCGCTGTCCACTGATTTTACGTATTGATTGTTCCTTGCGTGAAATGTTTCGACTGGAGAGGCTCGTCGACTGTTGCTGGTGCATTGTCGCAGCTTTGTCCGTTACAAAATTTGCTAATTACAGAACATTTTAACCCTGCCTTTCTACAACCACATGCTGCACTGCACCAAGTTTAACCTCGCATCTCTACCACCTACAGCTGCAGCGGCACGGCAGAATTCATTCAGGACATATTATCAAGTCCAGGTGTGGTAGGGGGTTTGTAAAAATGTTGAAGAAACAGAGCAAAGCTGGGATTACACCAATAACAATGCTGAAAGATCCTGCTTCTGAAAAGCTACTTAAATTTCTTTCCTGTAAATGCAAGAAAGGGTGCAGTGCAGCATGTGGTTGTAGAAACGCAAGGTTAAAATGTTCTGTAATTACTTCCACGTCCAGTGGAAGTATAGTAACGAAAAAAAAATTTTTAAAAATTTTTATTGTTCAGATAGGCTTAGAATGTCATGAAACGTCGATATTTTAAGTTTGAGCAAAAAAAAATTTTCTGTCTGTCTGTCGGTCTGTAACTTTTTTGTGCGCACGTTTACTCTGGAACCGTTTGAGATATTGACTTGAAATTTGGTACACATATGTACTTTAACGAGATCTAGAACTAGATTATATTTTAATTTTGTTCCGTCGAAGGGTTGGGGGGTAAATTCGGGTAAATTTGGGGTAAATAGGTAAATCAAGCAGGAAAGAGTTCATGAAATTGGTATTTAGTATATACAAGATAAGCTAAGGTCTCAAAAAAAATTTTGGCATTAGTCACCCCTGTTACCATCCCCACCCCATTATAAATGGGGATGAAAAAAAATTGTGATTTAGTGTGTGTACAAGAACCAGAAACCTCAAAATATTTTTTTATTTTATCCACTCCCACTACCACCCCCTATCACCACCCCCACCCCACTACCGATGTGGGGTATCGTTTTATGGGTTTTTGGGGTAGAGGATTTCAAATATTATATTATTAAAGTTCCATAAACAATTATTTCCACATACAAAATTTTTCGTTGTGAGTGACTTGGATAGAAAATCTGGATGTGGAAGTAGTGATTCCTTGGGCAGCGGTTTTTCAAATTTTGTAACAAATAAAGCTGCGACAATGCACTAGCAGAATCAGTGGACAGCGCAACGGAAGCAATTTCCGAAGAAAGTGTTGTTGAAGACTACAACGAACCTTTGACATTAAGCACCTAAAACGCTTTAAGAAGCAGGCTAGTCGTGGATTAGGCCTATATGGGACAACCA
Organism: Rutpela maculata; assembly: GCA_936432065.2. Lineage (NCBI taxonomy): Eukaryota > Metazoa > Arthropoda > Insecta > Coleoptera > Cerambycidae > Rutpela > Rutpela maculata. The sequence continues at coordinate 227,916,478 of OW386285.2, forward strand.
GGTAAAAAATAAACGCGCCATATACTCTACCTCAAGGTGGTGTGGAAACGAGTGTTGAACATTGAGCTCTGCGTAGCAGACAAGTAAAATCAACTATATTTGAGGATTTTCAGGTATGAAAACAAATTCTGTTTCAACACAAAAATAAATACATCTTCATAAAAGTCGCATTAAATTGAAGAATTACACAAAAAATCATAATTTTGACAAGAATGCTCGACTTCGATCGGCTGCTGCACCGAAACTATTTAGTTTAACGAAAAAATATATTATATAAGACATATTTTGTAGAATATTTAATGCTATTTTATCTTCATACGAAGATTTTTGCCATATGAGGCACCCGAAGCGAGATATTTCAAAGAAACTGTTTTTGTGCGCCATATTTTTAATATGGCGGCGCCGGCGGCTAATATCACATTTTGCTTTTCTTCTTATTTCATTCGGGGCTTAGAAATCTACAAATTCCCAAATTTTCAAAACTCCCGCACGTATTCGGACTAAGAGTCTACCTATCGACTGTACTAGTAGTACATAAAATATTATATAGGTTACAATTGGCGGGCCAAGTTCAAAAATTGCTACAATGGCAACTAGTAAATTAATATTAAATGTGAGTGTTTCCATTTCAAAACTGATTAAACAAGGTAAATGTAAAATTGTTTATTATTTTCAAATGACAATTTCTAATTAATTTTAAATAAGAAAATTTTTTTGAGCTAGAAAAGAATGTATAACGATTTTTTATTTCTTTTTTTGTATACAGCAGACACCTGTACAGATGATTCACAAAGAGAGATATAGATTAGGAAGTAAATAAAAGATATTCTGTGTTCACCAGATGGCAGAATTTTATCTGTGACTATAAATAACATAAGATATATAAACTTTTACGCACCTTCCGGATCGAAAAATTTGAATGAACGTATTAGGTTCTTCCTGAATGACATCACAGTACACTTAAATTCTGAGGTCCCACTAATTATGTTAGACGACTTTAATTGTGTTATTTAAAAAAATATATAAATATTTGTAAGAATCTGGAGAATTTGATGCATAACTTAAAATTAGAAGATAAAGGGAGTTTATACACAAAAATAAGGTAGAGTACACTTCTGGAATTGACAGGGCTCACATTAGTAAGGAAAATAGTAATTTAGTTAATAAATGCGGAATAAAGCCGGTAGCTTTCATTGATCAAAATGCCCTTAACTTTTTCCTTAAAATATCTGATAGCAATACGTCATATATTAAACATGGATCGAGTTGCGTTTTTGTAATAGTGCAGACCCCGCCCATGGCGGCGAACTTATATCTAGATATTTAATGGCATTAATTTATTTGTTGCTGAAAGACTCACAATCTAAGGCACTTCTTCCCATAAGTTTCTGATTGGCCCATCGGCCTTGCGGCTTTTTCCTACACGATCAGTTCAGTTTGATTATCATAAGCTTTGTTCAATAATCCTCCACTCTCTACACCAGTGCAAATTTATCTCTCTTCGATTAATGCAGAGTGTCACTCTATCTCCTTCTATTATCTGCACTAGTGCAGCTAGTGTAGGGTATTTGAACACACCTATTATCTCAATTTGACAGTGTCCGCCATTAATGTCAATAAATGTTTTTCGTGTTCTCCGACCAAAAAGTGATGAAGAAGTAATTTTATTTTAAGTTGTGATTTGCTTAATACCTAAGTAATATTCTCTATTCATATTTACACAGTTTAGTGAAAATTGTATGCTACATGTTGAAGTGCTGTGCCGTTTGCAGAAGGCACTTTAGAAAAGAAGAAAATCGATCGTTTCATAAGTAAGTAGGTCATAGTCGTAACATGATGGCGTTCAGTTTACAGTTGTAATAAGAATATTATAAATAATATCCTTTCCCTTGAATAAAACATCTCTACCTATTATATTTTTTAAATCCGCGTTATGTTCATAGAGGTTAACCAACAATTATTACATAAAATATGTACAAATATTGTACATTTTCCCTTCTACACATACCCGCCACTGTTGCCTATGGGATGTGATGTTCATCTATCCATTTTAATGGACATATAATTTTACTATGTTAGGAGCAAATAAGGTATATGAAGAAAAGATAGCCATTATGTATCTAGATATAAGTTCTTTAATCGGAGGTACCCGCGTACAGAGTTTTCAATAAAACGTACTCGAGTGTTTATTGCCTACGTGTATATCGATTCACAACAGTAATGGAAGTTACCTTTGAGTAATCATAGGTAATCGTTACTTTTTAAAAAGTAATCGTTAGAAAGTAATCATTACCATATCGCATCGGTCTATTACTTATAGCAGATTTATGTTTTTGAGTGAAAGCCAGCATGAATCCTGATTAAATAGATATAATTGATTAGAAATTTGACGCGTGAAATTTACTAATCAATAACTAGTGCCGGTATGGAAGTTCTAATAAGTATATGGTAGTAGGTAATTAAAATGTAGAAGCAGAGCAAAAACTAGGGATTGTACGGATATGGTTTTTAAGTATATTTTAACTAAACAAAATGTCGAGACCTATGTCAACATGTAACAACAACAAGTAATGGTAGATTTAAGAAGCTAAAGACACGGAAAACTAGATTCGTTTTCTAGAAATTATAAGACAATATGTATATATTGTGTTCCAACCAATCCAGACTGTGATATATCCCAGGTAGCAAGGGTACGTTATAATGACGTCAAAATCTAGTGATTATGGTCAAAAAGACGTCAGGGCACTAAAAATGGACGACATAATGACGTCTCATATATGACATTAAAATGACGTGCTACATATCACGCCATATTGTCGTCTTTTTTCGGTGTTAAATTTATTTATATTTTATCGGATTACAAACTTTAAAACTCGCTGATGGCATTTTGTTATCGTAAGCAGAATGTAAAGTTTAAAAAAAATAAACCATGTCGTGAGGGATAAGTATTGGCGTTTTTATTCGAGGATAATGTTCTTTAACAATATCCAAAATAATTTATATTCGGAAAAGTTTGCAAAGATTCGGCAGTTTATTTGTGAAGATATCGAGTTCTTTTAATAATAAAATTAGATTAAAATGCATCAAAAAGCAAAATCTAGCCGTTACTTGTTCCACTATAAAGGCCTTAAGCAAGTATTCAAACATAGGTTAGTGGTCGAGAGGGTAAGCGTCGTCTTTCAAGTCACGAGGTCCGGGGTTCGACCCCTGCTCATTCCGTCTTTTTTTTTTTTGTTAAAATAATTGCGGAAAAAATTTTAGTTGTTTTTTTTTAAGGTAATTGCTTATAAAACCGATGTACGAATATACTTCTTTTCAATTTTATGTCTATTTTAGACCATTAAATATTCTATTTATGTTGTAGATGATATTATATAATTACCGTTTTTTCTCCAACACTGTTCCCAGGTTTGTATAAGTACTTCAACTTAAAACTTAAATTCTAAAAGTAAACATTTTTTTTAACGAACCGCCACTGAATTAATGTAATAATTACGTTGTTCAACAAGTACTCGTACTTCTCAGGTGACACTGGTGACAGTTTAATTAAATTAAATAAGTTCTTCTTAATAATTATAAATAAATAAAAATACTAGTAACTCGAAAAATTCAGGTTTGGGAACACGTAAAAAAATAGAAAAAAAAAGAGAACTTGAAAGATTTTCTTATATTTTAAATAAAGCTAGAAATTCAATTTCACATAATCAAGACTTCATACACATCACCATAAATACTGCTTTTAGCATCCGAAACAACGGTCACTAAGATAGCTCAGTTGGTAGAAGAGTCAGTACTGTAATACGGACAACGGGAGACATGTAGGTTCGAACCCTATGGACCGCAATTGGTAAAGGTAAGTAAAAATGAATTTAATAACTTAATAAACATTATAATTTGCAGGCAACTCTTGTGAGAAAAAGTTGGAGTAATGGTAAACAATATTAGATATGTTAATATGTAAATAAAATTGCGGATAACAAACAAATTCATTAGGACAAAAGTTATTTATGCATTAATTATTTTATTTTTATCAAGTAGATTACTAACTAGTATGTAGTTTTATATGTTCCTATTACTAAAAACCTGTGGGGGGGATTACCAAATATAACCTGAAAAAGACGTCATTCGTCTGAGACATTAGGAAGTCATTTTCACGTTTCATTTACGTCATCTAACTCGTCATTTCTCGTCACTTCTGACCATTTTTTCACGTCATTTTCACGTGCCTTTGCTACCTGGGATATTCTATATTTATATATATGTACTATATTATTGTATACAGATTTTATTAAAAAAACACATATATTCTGCCCGAATACTGCACAATTCACTTTTACGTGATGCCACTGAGATTAAATGCACATCATCTTAATTTTTATTGTTTAAACAGTTGTAAGCAGTCAGCAACGCCCTGCAACTTTCATTCGTTTCTTAATAGTTCTATTATAAATACTTTTTGTAACAAATTATTATTATTGTACATAAATAATATGTTATAATAAGATTCGTTTGAATCTGAGAAGCACACTATACAGGGTTTCCCACTTAAAACTCCCGGTGCCATTTTCTTGATAAATAAAAGAGATATTTGAATTCTGTAAAAGGTGTTCACTAGAATATATAAATGATATTAGTCTTGAGTAAAAATCGTAATTTTACAACGACGCGAAAAAAATATTTGATCCTAGGAACGTCGAAATGAGGTGCAAGTGATGGGACACTACATTCTGAACAACTATTATAATAGGAACAATTTTCGAAAAATCACTGGTTCTCGAGATATTTGAACTTCAATAATTTTTTTTTTTAATATGAAAATCGTCATAATTTTTTTAAAATACATTTTAGGCGATAAGTCCTTTGGGTCATTTTTCACAGTGAATCAGGCTTATTTAGATGGCAATGAAACATATATTTCAAAAGATAAAATAACTTTTTTTTTAAGTAAACCAAATGTGGGGTTGCAACTGCTAATTGGAAATGAAAGGTTTTAACATTTCTGTTTATTGTATATCGTCTAATTTTTGCGTCATTTTTGTGTTGTATGTTCAACTAACCTTTACACTGTACATTGTAGACATATAAAAAAATGCGATTTTTGTTACTTGAAGTTCAAATATCTCGAAAACTAGTGATTTTTAGAAAATTGTTTTTATTAAAAAAAGTCGTTTAGAATATAAGTCTCCATCTCATGCACCTCATTTCATCGTTCGTAGGATCGAACAATTTCTTTGCATCGCAACGCCATCTATACCTCAATATGTAAAATGATCTCAAAACTGAAGTCATTTATAAATTCTATTGGATACCTTCTACAGAATTCAAATATTGGTTATCGAGAAAATGGCGCCGGGAGTTTTAAGTGTATATTGCAATATTTTTCAGATCTTCGTATCTTTGTGTGCTTAAATAAAAGTTAAGTAATATATTGCTCTAAATTATAATAGAACATGATTTATGTAAAACGACAGTTTATGCGTATTTGGCGATTTCCATTTTGTAATGAATATGGTACAATTTTAACGGGAGGTATTCTACTATGCTATAACTTGAATTTGTTCCATTAAGAAAAATAAACTATCATGGGATCTTACCAAATGTATGTACATAGCCGTCAAATGGCCAAAGATGACATATGGAGTCAAAAACGCGGCAACAACAAAAGCCAACAGAAGAAGTTTTTGAGAAGAGCAGAAAGGGCATCGTCCAACTAAAACAACAAGACGAAAACAGCGACACAAAACATCAACATAATAGAAATATATGCAATGAAGTATTGGGGACATACCCAAGGAAGGGACCCACATTTACTGAAGAAAGCGCTAGCACCGCACAGCAACAAACTAAAAATAGGGAGACCATGCTACAGGGGAGAACGACAATTGAAAAGATCAGGATCAACAAATGAACACCACTAACAAATCGCAAGTATATATACTCTACCACAATCGGAAACCGGGGAATAACAAGACTTAGAAAAAAGAAGATTCGAAGAAGCAAAAACGCAAAAAGAGGAGCAAAAACACTCCATATTACGACACAACGCGGCAACATATTTCACAAGAAGAATCAGAATAGGCAGAAGTCCAGAACCAAACATACAAAAAAGGGAGCTTAAACGCTCCCTCACGACACAATGCGGTAACGCATCTCACAAATACCTACACCTCCCATCCCACATTCCTTTACTATGCGCCATGGGGCTCTCACTGCTGACAACAAGCATGACCTTAGTCCAACCCAGCGTGGACGTAGCAGGCCCAGATGTATACCTGGGAGTGGCAGCAATGCCTACCGCACGCTGGTAAATCAATCAATCAATCAAATCTGAAACAAAAGGAAACAAGTCTAACCGAAGTTATTATTTTGTGACGATTTCTTGAATTTATGATCTCAGGGTCGTTTGGTAACTCACTTGTATCGTTATAAAAACCGCTATATAAACGCTCAGGCTTAAAAAAAATGGAATCTCTCCCTACAATAATTTGGTGACAAATAAGTACACATTCGTGCCAATCAATCAATCAAAACAAATTTATTCAGAATTAATATTACAAGGGAATGCGCCTAATCGATTCCCGGTCCGGAGCCAGCCACGCAGCCACGGCGCGTAACGTCGTGATGGGCACGTGGGTGGGGTGGGCGAAGCGGCTCCGGTTTGAATGGTGTTCAATGGTGGAGTGGTTAGCGCTCCTGTCTTAACTAATAAAAACATAAAGCTAACAATTTGTTTGTGGTATCGAAAAGACGATTTAAAAAACTTAAGGCTAATTTTAAAAAATAATGAGACTTAAAATTAGACACTTGACGCTCGGGTTTGCGGCACTCACGCACTACGCACTTTTTCAGTTTGGGTTGCTGGTAAGGGGAAACTCAACGAGAAAACCCGTTAGAACTAATGACAACCTTCGTCCGGTGGTCAGCCTGCCTCCGGAAGGGTAAGGTGGAGAGGAATTTGTGGTTTAAAAAGTTCGGATTTTTAAGAAGTTATTGGTCGAGAGGGGATTTAGAAAAGGAGACAAAAAGGACAAAAGAACAAAAATTAACAAAAATGAGACGAGTGGATGGAATGGAAAGGGGTTTGAAGGTAAAAGGTGATTAAAAGTAAAGGGTGGTGAAAGGGAAATTGTGGTATAGGAAAGTTTTGGCTAGGGAGGTTGCTGAAAGATAGGCAACGCCTGGTGTTTCAGGTCGAAAAGTATGGCATTATGCTGTCTGATTCGTGTTATATCGCTGGTTAGCGCACTGTCACCCAATCTGAATTGAAAGAATTTCTGTGATGTTTCCTGGATGAAGTCCGCTAGTGGGGTTATGTCGTGGCAACGTGCATAGAGATCTCTGAGGGAGAGATAGGTACCTACCGGAGTCTAAAATAAGGCGCATAATTTTATGTTCTAAAACTCTAAGTTTTCGCATTGTCGTGGCTAAGATGCAGCATCACACCGGCGCCGCGTATGTGATGGCCGGCCTGATCACCATCGTATACAACAATTTTTTGTTAGTCCTGTTTAGTCCGCTATCCCGCACCAGAAGCGGATACAAACTCCTGGACATGGAGTAGAGCTTTCGTACGGTTTCGTTAATGTATGTGTTGAACGTAAATCTTCTGTCCAAATTCACCCTCAGATACTTCACGTACCTTTTGATTGGAATTTGGCGACCCCCGATCGAAATTGGCGTTAGAATGTTGTTCTCAGTGAATCGGCTCGTGAAGAGTATGGCCTCCGACTTTTCGGCGTTGATCCGAATTTTCCACATGTCGTAATACGCCGTGGCATGGGCCATGTACGCTTTCAGCAGCATGTTCGCCGCTTGTGTATTGTGCGAAACACATTCGTACCAGTGCGCAGTGCCTCAGCTATACTTATGTAAAAGGTTAAGTAATAAATAAAAAAAATGTAGGCGCCACGTAATTTTAATCTGACTATGTAATACACTGCTATCTAACATGTATTCCCCTGAAATTACGAAAATACGAAAATACAATTAAGTAAATAATACCAAGATGTTCAATTATTGTGGGAATAACCCTGTTAAAAAGCACGGTCAGGGAGCTTTCACGCCACACCAAATAATAGCCGCGAGTAAAATCTAATACTTAATTTAATAGAAAAGTTAACTTTCAACATAAATCGAGAAAATGTATCATTAATTTGTGCGAGTAGTGTGTGTATATGAATATTGATATCAAAATGTACAGTAATTCAAAATAACATATGTTATGTATAAGACGTATGAATTATATCCAAACGTGATCACATACGGTTAACAGATAGTTAACTATAATAACAATAATATCAGTGTTATAGTAAGTAGGTACAAATGATTTCGCAGCGCATCAAATGCACTTTTGCATTAAATGCCAAAAATTTCAGGTGACATTATATGAAATTTATCTCGATTATTCTTAAATATACCAATGAAACGTAAAATTGGAATAACTTTTAAGGCTTATCTGTATTCCTTGAACTGCCTAATTAGAATTTCTCAATTGAGGCTTGAAGCTCCTCCTTGGAAAATAATCTATTCTACTGAATTTCCAACTACGATATCTGACTCCTACATACACTCAACAGAATACAATCTAGCCACAGTTACACCAAGCAGATGTACTTTCCACGTGTAGTAAAATTTAATCTATGAACTAATTTAAAATATAGCTAGTAACGAAAATTCTACAAATAATACCAAATAACTAGAGATGATGATTTATAATATACCTGGATGCTTTACCTCTTAGACAAGAGGGTTTGATGTTCAAATAGTTGAAACGGCGAGGTAACTTAACCTAAAGCGATGGTGACAATAAATCCCGAAAGCGGAAATTTTCAATCTTCTAACAAATAAATATCTTCACCATTCCAGAGCCATACACACACCAATTGAAAATTATTAACTTGTAGGTTCGTATTATAAATTTCCTCACGGATGTTTATAAATATAAACAAAAACGTTATCAGTCCTCAAAAAAAGCAAAGTCTCTCGGCACGATCCGCAACCAGATATACCCTTAGGTTAAATTCACGTTGCTGATATCGTCTCCTAATAACACCGCCACACAAAAAAAAGTCGAATGCTAGAAGGCAAACCTATGTATTCGCATGCATTTTGACCAGCTGAACATGAATACGATGTCCGTTATGCCCAATTGACTCTTGCATTCTTCCTTACCTCAAAAAACACCTTAAGAATGCCCGAAAAATCTCAAACAAGTAAATAAAAAGGTTAAATGAGCTGACCACCATTTCCATTCGTATTTTGGGGCGCTGAGACGGAATCTGAGGTCAGAATTGGCCAATCAGTTAGGAATTTTGACATAAACTCAAAGAACACCTGAAAAATGCCCGAAAAATCCCAACCAAATAGATAAAAAGCTCACATGAACTGATCAATATATCTATACGTAATTTGGGGCACTGAAACCGAATTCAAGGTCAGAATTTATGCGCGACAATATAATATCTTGTAAAATCAATATTTAGGATGAAAAAGTACCAAAAATGACTGAATCATAGCCCGAAATTGACTTTGCTCTACATAATATCTGAACATATAATTTCCGACGTATTTTTACGAGCTGAACACAATACCGTAGTCAGAATTAAAGCGCAATCTGCAAACTTTATAGAGAAATATCATTTCAGCATATATTCTCATCAACTCTAGTAAGCGAAGATGGGTAACTTTTAAATGTTCATGTATCTAAAGGAAAATATTACTGAACAGTGACATTTTTAGGAAAAATTTTTCGGACAAAGTTTGCTCTGTTGAGAGAAGAATATCGTTTGGACTTAACATTTACCTACATTATCCCTTGATTTTTTATTTTCTTTTCTTAGAGCAGTTTAGAATTCTTTAGTTTTCTTTATTCTGTTTGATTGTCATACGCCATTTGTTTCTTTTTCTATTTTTGCGACTAGGACACCTCCACGTGGTGACGGCGGACAACGATTTATTTCGGCAAAGTTCCTAGGTAAAAAAAAATGCCGTCATGGCAAAAGTAGAGAAAGAATTTACGATGCAGGGTTAAGTTACCCAGTATCGGCTGCTGGTCAGATTGGGAAAGCGGGACCACGGGCGTCGTCATCATGCAACCGCAGCTCTAGTGAAGTGGGAAACTTGGCTTCCTATGAGTATAGGGCTATAAGAAAATTGCGCAACTGTGTAAATAATGCGAATTCATTCTGTTTTGTTTGTAGTAAATTCGAGGTTCCTAAAAATCGAAAAATCGATAAAAAATATTTGTCTGATATCTATATATGATAGGTTTAAGTATATTCATCAACCCTTCTTCATTATGACAATATAAAAGCAAGTGTTCTTTTCCTTGTGTAAAATATTTTCTAGTCTTGTTCTCTTTTTCAGTATGAGCTAGAACGAACATCACTTGATACCAATTTGTCTTCTTCCATAATCGCCGCTAAATATTCTTCCCTACCATTAGATAGACCAAGATTTCTAATAACATTATTAAGTTTATCATTTCACTAAATATTGGGAGTTTTAGTTCTTATCGAACACTCAAATTCACTATCTTCATATTCACTGTCATCTTCTTGACTTTCGGAACAATCCGTTTCCTTTTTTAGCCGGAAACATTTGTATTTCTAAAAAATAACATTCTTCACGGTTTCCAGGCTCCTTCCATATTGTTGGATTTTTATGTTTCACTTTTTAACGTTCTTTCCATTTGTCCAACATCTTATAACACATGATGCTAGGTACCATGGAAAACCTTTATCCACTATTTCCATACTATAACATTTTAGATAAATATCTTTTTATTTTATCGTTGATTTCTTTTTTCGATATTTCGGAACATCTTATTTTCTAAAAACAAGGCAAGAATTTTACACAAACCAATTTAAACCAAGAACTCTTAATCTAAGAAAACTTAAGGCAAGAACTTTGCACCAAGAACTATAAATGTAACATATTCTAAGACAGGAACTTTACACAAAGAACTCTCGACTTTTTTTTGTGTCTATGTAACTAAGTTAGCCCGCGAAGTAGAATATTTCCTTACGATTAGATTTAAAAATCGACCGCTCAGCGATATTGTTTTTAAACCGTTAGTGTTTTCACTAAGTATTCGCAATCGGCAACGCCCAACTACAATTTTTATTCATTTCATAATTGTCTTATCAGAAATACGTTAATAATAATATAAAGTAAAATTAAATCAAATCAAATAGTTATCATATACCATTTACTCGGAAAGGATGTTTTCATTAGCAAAGTTCATTCACAACCTTAAACGAATTCTTTTTCTTATTGGACTTAGTAAAATATTGGTTGCACTAAACATAAATTTTGATTATAACGAATGCACTAAGTATGTTTAGTTTTTCACAAACGTGTGAAAATCTAAACACAGTTTTCGTTAGGTGAAGTTTAATAAATAGACCTGCATCAAGTACCGGTGAAGTCGGTCAACTATAAAACATAATCCAAGAATAGAATGCAACATACTGCACTTAAGTTGCCTCTGTATAGGAGGCTTTTGTTGAATCCTTGAAACTGTCGGAATTCTACCCATTTAATAAAGATTTTCTATACGTTTGCAGGACTGGACGCTACAAATCAAGTTTGTGCAACAGAGAGATGCCGGTTTGTACGAGTGCCAAGTGTCCTCGCATCCGCCCACCAGTATCTTCATCCAGCTCAACGTTGTTGGTAAGTTGCTGTAGATAAATTGAGCCATTGTACGATCGAACTTTTTAGGGTAATTTATTCTACAGCGTCACTGAAATTTATGTCACTCATATATTTGTTACAGAAAGATTTGAATGGGTTGTAAAATATAACACTCTTATTTATAATTTAGTAGTAGTACGGCGGCAAACACAGTAAAAACCCTTAGAAAACGGCTATTAGTGAATCAATTTTATAATTTGGTATACTGACTTCTGTCAGTAAAACGACTATTTTTCCGAGCAGCGCCAAATCAAAATGGCTTCCGGTTTCAAGATGGCGGCTGTTTTATAAAATTTAAAAGATCGACGCGACGTTACTATTGATTTTATGAAAAAATGTTATTAAGAAAAATTGTTCTGCATTAAATTTTGAATCAGAAAGTTCTTATAAGTTTTTCTCTAAAACTAAAAATTAAGATTCTACGGGGTAAAATATCACAAAGACAGTTTCTTCTGATATTTTACAAAATACGTAAAGTAATAGTTCTATACTAGCCATAATAATTATCCTTTGACCATAAAGTAACAATCAGAGTTGCATTATAGAATAAATTAAGAGACTAGGAGGCATAATATTTTAAATCTTGGTCCAGCAAGCGAATCGCGTAGACAAAATATTCTATTATTAACCGAAAAGGCGACAAATATTTAGTCCATCCACTTTTGCCTAAACGAGTTTCGAAATTTGAAGAATATTCAGAAAAAGTTTTTCAGGGATATATTAGACATAATATTGTCAAATTACAAGCTAAACGTGTCGACATAGTATGGGATGTGTACAAAAAGGACAGTTTAAAAAGTCATACGAGAGAAACTAGAGGAGTCGGAATAAGAAGGCAAATCCGTAGCGTCCGTAGTAACAATATAGTACGAAAGAATTGGTCAGAATTTCTGAAAAACGCTTGGAATAAAACAGAAATATTTTGTTTATTGGCAAATGGTATAACAACATCTAATAATTTTAATTCTGTCGAAATTGTGTCAACTGTTGGTGAAGAAATTGCCAAAAATAATTATTGCAATACTGCTCTAAAATCCTGCAACCAAGAAGAAGAAAATACAAGACTAATATTGCATATTAATGATTGTATTCAACAAGGTTGGAAAGACATTATTTGCATTAGAGCTGTCGACACTGACGCAGTAGTACTGGCGGTTTCATTTTTTTTTACTGTTTGTATAAAGAAGGGCTAAATAGTTTAAATATAGAGTTTGGAGCTAATAAATATTTTAGAGTAATAAAGGTGCATGGGATAGCATAAAAACTAGGAGAAAGTAAGTGTTATGCATTACGACGTTTCCACTTCCTAACGGGTTGTGATACCGTTTCCATTTTTCTGGAAAAGGAAAAGTGACTGCTTGGAAGACATGGATGATATATCTAGAAATAGCGGCTTTATTTTTAATGTTAGGAAACATATTGTATGGAGTTTTTTTATTCAAATTTTAATGTAAAATATGTTTCCTAACAATTTTTTTCTGTAACAGTAATTATTTAGTTGAAAAACTTTTAATTTATAAATAAAAAGTAACTTTTTTATATTTTTCTATGTATCGGGTTTAGGTAAAAATTTGTATTAAACTTTTTTATTTACAATTTAATTTGGAGCAATTTTTCTTAACAACTTTTTTCTGTAACATTAATAGTTTAGATAGAAAACTCGTTCTATTAAATTTTCTAAATCGGCCGCCAGCGCCATCTTGAAACCGGAAGCCATTTTTATTTGGCGCTGCTCGGAAAAATAGTTGTTTTAATGATAGAAATCAACATACAAAATTACAAGATTGTTTCACTAATAGTCGTTTCTTTCTCGGTTGCCGTTCTACTACAGCTAAGTTTACTGACTTGAATTAAATTGAATACTTTAACTAAAAATTTTTTGTGGTATTGGCTTAAGTTGGTATTTGATAGGTAAACTACCAAAATTTAGAATCTTTAATGAAGTGGAATAAATAAATAGTTTAAATTAGATTAGTCTGTATTAATTTATTTCACAAAAATAGCGTAAGGGTAAAAACGCAAAGAAAGCAGGCAACTTGCTTACTGGTAGTCAGCGCCTATAAGCGCCAATAATTAAGTACGCTTTTAAACGTTCCCGTACATACACAAAGCCGGCTACCAGTAAGCAGGCAATCTGCTTTCTTTGTGTTCTTACCCTTTTGAAAGCGTACTTAATTATTGGCGCTTATAGGCGCTGACTACCAGTAAGCAGGCAACCTGCTTTCTTTGTGTTTTACCTTAAAGGTAAGAACAGAAAGAAAGCAGGTAAACAAGCACCGATTTTCAGCTCCTACAACCAGCGCCTACCTGCTATTCGAGGTGCACATAGTGAACGCTTACTAGCAGCTCCAACCTGCTTGTTCATTTTGAGGTCTCTGCGGGTAAACATGTCGAATTCGTCGTCTGATGATGATTTATTTCTGCTTGACAATGTATTTTTGAGAGTGAATCGAAAATTATACGGAATACATCCAATAAACCATAATAGGTCAGTTTTTGGTGAATATCATCATCTATTTGGTGAATTAAAACAGCATGAAAATCGTTTTTTTCAATATATGAGAATGACTATCGAAACTTTCAATTATATTTTGGAAAAAGTTGAACATCGCTTGTCAAAAACTTGGTGCAACTGATCATTTCGATGGAAAGTGTGGCTATAGAGGTTGTCGGAAAATGGGCAACGCCTGGTATGGTAAAGTGCCCAGCACCGATGTGATAAACTTGAAATTTTTACCAATTCGTTTTAAGTAAGATGTTGTCAATTAATTTTCCTTAAAAAAAATAGAGGCGTCCATAAGGAAAACAAAAATTGGGCGTCGAAATAATAAAAATATATTATTTGAGAATTTTCAATAGGAAACCGAACACAATTCATCTTTCATCTAAAGAGATATTAGTAAATATTAAAAACCGCTGCCCAAGGAATCACCACTTCCACATCCAGATTTTCTATCCAAGTCTCTCATAACGAAAAAATTTTATATGTGGAAATAATTGTTTATAGAACTTTAATAATATAATATTTGAAATCGTCTACCACAAAAACCCATAAAACGATGTCCTACACGATAGTGGGGTGGGGATGGTGATAGGAGGGTGGTAATGGGGGTGGCTAATACCAAGCTAATACCAAGCCTTGAAATATTAGCTTCTCTTGTATACACTAAATACCAATTTTATGGACTCTTACCTGCTTGATTTACCTATTTACCCCCCATTTACCCCATTTTATCCCCCAACCCTTCGACGGTATAAGATGGAAATATAATCTAGTTCCAGATCCCGTTAAAGTACATACGTGTACCAAATTTCAAGTCAATATCTTAAACGGTTCCGGAGTAAACGTGCGCACAAAAAAAAGTTACAGACCGACAGAAATTTTTTTTCGCTCAAATTTAAAATCTCAACGTTTCATGACCTTCTAAACCTATTTAAACAATAAAAATTTTCAAAAATTTTTTGTCGTTACTATCGGTATGGCAAATGGCAATTTTCACTGTTTTCAGAATGTCCCTGAAATTACTGAAAATTTTTAAAATCTAAGAACAGCATATTAACGAGCTTTAAAATACGCAACTTTTCTCTAATTTATCCGACTTTTTATCTTTTACGGTGAAAAGTTACCAATACAGTTCCATTGAAAAAGTGGACACCATACATTGATTAAATCTTTTAAATTAGCTACTTACCATCAAGAGACATTTCCTTACTAATTTCCTTCCATTGTTTTCCAATTATGTTTCTGTTGCTATGTAGTTTATCTCTCTTGTCCCAGATTGCACGTCTTTTGAAAACCGATGCGATTAATATCTCGATATCAAAATCAACATCCATACTTATTTAATTAATTAATAATCAGACATAAATAAACCACTAAAGGGTATAACCGGCGCCTAGAACCAGCGAACAAGAACTCAAAATTCATTCCGATAAACTTGCCAGCGCCGGTTAGTACCGGCTACAAGTTTCGACCTGCTTTGTTTGTGTGCGGTATCATTAGTAAACGTTATTATTTATTGGCGCTGGTCGGCGCCGGCTACCAGTATGCAGGCAACCTGCTTTCTTTCTGTTCTTACCTTAAGACTTGTGCCTACTAATCATCTAATTAATACTTTAAATGAGAGGGAAAACATAAAAATTACATAAATAACATGATAAATATGGTCATGATACTATATAGTACCACGGATTATGGGTAGGTGAAAATAAAGATAACAATAAAAAAGCAACATCTTTCGTTTGAACTGTTGGAGACAAAATAAACAAATTATTTTTAGCACTTGCATTAAAACTGCAACGTGAAATTGCCCATGGAAACACAAGTCAATTTCAGCAACAGACAAGGTTTATCCTAGAGCATTATTAATAGTGATTGTGGAATGTACCGTAATAGCAGGGAGGCGCGACCGTACCCCGCACGGGGGCGCTACGAGCCTAATATAAGGGGCGCCATGATTTTTTTTCGAGTAAAATTTATGAGGACAAAATTTTTTTTTTGGATTTAGCCCCCCCCCCACTCATCAATTTTGATATGAGGACGAAACATTTTTTTTTTAATTTTATATAAATATATTGCCGTAATAAGCCTTTCAATTGATCGGCTTTGGTGAATGACAAAATTACGTTTAGGAACTTATAAAGCTAGCCACGAGCGAAATAAAAATTATCGTAAAAAATTATTACCGTCAGCTCAAAGTTGCAAACCGTATTTTCTAGAAAATTTTTGAATTTTTTTGTGCTAGTCGATTGTTACTATTACTTTCCATTACTTGTAGTTGTGATTAAACATCCTGTATGGGAGGAGCCCCTCCTTGCCATGCTTAGTAGGCAGATAAGCGATCTACCACACATATGTACACTTTTTGAACTTTCATACAATACATGGGATTATTTGAATCGCCTTCATTTTCTTCATTAAATGATTAGCTTAGGTTTAACCTCTTGTACGATTTTATGCGTTGGATCGACAACTGAAGTATAGGACGTTTATATCAAATAAAGTGCTTTATATCGAAGGCAGAGAGAGGCAAGTGAGAAATCCACGGTAAGCAAGAACTATCTTGTTAGTCTTTTACAGGACCCCGGTCCTTCGTCTCATCTTAAGAGTTATAAGAACCCCACTGAAAGTAGAAATAAATTTCCATAAGTCGAAGAAAGCACGACCAGCTCCATTTTCATGCCTGGTTTCTGTTCTGATTACCTAAGGCATATCATTTTCGGTTACGTTTTGATTTTTAAATTGGAGATAAAGAATCTTTAATTACTAAATGCAAATCACCTCTAAAAATGGGGACGACGGAGGCGATCGCCCCTCCTCCCTAATCTAACATAATTATACAGTTGGCATAGTGTAAAAAATACGATCGGTTACAACATTTTTATATATTTGGGTAAAGGTACAAAAGTGTTTTTATTTGGTTGTTAACTGGTCTGAAATGCTGGTAAATTTTAACGTTTATTCTGTATTCCCAACCAAAATCAATTGTTTGTATTATTTTGGACCCAAATAAGTGTAAAATTACAATATTCTTGGCTATAGATGATTTAACTAATTAACTACCTATAATATCATTTATAAAAACTGCAATCATAAAGCGAAAAAATTTTTTCCTTTTAACAAAAAGTTGATTAGAATATATTTTCGTCAATAGTGATGACAATTCTTCCGCTTCTTAGTCTCTTTCTTCTGTTACTTCTGAAGCATCTCTTATACTGGTCCAGAAGTAGTCTACTAATTTTCAGAATTCCATTTGCTCCGATATCTTTTTCTTATATTTAAAATATCCTAGTGATCATCACTTACTGCACCATAGTTTCTTGGATAGTAATCTATCTTTTTTGTTATTGTTACCCTCCTATTAATGTTAACGTACTCTATCATTCCTTTGGTCCTATTGTCTATCCGAGTAGATAAACTATGTCGCTTTCAGTTCTTCTCAGATTTATTCCCTTAGTTTTGGTGGTGTACATGTGTTTCTCCATTCGCACCTCTTTTTTTTCAATGCTTCTATTAGTCTTTCGTTTATGTTTCGCATCCATTATTATTTGTCTGTGGCCTTCATCTTTTTCAGCTGTTGATATTTGTTATTCCTTTTTTGTTGGGTTTATATGTGACTTCTCCCTTTTTAAAGTTTTTTTCTCGCAGTAATTTTTATCTTCACATCATTGATGTCCAGACCATTTCTTCCATTTTTTTTGTTGGTTTTTTATTTCCTCTAACTATTTCTTCTGATATTCTTCATGCTGTGATAGAGAAATATTAAAAAAACGTTCCAGGTGTTATTTAGTGTTTTGTTGTCTACATTGACTTCTGCAGCTCTTATTGCTTTAATATTTTCGATACGTTACCTTCCGGTCCATTAGGATAAAATCGATTTGTGATATTAAGTTTCCGTTGCTCAAGACAAGCTTTTGCACCTGTTCCTTATAAGTCAAACATATGTGCTAGGCTTTTTAGCCAGTTTCCACTTTCGTTTGACCATGTGTGGAGTGAGATTTTTCAAGTGATGCTGATATTTTACTCCATCTGACCTCTTTTCCTATTTGTACATGGTCTTAATATTATAATGAGCATTTGGCTTATCTCGTTTCTTCTGATTTCTTGAACTAACCTCTTCCCATTATCATGAATAAAACTATACATGCAATCCAAAGTCGAATTATTACTTTTTTAAATCCTTTTTTTCTGTACGGTAATTTTTATAGAAGTTATGAAGACTTATTTTTGGTTACTTATGATTTTTTAGAAATTCTCGTTTCTCGCTTTTATATAATTTCTACAGCAGACTTTTTAAAACCAAAATGCAATTGAATTGTAAAGAATGTGCATAATTTGTTGTGTAGTATAATGGTAGATCTCCATGATACTATAAAATAGGAGATGCGCTCGGTACGTGTACCAGCTTTTGACTTGCTGTGCGCACAGCGTCACCCATTAGTCACTTTTAAATCGAGCCCAAGCCCGCGCCCCCGGCACCCAATGTCTACCTAAAAATTCATCGAAAACCGTAATATAAAACCTAGAAAGCTGAAATTTGCAGAAAGATAATTTACTTTTTAATATCATAGAATTCAAAGACTGCATTTGTGAGCATTTTTTCATTTTGCAACAAGACCGTTGTGGCTTTAAATATTGGCGATTTTTCAATGGTTATAAGCTTTTTATTTTGCTTTTACTTAATAAAAAATTTTTATTCATTTAATTAAACAAAATAAATAGTACTACTAAATAATATACTATAATAATAATAATAATAATAATATACTTTATAATATACTTTAGTTAGTTTAATTATGAAACAGTGCATTTATCTAACGTTAATCAGAAAAATAGACAGTCAAGAATGAAAAATATTTATTCTATTATTGAGTAATTTTAACATTTTTTTGCGTGGCCAAAACGCTAAGATCGTAAGGCCAAAATTAGAGGAAAAAAAAAAACATTTTTTTGCCCGATTCTTTAATGTTTCTATTATAAGAATACATTTTGCAAAATAGCATTTTCGCAGTATGACTTAATTCAATAGCACGGGATATATCAATGTGTTCGTTCTCTCATGTAATTATGCAAAAAAATCAGAAATCTATTTCATTAAGCAACACTCTAACGTACATTGTTCTTACCCCGCATTATCAGCGCTGTATCGTCCGCGAGGGCGTTCTATATACTTAATTGCAATTTTCTCGAACACCTTTAATGGTAGAAAATAAAGTTTCAAATAAAAAAGTTAACTCCATCCTTTATTTTCTTCATATGCCCTCTATATTCTTGACAACTATTTCGAAAGATAAAAAAGTTTCTCGTTTGTTATATTCGCACCTGTAAGTTTTCACAGTTTATCGATATAGCCTTGGAAAATAAATCATATTCTCTACACTTATTAAAATTTGACTTTCATATGAACACATGTTGTAAACAGATGTCATAAAACGGTAAAAATTTTAAATAAATTTGTTTTCCCCTCTTTTGAGTTAGAGCGAGTTAAACGAAAAAATAATTGTATCTGCTATTTTCTCACATTTTTGGATCTATCTTTCGTCTCGAGCAACCAAAAGGGTCGTAGTTCTATTTCATTGAATACCCACCTCTTCCGCCGACCCTGAATACATGATAGTAAATTGCCTTTTATTCCAGTGCTACATAGTTTCTATTCTAGAAAATTTACGGTATCGCATCCTTTTGATAAATTGAACATTATCGTAGGCTTATTTCGGTAAAATTATATGAAAGTTTCCCAGTAGGTGTATGAATTTATCTTTACCTGCTGCAACTAAGGTGGCATCGTCTGCAAATAATACCACACCACACCACAGGTAATACGACCCATTTATCCCTGATGGCTCTGGAAGAGCCTTCGGCGGGAGGGGCTACACATTTGGAGATAATGCACATACACCCAATATCCATGTATACCGGGATTTACTGTCTCCTTCCGAAAAAATCCTAGTGCCACGGCCGGAAATCGAACCCGGTGACCCGTGGGTGAGAGTGAAGTGTGCTTGCCTCTTGGCCAAGTAGTCAAACAAAATCTCAAGTTAGAAATTTTCGTTCTACCTGCAGCTACTCTAATCTTTAGTTTTATAGCAGACATCACTCATATCCCTGTCTCCCATATTTTTTGGAATATTTTGTAATGGATTTTCGCTCCATCTTCACCAACTAACTTAAGCGCTTCGGCAGTGATATTGTCAACCCCAGCTGCTTTGCTAGTTTTCAGTTTAGACCAGGCGCTCATGAATGATTTTGAAGTCGAGAGATGATAATCGCCCGATCATAGGTTTACGTATGCATAGGCGACTTTGCAGTCGGCGATTAGTCCCAGCGCGGATGAACGATTAGCAGCTGACCGATCAGACTGGATTTCCTGTTTTCTGTTCACTTGTAAAATGGGTTTGATAAAGATTGCATGTATTTCTACCCTAGATTTCGCCAAAAGAAGCGAAAAAGCGATATTGGGTTCATTCTCTCATAACTGCTTGTCTAGTGAAATGACAGTTTTATAAAATACAGGGTGTAATTAGTTTAATGTCAGTAAAAAAAATTGGTGCTGGGAATGACTAGATAAACAAAAAAAACTTATATAACATTGGGTCTGAAGCCCATAGTTTTGGAAAAAAATAAACAAAAATTTCGAAAATTTTTAGTAATATTGTTTGAGAACTGCTGGAATATTGGAATAAGCTTTCTTATCGTCCAGTATGTCGGCGACTTTGACCATCGAACACGCTGATGCGTGCCGCGCTCCTTTGTTTGAGATCGCGAGGCGGCGGGAACACAAGTCGGTGACCTTTACACTTTTTTACGACTTTTTAAAAGTAAGTAAGAAACTTCTATGATTCGGAACTACACGTCCATTGGCCCAGAAAACCAGTGGTTCTCAAATGTCTCCTACCTTAACATTCAAATTTTTGACCTAGGTCAGGTTTTTCAAAGTGCCCCCAGAGGAAAAAGTCTTACAGGTTTTTTGTTTGTCTAGTCGGTCAATGATACGTTTTTTTTTTTAGTAACATGCAACTAATTACACCCTGTATATGAAGATTTGAAATCGCATCCTAAAAAATGTTTCAGTTATACTCGAATGAGCAAAGATAATATAGCAAGATGTCGTTCATAAATATATTCAAGTAAAGAATGGTTATTAATAAATCGTTAAAATTAAAAATATCTCAATTTAATCATCATTTCAAACTCCAGTAGAAAAAATTATGTGTGCCATGTAGGAAAATGACGCAATGAGGGCAAAAACAGTTTAATATTTTTCCAAAAAGGCGGAAGTATGCGGAATAGGTTTCTTAGCATTTAAATAGATAAAGAATGGGGAACTTGCCCATTTTTTTTTAATTTCATTAAAGTGTGTATTTATGTATAAAAACGCGCCACACCGAATATCACCTCTTAAATCGCAGTACTTACTTTGCAATAAATAATTAAAGTTGAAATCCTCACGAAAAGCACTGTGATGTCACCGGATGAAAACTGGTCTCGTGTGGTGTCCAACAGATGGCGTACCTTAGCCATTCACTCTAATTAATAGACTGGGCGGCGGTTGGCTTTGAGACGTCCGCATATTCGGTCATAAGTCTTTTGTTTTTTATGTTAGAGAAAAAACTTTAAAAATGTCGGAAAGCTCAATTAACTCTCTTTACATAAGCTATCTACAAATTTTTAGAAAAAAACGATAATTATCGAGATATTCGAGGAAAAGTAGGAAATTACACGTTTTCCTATACAGTGTATGTAAATCTTAAAAAAATAATTTTTCTCAGAAAACTTTGTTTCGAAGGGCCGAGATTAACGGAGCGTCAAAATAGTACATGATATTAAGTGAACATCGTAAATGAGATCGATTTCAGTTAACTACCGATTAATTACGGTGACAATGGAGAAATTTTGCCGACAAAAAAAAAAGTCCCAAATCCCGCCCCCTCTAATTCCTTAATTTTTGTCGGAATTTAAAAAATAAAAAAGAGAGTTTTAGCAAACTTAATTTTATTTAAGTTAGCTAGAGTAGTGTTTTGGCGTAGAAGCAAAGATTAAAAAGTTGTCAACTGTAGAAGCTCAAAATTTGCGATTTATTGCCGTACGAGGCCGACATTTCTGTAGTTGTCTTCGAACCGAAAAAAAAAAATCAAAAGTCTGGTGATAGCAAAAGATTCGTAGTGGAAAATACTCGTCTGACCTTATTTTTTATTTCCGACTAACTCCCACCGTTTTGGAGATATCTGCGAAAAATAGCAAAAACAGCTTACATTTCGGAGCCGAAAAAATTGCAAAAACATGCAATCTTGATACGTTCATATTTTTCGAAAAACACCATTGGGACGACCGCACGATATCGCGACGTAAAAAGGAAGTCTTCCAGATAATCCCGATCGGAAATTGCACGGCGAAATTCGAAAATTCGACTCGGCACGAACGAATCAAAAATGGCATTTTGTGACATTTCAAAATATTGAAGATGTTTTTCCAACGAATTTTAGGTTAGGTTGTGTCCACTGCTAGTTGTTTCTGACAAATGAGCATGCGAACGCAGAATCTGTATCGCTTGACGCCGCCATCCAACTTTCACCCTCTCACGTCACGTTTCAGGAGTGGGTAAAATCCGACAGATTTTAATCGCTTATATTTCTGGAGGAATTTTTTTTTTTTAATTTTTTGTTGTCTATGTTAGTTTACGATTTTGAGTATTTTAATTCAATTTTATTCTTTGGGCAAGTTCCCTATTGTACTAGAAAACCTAATAAAATGTTTTGACCGTAACGGGAAGTCTATTAAATGTCTGCATATTTCATAACAGTACCTTAAAAGTTTCTTCCACGTACAGTATATCTAATACGGAAACAAACCTTTTATTTGTGAAACAAATAGCTGTATCGTAGCATATCCGCATAATACGCTTATGTATAAGCACTAACAGTTTCCTTCACGTAGTTTTTATGTTCCTAAGAATGTTTCTCAATAGATTCGGCGATCCCAAAAGATATATTTCGTATCTCATTCTCTTCTAATAACGTTCAATATTGGTGATGTCATTACAATCCAAGTCTTTCTTGTCGTGAATCGACTGCTATCATATAATTATTATACCAAAGGACTACAAAATTGCAAAAATAGATACTATTATAACAGATGGTATTTTGAATTGTAATACTGAATTGGAAAAAATGGGTCGTCCAACTTTACTTGCTTTCATAATAATATTAGAAGTTTAGCAAAGAACTTTAATGAATTACAAGCAGTTTTGAACGAGTTTAACAACATATTTGATTGCATAATCCTAACGGAGTCCTGGAACTTACATAATATAGAACTTTTTGGTATACCTGGATATAATGAGGGCAACGTCAGTAGATCGGATGGTGTTATAATTTATATAAATAAAAACTTAAGTTATAATTATGAAATCATTTCCTTAGGTAAAAATAAAGTTATTAAACTAAACATTTCATTTAAAGCTTAAAGTATACAAATTTTAGCAATATACCGGTCGCCGTCATTATGCCCTACGGGTTTTAATATGCTTAGAATTACCTACAACACAATAACCAACATAATGACGTTAATATAATACTTGCTGATATAAATATAGATTTATTTGAGGATACTGAATACTGCCAGAAATATTTAAATATGTTATATGAAAATGGATATATATCAGCAATTAACGTTGTGACTAGGGACATATCAGGTACATGCCTAGATCATATATTTTTAAAAACTAAGCTGCCTACTGAATTATTTGTACCTATTGTATATCAATCCTGTTTAACTGATCACTATTCTACAATCCTTAAATATGATCTGCCCCCCGAAAGAACACAAAACACAAACAGTAACAATAAAAAGAAAACTTTCATAAACTACCACAACCTACAAGAAAAATTAAGAAATGAAAACTGGTTAGATATGTATAATAGTTGACATTGATGATGGGGTAGAACTATTTATAAACAAATTAAGCAACTATATCGGAACCTGTAGTAAAACTCTTAGGTGCTCCGCACATGGAGCTACTCATTAGAAACGGTAACTGGTTTGTGACGGAAATATAAACTGATCGCTAACTAGTTAGTAACCGGACTCCGCACACGAATCTGCTGTATCTGCCACAAAATTCACATTCAATTGCTCGTTCATCTTGAAATCTGCCAAATGACATTTGTAAACACACAAAAAACTTCCCGAAACTCGGAAACTAGATACTGAAGTGACTGCACGCAGGATTTCTTAAAACTGATCACAAACCGATTACCAACTAGTTACTAACTAGTAGCGCCGTCTGCGGCACTCGAAAGAACGTCATAGGAAGTGACTATCGAGTGATTGGTTACTAACTGCAGTCACCAGTCGGTTTCTTTCGAGTAGCCCCGTGTGCGGTCGGCCTTAAAAGAAACGAAATAAAGCGGAACCCATGGATAACAAAAGGTTTAGTTAACGCCATAAATAAAAAAAAAGAGTTGCACAAAATAGTTAAAAACGCCAAACAAAACATTATTAATCTAAATGAATTTAAAAGATACATAAATGTGGTCCACGACTTAATAAAAACAGCTAAAAGTAACTATTATAAACAGCAAATAAATAAAAACCAAAATACTCCAAAAAATATGTGGAAATGTGTTGAAAATTTCTTAAACACAAAAACAGCAAGTGATATAAAAAACATAAGAAATGACGATAATAAGTTAATATCAAATTCAACTGAAATTGCTGAACAATTTAATACTTTCTTCAGTGGCGTAGGTAGTAACTTACCCAGCAAAATAAA
The DNA here is from genome assembly GCA_936432065.2 of Rutpela maculata. Lineage (NCBI taxonomy): Eukaryota > Metazoa > Arthropoda > Insecta > Coleoptera > Cerambycidae > Rutpela > Rutpela maculata. The sequence continues at coordinate 227,941,446 of OW386285.2, forward strand.
GAGGGTTAATCAGCCATCTCCACGATCCAGGGTGCCAAATTCGATATATTTAGAGCCGACTAATGTGAGTGAAGTTAGGGAAGTAATACATAAATTAAAGAATAACAAATCCCCCAGTTTAGATAATATGAAGGCAGAGACGATTAAGGAGTGTGCGGACTATTTAATAAAACCAGTTACATTCTTTATTAATAAATCACTAGAATTAGGTACTTTTCCAAAGGCATTCAAAGTTGTAGTTGTTAAGCCCATATATAAGTCTGGAGATAAGTTTGATGTATCCAACTATAGATCGATATCACTCCTGTCAATGTTTTCAAAAATCCTTGAAAAAATTATCAAAAAAAGATTATGTAGATAAGTATGTAGATAAGTATTACACCTAATTTCAAAAAAACTCAATACGGCTTTAGAGAGTCCAGATCAACAGAATATGCTCTGTCTGACTTAATGACTAAAATCTATGGGGCAGTAGATGCAGCCGAGCCAGCAATGTGCATCTTCGTTGATCTGGCGAAGGCGTTTGATACCGTAAGTCACACGGATTTACTGGATACCTTAGAAAGTATTGGCATTCGAGAAACTACCTATAATTTAATGAAAAGTTACCTAAGTAACAGAACACAATGTGTAAAACTTGATGACGCAACCAGCAACACCAAAAAAGTAAGTTATGGAGTTCCTCAAGGAACAGTCCTTGGCCCTATATTATTTACTTTATATATCAATGATTTATTTAAACTTCCTATCCTAAGCGAGGTCATGGGTTTTGCCGATGATACCGCCATTTTTTATAGAGCCAGGGACTGGCAAACACTGAAACTTGTTATCCAGAATGATCTTCCGATTGTGCTTGACTTTTTTAACAGCAAACTGCTCACACTAAATTTGAAAAAAAACCAGTACATACCTTTTACTAGTTATGCTTCTAACCTTCCAAACTTCCATTAGTCTTAGATATAACGATCTTAATATTGAATTAAAGTCCGCTAGGTCAATAAAATACCTTGGTATAATAATAGGTAGCCACCTTAGATGGGACAAACACATCGAATATTTAGTAAAAATAAGATGTCTCATCAAAATTTAAATATTTAAAAAACTTTTTTGATATTAAATATCTGATGACAATGTGTTATGCTTTAGTGCAAACACATCTATTGTACGGTATTATAGCAGGGGGGGGGAGTAACAAATTGCTACTTAAAAAACTAGAAGTTGCCCAGAAATGGTTATTAAAAATAATATTTGGCAAATGTTATACCTACCCAAGCGATAATCTGTAGAGTGAAGCGAAAATTTTAGACATAAAACAATTATTTTGCCACCAACTAATCTTGCATCAACGTGAAAATTTAGGAAATAATCTGTTGGTGAAGCATACTTATGACACCAAGCATAAAAAAACAAGCAATCACAGTACCAAGAATGGATAAAACTATTGGTCAACGTAGCCATAATTATCTTGAACCAAAATTATATATAATCTCGTGCCCGGGTATATAAAAAATTTGAATTCGTTTAAACTATTTAAAATAAAAGTAAAGAACTTGATTCTTGGTATGCCAAGAATCGTATTCACGATATAATTCACGATATGATTGACATTAAAAATGCATTACTTACATAGAATGCTACCCACGCGCAGGGTTTCCTTTGTGGGTCTGCTTCTGTTTATTTATCGTTTTCCATATACATTTCTTAGTGTATTTTTTTTCCGTAAATTTAAGAATATCAACTTTAAATGTTATGTATTTGTAACTGTTATACGAGATGAATAAACATTATTATTATTATTATTATTATTGTTATTATTATTATTATTACATAGAATATTACTGCATTGCAACAAAGAGGAAGAATTTATTTTTTGGAAAAGAAAACTTGCGGTGACTAGCAGCCACCTAATAATTACAGTATGGCAGAAAATGTTTCCTTTCTCTATAATATTTTCATTAATATAAAAGAACTGAATAAGTTTCAGGTTCTTCAAAAGCCATTTATAAAGCACAGCACAGGAAAAGGCTAATTTTGACGTTCGCGAATTGGCTCGCGACCTTGTAACATTGATTCTCATTTTACGCGAATATGGTTACATGTAGGAAATTTTTTATCAGAACACATTTGGTGTATAATTTTGTGCTTAACTTTTCCCCTATGATTTTTTGCTTATTTTGCGTATTTTATCAGATATCACAAAAAAAAAACAATCGAGTTTGACGCTATTTTATTTTGTTGCAACAACGGTGGCCTTAAGAACTTCTTTTACATTTTTCTACCACCAAAAACCTATTTCCATGTAATGTATTGTTTTTATATAATTTTATAACTATAAGAAATCTATGCTATAACTAAAGAAAATCTTACCAACTCCAGCGACTGGTCTGATGCACTCATACTAGCGTTGCAATTAAAAACAGGAAGGATTAAATGATTAAAAGGAATTTAGGCATATTGTAAATACATAAAAACACGCTTTTGGTAAAACTAGCTATACTTTTTAAGAAAACAAATTACTCTATTTGATCTAAAAATCACACATGTAGTGACATCTAGCTTTAAACTACACGACTATTATTTGAAAAGAAGTTAACTGCTTAGAGACAATTTTAAATGCATTATATACGGCTCAAATATGCAAAATTTCACCTAAGGTTGATTTAATCCCAGTTCAAAATCCATGAGTATTAGGCGTTAAAACCGAATAAAGGCGAGTTTTAGAATTAATTTGGGTTTTCTGGCATCAAAAATAAACTGCAATTGTAAAAAATATCAATCAAAATACCAATTAAAATAAATTTAAACAATAAAAGGATATTGTCCATTATTGATATTATTTTCTGAAATTCTTCTTCTTCCAAATATCAGAAAGGGCAATGCATGCCCTTTCTGACGTTTTTCAAATCCAGACAATTAAAATCAACTTGTCATGAAATTAGACTCTGGTTTTCACTTTACTTTGTTCGATAATAATTCGTATTTTTACTGTTCCGCTTTTGTATTGTGTAATATCTCGTATATCCGGTAGTAAGCGGATAGTGCAATGAATATGGATATTCTTCATTTTTCTCTTTTTAACCTATTTTTAAATCCTGACATTAAATGCTCGACCATTAATGGCCCAAGGTAATTTAGTGCTTCGAGAGAACTGCGCCAATCTATTCTCCATCGATGTTTAACCGACTATTAAAATATAAGTAAGAAATGGTAGCGGCTGTGTAGGTAATTAAACTTTGATACCCATTAATTGACCAACCATTTCCAACTATAGAATGTATGTGTGATATTTTATTATTGAAAAATAATAGTAGTACACAAATAAAAGGTTTATATTATATTCATTATTGGTTAAAAAACCGCTGCCCAAGGAATCACTACTTCCACATCCAGATTCTCTGCCCAAGTCACTCACATCGAAAAACTTTGTATGTGGAAATAACTTTAATAATATAATATTTGAAATCCTCTACCCCAAAAACCCATAAAACGATACCCCACATCGGTAGTGGGGTGGGGATGGATGAAGTAAAAAATATTTTGAGGTTTTTGGTTCTTTGTACATACACTAAATCACATTTTTTTTCATCCCCTTTAATAAAGGAGGTGGTAATTGGGGTGGCTAAAGCCAAATATTTTTTTGAGACCTTAGCTTCTCTTGTATATACTAAATACCATTTTTATGGACTCATACCTGCTTGATTTACCCATTTATACCAAATTTACCCCCCAACCCTTCGACGGAACAAGATGAAAATATAATCTAGTTCCAGATCTCGTTAAAGTACATATGTGTACCAAATTTCAAGTCAATATCTTAAACAGTTCCAGAGTAAACGTGCACACAAAAAAGTTACAGACAGACCGACAGACAGACAGACAGACAGACAGACAGACAGACAGACAGACAGACAGACAGACAGACATAAATTTTTTCGCTCAAACTTAAAATCTCGACGTTTCATGACATTTTAAGCCTATTTGAACAATAAAAATTTTTAAAATTTTTTTGTCGTTACTATACTTCTACACTGGATGTGGAAGTAAAACGAGGTCGTTTAAAAAAAATTCGCATAAGCAAGATAATTATATCCACGTTTTCACTAGACTTCTCAAATAAAGTTTATAAATGTCCCAGAAGAAACAAAAAAGTTATGCACAAAGTTCCATCTTGGAAAATGGAGACCAGAATTCAGTTTTTTGTCATTTAATGATGAAGAGGAAGTTCATTAGTTTGCAGCAAATATATAAACCACTGCAGTAGGTGCCTACAGTTGGAGCAACTACATCGACCATCTTTCACATCAATACAGAATAGCCGTTCTCATGAGAAAGTGAACAGAGTTCTATTATTCTCCTGAGAACCAAAACAACGTATTTTCTAACTACTGTAGAAACGCTCACATTGCGACAAGAATCGAGGAACTTGTTACTTTTGGTAAATTATGAGGGAACTAGGCTGTTTTCGCGTGAGAAATAAAGTATAACCTCATTTTTTGGCGAAGTGTAATTTCGTTTGTGGTTTGGTATTTGTTCAGTATTTTGTTAGTTATTTTTGAACGTCTTTTCATACATTAAGTGTAGAAATTAAGAAAGGATGCCACTAAGATACCTATAGATTACTGAAGAAGATGGTTAAGAAGAATGTCAACCTCTTCACATTACCAATCTCTTCGGTTTAGCAAATGGGGCCTATATACAAAATTTTGAGTAAACATAGAACTGACTCGGGATATTGTGCGAGTTGTCACCTCATTCTTGACTTTTGATGTCATTATGCCTAGCCTACTAAGAATTTAATTTTTTTCAACTCACAATAAATATGTATGCACATCATAATATTATTATATCAAATGTGCGTTATTTTGACAGGATGAATTTATTGCATTTTCCACGATATTGCAGGCGATATTCAATCACAGAATAAGGAACCTACCAGAAGCAACACTCTTCGCGCCGCCTTTGACGTATCTTGATCAATTTTTGTGACCTTCACCATCTTTTTGTTGATATTTCCGTCTATTCATTTATTTCTTTAACCTAACATTCTGTGACATAATATCCAACAATTCAACTATATTACTTCCACATTCAGTGGAAGTAAAATAACGACTTAGACTTAGAATGTCATGAAACGTTGAAATTTTAAGTTCGAGCGAAAATTTCTGTCTGTCTGTCGGTCTGTAACTTTTTTGTGCGCACGATTACTTTGGAACCGTTTAAGACATTGACTTGAAATTTGTTACACGTATGTAATTTAACGGGATCTGGAATTAGATTATATTTTTATCTTATTCCGTCGAAAGGTTGGGGTGCAAATTGGGGTATATCCAAGTAGGTAAGAGTCCATAAAATTGCCATTTAGTATATACAAGAGAAGTTAAGGTCTTAAAAAAAATTGGCATTAGCCACCTCATTATTAAAGGGGAAAAAAATATGATTTAGTATGTGTACAGGAACCAAAAACCAATATTTTCTTTACTTCATCCACCCCCACTACCACCCTTCTATTACCACCCGCACCCCACTACCGATGGATATCGTTTTATGGGTTATTGGGGTAGACGATTTCAAAAATTATATTATTAAAGTTTCATAAACAATTATTTCCACATACAAAATTTTTTCGTTGTAAGAGACTTGGATAGAAAATCTAGATGTGGAAGTAGTGATTGTTTGGGCAGCGGTTTTTTACCACGTATTAGGTCTATTGTGCTGTCCATGGATAAGAGATCATGGTGTTACCGAGTAATTTTTATTATCCATGTGATGAGTAAACGAGGTGGAACCGTTTGTGATGTTCGGGGATATTCAATTTTCCAATATATATATTCAATTTTCAATTTTTTTATTGCGTTTTCAAAGGATTCTCAGAGGTATTTTATTATTGCTGTAAACGATAAGCATTTCCAAGTAATTGTGAACCTTCCTTCTTCCTTCCTAAGGTCCGAATCGTGGCCGAGAGGATGCAATTGTGAGGATTTTGTAAGAATAATTTCAGCCGATCTTTGTAATAATTTTAAGTTGTTTGCACTTCATCTTGAGGCCAAAGTTAGTAGAGTTAATTTGCACGTGATTAGATCAAAATGTGCATTTTGCAAACCTAATGGTTTTTGAGATCTTCTAATTTTTTTAAGGTTCCCAATTACTTGAAAATTCTTATAACTTACAGCGATAATAAAATACCTCTGGTGATCCTCAGAAAATTTAAATGACGTAATGTATTTTCCTGTCGTTCTCTTTGAACATCTTCTACCACCATAAATGGTTTCACTTCATTTATTCGTCATATCGCTAAGAAAAATTATTCGTGAGCACCACACACAGTACTTTTCCTTATGAAATAAAATATAATTGGATTGTTTGATATTATGTCACAGAATGTCAGGTTAAAATATTGAATAAACTAACGGAAATACCTACAAAAAGATGCCGTCAACAGAATTTGGGCAGGAAGCTTAAGTGTCACTTCTGCAAGTTCTCTTTTCTGTGATTCGACCGTGACGGTTTAAACGTGAGAGCAAATGTTGGCTACTCTGTAAATATCAAATGACATCACGACTTGGTCGCTGCGGTTACAGAATAGAGGTTTTGTACCCTCCTGGGAAGGGATGTGAGCTCTCTCCTCTCATGACAAATGCTCACTCTCACTGAAATTATATAATAGGTCTTAAATACCGGTCCCGCCGACTGGGTCGGTCAGCGAACAGGTAGGTATTTGATTTCCACAAACCCATATTTCCAGTCAATGTTTATCAACTATCAGATCGTTCAAAGGCATGGACTTTTAGTTATAAACTCAGACAGACCTGGACGTGTGATGTTTGTTTAAAATACTCCGTGAAATACTTTCGGATAAATAACATGAATGGACTCCAAAAATTAAAAAACATTGCCGTCATACGCTTGTGTCTTTTGCAGATTGTTGAAAAAACCAAAGAAGAGAAAGAAGTAAATGAGAAATTCAGTATTGAAAAATTAACAAAAATAAGCTGGCTGTATTATATAAATTGATATTACAAATAGTTATAAATGGTTGAACACATAAATACATGTAAAATATAACTTCCCTCAAAGCACACACGACAAAAAAATAATACAATTTTCATTTAAAAGGACCCACACAAACCTTATGGAAATTGGCCCTCGGTTGAATTTTCTGAAGTTTGGATCTGTTGTAGTTTTTGCTTTTCTGAGTAAAAGTCATGGGCACAAGTCTCGGCTATGACTGCTTTTCAAGTTATGAAGGCTTAAACGTCACAATAAGCATAAGAATTTCGCGAAGTGAAGATAGCAATCTTTTTAGCAATCCTCCATATTTTTCTTTCTCTTACGTCGTATAAATTATTTTCAGTGGAAAAATAGCTTTATACATTATTTCAAGAAAACAGAACAAAATTCGATATAGATACGAAAAGTAAAATATTCTTTTGTAACTTTTTAATATCGTTTGTGCAATAACAATTTTCGATGGAATATTAGCTATATAGACATATTTCAAGAAAACACAACATAATCCGATATAGGGACTGACGGGGTAGCAATCCACAAAAACTAAAATATTCTTTTTGTAACTTTTTTAATATCGTTTGTGCATTAACCATTTTCGGTGGAATAATAGCTATATAGATATATTTCAAGAACAGAACAAAATCCGACCTAGGTAGGGGCTGGCAGGCTAGCGATCCACAAAAAGTAAAATATTCTTTTTGCAACTTTTTTCCACCGAAAATGGTTAATGCACAAACGATATTAAAAAAGTTACAGAAAGAATATTTTACTCTTTGTGGATTCCTACTCCGTCAACCTCTACCTATATCGGATTTTGTTTTGAAATAATGTATATAGCTATTATCCCACCAAAAATGGTTAATTCACAAACGATATTAAAAAAGTTACAAAAAGAATGTTTTACTCTTTGTGGATTGATACCCCGTCAGACCCTATCTATATCGGATTTTGTTCTGTTGTCTTGAAATATATGTATAAAGCTATTTTTCCACTGAAAATAATTTATACGACGTAGAAGAAAGAAAAATATGGAGGATTACCAAAAAGATTGCTCACTCCGCCAAATTTTTATGCTTATTGTGAGGTTCAAGGCCTCATAATTTGAAAAGCAGTCATAGCCGAGACTTGTGTCCATGAGAACTTTCGCTCAGAAAAGCAAAAGCTACAACATATCCAAATTTCAGAAAATTCGACTGAGAGCCAATTTCCATAAGGTTTGTGGGAGATCCTTTACAAGGAATATTAAATTCAAAGTTTGCTAAGGGCAACAAAGTTATACATAGAAAAATAGGGAGCACTCATCACTTTACGTAAGTACCATAAATTATAATGTTTCATTTTGAACCGCATTCAAACTATCAAACTATATTCAAACTACCGACTACCAAAATTTAGAATTTAAAAATTCTCACACTACTCGTCAATTGGTAATGTTTGCTGTATTTACCGTGTCTACAAAGATATTTTTTTGGTCTCATAAATTAACCCATAGAAAATTTCACTGTTTTTAAACACCAGTCTAATAAATAAATAGAATAGTACTACTACCATTTCAACAGCATTAGTCGTCCTTAATTTAGTAGTGCTAAGTATATGTGTAATTTCACTTCAAAATCTTTTAGACAGTCTGCAAGTTATTCGTCTGCCTTTAGGCTTCTTTTAAAACATCCGTCCTTTCCATACAAAATTCTTGAATTGTTTGCAAACAAATATGTGTGCCACTGGCGTTGACCCAGTTCAAATGTTTTTATGCCAACGTCGGTCTACCACACAATTATATAAATAAAGGGTTACTGACATTATCATTATTTTTGTTCTATCGTATAAAAGAGGAATAAATTATACATTTCCTTGGTCCCACGCCTTTTGTTACTCTAATTATAATTTGGGTATATATATGTATATTGCCTGCGAAATGTCTGTGTTGTATTTACCTACCAGCTCTGTATTGTATTAAGCATTTGTTTTTATTCGAAGATTTTTAACATTATCTCCTTGGACAGTAAAATTTTTTTCAGGTATCTCGTAATAATTGCAGATTTCATCATTAAGAACGGAAGGGACGATTCACTAGACAAATTACATTTACTGTGTGCTTTAAACTACATATTTTAAAGATAGTTCTCATTCGACAATATTTAGTTAGTATTTAGAAGAACAAAATAAATCACTTTTTGAATGAAGAGCGTCCTCTTCTGTAATCGGATAACCAACTTACCCCTTTCAAAATGGCTATAGAGTTTTATACGTTTTGTAATTAATACCACTGATTTTATCAATATGATTGAGAAAACACACTAGCAAGAGCGTAACGTTTTAATCTCTCTTGATATTTGTTCATTATTTGTATTAGGAAATAAAATACAATACACTTAGGCAATCCAAAGAATAAAACTGAATAAACGAAAAGCATGGAACTTACAAAACGAATGATAAGAATTTTAATATCAGGTATAGTTGAGAAAATATACAAAGTAGAATGAAGGAGCAAGTTGAGTAGCCTTTATCGGTGTTTTTATCCCCCCTACCTCCAGTATATGTCTTACCTCAACTATATATTGTACAAACAAAGCTCTAGATTTAAGTTTAAGGTTGCAAAACCTAACATGCGTTTGATAACGATCTTAGAAAAGATACTAAAAAATTAAGGTCAACTGGAAGTGCAACAATAACAAATAGTTGGGTGATTTTGACATTACAAAACGCAAATATAGTATACAAAAGGCCTATTCCGAGTATTCCACATTATTGCAAAATGCTAAGAAATTATGTTAATAAACTACTGAAGTACTGAAAACTACCAATTCAATTCAATTCAAAAATATTTATTAGATGTTTAGCATACAAACATGCACCTGAATCATATCCCGGTACAGAGCCGACCGCACAACCACGTCGCGTAGCGCCGTGGTGAATGTACGGTCGGATGGAGCGGGTTCAATTCAAGTTAGGACAATACATCGAACGTGGAGTTAGGACTCCTGTCTAAAAACAAATAAGACTTAAACCTAACAATTTTTTAATTCACAACTAGAGAATAGTTTTAAAACACTTATAAACTACTTAAAGCTAGAGAAATGAGTTTTTGTTCAGCACACGCGCACTGACGCACACGCGCACTGTTTTAAAAGGTTGGATTGCTGATACGGGAAAAGCTTAACGAAAAAACCCGTTCGAACCAATGACGACATTCATCCGATGGTCTGCCTGCCTTCGGAAAGGTAGGGTGAGAGGAAGTTATGATTTAAAAGGTTTTGATTTGCAAGAGGTTATTGGCCGAGAGGGGATTTTGAAAAAGACAAAAAAGGACAAAATAACAAAAATTAACAAAATTAACAAAAATGAGATTAATAGAGGGAATAGAGAAAAGGTTTGGGAATAAAAGGTGGTGAAAAGGAAAGGGTGGTGAAATGGAAATTTTGGTATAGGAAAGATTTGGCTAGGGAGGTTGCCGAAAGATAGGCAACGCCTGGTATGGTATGTTACACTTCCTCGCCTAGATTTACAATTATTTCATTGCCACAGATTTCTGGACATCATTGTTTGCTACCGACCCGAAAATCGAGCTGATCTTTTCAATCTAAACTTAGTGCTGTTTAAACCGCACGATTGCAGTTCAGTGCACACTTAGTACGTACTAAGGTTTGCTAGAGGCAAACGCTGTAAAACTATATGGTACAAGTTGTATTGCTTTAAGGAGATTCAAATAGATATTAATAATACTTAATCTAAAAGGTAAAACATAGATCTGTGTATTCTGTATAACTCCATCTGTATATGTGTGCGATATATTAGAAGTGAGTTTATGGAATTTTTTTAATGAAAGTTGATTATGTAATCTAATGAGACACTTAAATAAAAACATTAAAGTACATGAGAAACATGGTACAAAATACTTTCTCTCTTTCACAGATAATTATAATTTAGCACTAATTCACATATAAAAACTAGCGAAGTGCCCGTGTTCCACTGCGGGTTCGTTAAGGTAACTAAAAATACTGAATAACGCCCCCTATCCAATTTTTGTTCAATAAACAAACAAACAAACAACAAACAATGACCATAGGAAATTGGCGGATGGTAAGAAAAAATATAGTACTAAAAGTATTATATTCAAAAATACAGTTTTGACATCAGAGATGATCAAAATAGCAAACGCATTCAATACGTATTTTATAAACATTATTGATAATATTATAACTATTATTGTTCCTTTTCACGATAATAAATATGTGTTAAATTGTGTGACAGGAATAAAAACAAAATTTAATACATTTGAGAAAATTGATTTACAAGGGTCATGGAAAATCATCAAATATATATAGAAGGATACATGTGATAGAGATGTATCCCTCTTAAAACAATTAGAGATGCATTTGAAGTAATTGGGAATAGATTTGTTGATGTCATTAATGTCTCACTCACAAATGTACGGAAGCTATCAACACTCTTAGCAACTGAAAAACTTTATAATACAAACATCTGCTCAGAGTTTAGGCCAGTTAATTCTTTACCAATTCCTGAGAAATTATTATAATTAGTTGTGAAATACTAATCAGTGGAATTTATTCAGGAGAACGATATAGTTATAAGTCAGCAATACGAATTTTGTTAAATTGATCCGGATTCTTCCCGTCCAGTCCTTCAACTACCATGGCGCTGAGCGTCGTGGTTGTCTGACTGGCTTCTAGGATGATTGTCGGATATACATTGTAATTATCTTAAAAATTAATAAACCTGTGTTGAATTGAATTTAAAATTGATCCCAAACACACACACATAGCAAACTAATGACAATAAGATTTATTACTTAGTTTCCATATCTACCTGCTCAATAATTTCCGAAGCGTGCTTTTAAATAGCATTTTCTGAGATTTAATAATTTGTCATGTCTTCGTAATTAATGAACTCAATCATGTTCTAAAATAAAAATTAAGGAGTATTCTCATGTAATGTGTCGTTAGATAGCTGATATAAAAAAATAAGCCCACTGAGAATGAGGATAAAGAAATCACAATATGTAAACGTGTCCGCCATTTTCATTTCATGTGTCCCCTATAAGTTCTTTAGCTTATTAAATTGTTTATCGAATGACACCCAGTTTATTCGAATCGGTCAAGTGGCCAAAAAATACCATCCATAAAACAAAAGTTTTCTATTTTTTTTTTCACTAGATATATCTTTCTTAATAGCAAAGATACAACAGTGCATCCAAAACGAAAACGCTAAAAATAAATGAAGCTACAATAGAGTATAGTCTGGATTTTACTGGAGGTTCTGAATTTTTGAAAAAGGAAACATAGTTTTATTGTTACGCCCTATATTTAAATAAAAATAATTTTAAACCGGGATGAATTTCCATTCCAGATAAGTTAACCTATAAAACAGAAAAAATAAATAAAGTCAGACAAATGGTTTATAAAAAAATCAACTTCAATACCGTGACAAATTTTGGATGATGCGATAGTTTTGTCCATGAATGTATATTATGTAATTCTTATTGTGGGGAGGGTTGAAGATCTACTATATTCAATGTTTACCTTTTATCTAATTAATTTAGCACTATTTATTAACTAATCTGGTAATGGGGGTAGCTGATGCCAAAAAAAATCTGAAGCCTTTGGTTCTTGTATACATACTAAATTAAATTTTCACCCCTTTATTAATGGAGTGGGGGTGGTAATGGGGGTGATAATGGGGGTGAGTGGGGATGATATTGAGAATAAAAAATTGAGACCTTGTCTTCTTGTACATACATTAATTCCCAATTTTATGAACTCTTATTTGCTTGCTTTACATATTTACCCCATTTACCTCCCAACCCTTCAACAGAATAAGATCAAAATATAATCTAGTTCAAGATTTCATTATTTATTTTTTATTTATTTATTTATTTAGATACATCATCCAACAGTCAGAGACCAATTACTGGATGAGAATTACATACAATTATTAAATCATTGACAATAATAAGTGTAACACAAACACACAAAACACACGTATATGCATACATGCACATATACATCTACCGAATGTCATAAGAGAAAAAGCTTATTGCAGCTTCAGTTTTTTAATGGATGTAATGGAAGAGTTCAAAATATGAAGGTTTTCCTGCAGGCAGTTGTAAGTACCACACATAAAATATAGAGGGGAGAAACTTAAAGCATTTGTCCGGGGCGTGGTAAGGTAAAAAGTCATATGATGTCGGGTGCCCGAACGTGGTACATGAAACATAAGTTTTTCAACTATTTCAGGGCAATTTATATTGTTGTTAATCACTTTATGTAAAAATATGAGTGCCTGTCTTTTCCTACGATCCTCTAAACTATCTGCAGAAAACCTACCTAATAGCACCTCTTGGGGATATCCAATTGGTGGATATATACCGTCCATCTTATACGACAGAAATTGTAGAAATCGTCTTTGAATGCTTCCAAGTAGGTTTATATAAGTAACATACCCTGTGTGCCAGATTAAGGACGCGTATTCGAGCTTGGATTTGACATATGCATTAAATAAAAGTGTTAGTAGATTGGTGTCCGTGAAGCCCACCGAATTTCTGATAACAAAGCCAAGGTTTCTATTTGCAGAGAGAAAAATATCTTGTATATGATTTTTGAACGTTAACTTGGCGTCGAAAGTTACACCAAGATCTTTAAAACAATCAGTTCATTTTAATGGTTTGAGATCAAGTTTATAATCATAAAAAAGATCTTTAAAACAATCGGTTCGTTTTAATGGTTTGAGATCAAGTTTATAATCATAAAAAAGAGTTTCTTTCCTATTAGTGAATGACATTATATTACATTTACTGACGTTGAGCGGCAGACCATTTTGATTGCACCAAGCTTGTATTTTCTCGAGATTTCTTTGCAGCTTATGGCAGCCGGTTAACGTATCTACAGTAGAAAAAATTTTCGCATCATCGGCATATAACAAGGCACCGACCGCCAGGTTATCTACAATATCGTTTATAAACAACACAAACAATAGTGGTCCCAGTATAGACCCCTGACGTGACGGCAATTTCAGCCGACCTTATAAAACCAAGACACCATGAATTATTATAAAAATAAGAGCTTTAACCGCGACATCAAACTGAGATGAAAGGAAATGTTGAAAGAATATGTTGAGGAACTTATCAACAAAGGGTCAGATGACACATCAATAAAAATGCTAAAATTGTGCATTGCTGACATCACCCCAATATTAATTCACTTTCCCTGTTAACAAATGCATACTATTCAGAAGCGTGGAGAAAAGCTGTTATTTTTCCACCCCCAAAGGTGAATAAACCCAAACTTTTGTACACCAGCTTTCCTCGGATTTCCCGCTTGATAAAAAAAAATGATGAGCGGGAGGGAGAATCCGAAACAGATTTCCTGAGATTTCTTCGGATTTCTTCGGATTTCCTCCAGTTTTCCTCGGATTTACTGATATATTTAATAAAAAACAATTTTTGATGGGCGGAGAAATTCGAAAAAAAAAAAGATTTCCTGAGATTTCCTCTGATTTCTTCAGATTTCCTTCGTTATGATTCTCGAATAAACCCGAGAATTATAACGATCTCAGATGGATTAATATTTTTCCAGCCTCATCTAAAGTTTTAGGAAAAGTTAGCCATAAGCACATGCCAGATTATGTATTCATTAATGAAATTATCGCTGATATAATCAGTCAGGATTTAGAAAACATCACTCTACAACTAGTACGTTATTAAAACTTATTAAATAAATAATTATTTTGTTGTAGAATCAGTTCAAACTGGTACAATACATTATTCTTAACAAAAAATGAAATATTGTGTATTTCAGAATCCGTCTTACAGATAATAGTATATTGTTTTATTAGGAGTAAAAGTGATACCTTTGTGACCAGTCCTAGGTTTGCAGGACGAACGAAGTGAGTCCGACAATTACAGGCGAGTCACTACTAGTGGCTTTTACTTAGAATAAACATGCTATTTTTTCTTAAAACGTCGATTAGCTATAAAAAAAATAAAAATAAAAAATCTCGAATTTCACTTCCAAAAACGCATTGTGTTAATATCGCATGACCGGCGTATTAAATATGCGCGTTGCTATGGATATTACTTTTTCTGCCACTCACAACGTCAAAAAAAGTACTTTTACCTCCGTTGTTAATGGCAACGTACAGCCGTCTAAAAAGTCAATCTTTAATGTCATGAAATGAATTAAGAAATGTCGTGTTTTTCTGACGTTTGAAGAAAAAAATTATTTTTAGTTGAGAAAATTGCTTTTTTTAGGGTCCTTATCTCAAACACCTTTGAACTCATTACTGTGTAATCGTGTGCAAAGGATGTTTCTAAAGGTGCTAATTATGAATATATTACTAGTTTTTTTCTAAAAGAATCGCTAATACTTTCTTTAAATCTCTTTTTCTATCCTAGAACCGGACGCCACTGATTAAAATCAAGCCTATATGAACAAAAAAAAAAAATCATTTTTTTTAACGTTACCATACTTCCACGCCACACGGATGTGGAAGTAAAATGTATCTTTAGCAGCTCATTTGAAACAATCTGAGATTTCCATTTATATTCAGCATATGCGAATACGATACACTCTATAAACAAAGGCATATGTCTGTTCTGGATTAATTCTAAATTCGTTTCAGTTAATTCTAAAGATAGATAGGCTGCTGCATAGCACAGTTCAGACTAACCCAGGCTGAACCACTGCAGTTTTCATTAATTAAATCCAACTAATAAAACACCTAGCACAATAAAAAGTTTTCAATAGAAAGTTCACTCAGCCTAACTGAAATTACGACACTTTTACCGAGGACTAAACAAAATAAAAAACAAACAAAAACAAATTAAAACAATGCCATATATCCTTTGATATTGCAAAGTGGGTCCTCTCGAGGAAATTTAATTATGTGATCCCTAATTGCTTCGGATATATTTTAAGGACGTGCTGAATTTCTCGACAGTTTAGATTGCATTTTTGCTAAATGCTTGTCTACGCCATTAGTGAAGAATTACTTAGAATTCCCGAAACATTTTCAACTATAATACCGCCGTTTTCAAATTGCAGGAAGCAAAATAAATCATAAAAACGATAATTAAAAAACTTGACTGCCGGAAAGGCAATCGGAATTAAAAGGAACTAAATAAGATTACTGATAATATAACAAGTTAGTGTATTCGTTTAATAAAAAAAAAACGGCTACGGTGCAAAATCCGGAGAGATATACGTACTAGGGTGAACCGAAAAAATCGATTATCTTTTTTCAACTTCTGATAGCCAAAAAAGTGTTTATCTAGTTAGCCTTATTAACCAAAAAAAAAAATTGGTTCATTTTCAAAAAATCTTTGAGGGGTCGCAGAGGTTTTGAAATTTTCTAAAATTCTTTAATATGAAACGCCATTAGCTAAAAGAATTTTTATTCTAATTTAGTATTTACTTGTATCCAACGTCATTCGTACACTACGAAGACATCAAGGACATTGATAATAATTCATGCAACTATAACAGAGGAGCACGTTACACTTATTTCAGAGCCAGGGTCTGTTTATTTTGGCCATGTGTCTCCAGAAACTGGTTCAGCACTTAATATTTCTAAGGCAATTTTAAAATTTTTGCAAGACAATAATATAAAATCGGACAGTATTTTGGTAATTGGATGTGATGGAACAGCAGTTAACACTGTTTTAAAAGGTGGTGTAATTATAATTATTGAAACTTCCCTGAATATGCCATTACAATGGCTAGTGTGTCAGTTGCATGCAAATGAGTCGCCATTGCGCCATTTGTTACAGAATTTGGACGGCCATACAAGTGGACCGCGATGTTTCTCTGGAACTATTGGCAAAATGTGATAATGTGAAAAACGACCAGTTGTGAAATATCAGAAAATAGACGCCCAAAACCCAAGTGATATAGAAGCAATATCTGATCTCAGTACAAACCAATGCTATTTATTGGAAATTTGTAAAGCAGTGATAAGTGATCATTATTCAGAAAGTCTTGACTTAAAAAATCCTGGGAAGTTAGGATATTCACGTTGGTTAACAACTGCTAACCGCATCCTACGCTTATATGTTGCTACTGAAGATCCAAGCGAAAACTTACAAATATTAGCAGACTACATTATTAAAGTTTATTCTCCAACATGGTTTGAGATTAAGGCCAAGACATCCTGTAAAGACGGCACAAGACATATCTTTACATTGATTAAAAATTCCCGCTACCTTACAGAAGACCTATGCAAAATTATAGACCCCGTGATACACAGAAACGCATACTTGGCACATCCCGAAAATATTATATTGCCGATGATTACTGATAAGCGAAAACATATTCGTGAATTGGGACTGCGCAGAATTATTAAGGCCAGGAAAAATAAATCAGAAAACGGTAAGATTGTTTAAAATACCACAGGTAAGTTTTAGTTGTGAGGATTACATAGATATGATTAAAAATGGCATAATATAGTAGTAACAGAACCACCTAGCATTACAACCTTGGCTGATGAAGAACTTCATAATATGGTTTCGACAGGAAAAATTGAGGCTTTGCAGTTTCAACGTTTTTCGTGCCACACGCAAAGTGTAGAACGGGGAGTAAAATTAGTTACAGAAGCTGCAGCTGCTGTCTGTGGGTTCGCAGCTAGAGATGGTTTTATTAGATCTCGGATAGCATTCCGCAATAAGATGCCTAAATTTGATTCGAAAATTGATTATAAGCCGTAAAATCCCAACATGGTTGGGTGGTTGGGTGTTGGGACGGATGGAACTCTTACTGGAACTCTTACTATTGATTTGCATTGTAATAAGCAAAGTGCTCAAAAAATAAAATAAAAAGAATTACTACATATGATGATAATAAATTTCAAAGTGACTGCGCCCCCTCAAGGAATACTTCGTTTTAAAAAATCTTTTAGGGAGTTCATGAAAGACTCATAAGGTACCTTTTTTGGACTATCAGAACAGAAAATAATGTATTTGAATTTTTTAATGCGTTTTCGGCCCACCCTAATACGTACGTCATGAACAGTTTTGCTTTTTAAAAATGTCCATATACGCAGAGGATTAATTTTTATATTAATTTCCAATACATTTGAAACGAGACATAGATATTCAATAAATTAAAAACAATAAAAAATGAATTAAGGCCTCAAATTGTTCAAATTATTAACATTTATTTTAATGCACGCTGATAGAGATTTGTTTAGTAACATTTATTCTTAATATTTTCGTAGTGCCATGGTTTCTTAAATATTTGACATATAATGTAAATACTTCTATAAACGTTCAGACGCCATCTTTAAACTCCCATATTTTCGAAACTGTTAAACCTACAAAAAACATATTCATCTTCGCTTGATAAGCTTTCTTTTTGGTGTTCATAATTTTTTCGTTAAAACTAATATTTACTGAGATATTTGCAAGAAAAAGAATCGAATGTACCTTTATAACTTAAAGGATACATTTTTCTAAAGCAAGTGCTGTAATAACTGGTTAAAAAAATTTGAACATTAGGTAATGAATGCTATATGTTAGCTAAAGCAGTACTTCATAATTATATTTTTTTAATTACTGGCAAATTACAGTAACAATGGTGACATTTTTGTATAAAAAAACGTGAAGACGCACATTGCTTTGATCATAAGTTCTTTGCTTTTTATGCTACGAATAAAAAGACCATTTGAAAACATTAATTTTGATCGTTAGCATGTTTTACGTAAGTGCCATTGTTTCTGAGATAGTTGACATATAAATTACAAATTACAAGCTTCGTCAGCTTAAACGTTCAGATACCATCTTGAGGACGTCACAACTACTCCCATCACATACTAAGAGCGCGACAGCAGGCATTTTCCTAAACAGGAGACCTTATCGAATATGTTTTTGCTTGTTCTCGCCATAACCCAGCTGAGTCCGACTACATAAGTCAATTGGCTTCCCTACTACTCTATCCACATACCTACTTACGTTGTATTGTAAGCTTTTTTGCACCTAGGTTTGACCTGCTACAAATATGTTTATATACATTTAGCTGAATAAAGATGTTAATCTGAATATAACAATGAAAATAATAATTATACACGAATGGTTCAAATACTAAAAACGGTGTGGGACTTGTTTCACCAGATAATCTATGTAATGAAGGCAGAAATAATGTAAATATTTCGTACAAAGACAAGATTACCCCCCCCCCCCCACACCCGTTTTCGAGGGTGCTGAACATGATGCAAGTGGTGGAAGAAGTTTTTGACAGTCGCAACCCTTTGAAATGGCCAAAAACCACCCCTTTTAACCATCCCGTTTATAGATCCCTTTATGTTTTCATATATAAACGGCTCTGGGGGGTGATTTATCGAAATAACATGGAAGGGGGTTATAGAGTAAGTGAAAATCAGACTGCGGGCCTAGGGGGTTGATCAAGTTCTTCCGAGGGGTGGAAATTTTTTTTTTTCAAATGATTCGATTCAAACGCGTATCCCCCCATTTTCTGGGTCGCTGATCACGGGAAAAATATTAATGTTTAGCTCCAGCCTCTCCTCATCCCTCAAAAGGGCAAAAACCACCCCTCACTCACCAGAAATCGTGCTATCCAGTATTTACAGATTTTTCGACACATGATCGTTATTCCTGTGGGTATCCCTTTATTTTTCACGGAGCAGAATGTGGTAGTGACCTCGGGGGGTTGATTCAACCCTTCCAAGGGGTGTAAAATTGATTAATTACACTTTGGATCGTCAAAACGCCCTCCCCTGTTTTCGAAGGCGCTGATCACGATAAAAATACTCACCTTCATCTACGACTCACCTCAACCCCTATAATGGATGGAAACACCCTCATTCACCAGTTATCGCTGGAGCGATGATTGTGTAGGTTGCTGAGAAGGGTATGATGATTTCTTCATCGGGGAGTAATGAATAATAAATTTTGTCGTCAATGACAATGTTGTTTATTCAAAGAATTACATGAAAATTTTTTTATGACAAAATAAATTATTTACTTACAATTAATTTAAAAAACCTAGATCGTTAACAAACAGCATAACAATCCTCATATTCCTCAAAATGCACATCGCACGCGATCTCTCCTTCTTCATCATCGCCCCAGCGATAACTGGTGGATGAGGGTAAGTTTCCGTCCATTATAGGAGATAGCATGATTTCTGGTGAGTGAGGGCTGGTTTTTGCCCATTTGAGAGATGAAGGGGGGTTGGGGAGAAAAATGAGTATTTTTTCCGTGATCAGCGACCCCGAAAACGGGGACACACATTGAAGTGAATCATTTGGAAAAAAAAATGATTTTCCATCTCTCGGGAGGGTTTAATCGACCTCCTAGGCCTTCTGTCTGGATTCCACTTACTCTATAACCCCCTTCCATGTCATTTCAAGTATAATTCGTTGATAAATCACTCCCCAGATCCGTTTATATATGAAAACATAAAGGAATCCACAAAAGGGGTGGTTTTTGGCCGTTTCAAGGGATTGCGGCTGTTAAAAGCTTCTTGCACCACCTGCATTACGTTCAGCAGCCTTTAAAATGGGGGGGGAGGTAATCTCGTCTTTGCACGAAATATTTACAAAAAAGTCGTCTTATAATGCTTCATTACATACACTAAAATAGAAGATTATCATCGTACAAATACCTTACTGTTTACAGCTGAATTACAAGCCGCATTCACGAAGCTTTGAAATACTGTCAATCTTCTAATGACATTCGTTTCTTCATATGTTCGTACTGAGAAAGCAGTCCGAAATCGAAAGAAAACAAACTAATAACAGACCCATTATGCTTAAAAACATTACCTCTATATACGAATTAGAAACGCTCAATAAAACAAATATTTTTGTGTGGATATTGAGTCACGTACGCATTTATGGAAATGAAGTGGCAGATCAAGAAGCACGATAAGCAGCAGCACGATGGTTACGACAGATAAAAATCCATCCAGAGGACTTAATAAACGCATGAAAGAAAATGCAGTGTTTCGAATGGCAGCATATCTGGGACAGAGAATGGGCAGCTCTAAAACTAATCCAACCAACAGTATCGCCTTGGAAAGTACCTAATAATCTAGAAAGGCGCAAGCAAATTGTTATCGAAAGATTAGGAATAGGACATACGAATCTAGGAAAAAAAGTCGTGGAAAAAAAAAATCCTGGGAAAAAAATCCGAAAGAAAAAAAAAGCCGTAAAAAAATATCCACGGATAAAAAAGCCACACAAAACACATGAACACAAGAAACTATCAAATATGTAAATAGATTCGACCCTGGGAACGGAGAAAATCCGTGGAAAAATGTCGCGGAAAAAAGCCACATAGAAAATTGCTGGTAGCAAAGCTACGTTAAAAACTTATGAAGGATGAAACAAGATATGCAAAAATAGAATTGTGACAACGGTAAAGACTCGTACCAGGAGCTTATTAGGAGGGTGATTTTTAACTCCCATTTCACATGCTTAATTCGCTCGTACGGAATTGTGCGGGCTTAGATTCGATTCCACCCTAGTTTTCGTGTTAATAACACAAAAATGCCTCTGTCTATACTCTTCCTAATATTTGAAATACATATTAAATTGAAAAGTCGAAAGAAAATTTTCAGAAAACTGCAAAATTTAGTACTTTGTAGTTATCGATTTATTTTGCCTAGGTTAGCTTTCTGCAATCCATATGCCAATTTGCGCGACTACTTAATACAATATCAATTTTTCGTAAAAAAACACCGCAACTCACTTAATATTTTCAGTTTTGGCATATACCTTTACATATTTTGTTTGTTATACTCTGATGTTTCCTGATCTCGTGTGATAGGTTTTGAGAAAGAGAGATTCTTTGGAGGCTTACCATTCAGTAACAAAAAACGTTTCCCCACCGTTTGTAGCTTCGTGTTATGTGTTAAATCTTTATAGAAACTTAGATGCCATTAAACTTCAAGCAGCCGTAGATTTCTTACGGAAGAATCATCTTTCAAAAATTGCAATATCTGGACACACTGATCGTCTTCGCAAATCGAATAATTTTTTGTTCTTTTTAAGAGGTTTTTTGTGAGTCTGTTTACTATCATTTTTTCTTTATTGCACAACACACACAAATCTCTAAGTCTTCTAGGGAGAAGACTTAGAACTTAAATGTGTTATTTTTATAACATATTTTCTGTACAGGCGAAAGCTGAACAATATGAAGTCTGGTAGGGACCAGACTTCATATTGTTCAGCTTTCGCCTGTACAGAAAATATGTTATAAAAATAACACATTTAAGTTTTGGAATGAAAAAAAATTGGAAAAAAAAACGAATAGACAGGCAACGGTTAAATTAATATTCCGACACAAAAAAAATTGCAGTCCAGTGCAAACAATGACTATTGGGGGAACGGACTATAATTATCTTCAAAATTAATTGCTGGTGTTTGTACATACCTGCGTGGTTTACATGGATCCAGGCGTAAAGATTACAAATAATAGAAAAGCGAGTTGTGGTTTTCTTACCTATATAACTTGTTGAAGATGTCTCCAATATGAAGTCTTTATAATAAGAATTATTATTTTTTCCATCCTCTTAAAATATTGCATTTTTTTGAGAGGTCAAGCACTTACTAAATTGCGTATAAAACATACAACGTCACTTTTTTTTAACAAACATGCATTGAACACATATTTAACACTTTGCTTTCGAAAATTCGTTAACTAAATTGAACGAGCGTGCGGTGAAAAGCTGCTTCAATTTAGCCTTTGCCCTAGTCTCTTTTTTTTAATTTTAATATCAGAAAAAAGATTATTATATATTTTTATACATGCATATATTGGGGATCTCTACTTAACACATTTCCATTTCTTGTGCTTATTCCGCGGCTAATTTGACTATTACCTTGAAAGACACCTAAATGCTGTATGACAAACCATGCAACTTGATACATATATAGAGAGTATACAGTCATTATAGCCAATTTTAGAAATAATTGGTACTCAATGTTCTGTATTCTCTGCATTAGATATAGTTCTTATAATTCTTTTTTTTTGTGATAATCTTTCTAGCTCCGATCTTGGAATCTTGACTGGTTATTGAATTTTAAGTTCTAGCGTTTTGAGAATAAAAATTGTAGTTATTTGTGGTGCGTCAAGAGCACAACGACAATTATTAAAATTTCTGAAATGTCTGTTTTTATAATTAAATAATAATAATAAGTTCATAATCTAAACATACATGGTCTGCCTATACAAATTGCGTACGCATCACTTTAACTCACGTTTTGTCTTACGCTATATCCTTACAACTCTACTTTGAGTTTGTACATACTGAAGGGCAAAGGCGGATTCGTGTGTTGACTGTGATATGTTTGAAATCTTCTCTCAAAGTGAGGTTTTCTCTGATGTCATGCCATTTCAGATATGTGCGGACTATGTGTGTTTGGACCATGGTCAAGTCGGCCTTTCCTCATTAAAAAAAAACATAGCAAATACGCAACAAGATGTGATGGTGAAGAGAAATTTAGCATGACTCGAGATTAAAATATATAATTTATCTAAAACTGAGAATTCAAAATAACTGAAAAAATTAATGCAACTGCGGAACAGTTATTAGGTATTATCAGTTTAAATATTTTGTTCAAATGATCATGTGGTGTTAAAACAAACGTGTTAGTTGTTTTTTATATATAATTCCTTTAATTTGATAGCCAATATGACTATGTCCAATTCGTAGTATATAAAAGAGTTTTTGCCATTTCGGGTCCAACATAGCGATTATTTCACCTGATCTGTTGAATGAAAAGTATAAAATATTATTTGTTACGGTAAAGGTAAAAAAACCTTTTTAAAACAATTTTATTTTAAATAATTAACAATTCGAAATGTTAACCTACTCCCCACTAGTCGCAGATCTCATCACTGTTCACATTCTGTATAGCATACAGAACAAAGTGACACCAATCACAATACTCTATCACAAACTTGCAGATGAGATGTATTTAGAAAACCCGCTCTATGTTACTCTGTTTTATCGCAGAGTTTCGGCTTTTGTTTCCTCGGCGTTTTTTTCTAAGGATTTTTTTCCGCGGCTTTTTCCCCATAGATTCATCGAAGTGAAAGAAACTTTTTTCTGTAAAGCAGCCTTTTCTTCCGCGGATTTATTTTCCTCGGCTTTTTTCCGCAGCTTTTATTTCCTTCGGCTTCTTTATCCAGGATTTTATTTCCGCCGATTTTTTTCGGCGGTTTTTTCTTCCGTTGACCAGGACATACAAACCTAACAACCATGCATATTTTACTAGGTGAACCACCTCCAAACTATGAAGAATGAGAGGAACATATTCTCTTGATTTGTCCTACAAAATTAGAAAAGACAGATCAAAACTAGCAAAACACAATGAGCGAGGTATTAAGCGACAGGGAAATACATAAACTACTTACTTACCTCAGGATTTGTAACTCATTTTATAAAGTTTAAAATCATGAAATACAATAGTCAGTAATAAAATTTTAGTATAGTAACCACGGACAATGACCATATGCTGGGCTGCTAAAAAATATATTCATAATGTTTATTTTTAGATGATATTTAAAATATTTTCATTAAATAAATATGACACAAAAAAAACACAGAAAAATTTAAACTACTTGTACGTATACCGGGTGGCCACGAGTCAATGTACGCCCCCAATTTTTTGGTTGTTTTTCAATTTAAAAATTGCGTCTTTGGTTACACATAAACTAGACAAAATTGGGCTACTTTTAAACTAACAGGAACGAAAATAAATTTTTTTTAAATATACTTTATTTTTTTGATGGTTTCTTATTAGGCATAAAATTCTCAGTACAGCAACAGTTTTTTCCGATTTAAGAAATTCCAAAAAATAAAATGATATACGAACAATTTTTAATTTTTTTCAAAATGGCCGTGCTATTTTCTTTTATTAATCAGAAATAATGGTTCATAAAATTTAATTTTTTTCACCATTAATTATTTCTTAACGATATCATTCGTAATAATGAAAATATTTTTAAAAGGTAAGCACCAACAGATAATTTTAATAACTTTAATAAGATATCTATATTTAAATCCAAAAATGAAAGACATTCGCAACAACTAAATTATTATTGACATTACTCACTGATTATCTAAAGTAACTGTATTGAATTTATTATAAATAAGTAAATTAATATAAAATGGCTAAAAAATAAAGATGAGAAAGTAGACCTTTTCATTACTTATGGAGAGACTCAACGTAATGCAACTAGAGCATAAACTCTGTATGGGCAGAGATGTCCAGAAAGAAGACAACCTTTGAGAAACTATTCCTTCTATTGGGGCATCAATTTAGAACCAATCCTGATATAGAAATTGAAGAAAGATTTATTGTGGATGAAGAAACGGAAATTAATGTATTAGCTTTAGTGCATGTTGGCCCAACTAGTTCGATATGACAAATTGAACATGATTACTAGTTTCCAAAGAATCAACCAGGAAAATTTTAAAGAAACACGGCTATCGTTCTTATGACAATAATTATTATCAACGAAGTTATTCTTCTACATTTTGTAATTGGTTACAGTTCCGCCAACTAAGAAATGACAATTTTATCAAAAGCATTTTGTTCTCTGATGAATCAAGATTTACGAACCTTGGATTATTTAATTAAAACAATGTTCGATATTGGGCAATTGAAAATGCTCATATTATGAGACAGGGCGGTTTCAGGGAAGGTTTGGCTTCAATGTTTGGTTAGGCGTATTGGGCGACCATATCATAGGTATCTAGAATTTCTCCAAAATATAATAATTCCACAGATTATTCAAATTCGCAATACCAATATTGACGAGGTTTACTTCCAAGACGGGGCTGGACCACACAATACTATTTTCGTTAGGGATTACCTAAATGAATTGTTTCCAGATCGTTGGATTGGGACCCATGGTGGCCTACAAGATCTCCTGACTTAACATCAGTCGATTCTTTTATTTGAGCGCATTTGAGAAATATAGTCCACGCGATTGCCAAGGAAAGTCCTGGAAGAGAGAGTTAGAGACACAAAATTGCATAAATAACACCTCAACAACTACAGAATGATAGACGTGCAAGAATTAGTCGCGCTACTATGTGTATTAATCAGAACGGTGAACAGTTTGAACATTTTCTATGATGGTTTATTATGATTTATATTTTAAATAATTTTATTATTTTACTTACTCATAGTTGTTACGTTTTATTAAAATTATTTATTGTGTAACTTGTGTTTACCTTTTAAAAATATTTTCAATATTACGAGGAAATGATTAATGACCAATAAATTAAAGTTTATGAATCATTATTTCCGATTAATAAAAAAAAATAACACGGCCCCATTAAAAAATTACGGGAATGAAAATGAAAATAAAATTCTGTCTTTCGAGAAAAATGTAAAAATAATCGTACCAGTAATCAGTAATTCAAATAACTATTTTGTTCTTTACAGTTAATAAACGTTTGATCCACAAATCTTTTTAAATATTGCATCTTTAAGTAGGTAACTAGTTATCTAGTTTACAACGTTGTTTACCTATATGTTATTTATATGTTCTGTCTAGTGCTCATCGATATAGCTAAACATTTTATTACCTGTTTCTGATATCTGACATATCTAACACGAACCTTTCAACACCTTATTTTTCAAAATATATCCAGCAGTTTAGACTCTAGAAGGTAACACGTAAATATAGTTATATACATACACGCAAACACATTTAACACGTAATCCTGCTTTGCGTTGCGTAACACTTTAATGGCGGCAGCCATTAACATGGATGGTTTACACACATAGTCACTAGATACCAACTATCACGCCATTCTCGCGGATTAATAAATGATTTTATGGGTGTTAATCGACCCCCGACTTAGCATTAAAATTTTGTATTAACGGAAATCTTGTTTAGTTCCTCTTACTCATAATTTCCTTCCATGCAGTCTGGTATTTTCATGTTTTTGATTTATTTGTATTAAGTATACAGGGTAAGCTCAAGAGAATTTAAAAAAAAACAGGAATTCATTTAAAACCTAACAGAAGTAATAAATCGTGATCGAAAAAGATTGACCTGAGTTTGTCGGTTTATCTTTGCCATTTCAGGGTCGTATCTAGTAAACCTAATCGCTTTCAAAGAAACAAAAAATACGAAGTGGCATGAATGATACCTAAACTAGCTCATACAGTTCCTATGTTTTTCGTTTGTTACTAGCTCTCAAGGCACACACAAGGCTTTGTGCCACTACAATGAACAACACAATTAATTTGCTATTAAATTATTTAAGGGAGCAACGTTGATTTTTTTTTAATTTTAAGTGCCCTGTATTTAGCTCTTGACATAATAAGTATCCCAGATTCACAAAAAGAATTATCTGCGAGTAGATCACAGGTCTTGGTACGTCAGAATGCGAAAACTTCCAGTAAAAGCATGATTTTGTATTTCTGCCTGTTAAATTTGTACGTTTTTGTTTAAAACTGAAAGATAATAAAACAGATATTATCAAATATTATCAGATATTATCAAAAATTATGTATTTTAGTACTTTTCTAGAAAGAACAAACAATCGACAGCAGTATATATGTAATAATTTTCCGTTAAAATAGCATTGAGTTGAATATATATCTATTATTTATAATGAACAAAATATTTATTAACAGGTTTATTTCTTAAAATATACAGTTAATAGTATTACACCTTGGTTTACAGGTGGAATTGTTAATATTTAAAACGTATGAAGGAATATACCATTGATTCACGCACCCTACTGATACTGCCGTACTCAGTAATACTCTCTTATATATATTTTCTTAATACTAAATTAATGAGCATTAATCTCCCTAAAGAATTTAAAACAAAACTCCAAATTTATCTGTAAAATTCCTGTTTTGTTAACGGTAATTGGAGGGGAAGCTAGTAGATATGATTCTCGAATGGCGGTCAAATGCTGAGGATGGATGTTTTGTACCAACAGGGTAGTTGTAAGTATCTCCCTATGACAACTGCTTTACAGAGTGAGGTTCTCAAAAAGTCCTCCAATCAAGGATTTCCCGCAATAAATTATATCCCTTAAAAGGTTTCCAATCAAGTACTCGAACGAGTAACAAAAGGAAGCCCTCTACCATACAGGGTTCTCCAAATTCGGATGCAGTGGACGTTCTCGAATAAAAAAAAAGGGAACATACAGACGTATTAATCCCAAAAATGTATGACAAATCTTAGTTCCCAAGCACAACCAAAAACTCGTAAATAAAACCAAGAAACACAAGACTGAAAAGCGACTAAATCTCAATTAGGAAGATTTCCACAATAGCACTTTCCACATATATGTCTCCCATATTAAATCGTCTCAGTCCTTCTTATTGTCAACTTTCATTAAAAAGAAACGAATTGGAGTCAGAGTTGCAATATCATTAGACTTAAAAGTCACTAGCAGTAAAATTATCTATAGTCGATCACGATCTCTTGCATGGAAATTATTGTAACATTGGATTGGAAATAGGCGTTTAATAAAACTCAAGAATCGTTTACCACAGAAAAATTTCTATGGACTCAAGGAAACGCTTATTTCTAAAAGGGGCATTCATATATTTCATTCTGGAAGCCCCGGTGTCGTAGTAAAATTATGCAGACTGCCGTTTTCCGGACCGCGCTCATGGAGACGTACTAGTCAACCATCCTAAGTTGACAAGTAGCCGCGCAGAGAGAGAAGAAATATCGTCACTGTTGGAGAGAGACAAACAAGATTTTAAAGCTTTTTAAGCTTCTTAAGCTAGCAAACGGTTCCAGAGTAAACGTGCGCACAAAAAAGTTACAGACAGAATTTTTTTTTCCGCTCAAACTAAAATCTCGACGTGTCATGACATTCTAAGCCTATTTGAACAATAAAAATTTTTTAAATTTTTTTGGTCGTTACTCTACTTCCACTGGATGTGGAAGTAATAACTAAAACACAAAATTAGTCTTTCAATATTCTTATTAAACTTGATTAATACAAAAATAAACATTTGTTATATAGGAACAGAAAAAGTCATCGCAAAACAATTAAATGTATCTATAGAAAAGCTACCAAAAACGAAAAAAGCCAAACAAAAGCCGGGCAGGCCGGACGTGTTAATTTTTATCCGGATGAAACCATAAAAAGCTAAACATGTCCGGCTAAAGCCGGGCCCCTGGCAACCCTCTGTGGAGGTGGTAATGGAGGTAGCTAATGCCAAACATTTTTTGAGACCTTAGCTTCTCTTTTATATAATAAATAACTATTTTATGGACTCTTACTTGCTTGATGTACCTATTGACCCCCATTTATCCTAATTCACCCTCTAACCCTTCAACGGAACAAGATTAAAATATAATTCAGTTCCAGATCTCGCCAAAATACATACGTGTACCAAATATCAAGTCACTATCTTAAACGGTTAAACGGTCTCAAGTAATCGTGCGCACAAAAAAGTTAGACAGACAGACCGACAGACAGAATTTTTTTCTCAAACTTAAAATCTCGACGTTTCATGAACAATAAAATAAATATTTTCAATTATTTTTTTTGCGTTACTATACTACCACTGGATGTGGAAGTAATTATCTTAGTAAAGCAACGCACAAAATACTGTTTAGTTATTTTGGCCTCTAAATTGGATGCAGTGGCATAGTGTATATTATAATCCCCTTTTCAAACCCTTTTAAAATACATTATTTAATAGGTTTTGACAATTTTGGAATTTCGACATAATTGCACCCGTTGTGAAATATTTTCATATTTTTCAGTTTTTCATATACCTCTGATACTCCCACAATGATGACGAGTCACTGGGCATTTGCTAAATGAAAATCGGATCAACATTTTAGATTTAAGCAGCGATAGTTGTTTTATATGTCAGGTATTAAGTGTGGTGGCAAACACAACAAAAACCCTTTGAAAATGGCTATTAGTGAAACAATTTTGTAACTTGGTGTATTGATTTCTGTCATAAAAACGACTATTTTTCTGAGCAGCGCCAAATCAAAATGGCTTCCGGTTTCAAGATGGGGCTGTTTTAGAAAATTTAAAAAATCTGCATTTCTAGTTAAACTATTGATTTTATGAAAAAATAGTTATTAAGAAAAGTTCTTATAAGTTTTTTTCTAAATCTAAGAATTAAGACTCTACGGGGTAAAATATCACCATAAAGTATCAGAGTTGAATTTATAAATAAAATTAAAAGATTAGGAGGCATAACATTTTAAATCTCGGTCCTGTAAGCAAATCGCGTAGATAAAATATACAAAATATACCATTATCTACTGAAAAAACCGCTGCCCAAGGAATCACTACTTCCACATCCAGATTTTCTATCCAAGACACCCACAACGAAAAAATTTTGTATGTGGAAATAATTGTTTATGGAACTTTAATAATATAATATTTGAAATCCTTATAAAACGATACCCCACATCGTTAGTGGGGTGGGGATGACGATAGGGGTTGGTAGTGGGGGTGGATGAAGTAAAAAAATATTTTGAGGTTTCTAGTTCTTGTACACACACTAAATCACATTTTTTTTTCATCCCCTTTAATAATGGGGTGGGAGTGGTAATGGGGGTGACTAATGCCAAAACTTTTTTTGAGACCTTAGCTTCTCTTGTATATACTAAATACCACTTTTATGGACTCTTATCTATTTGATTTACCTATTTACCACGAATTTACCCCAATTTACCCCCCAACCCTTGGACGGAACCATACGAAAATATAATCTAGTTCTAGATCTCGTTAAAGTACATACCTATGTGTACCAAATTTCATGTCAATATCCAGAGTAAACATGCACACAAAAAGTTACAGACAGACCGACAGACAGACAGAATATTTTTTTTGCTCAAACTTAAGATCTCGACGTTTCATGATATACTAAGCCTATTCGAACAATAAAAATTTTTAAAAATTTTTTTGTCGTTACTATACTTCCACTGGATGTGGAAGTAATTAGACAAATATTACACCGAAAAGTAACTACGGCCGCCTAATTTACGATGGCCCCGCTTTAGTCCACCTACTTGTGCCTAAAAGAGTTTCGAAATTTGAAGAATATTCACAAAAAGTTTTTCAGGCACATATTAAACATAATATTGTTAAATTAAAGGCTAAACGTGTCGACATAGTACGGAATGTATACAAAAAGGATAATTTAAAAAGTCATACGGGAGAAACTAGAGGAGTCGGAATAAGAAGGCAAGTCCATAGCAATAACATCCTACCAAATATTTGGTCAGAATTTCTGAAAAACGCTGAGAATAAAACAGAATTATTTTGTTTATTGGCAAATGATATAACAACATCTAATAACTTTAATTCTGTCGAAATTGTGTCAACCGTTGGCGAAGAAATTGCGATAAATAATTATTGCAATACTGCTCTAAAATCTTGCAACCAAGAAGAAGCAGATACAAGACTAATATTGCATTTTAATGACTGTGTTCAACAAGGATGGAAGGACATTTACATTAGAACTGTCGACACTGATAGTAGTACTGGCGGTTTCATTTTTTACTGTTTGTATAAAAAAGGGCTAATTAGTTTAAATATACTGTTTGGGGCTAATAAATATTTTAGAGTACATGAGATAGCACAAAAACTAGGAGATACATTACGAGGTTTCCACTCCCTAACGAGATGTGATACCGTTTCCTTTTTTTATGGAAAAGGAGTAACTGCTTGGAGGACATGGACGATATATCCAGAAGTAACAGAAGCTTTCACTTTCATTTCGAAACCTTACGAAAATATTCCTGATAAAATTTTAAACTTATTCCAACGGTTTGTTGTTTTAATGTACTGCAATGCTCCTGCCTGCACTGAAGTAAATCAGGCATGAAAGAAACTGTTTACTTCCAAGAACAGGACAACGTGTAACATCTCCCCTTCAAGGATGCTTTGGGAGAACACATTTTACGGGATAGCTTCCAAAGTGGCCACATTTGGGGACAGTCTCTGACATCAAGTTTGATGTTGCCTAATATTGAAAAAATGGGGATGGTGCCTGTGTCCGAAAATGTTTGGGTGCCAAAATGGTCAATACTTCCGGACGTATCTAAAGCCCTCAATTAAACAATTAATTCAATGTGGTTGACAAAATGATGTATTTAAACCAAATGTGGTTGTAAAATAACCGGCTTGTAATGCTCGTTACTTTGCACAAATTGTAAAGGAGAATGCAACTAACGTAAAAAAATCTATGTAAGTCTAATTAAAAAAATCTTTACCTATTTTTATTAAATTAATTTTAGGTTGAAAAATAATATGTCTTCAGTTTCTCGTAAATTAAGAACATTATAATTATTGCTTTAGATTGTAAAATATACATAAGATTATTTTCTAGTATTTCACCGTATAGCGGCTTTATTTTTAGTGTTAGGTAAACATCTTTATAAAGTTTTTTGATTCAAATTTTAATGTAGAATATTTTTCTTAACAGTTTTTTTCTGTAACAATATTTATTTACTTGAAAAACTTGCAAACTTTTAAATTAAGAATAAAAAGTAATTTTTTTACATTTTTCTGTGTACCGCCTTTATTTTTAGCTTTAGGTAGAAAGCTGTATTAAACTTTTTTATTCAGAATTTAATTTGGAAAAATTTTTCTTAACAACTTTTTTTTGTAACATCAATAGTTTAGATAGAAAACTCGTTCTTTTAAATTTTCTAAATCGGCCGCCATCTTGAAACCGCAAGCCATTTTGATTTGGCGCTGCTCGGAAAAATAGTCATTTTATATTAATGATAGAAATTAGTATACCAAATTACAAAATTGTTTCACTAATAGCAGTTTCTTTCTGGGTTGCCGCTCTACTATATACAAATACACGCGTAATTACAGTGCTTTTTATGTAAATATGAATTTAGTAATTTATTAAAATAAAAAAAGTAGGAGGAAATTATGCGGGAGGTAAAGAATTCTCAAAACACAAGGAGCGTTTAAAGCACTGCAAAGATACCTTGTCGTTATCTCTGCAGTAATTTTTTACGACAGTAAATAGTAAACGGAAAGCAATAGTAAAAGAAGCAGCAAATGTTCCTTATATTTTGCAAATAACTATGAATGAAGAATTATTGTTCACTTCCTGTCAAAATTGACTTATTTTAACTAAATATTTTTTGCTGATATTAGATTGTTCTACCATCAGAAGTTTCACAGTACTTTTATGGAAATTTTACCGTGGATATAATTATACAGCCAAATGGAATAAATTCAGAATCTCAATTATTGTGCATATCTATAAAATATCCCGAGACACGTCGATTATGAATTATGAAATGACATCCTGCAACGTACAAATTTCATCCCTAAATTCAATCCCCTTCGAGTGGCAGTTGCAACCTCTAAATTTTTAAATAGGAAGGGGGCTTGTAATACTTTCAATTGAAAGGTCTTTTCATTCTCTATATAAGAGTGTTATGGTTTTAATAATTATTGCAAAATTAACGGTAAAAAAATTAATTCATGTGGTTAACGTAATTCAAAAGAGACTTAACTTCAATGTAGTAAATGTTCAAAATGAGTTCCTTGAACGTCTTCGCAGCATTTTAATCGTAAATAAAGATGTCTTCTAAAGTATTCCAACATCTGAGGCGTGACCGACCTAACCACATCCGTTATTCTTCTTCATAAGTCAGCTATATCGCCTGGCTTACTTTTGTATACCGTACTTTTCACATATCCCCATAGAAAGAAATCTAAGGTGTAAGATCAGGAGAACGTGCTGGTCATTCTAGCGATCTTCGCCTCCCTATCCCCGATTTGAAATGTTAAGTCGAGGTATTGCCGGACATGATTCGGTAATGTGGTGCTGCTCCATCCTGCTGGAACCATATTATATCCGTTGGAAATTGTGGGTTTGCTTGAGCAGGATACAAGTTTGCCAAAATTGGCACGACATTATTTTGGATCAGAGCTAAATAATTATCTCCATTCAAATTGCCATCAATGAAAAAGGGACCGATGAGATGGTTTCCAATTATCCCCGCCCAAACATGAATCTTTTCAGGATTTTGCGTATGTAATTCTCTCATCCAGTGGGGATTTTCATTAGCCCAGTAGCGACAGTTTTGACAATTAATGTAGCGTTGAAGAGTAAAAGTGGACTCATCCGAAAACAAAACATTTTCTAGTTGGATAACATTGTTATCTAACTTTTGCATCATTTGTTCACAAAAATACGTTGTTCTATCAAAATCATCTTCATTAAGTTCCTGAGTTGGGGACAGTTTATAGGAATGCATTTTATTTTCTTTTATTACGCGAATAATTGAGAAATGGGAAACATTAAATGCTGAAGCTGCTAGTCGACTTGAGCTATGTGGGTTTTCTTCAAACTTAAGCGGTACATCTAATTCGGTATCGTTACTAATTGCATTTGAAGCTTCTTTTTTTTATCTGCCGTACATGTCCATTTTCGCGAAACTGTTTTTCAATTTTGCTAATTCTACCTTGGGATATAGGCGGCAAATCAGGGCATTTTTCTTGAAATAGGCGAGCAACTTCGTCCTATGATTGCATTCTATCTCCGTAACCAATCATCTGTAAAATTATTATTTTATGCATTTCGATTAAATAAACCAAATTTCAGTTAGCAAAACTCAAACAATGCGCAAAACACTGACAACTATTTATTGAAACTATGACACTATTTATTGCTCTCAATCGCTACGGCGTTTTCAATAAAACTGGCAATGAAGGCTGGCTATGAAGGATTTCGATGTTTTTATGTCTTTCTAGTTGATAACGTTGAAAAAGAACACTGAAATTGTTTTTGCTAGCCTGTAAGAATAAAACGCTGTAAACGCTTTTCATTTGTTGTAGCGAATTTCGTCAAGCAGGCCGTTAATTTTTGCAATAAATATTAAAACCATAACATTCTGTATTGAGAATGAAAAGATCTTTCAAATGAGGTATCACAAAATTTGGGGGTTGCAACTGCCACCCAAAGGAGGTGGAATTTAGGGATAAAATTTGTACGTTGCTGAATGTCATTTCAAAATCCAAAATCGACGTATCTCGGGATTTTTTATAAATATGCACAATAATTGAGATACTGAATTTATTGCATTTAGCTGTTTCACACTGTATATTGTATTGACCATTTACATTTCATTATAACATCAGTGTAATAATTAATTGTACCTACTGAGTATCAGACAAACTTGACTGACAGAATATGGGGCACAGCACGATAACGGCCTAAATGACATAATTTCTCGTTTCTGCATTAGTTAGATGTAGGATCGTGCTGTGTCTGGATGTATGGCTAACAGTTTAATGCCACGGAAAAGGGAGCTAACAGCCCAAATGAAATGATTTATGTTACCAGCACAGTGCAATACTCGAAGCTTGTTATGTGCAGACGATTTATATATTACGTTGTACAATATCAGTGGTTTATCTCTTGTTTTAAATAGTTACCTCCGATGTGGATTTTTTGAACTTCATGTAATAATATATTATCACTATAATAATTAGTGATATAATTAATATTTATAGCTATTAATATAACGAGATTATTATGTGATTTATAATAATCGAGGCTATCGCCTCGTCGCCTGGCAACGTCCGAGATGGTTTAAATCACATGATAATCGAGTTACATTCAAAGCTTTATCGTATCATTGACAACGATGACGTGAAAAAATCAACAACTTTGGTTGTCAATTTAGCGTGCCATAAAAATTAAGATAGTCTTAATGTCGACAAACTTTGGCGAAATCATGGACGATATTGATATTCCTGAAAATATACTTGCCGCTGCTAACATTGTAAGATTAGATTTGCTTCCAGATAAATCAAAAATCCATTACGAAAAAGAATATCTTCAGTTTTGTGAGTGGCGAGATAGAGAACAGGTTCAAGGTGCTGAAGAAACGATAATACTTGCTTATTTTGTGAAACTCTCAAATCAATACTCCCCGTCATCTTTGTGGCCTAAATATTTTATCTTACGAGCTTGTTTGGAGTTGAAGGAAAGAGTGGAAATCGACAAGTATGGCGTTTTGATACGATTCATTAAGAAAAAAAATGTGGGATATACAGCTAAAAAATCGAAAGTATTTACGAAAGAGCAGGTTAGTGAATTTGTTTGTACTGCCCCAAACGAGACATTTTTAATGATGAAAGTAGCTTTTTTAATTGGAATTGGCGGAGCTTGTAGAACCAGTGAATTAACGAAAATGTCCATGGAAAATGTTGAAATTCTAGAGAGCAAGATAGTAATCACAATTTCTGACTCAAAAACCCACAAGAAAAGTTTTTCGCCGTGATATCTGACGGAGACGTTAATCCTGTGGCTTTATTTAAAAAATATATAGCATTGTGTCCAACTCATACTCCGCATAGAAGATTGTTCGTATCATATAGAAATGGAAAATGTACCGTTCAGCCTTGTGGTATCCATTTCTTGTCTAAAATACCTGAGAAAATTGCTATGTATCTCAAACTTGAAAATACAACTATGTATACTGGTCATTGTATTAGAAGATCTTCAGCAACTTTTCTTATTAATGCTGGTGGAGACATATTAGATTTACAAGAACTTGGTGGTTTGGAATCGAGCAATGTTGCAAGAGGATATTTAGAAGATGACTTGAGTAAGAAGGTTTCCATTGCGTGAAAAATTCAAGTTTCTGTAAACACTGTATTATGTGCTACTAAGTTATTATGAAGTTGTTATAATGTTATGATATTAATAATTATCAATAAAGATTTAACTTAAAGGAACTTTAATTTTCAATGATACGATAAAAATGTTATGTTATGGAGAATAGTCTTACGCTATTTGTGGTATTCTAGATGTTTCTACTGGCGATTTTTTCATCAAATGTGACGACAAGATGCCAATTTGCTTAATAATTGCAAATAACATAGGAGACTGAGACTGAATGAGGCGTCATTGGAAAGCTATTAATTCAGAATGCAACTGCAAACTATTAGGATATTATGTCAATTCAAATAGTGGGATTATGAAAATTTGATTCATTAAAAGTACAGGGTGCAATTAGTTTCATGTCATTGAAAAAACTGGTGGTGGGGAACGACTAGACAAACAAGACATTATATAAAATTTCAAAAATTTTAAAAAATATTGTTTGAGAACTGCTGAAGTATTGGGTATATCGTCGCGGCTGGTCGAACAAGATACTCTGACATTTATGCAGATAGGTATAAAATGTTGGCCCCTTTGGCGGTGCGGTAAAGATCAAAGATGCCGAAATTTTTTGAGTGTTTAGTAGATCTGAAAACAAGTATACTCTCCCTTGTGATATTTTCAAGCAATATTTTAGTTTATGTCGTTACTTAAGTACGTACACACCGGCTACCCGTTCATTGTTTTTGTATGTTGGTTTTGTTCTTTTTGAATTTTGGGCCACTGTATTTTAGTTAAGATTTATCTTATTGACTTACCGTTCAAGTCGTTAAGTACTTGGTTACGTACAGACACAACTCACGTATTCGTCCTTTTTGGGTTGTTTTTTGGACTTTGGACCAAGTTATTTTTTCTTTCTTTATTGACACCGTTAGTTGAACGGAGTGCGTATGTTTGACGTGCCGAAATTTCAGAATAATTTCATATGTAATAATAATTTTCCTGCATGTGTTATTATTGTTTTATATGGTTCAGATACTTGCTCTTCCCCTCAAAGGGTTAAAACCATCCCTAAATTTAAATATTCAATATTTAAAAAAGTATTACTAATTCATATTTGAAACTTAGCATAGTTATGTTTTTGGGATCACTGATTACGAATCTGAAGTCAAAATTAAAAAAAATCAATATGGCGGAAGGAAATTCTTTTCTAAAACAAGTGTTTTAAACGGACTAAAAAAAAGAAAATAAACATATGCTATATATGTATATTAACGAAAAACAGAATTTTTGAAATAAAAAGTTACTGAGCAATTAATTAAAATAATTAAAATAGAAAAAATATGAAAACGCACATTGTATCGGCCATAACTTCTTTAATTACAGTAACTAGAGGTATATACGTCGGAATAATGACATATTGAACGAATTTCGTTTATTTTTGGCAGTATAATAGTAAATGGTTCACAGAAAAGTTTCTATATTAGTGAGCTTGCTAATTTATAGAGGGTGGACGCCACCCCTTCTCAGGGGGTGGCACTTAAAAAATATGTATATTTATTGGAGATGAAATAGAATCAAATTTTAAGAAGAAAAGGTTCTATGCAATTTTTCAAATAAATTGATAGTTTTTAAGTTATAACGATTTCAAAATTGCGATTTTAGCTTAAAAAAAAAAGGTATTTCCAAATGGCATTCGTCAAGTATCTCGAAAAGTAGTACTTTATCAAAAATATGTTACAGACCAATTACAGAAGTTTCAAACTGGAAATTAATTATATTTTTTGTTTATTGATGTAGGATTAATAATTTCGGAGATATTTAAGTTTATATTTGAGATCCAAGTGTTCATAAGATAATTATTCAGAGTGAGAGTTAAATATCTCAGGAACTGTGATACCTACGTCAAAAATGCTAATAGGTAGAATAATAGGTATTGATTAAGTTTTCAACTGTTTTTTTAATTGTTTCTGTAGCATACAAAACAGAGAAGTTATGATCGAAGCAATGTGCGTCTTCCTTTTTTTTAATAGCAACGTCGCCATTTTGTTACTGTAATTAGCCAGTAATTAAAAAAATGAATATCAAACACTGTTTCTCATTAACGTATATAGCATGACGTAGATGATCACATTTTTTCGTTTGTATACAGCACTTGCCTCAGAAAAAATTAAAATTTAAACTATAAAGGTATTTTCGACAAAACGTAATTTTTTTTTTCGTTTCCAAATATCTCAATAAATATTAGTTTTAGTGAAAATTGGGTAGAGACTAAAAATAAAGCTCATAAATTGATAATGGATTTCGCTTTTTCATTTATTTACATAGATTTAATAGTTTGAGTTATGACGGAAAAATATGCGTATTTATATTTTTCTATATAAAAAGGTCGTATTTTGTTACTCTAATTAACCAGTAATTTAAAAAATATCTCAAATGCAGTTTTTCGTTAAAATGTAGCATTACCTAGATGGTCATTTTCTTTGCCCATTTAAAGCACTTGCTTTAAAAAAAAAATTTTGAAAAAAAATAAAATTTTTATTTTTTGCAAATTAATCCAGGACCTGACGTAAGTTCTGTGGGAAAATTCGAGTAGGGAGAATTTTCTTTCAGGAATGCTTAGTAGGCGACTTGGTAAGTATTTTTTACCAGGGTGGACATTCGCTACCTGGTACGTTCTCCCCCTAAGATGTCATCAAATATGGCTGACGCTTGATCACAAAACTGCTTATATATCTGTTAATATTTGACCGATTTTCATTAAACTTGCACTTTGTTTTATAATAGCTTTTATTGTTCTCTCAGTATGTAATATTCTTCGTTTTAAGATAA
Source organism: Rutpela maculata (assembly GCA_936432065.2). Classification (NCBI taxonomy): domain Eukaryota; kingdom Metazoa; phylum Arthropoda; class Insecta; order Coleoptera; family Cerambycidae; genus Rutpela; species Rutpela maculata. The sequence goes on from OW386285.2 coordinate 227,980,872, forward strand.
ATTACAGGGTTTCCTCGGATGTGGTTACCTATACCAAAAATGAACCTAAATGTTAGCTTTTTGATAAAAGTCACTTTTATAAAAAATTTAGCTTGTTAAAAAATACGATTTGGGTTAAGAAAAATTATTTTTTTCATACAGGGTGCCCAAAAATTCAAAAATATGAATTTTACCTAAGAATAATCTACCTTTATTTTTCATTTTTAATGAAAATTCCATTTAAAGAATTTGTTTATAATTACTTTCTTAGTCAATATCTAAAATTTTATGAAAATACTTTTATTTTTTAAAAACAAGAAATTTTAAATGTTTAAATAAAAAAATATTTTAATTAACAACTAAACGGTTCAATTAACTAAGTGTTTATTCGACAGGAAATAAAATCAATATTCTAATATTTTGTGGCGCTATCTATGGATAGCGCACGGTGGGGATTATTACAGGTAAATTTTTTATTCAAAAATATGTGTACCCGTTACTTGGATCGACAGAACCTTCCATTAGCTTCATAAAAGTCATAAAGGTAAAATTGGTATAAAAAATCGGTCAAGTACTAACAGAGATATAAGCAGTTCTTGCACTCAAAGAAATAGTATGGGTAAATTCAACAAATGGTTAACTAAAAATATCGTTAATTTTGTTAAACTAAATTATATTGATAGTATTTTTAAACAAGAGGTGATTGTTATTTTTATTAATAAAAAGGTGTCGTACAACAAAACAAACATTAACTTAAAAAATAGATGAATAAGACTATTATTTTTTTCGTCTGACTATTATTTTGTATTCTGTCAAATTAAACTAGATAATAGTATATTTTATTTTTAACTATTATCGAATTGTAATTCTAACCCAGTGTTAGTGCGCTGTATTATTGTACTTGGTAGACAAACCAATATTATTGTCGTCTTCTAGAAGTTCTAAAAGAATGACCATAAAATTTGCTTGCTTACAACGTAGTCTATTACAGAAATTATTCCCAGATGACGCCACATACAAATCACTGACAATAATGACTCATGCATTATCTTATACTCTTATAAATTTATAGAAAATTAATAACATGATACCAATGTTCAAGTTCTCTCAGGGATCATCGATATATTCGGATGGATCTTATAAACGATCTCTAATCCTTGGTTTGGGTGGTCTGATGTCTCAATACTGAGATTTTGGCTAACCAAAAAAAAACTTCATCATACAATAAAGTGTAGATCAACCTAAAAATTAGTTGGTGAACAAAAAACAAAGTCGCTATACTATTTAATTGTAGGCTAAATTGAAAATGGTTAGTGAACATAAAAATATGTCATTGTACTATTTAATTTGTTACAAGAAGATATGATTATTAAACTACTATTTGTTTACGAAAACAAATAAAGTTGTATGACTATTCTTTTCTGATTTTTGGTTGAATTTACCTATCATTTTCTTTGAGTGTGTGATCGAGCTGCCGCCATCTTTGATGACGTCATAACGGGTAAATATGCCAGGTGGCGGATGTCCCCCCAAGTCAGAAATACTTACTAAGACACCTATTAAGTATTCCTGAAAACAAAATCTCCCTACTCAAAATATCCTACAGAAGTAAGTACAGGTACAGGACTAAGAACGAATCATCTCTTGATTTACTTCTGCGATAACTTAAATTACTCTTTCTTTTAAATTTCAACATCATGGGCTAACTGATCTTTATAAACTTTTTCTTTTAAAAATCCCCAAAGAAAGTGATCGCATGCCGTTAGATTAGGGGACCGAGCCGGTCGGTGAATGGGGCCAAATCTACCTATCCATTTTTGGGGAAAATGTTTATAAAGCCGATTTCGAACCTGCAGTGATGAATGCGGAGGGCATCCTTCTTGTTAAAAATAGGCCTACCGTCTATATTCTAAATTTTATTCTTCAAATTCTGACGAAAAGTATTCGGCATTTCTAAGTACGAATTTTGAATAAGATTTTCCTGAAAGAAGTATGGACCAATAATTCTATTTTTCGTAATTGCACACGATACATTTACTTTTTAGGATTTTTTATTACTTCTAGTTACTACAAAATTTGGATTGTCTTGCAACCAACAGCGAAAATTGTGGGATGCTACTACGCCGAATAAATAATATTTTTACAAAACTACCCGTCTCCCACGATTTTTTTCCGATATGCAAACAAAAGTCTAAACGATGTGAATCATCACCTTTTTCCAGAGTATGAATTTTGTTGGATTTATGAGCTTGAAACTTATTTTCTTTTAAAATTCTATGAATTTCAAATTTGCTTATGTTAATTTCTCAGATTGTATTATTCCTTACATATAGGCATTAAAAAAAAACTCGATTTAAACAAAAATTAACTCAAATTTGGGATTATGACTAAGAAATTAATTATAAACAACTTTTTCAAACGGAATTTTCATTAAAATTGAAAAATGGAGGTAGTTCACTATTAGGTAAAATTCATATTTTGGACATTTTTGGATGCCCTGTATAAAAAATAAATATACTTAGCACAAATCGTATTTTTTTAACAAGCCAAATCTTTTATAAACAGTGACTTTTTGCCAAAAAATTAACATTTAGGCCTATTTGTGGCATAGGTAACCGCATCCGGGGACACCCTGTAATTTATCTTAAACAGAAAAATATTAAAAACTAAGTTAATATGGAACAAAGTGCCAGTTTAATGGATATCGGTCGAGTATTAACAGAGATACTCGCAGAGATATAAGCAGTTTTGTGATCGAGGGGCCGCCATCTTTGATGGCGTTATAGCGGGAGAACTTACCAGGTGGAGAATGTCCACCCAAGTGAAAAAAAAATACTTGACACCTACTAAGTATTCCTGAAAAAAAAATTCTCCCTACTCGAATTTTCCTACAGAGCCAAGTACAGGTCCAGGAGTAAATATCTCAATAAATATTAGTTTTAGCGAAAAACTGATAGAGACCAAAATAAAGCTTATAAACTGCCAATAACATTTGATATTACTAATGCCTCATAAATATATTTTAGATTGTGTGTATTGTATTAACTCATAATTGTATAATTTAGGAATTGTTAGTTCTCTAACAATAGTTTTGTGTGTTATTCATTAATCATGCATGTGTAAAATACATAAGGGATTATTGTGCGAAGTTAATTGGTGATGTTTGTGATATATATATACACAAAATTTCGATTATGAATAATTAAAATCCTTACACGCTAAATCAAATATTGAAACATCACCTTTATTTTTATAAGAATGGCATTACTCTACTGCATAAGACATTGTAATGTAAAATAATATAATAAAACCAACATGTTAATTTAAATTATTACGCTGATTTGAACAATTAAACAAATTAGTAGTTTTGTTCTCAATAGCTCTATCATCTCTTATACTTTTTACATTTCCAGGAATAAAAGTACCAATTCAATTATTTTTTCCAAGAACTAAATTTTTAGTTTTATTGCCGGAGGGATGAAATATTTACTAAATTAAATTATTTTTTTATAATTACGCGTATTTCTAATGTCATTTGATAAAGCATTAAATAAGACTATATAGTTATAGGGATAGACAATAAATTTGTATTGTAGTAGTTGTGATGATGAGAACATATTTTAAAAAATAAATGACAAAATGTTATAGTGAATTATCTATTTTATTCTTTTTTACTTACCAGAATTAAAACGAGAAATTATTATTAACACCTTTCCCCATTTACATCCTATAATTTAAATTTTTAAAATTTGACTTCAGATTCGTAATCAATGACACCAGAAACCTATTTGCATAAATTAAAACGCGAAATGAAGCAATTTGTTACATTTGCCCTTTTTCCCTCCGCCATATCGGTTCCGCTATTTTCAATTTTTAAATTTTGACTTCAGACTCATGATTACCGACCCCAAAAAACTATATGCATAAATTAAAACGGGAAATTAAGCGATTTGTTACATTTGCCCCTTTTCCCTCCGCCATATCGGTTCCGCAATTTTCAATTTTTAAATTTTGATTTCACACTCATAATTAACGACCCCAAAAACCTATATGCATAAATTAAAACGCGAAATCAAGCATTATTTTTCACTTTGCCTCATTTCCGTCCACCATATTGAAGCCACCATTTTGATTTTTTTTATTTTGACTACACATTCGTAATCAGCGACCTCAAACACATAAATATACTGCATTTCAAAAATTAATAATCAATGCTTTTCCGTATATTAATTTTTTTGATTTAGAGGTGGAAAACCACTCCTAAATCAAATCCGGGGAAAGAGCAAGCGCCGGAACCATATTATACAAACTGAAGATGATACCTTTTACTAGAGGAATCACCCATAAAAAAAATTATCATTCAATATGGCAGTATTCCGAAGTTTTGCATATTTTTTACCTCTAGATACTGTACTATTTATTTTATTTGCACATCCAGTGGAAGTATAGTAACGACAAAAAAAATTTTGAAAATTTGTATTGTTCAAATAGGCTTAGAATGTCATGAAATGTCGAGATCTTAAGTTTGAGCAAAAAAAATTCTGCCAAAACCGTTCCTATATGTTCATCTCGCTCATCACGCTTCTCCCACACGTCCCTATCCACATATTGTTCGTTGACTTGTGGTGCCACCGCGCGGTGTCATTTTGCGCGAACCGCGAATAGAAATACTGGACGTTGATATCCAGCGAACGAGGGTACATAACATATTTATTAAGTTATAATTCTCCACGCAGGTTGTAGACCGGCGCAATCAGTGCCGGCGTCAGGGCATTTAGCACCTGTAGCAAACAGTTGCTTGCCGCCCTGATAAAAAACATTTACACGTTACTACTGTTAGGACAAATTTATTAATAAAAACTTACAAACAAATATCTCAGATAAATAATTCTTTCACTAGTTTCACTTAAAATTCAAAAACAAGAGAAACCTTTAAATATCAATTATTGTCGCATTTCATCTTTTAAGTCGCCACGTTGTGCGCTGTAACAATCGTATTTTGTTCGAAATTGCAATTGTTCCTTGTCCTCGAGACCCATTTGGGGTTCAAAAAATGGTTTTTTTGAGATTTTTGTTCAATTTTGAATTTCTGAAATTTATAAAAATGTGATAAATTAAAAATATTTTATTTTGCTATTCGGTTCAGCTTCATGGAATAGTATTTATGAGTACGTTTAAGACCTCCCAATTTTTAAAAATAATTAGAAAAAAGAATATGCAAATGTCGAGGATGGTGTTTTTGATCTTTCAGCGCTTGCGTAGCGAGAACGGTAATAAATACGAAAATGCACCGCACTTTTTTTTGTACAACATGGAATTTTCTACAAACAAGTCCGCGAGGGCATATTCTTATCTACTATAGTTTTCGAGCTACAGGTGCTCACGTGTAAGCATAAAAATGACTGTTTTTTACGCTACTCTGCAAGTGGCATTGGCGACTTAATTAACAAACAAAAAAATTAAGAAAACGGCGATGCTAATAGTCAAATTTAAATTACACAAAACATAATGAGTAACTTCTGTTTAAAACTGTTTTTTATACGATGCATAATATTAATAATGGAGTTACAAGTATTTAAAAAATGTTGAAATAAAATAAAAAAATAGTTAAATATTCTTTGTGTTATTGAAATGTATGTACAATTGTACAGAAAAAAACACTAATTAATAAAAATATGCGGCAAGTTCCAGTTATATAGAAATTAATGAAAATGAAAAATTACACTTTTCGGTCCTAATATTAATTGTTTATATGTGATAAATAAAAACAAAATGATATGTCAATAACAGATACATTTTTTTAAGAAAGAAAATTACTTCCTAAAAGGTGGAAAAGTTCAAATGTACGATTTTTTTAATGTTTTTTGCATTAAAAAACGCATATTTAAGAAAAATGAAGGACGCCATCGTGCAGAGCGATCAGAAATTTATAAATAAAAAAATCGACCACAACTTCTCATTGGACAAATAATATTTAACTGCTTTAACGGGCTGCTTGGAGAACAGCGCGAAAAACAGTTACTTTGAGGTTTGCGCGCGGGCGCCTTTGGCATGTGAGCCATAATAGATAAAAATATGCTCTCAGGGACTTTTTTGTACAAAATTCGATGCTTTATAAAAAGTGCATTGTGTACCATTTGTGCGATACTTTATCGCCTCGAAAACTATGCTCTTGAAAAAGTAATACCTACTTGTAATAAAAAAAAAATTAACCAGTCTTTCCGCAGATATTCAAATCAAGTTAATTACTTCCACATCCAGTGGAAGTATAGTAACGACAAAAAAATTTTAAAAAATTTTTATTGTTCAACTAGGCTTAGAATGTCGTGAAACGTCGAGATTTTAAGTTTGAGCGAAAAAAAAATTCTGTCTGTCGGTCTGTAACTTTTTTTTGTGCGCACGTTTACTCTGGAACCGTTTGAGATATTGACTTGAAATTTGGTACACGTATGTACTTTAACGGGATCTGGAACTAGATTATATTTTGATCTAGTTCTGTCGAAGGGTTGGTGGTAAATTGGGCTAAATTTGGACTAAATAGGTCAATCAAGCAGGTAAGAGTCCATAAAATTGGTATTTAGTATATACAAGAGAAGCTAAGGTCTCAAAAAAATGTTTGGCATTAGCCACCCCCATTACCACCCTAACCCCCTTATTAAAGGGGATGAAAAAAAATTGTGATTTAGTGTTTGTACAGGAACCAGAAACCTCAAAATATTTTTTTACTACATCCACCCCCCACTATCACCCCCCTATCACCACCCCCCACCCCACTACCGATGTGGGGTATCGTTTTATGGGTTTTTGGGGTAGAGGATTTCAAATATTATATTATTAAAGTTCCATAAACAATTATTTTCACATACAAAGTTTTTTCGTTGTGAGTGACTTGGATAGAGAATCTGGATGTGGAAGTAGTGATTCCTTGGGCAGCGGTTTTTTTATTATGTTTACTAATTATTACTCTTTTTCCCAATAAAATCGCTTTTTCGTTTTAATTATTAAAAAAAGCAATTACAGAGAAAAGCCTATAAACAAATAAATAACTTTAAATGAACCCATCACTGCAGTAGCAGTATATTTGGAAGAGGATAAAAAATATTTTTGTACAAATTGGTTATTACAGTTCAGCAGAATTAAAGAAAGGAATGGTGTAAACCCAAAAAATATTGCAACATGTAATATTTTTGCGGCAGTAGTAAAGGAAAATGTCATCTAAAACATATTCAAAATTTACTAGGGTGAAGACGGTTAAGAAAGGTGCAAAATGGATAATTTTGTGATATCTTAAAAATAACAGTTTCATCATAAAATGTCAATATGCCTTTTACTTCCACATCCAGTGGAAGTACAACAACGACAAAAATTGGCATTTAGTAAATACAAGAGAAGTCAAGGTCTCAAAAAATTTAACCATGGGGGGAGGAAATAAAATTGTGAGTTAGTGTGTGTACAAGAACCAAAGGCTTCAAACATTTTTTTTTACTTCATCCACCCCCACCCCCACTACCGATGTGGTATATCGCTTTATGAGTTTTTGGGGTAGGCGATTTCAAATATTATATAATTAAAGTGCTATAAACAATTATTCCCACATAGTAGAGTGCAAATATAGTATCAAAATATTTTTCGTTTTGAGCGACTTGGATAGAACATCAGGATGTGGAAGTAGTGATTCCTTGGGCAGCGGTTTTAACATTTTAAAATGAAAACCGCAGCCCAAGGAATCACTACTTCCACATCCAGATTTCCTATCCAAGCCTCTCAAAACGAAAACACTATATTTGCACTCCACCATGTAGAAATAATTGTTTATGAAATTTTCTAAATGAAAACCAAAAAACGATATGCCACATCGATAGTGGGGGTTGGGGTGGTGGTAGGAGGTGATACGCGGGTGGATGAAGTGGAAAATTTTTTGAGGCCTTTGGTTCCTGTACACACTAAATCACAATTTTTTTTTCACCACCTTTAATAATCGCGTGGGGGGTGATAATGGGGGTAGTTAATGCCAAAAATTTTTCTAAGAATTTAACTTCTTTTATATAATAATAAACTAAATACCAAATTTTATGGACTCTTACTTGTTTAATTTACCTATTTACCCCCATTTATCCCAATTTACCACTCAACCCTTTAACAGAATAAGAACAAAATATAACCTAATTCCAGATCTCGTTAAAATACATATGTGTACCAATTTTCAAGTCAATATCTTAAACGGTTCCAGAGTAATCGTGCACCCAAAACGTCAGAGACCGACGCGATAGAAATTATTTTTTGCTTCAACTTAAAATCTCGACATGTCATAACATTCTAAGCCTATTTAAATAAATGTTTTCAAAATTACTACACTTATACTGGAAGTGGGAGCAATACGTAGAAAATGGCATGACAAAAATATAAACAATCATAATGTGCCGTAGAGTACACGGTGGAAGTAATCTATTTCAAGCACTTTCTTTGAGGAAACGCATCTATACTGCTCGAGGTAACCCACTGCGCATCCATTTTACTCGAGGAAGTCCACTGCGTATCCGTATAGGTAACCTACTGCGCATCAACAGTACCTACTCAAGGAAAGCCACTGCGCATCCATTATACTCGAGGAAACCTACTACGCATCCATACCATCCGAGATAACCAACTTCGCATCCAAACTACTCGAGGTAACCCACTGCGCATCCATGTTACTCGAGGAAACCCAATGCGCATCCATACTACTTGAGGTAACCTACTGCGCATCTATTTTACACGTGAAAACCCACTGCGCATCCATACTACTCAAGGTAACCCATTGCGCATCCATTTTATTCGAGGAAATCTACTGCGCATCCATATTACTTGGAGTAACGTACTGCGCATCTATAGTACTCGAGGAAAGCCACCGCGCATCCATAGTACTCGAGGAAATCCACTGCACATCTATATACTACTCGAGATAACCCACTTATTAAAGAATAAAGAAAATAATAGAAACACCGAACAGGTTGCATGGTATTTTAATTGAAAATCGTAGAAGCTAGATATCCTCATCTATCCTTGAACCATTGGTATCAATTTAGCAACATGTTTATAAACCTTAAAATTCCACATCCACGTTTTCTATCCAAGTCTCTCACAAAGAAGAAAAAAATTGCACTCCACTATGTGAAAATGGACCCGTTTAGTAGTGACGTCAAATATTATGCAACCAACAATACAAGTGGGATAACGAAATTTACAGTTAATATTTTCGCTCTTATGCACCTTGCTATTAAGGATGACAAAAATTGCTGTTAACAATTTTGTGTTATTACTCAATTATATGGCATATCTAAGACAATTCAATTCATAGGCCATATTCTTAAAATACGTTAGATTCGTTCTACATATAATTTACTCAATTAAATTAATATGTGTTTTAACCAAATAAAATTAGAGGCCCTGATCAACAGCCATATTTTTAACCCTTAAATGTATCGTACATAAGGCTCAAAATCTTTAGCAACACACACTTGTATTGTTGGTTGCCTAGAATCTGACGTCACACTAAACGGGTCCATTATTTATGAAACGTTAATAACATAATATTTGAAATCGCCTACTCCAAAAACCTATAAAACGATATGTCACATCGGTAGTGAGGGGTGATGGAAGGGGGTGGTAGAGGGGGCAAATGAAGTAAAAAATATGTTGACGCTTTTCCACCCCTCTTTAATAGTGAGGTGGGGGTGGTAATGGGAGTAATTTTTTGAGCCCTTATCTTTTCTTATATATACTAAATACCAATTTTATGGACTCTTACATGCTTGATTTACTTATTTACCCCCCCTTTATCCCAATTTACCCTTCAACGGAATAAAATGAAAATATAATCTAGTTCCAGTTCTCGTTAAAATACATACGTGTATCAAATTTCAAGTCAATATCTTTAACGGTTCCAGAGTAAACATGCGCACAAAAAAGTTACGGGCAAACAGAAATTTTTTTTGCTCAAATTTAAAATCTCGACGTCTCATGACATTCTAAGCCTATTTGAACAATGACAGTTTTTTAAAAATTTTTTGCCGTTACTATACTTCCACTGGATGTGATTGATGTGAAAGTAATAAAATTCACTTTATCACGTTGTGCGCATTTGTGATGCACATGGTACATGGAACTTTTACTTAATTTTCTTTGTTATGTATTATTTAATATTATATCAAAATGGTTTATTTTACTGGGAAAAAAAATGTTTTATGTTGCCAGCAGCTCATTGGGTTTTTATATTTAATTGTTATGAAAATAAACAGACAGGCAGGCAGGCAGAATTTTTTTTTTCGCTCAAACTTAAAATCTCGATGTTTCGTGATATTCTAAGCCTATTTGAACAATAAAAATTTAAAAAAATTTTTTTGTTACTATACTTCCACTGGATGTAAAAAATTATACTATGTTTGGTTTCTCAAATATTTGTGATAAATCGAAAATAAACGCATACTCCCCTCTTATTCTTCAAAATCCCATCATTAACAATAAAAATGTCGCGTCGGCCCCTTGTCAACAATGTATCGACTAGACTGATAATAAGGTGGCAAAGAAATATAAAGATAAATCACGTCTACAGAGAATTATCGTATACCATATTACGCCTTTCTTTCTCGATGTATTACATATTAAACACATTGTCCGAATATTAAATTTATTGCATCTTACCGAAGACGAAGATACATTTTCAATTTCACTGAATTGGGAAAGATTTTTAAGATTTTACAAACTAATATAGGTTTGTTTGCAGGCTATATGAAATTTCACTTTGACTTTTCCACTTAAAATATTTTCCTCTTGTTGCAAAATCTTTTCGACACAAATGTCTCGCCTTTTTACCGTGGCATATATAATTGTTTTTACTCCTTGCAATCTAGGATTTTGTCTCACTAATTTGTCATTATCTTTCAAAGTTTGTCCACAGAATAAAAATTCCATTGTTAAGCACTAAATAATATGTAATAACTCAATAAAAATAACTAATACTCATTTGCATTCACATTACATAAAGAAAAGTTTGTTTCTAACTGGCATAATATAATATAAGATTACTTGTATTAAATAGTCCACACTTGCCAGACATCTAGGCCTCTAGGATTGAAAAACTCAGCTTTAAATAACAAAATTTCGAAAACTATAAGTCGTAGAGACCTGATTTTTGTTTTAAAAACTTCCTTGAGGTGTAGACTTTATTTCATACGCAGATGGTATGTCAAAATTCCTTAAAATAAAAAAGTTTTTCGCTTACTGAAAAAAGCGCTGCAAGGGAAGTAAATGTTCAAGTTTTACCTCGTTTTACAGAAAAATTAGATTTTCCATAAAAACAAAATTTAAGCAGTGACCTTCGCCCACATTTCCTCCATCAATTAAAAAAAAATACGTATAATTATCTCAATTGGTTCCGGAGATATCACGAGGGATGTGTGAAAATGTAAGAAAAATTAATTTTGACAGATTTATAACATTTTTCGTCATAAAAATAGTTTGACCTCCCAAAAAATATTGTAATTGGACATTACAGATGGCCAAGGACCTAATCTATCATGCTGTGAAGGTCCCATGTGGTTGTACCTTCAAAAATTTTTTTTCAAGAAGGAAGCTACTTTTTCTTCGTTTTACGGTGCACTAATACAACAAATGACACGAACCATGCGAGTGCTATCAGCCGACTGAGGGACTGAGATTGACGAGATTGCTAGACCCCAATGTCGGTGGCGCCTAACTATACCACAGACCCTGCCCGCACTACGATATTAAGTACACGGCTGCATCTCTATAAGGACTCTTCACTCAACGCTGTCTGTCTGTAACTTGAAATTTGGTACACCTATGTATTTTAACGAGATCTGGAACTGGATTATATTTTGATCTTATTCCGTTGAAAGGTAAATAGCTAAATGGGGGTAAATAAGTAAATCAAGCAGGTAAGGGTCCATAAAATTGGTATTTTGTATATACAAGAGAAGCTAAGGTCTCAAAACATTTTTGGAATTAGCCACCCCCATCACCACCCCTACCCCATTATTAAAGGGGGTGAAAAACATGTAATTTAGTGTGTCTACAAGGAACAAAAATCTCAAAATTATAAAATAATATAACAATAATTTTCACATACAACATTTTTTCGGAAGTAGTGGTTCATTGGGCAGCATTGGTTTTTTGTAATGTAGAAACAAACAAAAATCATTTTAAAGATTGATTAATTATCTTTAACTTTGTTCCTTAGAATTGTTGATGGAAGTATCACAGTTTCTAAGATATTCAACATTTTATACTAAATGCTTCATCCTAAAAATGGTCGAATGCCATTTATAAAATTAAATATATCCGATACTACCAACACTACACAAATATTTTTAAAAAACAAACTCATTCTCAGTTTATAAGCTTCATTTTTAATATCAATCAATTTTTTTCTAAAACTAATATTTATGGAGATATTTGCAGAGGAACAAAAATGTAACGTTTTTTCTAAAATCTTTTTACAGACTAAAATGCAATTTTTTTCTAACGCAAGCGCTGTAAGCGGACGAAAAAATTCGAGCATCTAACAACTCACGGTATAATTTGTCAGTAAAAATGTCCAAAGGAAAATTATCTTCTGGAGATGACTAAATTCGACGCTCGCTTCGGAAAGTACAGTTGGAGATGAATTATCTATTCCAAAATTTCCAATTATTAATCACCATATAAAATAGTATGATTGCTTTAATCCTATCCAATGTTTTGATGGATTTTGTTAATCAAGTACAAATAATCCAATTAAGTATAATTCATTTAAAATGGGGCAAATATCCAAAAGTTTCTTCAAATCAGGGCCAAAAATAAATTTTTAAAAAGAGTTCGAAATCGAAAATAGTCTTTCATTTTGGTTGTAAGTGTTTTTGACGTAAGTTTAACGTTCGGACGCCACCATTATACTTCCAGATCTCCGAAACCATTAACTGAAACCATAGACCATAGACCATAGAAATTAGAACAAAATTAAATTCATCCTGAATTTACTAGCTTTTTTATTTGTTTCTAGCATGTTTTCGCTCAATATGTTTAGAGTTATTTGACGAAAACCTATTTGAAATACCTATTTCTCAAGATAAAATCCCTATTTTCTAGTCGTTATAATTATCAATTTATATATGAAAAGTTACATAGAATTTCTTTTTTAAATCTGATTTTTTTTTCAGCTTCAAAGTTTTTCCTTTTTCTTTTTTTGCCACCCCCTGAAATGGGTTGGCATCCGCACTCTACAAATTAGTAAGCTGCCGCATAATATAGAAACTTTTCCTTGATACGTTTACTATTAAGTTGCCGCCAAAAATGAACGAAATCCGTTTCATATGACATTATTCCGAAGTTAAAACCTCTAGTTACTTAACAAAAGTGTTTGACTTGTTAATTTTTTGACACTTATAATTAAATAATTATAATCACAGGTCGGAAAGTAAGTACTTTCTGCTCTTGTGTAGAAAGTTATCACTTTCCACCAAAGTTAGAGATGACCTATTTTAATAAATTTTATGTTGTAACTGATGCTGAATAAAATTATTTTCATATTACTTATATTTTACCCAATGACGCACTTGTAAATCGCGAGGTCCTTTAATACTTGTAAAAGATATACCTAATTATGTGTATTGTAATTAAATAATATGAGTCCTCATGCAAATTAGGAAACTAAAGTAAATGGCGCCACTTTTAGTGCATTTGCAGTCTGCATGTACGTCGGTGGCGTTTGGCGGCACATGTTTTACCGTAACCTTTTTGTGTTTTTGCGCAATCCTCTGAATTTATTCAACTGTGAGAACCCTTTTTCAACAGTAAAATAAATGATTCAACATCGCTGGTCTGGAAAGCCTGAAACGTATACGAGATTTACTTTGTTAAATTCTGCCTCCTGGTTTTTAATAATTCACAGTGACTTAATTTTCATTATATTAAGCTATCTACCCTCTTTACCTCTTTATTTCATCGAATTATAAACTTTAATTTAATTAATCAAATTCATTGCCTTCACTAAGTATATACGAGTCAAAAATTGTAATTAAAATTAGTTCTACATTGGCAGTTGTTATGTATCTATTTTTAATTTTTATAAATTAATCCAATTCATTTAGATTTTTGTTTCGGAAATTCTCTGAACTCGTTGAATATTTGAGAGGATATTCTCAAAAATGGTAAAAATGATAATCCGAGAGGTTTACCGAGTTAGGGCGTTTTTTCACTGGCCGATACGATACCGACACGATACCGACAATGTCGTACCGATACTGATGAATACCATATAATAACACGGCGCCGATAAAATGTGATGCCTGCAGTACATTCTCGCCGAGACCGCTCGGCGAATGTCTGGGCGAGACATTTACCAAGGGACCAGGAAGCACGAGGGCGATGTGTACACTCTCGCCGAGACCGCTCGGCGAATGTCTTTGTTTTTAGTAATGTGAATGAAAGACATGGATATTTTTACAATTAATTAATTTTATTTATTTGCTTTTATCATGATTGGAAAATAGTATTTAGGTATTAAGCAAATCACAACTTACACACTTTTTAATTTATTACGAAATTACCTACTTTCTGTATATTGTTGCCCTAATCTGGGCACGCTAATATACTAATTAGGTACATATTTAAAAACACTCATTATTGGAGAATCAATCAAAACAACTACTCTTCTAGCTAATACTGACGAAGTATTGAATTACATGACATGATTCCTAGCATTTTAAAGAAAAAAATTATGTTGAAAATAATATTTTCTAATAAGGACATGGACGTTGCTGAAATTGCCGCTGCTGCAGCTTATTGTGCGTTTGCATATTTTAATTATGTGCATATATACAAAAAATATAAAATTGAAAATCCTTGGAAACCAAGAAGAGGTGGATGAAAACAATTCATCGAAATAGTGAGTGTTGAAAATTTAAATGTGATTTTAATTATTATTATTTACCTCACTGTATAATAATGAAACATGCCTGAATTAATAAAGGGTGTAGCAGGTTAAGTATATGAAAAATGCCCATAAAGGAAATTGCATGAAATGGACATCAAAATATTTCCTTGACTATAAAAAAATATTTGTTACAATATTATTCCAGAAATCCAAATCGATAAAATTCTCAGAATATGTTAGTTATGAGGTAATCTTTACAGAACGGCAATCAACCCCCTCATCTGTAGCCTAATAACCCAGCCAGACCATATTTTTAAATAAAATTAATAAATTAATAAGCAAATTAGCCTTATAAATGCTTCTAAACTATGTATGATGTTCTAGGGCACCAGATATTAGGTTTCTCAGGTTAAGTTTACTTAATTTTTCTCCAAGAAGTATGGTTTCCAAACGTTTTTTTCTACTACGTATTACTTATTAAATATTTGGTTAAAAAGTGTGTCAATTTCATCGTTATTTAAAATTTCAAAATATTTTGATGAAATTGGAATTGCATCTTCTAATTTGCTCAAAATTCCAGTGCACTCCAGCTCTTGCCTATCTTCCTTATTGGGCCAAAAGAAAGTTTTATTGTTTCGGGCCATGAACGAAACAAGAATCTTGGTACCAATTTCTGTCTGTCTGTAATTAATTCGTGCACAGAAGACACTGCACTATCACCCACTTTTTGTTCCGTGAATTTTGAACACCCTGTATATGAGTTAAGTTTGAAATAAAAGTAACTTTTCACGAGAGAAAATAAAATAAGTTTTTATTTTTGTTCACGTTCTCACAATACTTGATTTTTGTTGAATAGAACTTAATTAGAGCGATTAGTTAATTAGTACGATTAATTAGAACGACTGGATAAGCACTAGAGTAAAAATTTGCCTTTGAGTTTTGTCGCGTTTCGACGTAATATTTTTTTCTGAATTCATCTGGAAGATGGATTATGGTCGATAATTTTCAAATTTTTTCGTCAATTAGGTAAGTTGCAACAAATTTATAATTAACAATTGCCCTTTTGCAAAAATTCAGCTCCCCCAGACAAGAGCAAGTGAGAATGTACTAGGTGCCCTCGGCCTCGCGGCTTGTGTTCCCTTTGACTCGTGGCCAAAAAACCGACACAAATCGGAGCGTTAACGAGGCGAGGCGAGGCGAGGCGAGGCGAGGCGAGGCGAGGCGAAGCGAGGGCGCACGGGGCGATGCGAGCGTAGCAAGTACACTCTCGCCGAGGCGTTGCGAGGCGCTGCGAGGGCAGGCGAGTGCATTAACGAGTCAAGGCGAGGGCACACGGGGCGATGCGGGAGCAGCAAGTACACTCTCGCGCTCGCCTGCCCTCGCAACGCCTCGGCGAGAGTGTACTGCAGGCATGACAAAACGGTATCGTATCGGCAAGTGAAAAAGAGTCCCATATAATTTTATACGTTTGTGCTGCCCCGATATCGTTGTATCGGTGTCGTTGACGAAAAATCGGTATCGTTTCGGCCAGTGAAAAAACGCCCTTAAGCCCTGTGCAATATTTTTTATTTAATAAATTAAGTGTACAAATATGGGCTTTTGTAAATGATTTTTTGTCAACTCAGAAAATGATAAGAGGACAAAAACAAGGAGGAGAAAATTTTAAACAAAAAATATATACACATTTTTTTCATTTGAGCAAGACTATCGGTGCTAGAGATTTTGCAACTAACGCTCAACGGCACGGTACTCAACGGTACTAGAGCGCGTTAGACAAAAAAAGTGGTAGAACTTTTGACTGATAAGGCCAAATGGGAAAAAATCAAAAAACATTTTAATTAAAGTCGATATTATCATATCACTGATGTATGGAAATACAGGGTGTCTCACCAGGAACTGCATCGATCGATATAGGGAAAAGTACACACCAGAATTTTTTGAAAATTTAGGGAGCTACTAATGGCAGTGTGGCCAATCCAACTAAAATAATTACAAGCATCTGGCACTTACGGTTATACCGGAGGTCGATACCAATTTGCTTATTTTAAACGTAACACCCTATATACTTTAAGATTTTCGAGAAGAGCATAACATTCTGAGTCAAAAACATATAGGACAACCTATACCTAAACCCAGCCGTTTCAGAGATATTTGACATTTAAAAAAAAAGAATGACAGGTGTGATGGTTTACAATAACCTTTATAACTTTCTTCGTGTAAAAGATACTCATTTGCTTTTTTGCATGTAGAAAGAACACAATGAGAGCTGCACTCTACAATTAAATTACATTCAATAATAGTATACCAAGTGTTCCATTTTTGACGTTACATTTTGTAAATTTCATACCGCGAAAACTTGTTTAGGTCAAATGGAACTCCTTATATTTTTTTACATCAGGTTAAAATTAAATTCCTTTTCTTTTATATCAGCATTGTGGGGGTTTAAGTTACAACTTTTTGAAATATTTGCGATTTTCTTAGAAATTGTTAGTAAAAATTTTATCAAATTAACCATGATTAGAAACAGTCAGTAATGTCAGTCAATCCCTTATGTCAAACAAATGCCACCGCGTTTAAATTACACTTAGAGTTTTTGAGTTTGTTTATTATTTATGGAGAATATGATAAAGTAATATCAAGAACTTGTAGTACATTTGCTACTCGATGTCCACAAGAACGGAAACCGTCACCAAACACTGTAAAGGCGAATTTAGATTATGCACTTTAAATGTACACTGCGGATGATTCATCACTATTGAATAGTGTAAATTGCACGTTCACTGGCATTTCATCCAGGATGAATGTGACAGTGAGCAGTGAACAAGGTAGAACCGATTCCTACTTTCGATGAAATAGTTGGATGAATTCATCCGTTTTGAAAAGTGTAAACTTGATTTGGTGAACAGTGAATAGTTGTTTGATAGTGTTTTGGTGTTTAAATATCAGAAAATTAAGCTTCACTTATTCTTAAATGTTTTTGATACTTATCAGGATCTTGTTCTGCTAACTCAACTAATAATTGATTAGATGCTTCAAATAAATTTCTTCGTTGAATCCATGGCCTTACCCACCAATGAACTCGATAGCGATTTTTCTTTTCTTCGACTATCTTTCTGACTTCCTCTGCAATGGTAACAGTTATCTCTAGAATAACTGCACACGCTAATTCACTTGTCGCCATTTTGTACTGAACTGAAAGTTATACAAGTGTAAATTGAAAATCATTCACCATTCACCTCGGAGATAACTATTGAAATATCGGCCATGTACGGCAAAAGATCGTAAATTTTGAACTTCTACAGTTGGCAACTTTTTAATCTTGGCTCCTACCCCAAAAGACTACTCTAGCTAATTTAAATAAATTTAAATTTGCTAAATTTGCTGGGACTTTTTTATTTTCGGTAAAATTTCTCCATTTTGTCACCGTAATTAATCGGCAATTAATTGAAATCGATCTCATATATGATGTTCACTTAATTTCATATACTACTTTGACGCTCCGTTAATCTTGGCCCTTCGAAACAAAGGTTCCTGAGAAAAATTATTTTTTTAAGATTTACATACACTCTATAGGAAAACGTGTAATTTCCTACATTTCCTCGAATATCTCGATAATTATCGTTTTTTTTTTTCGAAAAATTTGTACAGCTTATGTAAAGAGAATTGATTGAGCTTTCCCACACTTTCTAAATTTTTTCTCTAACATAAAAAACAAAAGATTTATGATCGAATATGCGCTCCGGGCTATTGCAGTTCGCGGATAAGTTTTGCATTTTCTGCCGCGGAATATTAATCTACAAAGCTGATTTTTTGTCTACAAGCAATTTATGAACTATTTCGATTAAAAATCACATTCTACCTCCTCTGAAAGGTGGCTAAATCTTGCATTTCGGCGCGGAAAAAATTGCAGAAACATGCAATCTTGACACGTTCATATTTTTCCAGATATACCTGATCGTAAATTGCACTTCGAAACTCAAAAATTCGGCTCGGCATAATCGAATCAAAACATTTTATGACATTTCAGAAAATTTATATCTTTTTTTGCAACATATTATTTAATTTTGTACTCATTTTTGCAGGACCTACAGATTGGCAGAATTGCACCTTCATCATTGATACTCTCTAAGCTATCATGGTAAAATTTAGCTTTATAGAAATGATTTCAAGAAAACTGTCGCTAGCTCCCTAGCTATAATGATATAAAACATTTCATTACAATTCCAATTAATAACATTAAACAATAAGCTTTTAAGAGCTCTCTACGTATGTAGGGAATCTGCTGATCAAGCACTTATTGACAATACAAATGTTCCAAAACCAATGATAAAAACAGTCGAATACAGACCTCCTTAGAAGATACATATTAGCCCATCATGTGCTTATGAAAACAATAATTTATATTTTGTTTTATCTTTTGTTTTATTTCTGACTTTATTGCTACTAAATATAATTTCCTTTATTAAATTGGGTTAATAATAGAAATGTGTCTCCAATAATATTTACATTCTCAAACATCTAAAATTTCAGTTGACCCCTTTTTTGTGGCTGTCGTGCGCCCGACAGTCGCGATAATGTTAAAAAAGATATGTCTATTTACTGCGGCCTAACAGGAAAGCCTGAGACAGATTACACCAATAATTGCGAGGACGTCCGCATTAAAAGAAGCTTATGGATGCCCGCTCAGATGGAATTTCACAGGACTTCATTATGGCGTGATTTTGTTAATAGAAATATATTTATCAGAACGTCACGTTTGAGACTTACTTAAATTTTTGAGGTAATTTCTTTCATTATTTTTCTCTCATTAATTTTAAATTAAAGTAAGCAAAACAGATGTAATCTTATTGGTTTCAATAGATTACTGAAAATACAGATTGGGTGAAACTAATTAATTATTGTCAAGATAAATGTTTCAAAGCATTTTTATGCATAATAATAACACAGGAAAGAATTAAATTCCTCCCAAATTAATAATAATAACTCCAAACTCTATTCTTTATTAGAAATCAATTTTGGAATATAGCATCAAGCAGATGCATTCTGTACCCTTTCCATTCGTTAAGAAATTACTTTCATGAAACATTTTCAACATATTTAATTTAAATTAAAATCTCCCACGCAAATAATAGTGGAATATAATCTCAGCGAAATTATGCATACATGTGACCATCGACGTAGAACCAGATGAGACCTAAACAGTCGTGTAGAGCATGTTTAGGACAATATGAAATGCAAAATTAGAAAATTTTTTAGTAGAGCAAAATTTTAAAAATGGCCGTTAAACCCGCCGCCGACCCAGTTCGAAAATACGTTTTTTAATACACACATTGCCATTAAAAAAAAACTATACAGGCTATCGTTTTGATTTTTTTATTTAGTTATAGGTAATTCTAGGGCGTTTCGGTTGATGTGTCTGATATTTTTAAAATATCTACTGATTTACCAAAAAGTGTTCCAAAACTTCGAATTTCTAAAATTGTGTACCTAAAATTTCACACTGCTACAAACTCTGCGAAATATTGGAAATTTCTATACACATGCAGCGAATAAAATGTAGTCCAGAGAATGAAAAAGTTTTTAAAAAAAGAACATTGTCAATCGGTTGAATAGTTCTCTAGTTATCGAATTTTCAATCAGCGCCCGATTTTAAAAAAAGAAAATTGTCAATCGGTTGAATAGTTCTCTAGTTATCGAATTTTCAATCAGCGCCCGATTTATAGAAATGCGAAGTCTCTAGCTAGCAGCTCAGACGACGCACAGTGGGGCAAATAGCTTATTTTTTGGACAAGCGATAATTCCCAAGCCTGGAATTAATGAAATTTAAAAATTTTTTTTTTAAACTCTTTGTTATAAAATTGCCTTTAATTCTACCGAGCCCGAATTTTGAAATTTCAAAATTAAAGGACTTAAATTTTGAAATTAATTTAAAATTTTATCAAAAGATTGTTTAAAATTATAAAAAATTGTTACTTGGGGGGTTTTTTGGTTTCTAATCTCATTTCTGATCCCCGAATTTTGCTATTCAAAAAACCAAGATAGCGGATCCAATATGGCGGCCATAATATTTTTTTAAATGAAATGTACATGCACAAACTGTTAAAAATTGTTACTTAGGACTTTTAAGGGTTTCTGATCGAGAATCTGAAATCTAAATTACGTAATATCGTAATCCAAAGTGGCGAATCCAATATGGCTGCCATAATATTTTTTTAACTGACACGTAAATGCGCAAATTGTTAAAAATTGTCACTTAGAGGTTGTAGAGATTGCTGATCATGAATCTAAAGTCCAAATTACGTAATATCGAAATCCAAGATGGCGGATCCAATATGGTGTCCGTAAGTTGAAGATTCTACTCGTTCATCATTTTACGTATTAGATTATGTTAGATTTATATCTTATCGTACTTTTCTAGCTGTTTGTTTAGACTAGAAGCATTAGGTTATTTTAAGTTCATGGCTTACAATATTTTACTTTCTGTCATTTTATGACTTGACCAAATATTAGAATTAAAGTTAATAGTTCTTGCCTAATAGTATTAGCTAATAGTATTTGTCTTTTGACTACTCTATGATTGGACATTTAAGGTTAATTTTTGATTAATTGTTTCATTTTAGCACGTATTGGAAATGCAACCCTAGAATTCAAAATTACGAAATTTTAACTGCAGAATCAGAAACCTCTAGGAACTAATTTTTAATGATTTTTGCATGTACGTCTTATTTTTTTTTAAATTTATAACAGCTATATTGGATCCGATATTATGGTTTCCAAAGTGACGAAACTAAAATATCCGAAACAAGATTAGCGAATTAAGCCCCTGAGTAACAAATTTTAGCAATTTCTTTCTTGATTTATCATTCTATTTTAACTTACGGACACCATATTGGATCCGCCATCTTGAATTTCGGTATTACGTAATTTAGACTTCAGATTCATGTTCAGCAGACCCTAAAACTCCTAATTAACAATTTTTAATAATTTGCGTATGTACATTTCATTTAAAAAAATATTGTGGCCGCCATATTGGATCCGCCATATTGAATCCGATATCTTGGATTACGATATTACACAATTTAGACTTCATATTCATGGTCAGAAACCCTTAAAAACCGTAAGTAACAATTTTTATCAATTTGCGCATGTACATCCCATTTAAAAAAATATTATGGCCGCCATATTGGATCCGCTATCTTGGTTTTTTAAATAGCAAAATTCGGGGATCAGAAATGAGATTAGAAACCAAAAAAACCCCCCAAGTATCAATTTTTTATAATTTTAAACAATCTTTTGATAAAATTTTAATTCAATTTCAAAATTTAAGTCCTTTAATTTTGAAATTTCAAAATTCGGGCTCGATAGAACTAAAGGCAATTTTATAACGAAGAGTTTAAAAAAAAAAAAATTTAATTTCATTAATTCCAGGCTTGGGAATTATCGCTTGTCCAAAAAATGAGCTATTTGCCCCACTGTGCAACGTTTACATACATGCCAGTGGCCGCGATAGTAGGCGACGCAAATTCGTATTTTCATAAGCTTCATACCTAAAAGCAAAACGGACAATTATTTTTTAAATAAATTAAAATCAAAAATATTCTAAATGTCTTCTATATGTTCTTCAATATTATCTGTCAGCAGATTATTATTACAATTGTAACATGTACATTCTAGACAACTTCGCAAAAACGAAGAGAATATTGCATTTGATCGGCAGATTTTTATAACAGTAAATATAGCTCGTAGAGAAAAAAATTTCATATCATTATGTTAGTGAACGAATTCTGAACAACTTTCAAAATGTCTCGTCTGTCTGTCCGTCCGTCACGTTTCTTGTAAGCACGATAACTTAAGAAAGAAAAGTCCGATTGTATTGAAATTTGGAAAGTAAGTTAGTGTTAGCTAGAGGAAGAACTCCATTGTTTTTGAAAAAAAATCAATCAGTAAATAAACAAGTTATTAATAATTTATATTAAAATAATATATTTTCTTAATTTTTGTCATTTGTACTTAAATAGAAATCTTGCGAAATGTTATTTTGTATATATTTTTTTTGTTTATACATTTTACTAATATTCATAATAATATATTAATTCGTTAAAATATAATACTCGAATGATATATACTACAGACATTCAATTTTTATACTGATGTCTGATGGTCCAATGGGTAAAGTTTTGTCTTGGCAATCCAATGGTCTTGTGTTCAAGTCCCTGACAGGGTGTTTTTTTTTCATATATTTTTTTTTCACAACAAAGTTGGTATCACAAAATTTAGAATGTCCAAAATCTAACATTATTTACAAGAAAACTGCGAAGAGTATCCTATACAATGTGTAACAATTATACAATAAAAATTTCTGAAAATCGCCGAAGAGTATAATGCTTCCGTGGTCCTTTTATATCTATATTACTACCATCTACACTTTCTGAATCGGTTGCTCTTAAATTTGACTTTGGTTAATATAGGAAGCCCGACATGAAATGTGATATCTAAAATTTCCTTTGCCACTTAAAATCATTTTTTGTGTTTCAGAATATTCTTCGCCAATCGATCTTTTCGTTCTTCGGTAACGTCTATTAACTTTAATAACCCTTTTTGTGTTGGTTTATTAACTGTATTTCTCTCAAAAGACTTACAGGGATCCCCACAAATTAGACAATTTTCGGACATGTTGCCAAAACTGAAATTAATGATTGTGTGATATTGAGAATGTTATCTATGCAGTAGCCCTAATAATATTTAGGTTGTAATATTTACATCCAAAATATTGGTATTTAAAATTTTCAGATGGCTATATAATTACACTATCAAAAACTAATTTGCACGACCCTTTCTCAAAACTACAGCAATTATTTTTTTTTGCAAATATACTGTATTAAACAAGTTCATCACAAAACACAGCGTTGAAGTGTTTGATGAGAGGCGAGAGACGGTGAATAGCGAAGCACCGCCCGCCGGCCGGCGCGGGATTAGTATGTAACAATTTGTCACTTTAGAACTTAAAAATCGATAACTTGCAAACTAATAATACTATCTCCAAAAATTTTTTTTTTAAACTTTTTCACTCTTTATGCTGTATTTCATTCGCTGAATGTATATAGAAATTTTTATTATTTCATATAGCTAGCCGCATAGTGAAGTTGTAGCTGCAAAATTTTGCAAATAACATGTTTATAAATATTTTCTGGTTAATTGGTGATAATTTTGATAACATCAAATAAACCATTCGAAGCGCTGTAAAGTTTCCCACATGTAAAATATCAAAGCGATAGCCTATATACTTTTTTTAAAAGGCCGTGTGTGTATTAAAAAGCACCGATTTTCGAATTCGGTCTGAGGTGGGATTACCGGCCATTTAAAAAAAATTGCTCTACTAACAAAAGTTCTAATTGTGCATTTCATATTGCCCTAAACATGCTTTACATACCCAATTATGTGAATTTTATCTGGTTCTACGTTGGGGGTCACTTACTCATGAAATAGACGAGCTAGCCGGGCGATATTACTCAACTATAAGGAACGATAAAAGAACGTGTCAAATAATAATAATTAATGCAATTGAATGGGTTACTTTACACCTATGCAAACTAACGTTATTTTCTAAAATTCATGCGCAAGTCATAGTCGCATTGGACGAAAGGTTGGCGGACAATGGAAGAATCAAAGAATTTAATATAGACTTCGAGGAGATACTACATATACGGAGCCTGGGATATAACGTGTTGGCTTTGCTGTTATGTTTTAACACATATTTTTCTGAGTATTTTATCTTATGTGAGTCAGACCTCCCCCCTGCCCGTTTTGGCGCTAGCCGCTTCAGAAAATATTCAGTTGTGGAATAGAGTATAGCACTTTGGGGTTTGGTGCTAGTTGAAGAGGGTATCTTGGTGATCAACATTCGATATATGCCACATTTTTTCTCCGTGCAATTGGCAGCACTGGCGACATCAACTATGGCCAAAATTGGAACGTAATTTTTGTACCAAAGAATAGTCTTTGTGAGTGCCAACATATTTTTCTCAAACCACCCCCAAAACACCGAAACATTTAAATACCGATTGCTATGCCAAAACGGATACAAAAGTTACACATTTAGCGATTAATGACCGAGAAATTATCCTTTTTAACATAACAAAATATTTGAATATTTGGGGGTTTTGGCGGTGGTTTGGGAGGGTTACTTATTTGGTACAAAAACTACAAGTTTGAGAAGGTGCCAACATTTTTTTTTATTTAAAGCACCAGTTTTGGCCCGTTTTTGGCCAAAAGTCCAATTTTTGGCCAAAAATCTGGAAAATGGGCAAGCAGAAAATGTTGGGATATGGTTTTCCAGCAATGAGCATTGACGACGAAAATTTTCCACTTGGTCAAAAAGTGTTATACTACATTCCAATTTTGGCCATAATTGATGTCGCCAGTGCTGCCAATTGCACGGAGAAAAAATGTTGGCATATATCGAATGTTGGTCGCCAAGATATCCTCTTCAACTAGCACCAAGCCCCAAAGTGTTATACTCTGTTCTACAATTGAATATTTTCTGGGGCGGCTAGCGAAAAAATGAGCAAGGGGGAGGTCTGACTCACATAAGATAAAATACGAAGAAAAATATTTGTTAAAACATAACAGCAATGCCAACATGTTATATCTCAGGCCCCATATATGTAGCTATCTCCTAGACTATATTATTTTACCCCATGATTTTAAAATTTTTTAGCAGCAATAGTTTACCTTAGCTTAAAATAATTACCTCCGTGGAATACTAACGGTATTAGGCTACGTAGGTTTTTTAACGAATATCTTTTTAGAGTGATAACAGCTGCCATTAAAAACTGTTAGAATAATCGACGAGCAGATAATACAAGACGAAGGAATTATTCAGATAATGTGATAACCAATGAAAAAGTGGCTACCTAACGCTGGTTATACACACGGCGGATTTTTCCGCGGCGGAGAATTGACCATCGCCGCCATTCCAACAGTGGCGCTTTGAAGTAAATAGTGGATTGTGTGAGTCGGACGAAAACCCGACTCTTGTCTGATGCAACCATATTAGTTCTCCCTCCTCCCCCCATTTTCGAGGATGTTGAACACCATGAGGTGGCAGAATTTCTCGTTGGGGTGACCCACCTCCGCAAATGACCAAAAACCATATCCAAACTGGGTCAAACGCGTATTACGATGGTGATCCCCCATTTTCGAGGATGCTCAACACCGTGGTGGTGGCAAAATTGCTCGTTGGTGACTCACCTCCTCAAACAGCCAAAAAACCACCCCCAAACGAGGTCAAGCGCGTATTGTAATTGTTTGGGGGACTCTTATTTGATGATCCCCCGTTTTTGAGGATGCTGAACACTGTGGTGATGGTGGAATTCCTTCCAGGGCGTTCTCAGCATACCCCCGGCAAAGCTCCCCCCCCCCCGTTTTCAAGGATGCTGCACAGGAAAAAACATTAAGATGTCACCCCGATCTCATCAACAAAGTAGTCATCTTCATTTACTGTGGAGTTAAAAAAAGATGAAATAGTATATTGTGTATTTAGGTGTGAAAGCAATACATTCCCGGACGACGATGCAAGCATCGAAGTCCGGGAATGTGCTTTCACATCGAAGTACACATACTATTTTTCTGAAATCACAATCAATATTATTACAAATTAAGGAATTTGTATTAATGCATAACATTTCTTCATTACAATCTAACTGCTTACTAATAAATGCAATTTTAATGTGAGTTGGTTTGTCTGCGTGTATTTATTTACTGTCTAAAATATACATAAAAAACCGTACGGGAATGTTACTTTCCCGGCCTAGGCCGGGAAAGTAACATTCCCGTACGGTTTTGTTGATCGTTGCTTGGCAACGGATCTTTTCCGGTCTGTTTTGTGATAGTTTCTTAGCAACGGACTAAAATACTGGAATTGTGCATTTTTCGATCTGAAATCGCGCCGAAAATGTAGACATTGCCGATCGATTTCAGAAAAATATATTTTTGTACATATTTCTTGGGAAAAATAGGTTTATATAATAATTGAAACATCTGATTTATTTAGTTATAATATATTATATAAAATATTTTTAATGGAGATATTAAATTGCCATTGAGGGGGTGAACGGATGTTAAGCACTCGATTCGTGGTCCTCTCCATGTTCGGAATGCTCGAAAATGGGAGGGAAACCTTTTTGTCCAGTGGTATGATGAGAGCGCTCTCTCGCTCCTTTGGAGGGTGGTTATTGGCTGTTGAGGGGATAGACGGGGTCAGGCACGCATGCCAGGATCCTCCCCATAATTGGCATGCTCGAAAACGGGGGATCAATAAATTATATTCCGGGAGACATTATCAACACGCGTTTGACCCCGTTTGAAGGTGGTTTTTGGCCGTTTGCTGGGGTTGGTCACCCCAACGGGAAATTATGCCACCACCACAGTTTTCAGCATCCTCGAAAACGGCGGGGGGGGGGGAAATACTTTGGTTGTATCAGACAATAGTCGGGTTTTTCGTGTCTTTTTCCGACTCACATAATCCACTAAAATCAGAGCTTAGACATGTAACGGAAAAATAAACGCGCGATAAATTTTCCGCTGGCGGTAGCTGTGCAACCGCCGACTGCCACTGAAGTCGACGTCACCATCCAAGTAGTGGCGTATGTAACCAAATGCACGTTTACACACACACAGCTGTTTTTATACCGTTTAACTTGTTTTGTTCAGTATAGAGGTGCAAATCGGCTGCGATCAAAGTCATGGACATGCTGAAATAATTAAAGAATGTTCGATGTGATATTTATTTATAAGCTTCCAAATACTTAATATATATTTAATTAGAAAAATATTTTATTATGTATATGAAACATCCATTGTGCACTGTCCCTAAAAATAAAACCAAATCTGTCTTATTTTATTTAGTTCCATTCTAATATATAAGAATAAATAAGGTCAGAAGATATTTATGAGGTAATAAATATGTAAATATATGTTGAATGTCAGTCGGCGTAGTACAATAGAATTTCATAATATCAGCAGATGTCACAAGACGCTGCATTGCCACTTCGTTTAATTTCAATATTGCCTGAAAATATTTCAGTGTCGGGCTCCAACTAGGAGAAAATTGAAAAATTGCTAGAAGCTGAGGGAATCTTGTCTTCTATATTATCCTGCATTCCGAAAAGCACTTGAAATTTGCTAGAGAACAATTGTGATAACATGACAGAACAGTATTAAAATTGTCCTAGGAAAGTTGTATAAAATATATTTTCTGCCATCTACATTGGAAGAATGTTTGGAAACCAATTTAAAATAATTTTAAACATGTCACCGCTTTTTAATAAAGAGTGAAGTTCCTCCGTAACAATGTTTTATTGCTGTAAGTTTCTGCCTGTTAACGAAACATTTAAATGACAGTTTCGAATATTGCACTTGCATCTGTCAACCTATTTTTGACTACTAGAGTGGAGGTAATTTATTTATTTACTTCATTTAGTGTATACTAGAAAAGTAATGTAATACTATTTTTCTGGGACTTTTTAGAAAATACGCCTTTCCATATAACAATAAATGTTAATAGAGCCCAGTAGTCAATAAATGCCTCATTTTCTGTAATGAGCGGAATGTTTGCGACACGAGTAAAGTGAGCTCACCGCAAAATAACACAAGTTACACACACTAACTTTTTTAACGTACAGAATATTTTCTAATTAAAAACAAAAATACCAATATTTAAACACCATTCTTTCGTCTATCAATTTAAAATTTCAACAAATAAATAACAAAACTGAATAACTGAACGGGTGTTATACAAAACGGGATGTGACATCATCGATTGCGTTAAAATAACCAACATAACCTCAACTTTTAGGTTTTTTAAGTTTATTGTCATTTTTAATGATTGTATCCGCACTTCTCATTTGAAATCAGTATGGCTTCAAGCAAACATTTAAAAATTGCCGCAAATGATCTCTCAATATTGTTGATTACTGAAAATGGGCTGCTAATTATAGGTTGGGTTTCCGACCTACAAAAACCGTCTTATTTTATTGGGAGAAGATATTTAAAACTTTATGAACATTACATTGAACAAGATTTTAGTTGAAAATACGAGAACCAAGCGGAAATTTTCATAATAGTGACATATTACTCAGAAATGTTTAAAAGATATGAAGTTTTCAGGTTAGGTTATATAACCGATGACGTCAACAATATGACTTAGTGTTTTTGGCGGTAAAATTATAATTTAAATTTAAAAATACTTTTTTTGGATATTACTCAACTGATTGTGGAAATTCAAATGTTTGTAGTTATAATTAAATATTAGCTTCACAATCAATGAGATTTTAAAATTTGTGAAAACACCGAATTGCATTGAAAATTCAGTAGGTACGTTTGTCGGTTTGAAGTTTCGTTTATGTAGAAGTATGATTTATGAGTTGATATCATTGGGCTTCCGATTTTATAACAATAATAATAATAGTAATAGTGATATTTAGTAAAAAATGTACTAAATGATAACAAGTATAATTTCTCTCGAGGCAGTTTAAACTTTTTACGATAGTAATAATATAGTACCACTGTAATAATATAGTACTACTATTATATCAATACATATTGCTGTCCTATAAGTCAGTCCTGAAAATAGCACTGGCCGGCATATGAAACCTAAAACAATTCTACGTTAAGATTTAAAAAATATTGTTTACATTTACAGTAACGGTACGTTGGTAGTACTATAGTAACGTAGTATCGTGGTACTGCTCATCTATTACTAAACATAGTCTGAAAAGTTAGACTTGCTGGTTTAGCATAATAATTTTCCGTTCTAGAAATGTAAACAACCAATGTTACACCTGCGTTAAGTCTTTGTTGGATGGCAGTCGTATAATTTATTTCATTTACTTACCAAATATTATACATGCGTGATAGAGAAGAAGTTGACACTGACGTAACACAATATCTACATCTGTTTTAATGGAGTCGCCAGAACATGGTCGTTAGGTAATAGATATAAGAGCAAAATCATGAAGATGTGATAGTGATCAATAAATACATGCGAAATATTGCTATCCGTCAAATTTTTTAATTTTTGTAACCAGTATCTTCCTCAACAATTGTGTTAACTCTGTGCCAAATATTACTATTTTCCGTCATATTTTTTCCTTAGTTATATTTTTTATAGGGTCCACCTTTCATATTTTTCAACAGAACTGTAACCCAGTTCTTCGTTGGCAGTAGCGTCAACTACCTACCAAATAATATCCTTCTTCGTCTGGCGGTTTTGTAGATATAGCGCCAACAGACGCTAGACCAATGGACAGACAGACACGCTGACGGAATTAAACGGCTTTAATTTTCGTATTCTACGTACACTGAAACGTGATAATCCGTAGAAATTTCGAAGGGTTGATTTTTTCACGCATACAATACTTCCTTTCAGTAAGCGAGGGAAGTAAAAGCAACATGACTGTTATAATTTTCCTGTTTTTCTTTGTGGGATTTTCTGACACACGGATTGTTTTCTAAAAAAAATATGCGTGAAATCCATAAAATAATACAATTATCATACCAGTATACCACTGGAAAATACCCTCTGTGCCTGTGACTTTTACGTAAAAAAACAGGTAAAAGCTGTTTTTTGACACATGATATTGGGATAAAAATATATAAATAACGTATTTTGCTGATGTTTCTGAAGATATAACTTAGTTTATATTTACTCTTACAGTAAATACTCTCTCTGTATTAACTTTAAAATCTACATAAATTTCATTCCTACTGAAACGTAATATGTTGCATGCATAACATATGGAAAGGTTTAATGTAACGCATCCCAGATCTGCTTGAAATCAAAATTTATCGAGAGTGAGAGAAACTACTAATAAAACTTAAAGTAAAGTGCACCACTGTGGGTTGGCCAAGAATTATAATGAACCAACTAGTTTAAAGTTGATGTAATACTTGAAATAGATGTGATTTCCGTTTCTTACAAATGCTGTCACTGCTGTCAGCATGAAAACATCTTGAAATTTCAGTATTTTCATTCAAGTTGTACGAATGTAAAAATTTGAATTCGATCAACTGGAATATCGTAATGCGATTTAAAATTGTTTGAAATTAGTTTGTGATTGGGCTTGTTTAAAATTCTATTACACATACATAGTCAGAATAGGATTTTATTTAATTTTATTCAATGATGTTGTAAACAATACATTTTTAAAATATTGTTTCATAGTTCACTCATTTTATTCATATGGCCATATTAGACTGGCGGTGCATGACCAGTCAGGTTCAACGTTTTTAAAATGCATGCCAATCATATATATGAATGACATTACCATGAATATGCTAGAAATGCAAATTTTAGGCAGTCGTCGCGTGCACAAAAGGGTGCAAATCGGTTTTTTTTGTTTCTTTTTTTTGCTACTTTGTTCTAATAAAGAAAAAAAAAATACGAACTAGTCGTAGATACTGGGCATCGGTTATGGTCCTGTAAGGGTAGGTTTAGTATTTTGTTCCTTCACATAACAAAAAAACCGATAAAGGTATTACCCAAAACTTCCCTCTCTGAGGCACAGCCTCATTAAAAATTCACAGTTTGCATCCTTTAGTCATTAATTACTTTTTTGTTGGATGACGACCCTGCATATTATTTTTAACTAAAAATTATGATTATTTTCCTAACTTGTGTCATTTTCCTTCATTGCGTCTTAATTATTTTTTTTAGAGTGATCACCCTCACTAAAACTATAGCACAATTGTGTCAAGTGCATACCAAATATTATTTTCGTTCATCGAATCGTTTTTTAGATAATCAGAACAGAAGATGTTAATTGTCGTAGTGCAAGTTGCATGAAAAAAAAAGTCCAGACACTTTATTTTAACAACTAAACTATCACATTTATTCATATATATGATTGGCATGCATTTTAAAAACGTTGCACCTGACTGGTCATGTACCGCCACTCGCCAGTCTATATATATGTTTCCTGTGTTATATTGTATAGGTCATTTTTTTTATTTTATAAAGCTAACTATTGGCTCTATTGAGATATTAAGTCATTTTTGACATATAATTATAATAATCTAATATAATATAACGTATAATGTTGAATAAATAAGCAATTTCAGTTTTACAAAGTCGGTTAAGAATCCACTCTGATGAGTTGGCCTTAATATGTGCTTTGTAAGTCGATTCAGTAGGAGGAATAATTTTGACGGTGGAATTATTTTCCAGAAATAAATTCATTATTGCTTTGCAAACGTGAAAGTCATTCATATCCACCGTGTCTTTCGAATATAGATGAAATAAATAAAATACAACAGCATACTGCAATAAATCTGAATTAATATTTTCTTTAGAAATAACTATAGAGCAAATGAAACACTAAATGAATCTGGCATATTTTGGGATGTTGCTGCCATTATACATCTGTTGGGAACAAAAAGAGGCCATACTCTCTAAGACCATATTATAAGATATTTCTAAGATTCATGTTAGATTACTGAACATTATTTGTAGGTTAGATATAGCATGGGATGTATATTTAGGATCTAGCTTCAATGAAAACAAGCTAAAAACGTACTCTTCGCCAATTTACTGAGCTTTTTATATATAATTGTTACACATTCTATAGGATACTCTTCGCAGTTATCTTGTAAATAATGTTAGTTTTTGGACATCCTAAATTTTGTGATACCATCTTTGTTGTGAAAAAATTTATATAAAAAAAAAATGAAAAAAAAATCCAATCTGCGTGGGATTCGAACACGGGACCTCTGGATTGCAACGCGAAACTTTAGCCGCTGCACCACCACATATTGCTACGAAAATTGATTGTCTGTGATATATATATTTTTCGACAATCATACATATTTCAACTCGTACTTCTATGAAATATATTAGTAAAATTCATAAACAAAAAAAAAAATGTATTATGGAAATAAGATTTCCATTTTAGTACAAGCGACAAAAATTAAGAGAATATATATTTTTTTAAATTAAATAATTAATAACTTTTTTATTTACTGATCGATTTTCTTCAAAAACAATAGGGTTCTTCCTCTAGCTAACATTAATTTACTTTCTAAATTTCAATACAATTGGACTTTTCTTTCTTAAGTTATCGTGCTTACAAGAAACGTGACGGACGGACAGACGGACATTTTGAAAGTTGTTCAGTAATAGTTTACTAACACAATGATATGAAAAATTTTTCTTTACGAGCGATATTTACGATTTTAGAAATGTGCCGATCAAATACAATATACTCCTCGTTTTCGCGAAGAGCATAATAATCGAAATGCAAAAGGCAAGGGCCAATTTATTATTAGAAACGTGAGCATAGATAATTTTTTACTGACTATTAACCAATCAAAATTTTGCATTTGATGTAATGTGTCAAAATTCATCCAATCATTAAAATATTACAGCGATAACACGCATACATGTGGTGTTATCAGCCAAGGCACAAATGTTATATTCAAATGTCAGATTGAAATTCTACAAATGTCAAATTGAAAATCAATTTAGAAAAATGTCACAAAGGTTTGGTAACGTTTCAAACGATTCAATTAATCAAATTGTATTAAAAGTACATCCAAAAACACAATTCAAAGTAAAAAGTACACGTGGAAAATGTTCTTAGAATTTTGTTCGATCAGAAAATACGAATTGAATGGAAAGTAAAAAATTATCTTACCGAATACACCTCGAACATTGATAAGTACCTACTCAAAATTTTGTCGTAGAGAATGCTTCAAGCGTGTTGCTTAAAGGTAATAGCCCTCGGCCTATTACCAAGCAACACGCTTTCAGTAGTCTCTATGACAAAATTATCTCGGTATTATCAATGCTCTAGGTGTATTATAGGTGAAAAGAGTGCCCTCCACAAAGGAGAGAAGTACTTTGCAGGGTAGATTCTATAGTTTCTCCATCTGTAGAAACTGTCTTCCAAGATACCGATACTTTGACGCCCCTAGTGGTGCACAATGACATAGAATATGAGTGATGGTTTCATCCTCAATTTCACACATAAAGCAAGGGCCAGAATTGAGTAGTGAAGGTAAGGGCTTCAATTCCCAAAAACCAGTACAAATTCTTGAGAGAACAGTACGCTTACAGTAACAGTGACGATGATTTTTTAAGTAACATATGAATCTAAAGACTACGTTTTCATGTTCATGGTTACTGCATATCGCTTCTTTAGCACTACCTATAAATTTTAATTTAATATATTTTTTTCAGAGGCTAAAGCTGAAATTCAAGGGCCTTCAGAGAAGTACCTAAAGCCAGGTTCAGGGCTTAGGCTGCAGTGCACAGTTCTGCAAAGCACAGAGGTTAGTATAGATGTTGTTCATGTTTGCTCAAGTATAATTACACGCTACCCACTCTTTATAGACCAAATATTTCCGAGTTAATCGGCATATTCATTTTCTATGTTGTACGCAGCAAACCTCTTAGTCTCCAGGGAACAAAAATGCTTACTTATATAACATATGTGCATTTAATGGATTAGTGTACATTAGTTTGATCATCAATTCTGTTTTTAAGGTTTCTTATGTCAACAAAAAAAAAACAACCCCCTGACAACACTCATCGCCAACTATCCTCTAAAATACATAATTTTTGTAAACTAAAACATGGCGACTACATGCATTAATTATTTTATTTGTCCTTTGAACTATCCTCAACAAAATACCATTTCCATATCTGTTTAAAAGGAGGTTTCCGTTTACAAAGTGTTCCGTAACTAATTACCTTTCTTCCAGGAGATAAGTGAACTAAATAAAATAAATTGTATATAAACATATCTGTCAAATGTGTGGTGTATTGTTTATCTAAAATGCAATGGAGCTACAATAATACTTCAAAAGATGCTTTCTCTTATTTTTTCTTCATATTTACGTCGTCTTGATGTACGTTTTGTGGTCCGTGCATTATTCTATTTGGCCTCCCTTTGTCATATATCATTTCTGACAGCATCATGTCATGTGCCGCGGTTACCCGTTAGACGCACAGCCTCATCAAGAAGCCTTCCCATCAATTCATTGGTGACATTCGCCCAACGTTTTGGAAAGCGGGCTCTTCGCCTCTTGCCTTGTGGTTTTCTCTGGACTACCAATGATTCTAATAT